>JAAVTJ010000230.1:0-633253 GCA_011947355.1 Phytophthora boehmeriae | reverse complement strand
GGAATCGAACCCGGGACCTCGCACCCGGAAGCGAGAATCATACCACTAGACACGAGGCCACCCAAACAGTTTTACCCCTACCAACTTCGAAAACGATTTACGCCTCTATACCGTACACCACACGCCACTACGCACGCTTGCACAACACAACGACCAGCCACCTACCGGCTTCTACCTCCACAACCTCAACCAGCCGCCGCGATCGACCGCTATGCTCACTTGCACGAACTATCCTATTTCCACCCACGCACACACATTACGAACTCAACACTGCACGATACCTCTCATGCAAGCAACCCACTGCTGTGTCACTCCGACGGACAGCGCCAGAAATGAACTGGACACCTCATACTACACAGCCATACACAGCCATACACAGCCATACACAGCCATACACAGCCACCCGCGCACAACAATCGAATCAAGTCGAGACGGTCAGCACAGCTCGGCTTTCACCGAGCCCTACAAAACAGCCACACGTGGCTGCACCGACATGATGTAGGAGCGCCCACAACAGCCAGCGCCTAGTCAACGCTGTGAGGCGACGAGATGACGCGTATCCGACACCACAGCACACACGAGCAAGACATGTGCTGCTGCCACTCTGGACATCCTCCACGACGACTTGGAAGCCGTCAAGCAAAGTGTCGGTGGCACTGGAGGTACCCAACAGTAGCCACAACAGCCAGCAGCGGAGAGGAGCACGACGGAGCAGCGTGGGAGCAAAGAGGCGCGCGCAAAACATCAAGCTACGGTTGTAGAGCAAAGACGGGGCCTCACCGGGAATCGAACCCGGGACCTCTCGCACCCGAAGCGAGAATCATACCACTAGACCACGAGGCCACTCCAAACAGTTTTACCCCCTACCAACTTCGAAAACGATTTACGCCTCTATACCGTACACCACACGCCACTACGCACGCTTGCACAACACAACGACCAGCCACCTACCGGCTTCTACCTCCACAACCTCAACCAGCCGCCGCGATCGACCGCTATGCTCACTTGCACGAACTATCCTATTTCCACCCACGCACACACATTACGAACTCAACACTGCACGATACCTCTCATGCAAGCAACCCACTGCTGTGTCACTCCGACGGACAGCGCCAGAAATGAACTGGACACCTCATACTACACAGCCATACACAGCCATACACAGCCATACACAGCCATACACAGCCATACACAGCCATACACAGCCACCCGCGCACAACAATCGAATCAAGTCGAGACGGTCAGCACAGCTCGGCTTTCACCGAGCCCTACAAAACAGCCACACGTGGCTGCACCGACATGATGTAGGAGCGCCCACAACAGCCAGCGCCTAGTCAACGCTGTGAGGCGACGAGATGACGCGTATCCGACACCACAGCACACACGAGCAAGACATGTGCTGCTGCCACTCTGGACATCCTCCACGACGACTTGGAAGCCGTCAAGCAAAGTGTCGGTGGCACTGGAGGTACCCAACAGTAGCCACAACAGCCAGCAGCGGAGAGGAGCACGACGGAGCAGCGTGGGAGCAAAGAGGCGCGCGCAAAACATCAAGCTACGGTTGTAGAGCAAAGACGGGGCCTCACCGGGAATCGAACCCGACCTCTCGCACCCGAAGCGAGAATCATACCACTAGACCACGAGGCCACTCCAAACAGTTTTACCCCTACCAACTTCGAAAACGATTTACGCCTCTATACCGTACACCACACGCCACTACGCACGCTTGCACAACACAACGACCAGCCACCTACCGGCTTCTACCTCCACAACCTCAACCAGCCGCCGCGATCGACCGCTATGCTCACTTGCACGAACTATCCTATTTCCACCCACGCACACACATTACGAACTCAACACTGCACGATACCTCTCATGCAAGCAACCCACTGCTGTGTCACTCCGACGGACAGCGCCAGAAATGAACTGGACACCTCATACTACACAGCCATACACAGCCATACACAGCCATACACAGCCATACACAGCCATACACAGCCATACACAGCCACCCGCGCACAACAATCGAATCAAGTCGAGACGGTCAGCACAGCTCGGCTTTCACCGAGCCCTACAAAACAGCCACACGTGGCTGCACCGACATGATGTAGGAGCGCCCACAACAGCCAGCGCCTAGTCAACGCTGTGAGGCGACGAGATGACGCGTATCCGACACCACAGCACACACGAGCAAGACATGTGCTGCTGCCACTCTGACATCCTCCACGACGACTTGGAAGCCGTCAAGCAAAGTGTCGGTGGCACTGGAGGTACCCAACAGTAGCCACAACAGCCAGCAGCGGAGAGGAGCACGACGGAGCAGCGTGGGAGCAAAGAGGCGCGCGCAAAACATCAAGCTACGGTTGTAGAGCAAAGACGGGGCCTCACCGGGAATCGAACCCGGGACCTCTCGCACCCGAAGCGAGAATCATACCACTAGACCACGAGGCCACTCCAAACAGTTTTACCCCTACCAACTTCGAAAACGATTTACGCCTCTATACCGTACACCACACGCCACTACGCACGCTTGCACAACACAACGACCAGCCACCTACCGGCTTCTACCTCCACAACCTCAACCAGCCGCCGCGATCGACCGCTATGCTCACTTGCACGAACTATCCTATTTCCACCCACGCACACACATTACGAACTCAACACTGCACGATACCTCTCATGCAAGCAACCCACTGCTGTGTCACTCCGACGGACAGCGCCAGAAATGAACTGGACACCTCATACTACACAGCCATACACAGCCATACACAGCCATACACAGCCATACACAGCCACCCGCGCACAACAATCGAATCAAGTCGAGACGGTCAGCACAGCTCGGCTTTCACCGAGCCCTACAAAACAGCCACACGTGGCTGCACCGACATGATGTAGGAGCGCCCACAACAGCCAGCGCCTAGTCAACGCTGTGAGGCGACGAGATGACGCGTATCCGACACCACAGCACACACGAGCAAGACATGTGCTGCTGCCACTCTGGACATCCTCCACGACGACTTGGAAGCCGTCAAGCAAAGTGTCGGTGGCACTGGAGGTACCCAACAGTAGCCACAACAGCCAGCAGCGGAGAGGAGCACGACGGAGCAGCGTGGGAGCAAAGAGGCGCGCGCAAAACATCAAGCTACGGTTGTAGAGCAAAGACGGGGCCTCACCGGGAATCGAACCCGGGACCTCTCGCACCCGAAGCGAGAATCATACCACTAGACCACGAGGCCACTCCAAACAGTTTTACCCCTACCAACTTCGAAAACGATTTACGCCTCTATACCGTACACCACACGCCACTACGCACGCTTGCACAACACAACGACCAGCCACCTACCGGCTTCTACCTCCACAACCTCAACCAGCCGCCGCGATCGACCGCTATGCTCACTTGCACGAACTATCCTATTTCCACCCACGCACACACATTACGAACTCAACACTGCACGATACCTCTCATGCAAGCAACCCACTGCTGTGTCACTCCGACGGACAGCGCCAGAAATGAACTGGACACCTCATACTACACAGCCATACACAGCCATACACAGCCATACACAGCCATACACAGCCACCCGCGCACAACAATCGAATCAAGTCGAGACGGTCAGCACAGCTCGGCTTTCACCGAGCCCTACAAAACAGCCACACGTGGCTGCACCGACATGATGTAGGAGCGTCCACAACAGCCAGCGCCTAGTCAACGCTGTGAAGCGACGGATGGCAGAGAAAAAGCAAAATCTATTAGGTAGTGTATTCCGCCAAAGTGAAAGAAGTACATCGCATTATCGCTATCCAATTAATGATAGTACTGACTCTCATGTAATCATGGTAGAATCGCAGTGGATCCCATTTGCACTAGCCATGAATCAATCTAGACACCGATTGAAGAGCTCGCTAGATAATTCGCATTGCATGCCTCTTCAAATGGTAATAAACGGTGAAGGTGGTTCTGGAAAAAGTTGGTTGATTCGGCATATCGTTAAAGATATGCATAACGTGTTTGGCGAGCACGAGGCTACGCGCCGAACGTCAAAGAGGACCCTTTTACTTGTGCACCAAGGCACAGCCGCATTTAACATTAAAGGTATGACTTTGTGTTCTGCACTAGGGTTCTCATCATTTTCGAAATCGGCGTTTTCGGTCGTGTACAAATCTCTGACTGAAACGAAAGGTGAGCCGACGAAGCTAAAGCAAATGCAAGAGAGATTTAAGGACGTGTATCTCGTAGTTATAGATGAATTTAGTATGGTTTCGTGTGGGATGCTTTATTGGATTGATAGGAGAATGCGAGAAATTTGGCCCTCTCACTCAGAAGAACCATTCGGAGGTAGATATATATATTTTACAGGAGATACAGCCCAATTAGACCCTGTCGTACCCTGTTCGTTATCTACTCCGCTGTCAAAAATCACAAACGAAGTTCAGCGTCGTGGAAAAGAACTTTGGAATGACATTAAACACGTTTCTATGCTAACAAGCCAAAATAGAGGCAAACTTGATCCGGAGTGGTTTAGTGCTCTTAGTAGATTACGCCGAAAACAACCCACCCAAGCCGATATAGATCTCTTTAATACACGCAGTTTGCAGATAATCAACGAGCCTACTTGGGCAGCTAAAGCGAAGCATATTACGTACAAAAATGTCGATGTAGATTCCGCTAATGAGAAACGCGTCCATTTGGCGAACGTACCGATTTTACACATTTCATCGCAGCATGCAGTGCAGCAAAAGAGATTAACTACTAAAGAGATATCCCATCAGGAACCGCTCGTGCACTCTTGGCCGACGCTCAAGCAAAAATAGTAATCACGACCGAGTAGTCGCTAACAAAATCAAGTTGTGTGTTGGAGCACCCGTGACGTTAACGCTTAACATGGCCCAGGCTGCTGGTTTATGTAATGGCACTAACGCTGAAGCTTATGACTTTTTGTTCGTGTCTGGAAGCGACCTGCCAATCGTACTAGTACAAATAAAAGATACGTATCTTGGCCCTTCACTTTTGACCGACGTGCCAAATAACGTCCCAATAGTACCAAAAGATACGTCATGGGGAAAAGAATCCAGCGATCTTCGTGTTGTGCGCAGAGGAATCCCACTTAGACTAGCATATGCGATGACGGTCCATAAAGTACAGGGTCTCACTTGCCCACAGGTTGTTTTCCACTCAAATTCTATTCCAAACATAGCTTTCACGTATGTGGCTCTCTCACGAATTAGACACCGAAGCTCAATCGTACTAACCCACCGCCTAGCACTTGACAAACCTACAGCCCCTCCCGCTCAGTTAGAGGTGCTCGAACGAGAAAAATAACCGCGTTTCCGAAGCTGTCAGCCGTACAATGGAGAATGCAACCCTCATCGTAGCTCGCATGAAATTGATTGCATTGGAGCATAATAGCTTAGTTTTGCCGCGTTAGTTTTACCAAAAATTGCGGGCAGAATAGCGACTTCGGCTTGTATTTAGTTCTATCGCGTAACTCACTGGTGGAGGCGGGAATAACGGCGGCCTCGCTACATGTTCTCTTTGGAGAACACGCAGGTCATTTCTGAAGCTTCGATAGTCCTCTGACCGAAAATATCGCTACAGGGTAGCATTGCCATACTGCAGTCGCCACGACTGACAACCCTCAATTAGATGTTGTGAACCAGGGTCAACGCTGTCGTGTTATGTCGACATATTGGTGAGTCGATGGACCCTGTCATCAATCCAGGAACAGCACCTCGGTGAATTCTACGAGGAGGGCACGGGCGAGTACTTGCTCACGGGTAACGAGATAAGCGGTACGAACGTAAGAGTATTAGGCATAAATAACCGTTACTGACAATTTACTTTAATGACAAACAGCTCAGTACACTAGTAACCAATTAAGCGGCACCAAGTTCGTCAACCGCGACTCGCAGAACTCAACAAGCCTTCCACTACCCAGATAACAAATTTACGCTGTAGGTTTGGCATCCAGACGCTAACCTACCACCTTTAGCGCGGCTGGTTGCACCAGAAGAAAGAACCCAAATAACTTTGTGCGTGCTAAAAATCTGCACAGAGCATCTGCATTATCGACACCGCCGAATGACGTGCGTATTGCTGCCTGTAACAGTGATCAGATGGTTGGCGCATCGAGTGTCGAAAGGGTTAACCCTTTCGTGGTTAATGGGGGCATTTTGCCCCTTTTCATGCTAAATGACAAAACCTGGGAGTGCAACCCCATGAAAGGGGGCATTTTGCCCCCTTCATTATAAAAAGTTTTATCTCCTCACCTACTTTTAAAACTACCAATCAAAATGCTCTAAGCCATTGTACTTTACACGAGATCACTGAAATTTACCAGAGCATCAGGCATGAGACACTTTGATGTCGTAAATTACGCGGCCTTCCACCCAACGACTGGTGTACGATTTTCAATACAAAAACTTAAATACATTCCCAGTTTTGGACTGTCGTGTGTATTTCTATACAAAACCCAAAGCACACCCCTATCAAAAGCCAAGATGCGAACTTCATTTACTGACGAGGAAGACAAGCAGCTCGTCCAAGCCGCAAGGACGTATGAGGATGCAGGGCAGCGGGGTCGTGGGTTGCTGTGGCGCACACGCTACGGCCTACAGCGCGTGAACCAGAGGCGTTACGGCAGCGTCTGAGGGCGCTGAAGCGCACGTGGGGCAACGACTTGGCCCATTTTCCCCGAGCTTCTATACACCCGTGCGTCGACCAAGAGGAAGGCCCACATCGGTTGCGCGCCAGCTCCGTGAGCTGGCCACAACAACCACCCCAAGGATTCGCCGAACAATGTCGCGGAGGCTAAGACCAGACGTGCTGCAGACACCAACACCGCAATTGCCGCAGACGTCAGGACCTGACGCGTCGCAAGCACCAACATCACAATCGCCGCAGACAGCAGCACCGCAAAGGCCGCAGACGCCACAATCGCCGCAGCCACCAGGGACAGACGTGCCGCAGACATTGACGCCACAAAGGCCGCAGACGCCAACGCCACAATCGCCGCTAAGATCAAGTCCACAATCATCGCTGACGTCGAGACGTCAAGACCAACAGTCACAAGAGGCACAGATCCCACCAAAAGATGACTCACAGATACACACACCGTCACTCCGTCCGACGACCGCAGAAGATGTTATTGCAGCCACATTTGCGGGTATTTCCCGTCGAGCAGTTGAGGCGGGTGTCGGTTGCAGTCACGAAAATGTGGGTGAGTTGATGCCGGCAGGTGTCAGCATGCTACTAACGGCGTTGGGAGACATCAGCAGCAGTGATATTTTCCTAGACATTGGTTCTGGACTAGGGAACATCGTAGCTCAGGTTGTGCTGGCTACTGAAGTTGGTCGCGCGATCGGAATTGAACTGCGCGAACAAGTGCAGCAAGTTGGAGCCAAAGCAATGAGCAGCAGTCCTTACGTGTCGGTGTTTCAACAGAAAGCTGTCCTTGTTCGCAAGGATGTTGCTGATATTCCACTAGGGATGACCTTTCCTTTGCGGAGGCCTCTATCTCTACTGGAACAATGTGCTGTTCGAGCCTCGTGTGGTCGAGTACGTCAAGGAACAGTTGCGCTATATGCCAGGCATTCGCCTCCTTGTTAGTTTTACGAACCTATGTCCGCGTCACAGACCTCTGTGCTACAGTGCATTCTGCGCGACTTTTACGTTGGATTCAGTGCTCAATCTGCCTTGCAGCTGGAAAAACGCTAAGCAAGATGTCTTCGTGTATAAGTTGAAACTGAGTTAGTGAGGAATTTATATAATGAAAGTCAAATAAATACACACGTTGAAGTGACATTAGTGTCTTGCATTAGCATACTCAAAACAAGATAAAAACACACATTGTAGTGCAAATACTCAGTATTCAACTTGATCGAGTTGGCTATAAAACGATACTGCGCACTACGTTGTTTTGCTCGGTGCCACCGCCTTGCTTCATCTTGTACAAATCTGAACTTGTTCGTACTTTTCCCTTGTCCGAGAAGAGTCGACGCGGAAGATAGTACCTATAATACTTCTCCCAGCACGTCCACGTTAGGTGTGGGCATGTATATGGCTTGGTGGACGATGCATGGACTACTTGACACACACAAACCCCGTATAGAACACAGTAATCGGTAACTTCGGTCGCATACCGATCTTCCCAGCGGCAAACGACTCATTGCCTCCTCTTGCGATTCATCTCGGCAAAGACTTGCTTCGACGACACTACCGAACAGCGCTTCTGTGGACTCGCAGCAAACCCTCTTGACTACCACTACCTGCCACCCACAGAACTTGCTGGCGACCGGAGATTCGCTACCTCATCCGAACTAGTCCCGGCAAACAACATGCGACGCTCACTGGAGCTTCTTTCCACTTCCCCGATAAGAGCTCGGACATCAACTGGACAACGAAATCCCGATGAGCGTCACGGTCAGCGCTTAGATCTAGTGCTAGCTTTCGCGTAATATAGGCATTAGACCTAGCAATGTCGACTAATGCCATTCCAAGCTTTTTGTGCCACTTCTTGAATGTGTGACCGTCCGTAACAGAAAATCTGCCCCGAATTTGATCTAACCTGTCCACACCTTGCATATAGATGTTGTACTGCTTGACGCATGTTGGGGCGCTAAACAAACGCTTTTCGGCTCGAATCTGACGTGTCACGGTAGTTAGGATCGATGCATCAGCATTCGATATAACAGCAACAACTGCACTATCAAACCAGGACGCAGCAACAATATTGTGTGTAGTGGAGACAGCTTGTCGAGAAATCCTCTTGAAAACTCTTTTTTCCGATCAGCACGTGTTGGGGGAAGTGTGCGCTGGATTTTCGCACTGTTCCGCGAGCATAGAGCCCTTTCACTCTCAATGCTTCCAGTAGTTTGACCGAGGTGTAGTAGTTGTCTGAACTCACTATACGACGAGTACCATAAAGTGGTATCACGACCTCCAAAACACATTGACGCATGGCAGATGACTTTGAGAGCTCCTCATCCAAGGCAACGGCTTCTTCGACGGTTGTCACGCCTGCAAGACGATCGGTAATGGCGCTCTCACAATGCAAGCGGAAGTTCAAAGAAATCCACGAAGTGGCGCAGCAAAGCATATATATCCGGAAGTGATACTTGCCCCTGGTTTCATCGGATTGTAGACAATTAGCGGTTTTCCATACTTTGATCGACATGCAATACTCGCTTCGTCTAGCGCCACGTTTCTCCCGACATCCACGTACTTTGATCCAGTGGACTTCAGCAAGTTCAGCAGCGGTCTAATCCTAGCCGCTTGGTCTGGCTCTGAGTTGCTCGGCGCGACGCACTGAAACGTGAAGGCCTGGCGGAGTAACTTAAAGCGCTTCAACTTCATAACGTTGTCGAGGCCAACTGCATTCCCCCAAAACTGCGTCTTCCACTTGAGCGCCCCAGTAATTTGCAATTTCGCCTTTGTCCACTAAAGCCATGTAGAATAGAATGCCAAGAAAACTCATTATTTCTTCAAGTGTGAACGGTTTGTCCAGTGCATTACCGTTCACGCGAGCATAGGTATTCGTTTCACCAACTACCTGCTGCCAAAAATATACTGGAATATAGGCGAAAAAGCTTGAGGATGCGGAGTGCTCGAAAATGTAGCGATACTCTGGCTTCAAACGTGTTGTGGTTGTTGTGTCCTCATGACAGAAGAGGTCCTCTGGTTCATCCAAATGTGATTCAGGTTCAAATCGAAATTTTTCATCGTTTCTACTTCGGCGACAGTGCTTGGACGCACTGTCGGTGGATCGAACGTCTCCATGAACTGCTCCAATGTATCAATGGGCTCATTGATCTGCACTCGCTCACCTGGGTCCACGGCGCAAAGTTGGCGCCACCCTGGACCAGTTGCCCTACCGTGTAATGAAGTATAGTTGGTGTGGCCACGCTGAACCGTACTCAGCGTCATTGGTTCGACATGGGACTGGAACTGAGAGTTAAGTCACCTTACCTGGTACGAACCCTTCACGATGGGGCACACACGTCCCACAATGTACGCGTTACCAACACCCACATACTTTTTCGTAGTAATCCAGCCCTCCTTTGCAGGCGCAAATGCGACCAATGTGTCCACGTACAAAGCTGCTAGTATTGGTGACTGGCCAGTGGTGTCCCTGGCCTGGGTTGTAATTGGTGGTGTGGCGAGGGTGTCGCTCCCATGTGCTTGGGATAACCTTGTAGGCGTAGCAATAGTATCGTCTACAGTCGGGTAACTTGAATTGGAAGTGGTGCTCATAGATTCGTGTTGAGTCTGAGGCATTTCTACTTCGGCTGTTGCCGTATCTCCGTCTCTTCCTTGACGTGTCAACGTCACCGAGGTCGATATCGTCTTCGGTGGATGAACAAACCCCTCTTCAGCCACTCTGAGCGGGCTAACATAATCCTCTGCCGTCAGTGCAGCAACCAGGCTTCGGCGTCGCGCTTGTCCTTGCGAAAAGTTTGCTTGACTTGTGGTTGAATTATTGACTGGTTTTGGTTTATTCTTAGAGCCGAGAGGTCTTCCCCGCTTCCGCCTTGGTGGCGAACTAGAGGAGGGTGATGGCGCCGCGCGCTTCGTAGGTCGTCTTGTCATCGGGGCTGGCTTCTTCTCGACGCTCTCAATTCAGTTGTGTGCCAGTGGATGATTCGTGCTGATCAACAACGTCTTACAGGTATTTCATAGTGTTATTTTCAGTAAAGAGCACATTTTATAGTATACGTTAGTCAAATCTATAATGTCTGAGAAATTTTATTTTCATACCTAATTCCAGATATATTCATTCATAACGTATTCCATAGAGTTATCAAGATTCATACACCCTTTGGAATCGTGATGGCTTGCGCTATGCTAAAGCGCTTGACGCGCAATGACCGGCGGTGGCCGCGGCCGATACGTTCTTTTGACCACAAAATACAATTCGAAATCGGCATACCTAGCACGCGGAGTGCAAAGTGCTGTCTACGTCAGAATGAATCACGACGCCCAGTAATGTAATCACCCACTATGGCGTCGCACACACCAGGTACTCGACAATCAGATGACTCCGAAGTGTAACAGCAATCTATGTTAGTCTGCACAACAGCCTGCTTGGTCTGGAGGCTCAAGAAGACGTATAGAGAGCCTGGAGGCGCGGGAGCTGGCGATTCCGCGCCATTATCAATCATATCATTTCATTCCATTGATAATGGCGCGGAATCACCAGCTCCCGCGCGCCCTCCAGGTGGGGAAGCTGCACATCGTCGAGATAGAAGTGGGATAGGTAGTTTACACGAAATCTTTCAATTTTACTTTCAGTTCCTGCTCTCTGGAGGCTGCTTATTGTCCAATCACTTCAAGTCTTCGTCTTTTTGCGAAAGACAGAATTATCGCCCAATGCAAATATTCTACAGCGAAGTACCGTAGTTTATGAAAGGGGGCAAAATGCACCCTTTCATGGCTTAACAACTTAGCTTGTATAGTATAGTGAAAATAAGTCAACATGCCGGTTCACAAAAGGGTTAAGAAGCAGGCGAGAACATACTTGAAAACATTACCCAGTACATCACGGGCAAGGTGATAATCAACAGTGTGAGCAAAAATGACTGCAAGATTACACTCCCTTCGACTATCGACTTGCCGGGAAGCAGAAAATATGCAGTACCTTTCAATGTTCTTTATTGTTGAGCTGCAATATATGTACTTGATAAAGGATTGGAATGGTGTGCCAGCCATTTGTTTTGTACGAAAAGCAGTAAATAGTTGACCTGTAAATGTTGGTGTAGATGTAGTTTAAACGAGGATACAAGAGCCAATGATATTTAAAGTCAAATGATACCTCTAAAGTTGTGCGCTAAAAAGTAACTTGACACTGGTTTAATTACATACAATACCCAAAACTGTTTGTTCATATAAGAGCAAATACTTGATTTTACGCAGGACTGGGCCAAGAACAAAAATGGAGATGTACTTAGCACATTCAGTCATAAAATATCGATCAACCTGAAAATGAATTTACGATTGACCGATTAAAGTATTTGCTTAATTATTTTAAAATGTTGCTTTGACATCTTTGCAGCAGAGCTCTCTTAACTACTGTCTACCTCAGCTGAGACCGAAGTGGGCCTTGATCGAGAAAACTGATGTATTGTGATCTGCAAGTTGGGCAAACTGTCAAAAATTGACAGTTTGGTTTTGACGATCTAGGGTGAAATGAACGAGGACCAAGAAGAACTCCGCCGCCAGCAGGCTATACGGGCAGCCGGAACGGCTTCGGACAACGTATAGACAGGTGAGCGCAGGCTGATCGCGCTTCGACAGACGCATTCATCCAGCAGCCCTCAGGTTCAGAGAGCCGTGACACGAGTCAGCGAACTCTGGAGACAATTATAGCTTGCTGAGCAAGCGTGTCTGGAGGCAGATACGCGCTGTGCACAAACCCGGGTGGAGGCATTAACCCGCCAGCGCCAGAGGCGTCTAGAAGCCCAAGATGAGCGTCGCAGTGCTGATCTTCGCGAGCTACACCAAGAGAGCAGTAATGTTTTCACGGCTGTTCAAGGTTTTGAGTTACCTGTAGCGAAGCGTTCCCGCAAGCATACCGGGGGCGACAGTGGTGGGGGTGCTCCAAAAAAAAGACGGTAGAGCTCATTGATCTTAGTAGAAGTAATAAGGAGTACACAGCTGTTGAGATGGATGTCAGAGCTTCGGAGGAGTCGCCTAAGTCGCAAAAAGGGGACCAAGATAATCAGGAAGAGGAAGATAAAAAGCACCAGCCAAAGGAGATGACAGTCACGCCGAATTTAAGGTGGACAAGGCAAAGGATGACTGTGAGGAGACAAGTAAAGGGAAAATTGAGGGTAGCGTGGTGGACATCGTGCATCAAAGGAAGACCGACAGCAAACAAGCCAGTGGTAATCGCCAGAGGAAACATAAACACATTAACCAGCTCATGCTCCCTTTGTTTCAAAGTGTCGGATTGATGAATACGGAGGTTGAAGTTTTCGAGGAGTCAAGCGCTAAATCGGGAGCTAGCAACGTTAATGAAACAAAACTGGACGGGTCGGAGACAACGCAGTGCTCGGATGAAGGTGGAGATGACTTGCAAGTCTAGTTGGCTGGTGAAGGAAACGACTCAGAACATGGCGACAAAGGACTAGTGAAAAAGGTGACGATGAGGTGAAAAGCGAGGCGGGTGGTGGCCAACCCATGTCTGAGGGTGATGAGGCGACAAAAGACACTAACGAAAAGGTTGGAAGCAAGATGGAGTGACCGCAGGACAAGTATGGAGGTGGAGAATCGGCCGGAGGAGCTGAACAAGTTGAAGGAGAAAATGAAAGCGACAACAATGGATCGGAACGGGTGGAGTCTGAGGACGATGGCTGCGACAGCAAAGCTTAGCAGCCGATGAGTCGATGTACGTCGACATAAGAGCGTTAATGAAGTCATTTTGCCAGTACTTAAAATGTATTTACACAAACGCTGTCTGTTACACTTGGCAAAGTTAGATAGTACTACTACCAGCAAGAAGTATTGTGAATATTGGGCTGCAATCGTTCTGAGAGTGTGGACACTCGAGTAAGTATAACGCATGGCGTTCTTCAGCGAGTATTTTTAATGTGTTAGAGCATGAAGACTTGGTGTTTATCATACAACCGAAATCACACTTACACTGGGTTACATTTGGCTTATAGCATCTTAAGATCTCGTTCATAAATGCCTACGAAACCTTTTTCAAATCATAAATTAACCGTTTCAGCTACTTCGCGATCCATAACGCAATTGAATACAAGTCAAATGCATCCCAGCTGTTAGCACCAGCACCTTCGATCATTGACTACTTCAAATTAGCATTATCGTACTTTCGTGGCTCTGAAGCACATAACAGCTCGCTCAATGTCAACTATTTATCGGCATTGACTTACGATCACATTCTGACCATGAGAAACAAAAACAACGAGTGTCATTAAAAGTATCAATCATTATTACGTAAACTTATCATGTTTAGACTTTCACAGAGAGGCTTTTAGTCTGTTATGTTACTTCAACGCCAAGCATCAAGTAGAAACTGGTAGATGGCAAGTCCTCACCATCTCCGTGACCACACCTTAGACGTCAGTACCTTCACCACTGCTATTATCGTACGAAATGCCCTCCGTATCGTCGCTAGCGCTGCTCATATTATTGTCGCCACTGCTCATACTATTGTCAGCACTGCTCATGCTGCTACCATCACTTCCAGCATCGGCGTACGGGTTTCTTCGGTTGTAGCATCTTGGTGACACGCCTTCGCGATTCTAACGCCCCCCTCCCTGTTGCTAGGTACTTTCAGCAAGCGACGCGGTTGCCCTGCCTCGAGTGGTTAGTCTCGATCGCGCGCGAGACGAAGGTGGAGAAGTTCCGGTTTTCGCCTCTCCAGTCTCACTCGCGGAGGTTTCATCATCTGCTCCACGAGAACTTCTACCCGCCATGAGCTTGGGTGCCTCAAGAAGGCGTAGCTAATGTTCTGCCCGGCGCAGGCTACGCGCCTCGGTCGTCACACACACCAATGTTTGAAATAACAAGCCATCGTTCATATCGGCCATCTCAGACACCCGATTGTAGCTTTGCTGCGCGGCTGACATCCTCGCCCAAGCTGCTTGCATCGTTGCTTCTTCGCAGTGCGACCCCAGCTCTAACACGCGGATATAGGCCGACAAGAACTCCTCAAATTTGGCATTCTCGTCATGAATCCCTCCTTGGCGGCGATCTTCGACTGGGTCCATTGCAACTTAGCTTCAAAGTATAGCCTTAAGAAATATAAACAACGTGACTGTTAGACGCTTGATGCATGAAAAGCGAGCCGTGTGTTTCTTACGTACTTTTCGATTGTGCCGACATGACTGTCGCGAAGCACCATTTGTTCTGCGACGAGCTACAAGAAATATCCTCAATCTGGTAGATTCAAACGACTTCAACAGTGAGGTTTTGTATATTGCAACAGTTTTTTTTGCTTGAACTTGCGTATCACAGGAAGTCGATGCAGTCGCTAAAATAATATTACTTGTGAGATTTCATAAGCTCTAGCTGTCAATTGTGAATGGCATTTGTGCATCAAATTAACTCGCATCAAAACCACCCACTCGAAATCAACGCACATCAAAGCCGACACCGTTAGATGCATCGCAACTGAAACAAGGTAAACTAAGTCAAACATCCTGAAGAAAATTGACTTCACTTCAAATTGAACTTAAACTGTCCGTTCTTCTTAGTTAGATTCGATCCCTTGAGAGCAATCAGCACAGCTCATTTGACGTTTGGAAAGCTCGATCAGACTCATGAGCTTGTGGAAAGAGGCAACCATTCAACTCCATAGCGCTAAAAACAAAGCGTATGGAGATCTACTGGTCAAGGAGGAGAAAGACTTCGCGCCATCCAGATAGCTTCATCTACCGATCACTTGCCGAATTACGATGAGGTCATCGGCAGTCTCTATCAAGCGTGCGTGGAAGCGGAAAAAATTACAGACTTCTGGGCCGCGAAGTGTATTGAGACATACGCCGAAACTGTTGACACTCTTCAGCAGCAGCGCCACGACGATCGCAAACGAATTTTGGCATATCACACGAAGGTACGTCAGCGTGCGGACGACGCCCTGAACAATATGATCGGAGCCGGGCGGTCGCTTCCGCATATCAGTCCAGTACAACGCAGCACGTCGACAGACCAAGTACCCTTGTTGCGGGGTGACACCGAACAGCAACCGGCGCAGAAACGCATTCGTCGGAGCGCACCGGCTGGAGTTGACGTGATTATCATTGATGTTGACGACAACAAAGATAATTAAGAGGACGACAAGGTGGAATTAACGGCTCAACGAAAAAGCGATGGGGCAGATGAAAACAACGCACGGGCAAACAAAGCGCATTAACCTGCAGGAAATGGAAGAAATGAAGCTAATGAAGTGTCGAGTTTGTTTTACTTTATGTTGTTTGGTTGTCAATTAAGGTTATTGACTCCGCAGCGAGTGCAAACTAATACGTATGAAAACACTGTCCTATCAGTTCCGAGGTTGCCAGGGCCTAAGTAACTCAACAAATATATTTGACTCTGGCAAAAGATACAAACTACTTGTTCGTCGTCTTGCTCCCTTCTGTGATGTCAGGAGGTGATGTCTGCTGAGTAGCCGTACAAAAGATAGTCGGTGTCAGCAGTGACAATTGTAGCTGCGAGCCAGACGATATGGGTATCGCTTGTAGGAGGATACAAAATGTGGTGGCCTCCGGAGAAGCAGAAGCCTGTAGAGGTTCTTGTGCTGGAAGGCAGGTCACGCTCGCGGGCGAGGTGTTCGGAGCCTCCGTCGATCCCGTTATGCTACTCGGAATTGCGCACTCAAGCATGCCATCTCTTGGTACCGTGATAGCGGCGGACGTGGTAAATGTGTTTTGTGACGGGCTTCCAGCATGCGGAACTATCTGCAGCTTCTTTTTCGGGCGGTTAACGCCCCTCCCTGATGAACGCGATAGACAGGGAGTAGCAGGTCGAGTTTGCACGGTTGGTTGCTTACTCCGTTTTCCTAGAGTATCCATCTAGCCAGAACAGATAAATCGCTTATTGGATCAGTACAAACCCTTGTAAAACCTAATTCATCAAGCTTACCTTTTGCTTCATTGCAGTCACATTGCGGTTGTAGCGAGCCCTTTGCATGCTGTTCTGGTGCTTGCGATGGCTGTCACACAACCAGTGACGCTCACCGTTCGGCTTGATAGCTCTCTCCTTATTGCACGTGGATGGGTACTGGCATTGTAGTGGGCCACGCTTGCGAGGAGTCCGCTGTACAGATTGATCACCCTCCATCAGCTTAACGCCTACAAAAGATCGTACGGTCCCACAAGCAAACCAACAATCACACAGTGTAGGACAGTTCAGCATAAGGTCTGCAGTTGGGGGAGGGACGTCTCCAGCTGCGTAAGTGGACGTACCAGCACGAAGTCGCCTGTCGCGCGCTGTCTTGCAAGTGCGCGCGAAGTGAAGGCGGTGTTCTCGTTCTGACAGAGCTCCCAAAAGCCGTAGCACACCACAGATATGCCTCCATAATTCTATACGCCATTTGTTTTGGAAGGGGGCGTCGCGAAAAACTACGATATAGAATATTATGTTTTGAAGCATTGTCCCCTAGCAACCGACCATCAGTGAGGATGCTGCCATACTAGTAATACTTTATCACGCGCTCGAAATATAAAAAGATAGAGTGTGCTTATAACGTATAGTTTCAAAGAGATTCGCGACCTTTCGTGCTCATTGTGTGTGAGTGGGAGCACCATGGGGCAGCTGCAGGGCAAGGCTACGTATCTGAAGGCGACAACACCCTTCCTGAATGGTATTTCTTTCGATTGCTTCTTGGAAATAAGTATGAACCAGTTCTTCTCCTCCTGTTTGCAGCCTCCGAGAGGGACGTGAACAAGCTCTGGGAAGGTTTCAATGACGTGGCGGAAGGTTTCGGCCTCAACCAGGACGAAATGGTGGAGATCTGCCGCTCGATGCAGTCCACGCTGGAGATCCATGCGCGCAACGAGATGGATCAGCTGAGCGCCGGGCTCTTTACGGCGTTGGATACTGATGAGGTGCCTACAGGTCTTTTTCATTAAGTTTTCAAGCAGTTTTAACCTGATGTTGTTGCGGACCAGAACGGATTAGTGGACGCCTTGGAATTCCTTGGGACAATGGCCATGATGTCGGCCATGCCAATCCCTCAGAAACTCACTTGTACGACTGATTGCTTGACTTTGTGGTTGCCACTATGAACTCAATGGACCACCCGACTGACTTGACTCGTGATCCCTTGCGTTGTTGTCTGCAGTCGTGTACAATTGCTACGATTTTAACGAGACGGGCCAGTTGTCCTTGGACGAGCTCACGCTTGCGCTCAAGTCTACATTGACAGGCCT
This sequence comes from Phytophthora boehmeriae, assembly GCA_011947355.1. Classification (NCBI taxonomy): domain Eukaryota; phylum Oomycota; class Peronosporomycetes; order Peronosporales; family Peronosporaceae; genus Phytophthora; species Phytophthora boehmeriae. Next base: position 615,361 of record JAAVTJ010000230.1, on the reverse strand, counting down.
ATGTAAACTCTGTGTAGCTGTCTCGTGCCCCACAGAGCTCGTGCTGGAAGATTTGGCGCAGCACGCTTTTCAGCGCTCCCAGAAGTCTGGTGTGAACGATTTCTTGACGCTGCCAGAGTTTCTCCGCTTTTCAGAGACGACGCCAGAAATGACTTCGTGGGTGGACTATTTCGATTGTCCAGATGAAATTGTAGACGAGCAAGATGGAGATGACAGCGATGCAGAGCGTGAAGCTGCCGCGAGCTTCCTGGCACCATCGGCACAAGACGATGAAAGCACTGCTAGAAAGCGAGACGTGGGTCTTCCCCAAGATTCAGCAGCGCCCGATCTCTCGAATAACAAAGTGCTTCCTCGCCGCCCATGGCAATTAGCTGTGGGAAATACTGCACCCAGTGCACCGCCAAAGGTTGACCCACGCATGCCATCTGCAAGTCTCGAGCTTGAGTGGATTTACGGCTACAACAGCGACGTACGAGGTGTAGTGCACTATATATCCCCCGCGGAAGTCATCTACCCGGCAGGATGTGTTGTTATTGTCTATGACATCGTGGCGCACCGACAGCGGTTCGCATGCCATCATGCAGGACTTGTCCAGGCGTTAGCTGTTCATCCGAGTGACCGTAGTTTAATTGCTACGAGTGAAGCTGCTCTGAAGCCGAAAGTCGTGATCTGGACTACCAAGGGATTGAGTGAGAGTGGCACAGGCGGTGGTGGTGGAGTACTCAGCGTACTACGCGGCTTCCACAGGAATGGTGTGTCGCATTTAGCGTGGATGCCTAATGGGCGAACCCTCGTGACCGTAGGGCAAGATGAATTTCATTGCGTGGCTGTCTATCAATGGGAAAGAGTAACAGGCTCAGCTGACGGGAATGCCATTATCGACGTTGCGGACTGGAGCAAACCAGGCGAACTTATTTTTGCTGGCCGTGGGGGACGAGAACCTGTACATGGGCTCGCCGTGCTAAATGGACCACTGGGACAACCCCAGTTCGTAACGGGTGGTAGACGTCACTTATTTTTCTGGACACGTGAGCGTGATACGCGCTATTCAAGCTCCCACGCGATCTTTTCGCGTCTACCGGGAGTGTTGGGGCGTAAGGCGAAGGTTCAAACGATCATGACTGTAGCAAGTCTACCTGCCGACTCTCAGGGAAGTGGAGCACTTGCCGGCACTGCACGTGGGCAAATTCTGCTGTTTGAAGGGCGCAATTGCGTACGTGTACTCTATGCCCACGCAGCAGCCGTGACGGCGCTGTTTCCTTTCGCAGGCGGTTTGTTAAGTGGAGGCAAAGATGGTAAGGTTCGTGTGTGGAGTCGACGATTGGAGCCTGGAGCACAGTTTGATCTGGTTGCATTGGGTAGCTTCGCTCCCCGAGTACGTAGCCTCGTGGCATCTCCTGACGGTGGCGCTAAATTACTTATCGCCACTGCCGGCGCTGAGATTTACGAGATAGCATCGAGTGATGGCGCCAACTTGCACTTCGGCTCTGTCGTATGTGGCCACGCTTCCTTTCAGCTGCACGATCTCTCCACTCACCCGGTACGCCGCGAGTGTTGCTCTGTAGGGGACGACCGTACAGTGCGTGTTTGGGACCTCTCAGCTCATCGTCAGCTACGCATAGCTGTTCTTGACGCACCCGCTCGAGCTTGTGCGTATTCTCCTGACGGTTCCAACGTTGCTGTGGGCCAAGGGGCCGACGATGATGATGATGAAACAACTATGGAGACTGACCCAGATTTGTTGGCATGGCGGCGGCGACAGCAACCTAAGCTGATTAACCCGAACAAACAAGGAGCTTTCGCAGTACTAAACGAGGCATCACTAAGTGTAAAATTTGAGGCGAAGGACTCCAAAAGATCTATCCGGACTCTACGATTTTCAGGTGATGGGCTTACTCTGGCCGTAGGCTCCAACGATAATTGCATTTATTCGTACCACACAGAAGATTGGGCGTCAAAAGGCAAATGCCGTGCTCGTGATGCTGGCGTCGTACTTAATACCTTCGACTTCTCGACGACAGGAGAGTACATCATGGCAAACTCGAGGAACCGCGGAGAATTGGTATTCTTTGAGAGTTCCTCAGGTGTTGAGGTCACACGTGTAGCCACTCTCAAGGATGTCGAGTGGCTCTCGTGTTCGTGCCCGTTTGGGTGGAGTGTCCAAGGGGCATGGCCTACACTTAAAGCAAATGCGTACGAGCTATCCGTGGTTGATCGCTCTACAGGCCCAGAGACCCCGATGCTTGTGTCAGGGGATACACTGGGATCACTGCGCCTTTTTCGATATCCTTGTGTGAGCCCAGAATCATTGTGCCAAGTTGCACGTGGTGCTGCCAGCACTATATCAGCCGTGCGGTTTACTGCTGATGGGACCCACGTCGTGGCTGCTGCGCGTGACGAACGATGCATTTTTCAGTGGCGTATTGAACGAGAAGAGATCGATGTGGATGGAGAGGTAAGCGGCAGTGAAGATAATGCCGACGTTGCCGCTGCATCGGACGATGAGAGAGAAGTAAGCCACGGAAGTGATCGCTCAGCATTCGAGGAGGCTGTAGCTGTCGGAGATTTCGCTCTCGAGATTTTGGCAGAAAGACTTCATGACCCGCTCGAAGCCGAAATTGATGCGACAGCAGAGGATCCTCCACAGGCCACTACTACCACTTCGGTAATTCAAGGTTTGCCTCCGTCAAAACCGTGGGTAAGCAGCAGTGTGCCCCCTGCCGAGGCACCAGACGAAAGTGATTTAGAGCTTTCTACAGTGCCTAACGACAGTTTGGAGCTAGAATGGGTTTATGGCTATCGCTGTCATGATGTGCGCAACAACCTCTTTATGACCCGCGCCAAAGGTTTACTGATCTATCCGGCCGCAAATATCGTCGTGATATTGGACAGCAAACTGTGGCTGCAGCGCCACTTTAGACAGCACACAGACGAAGTAACAAGTCTCACCACTCAATTCGGTACCAGTGGAAAACCGAATACAGCGCTGGAGATTGCGGCGTCCGGACAAATGGGTCGTCAGCCAGTCATTCACGTGTGGCGAATCGATTCGCTGGAGATATTGGCATCTTTGCGCGGGTTTCATCGTCGCGGCATAGCTGAGCTGCGCTTCAATACATCAGGAAATCTGCTAGCCAGTGTTGGGTTGGATGATCGTAATTCACTCGCACTCTACGACTGGCGTAACGGGGAACTCCTAGCGCATGCAAGCACCACGTCGGTGGGACGTATTCTCGGATTGAGTTTTCAACAGGAGCCCAACGTCAAATCTAGTCCAGCAGCAACAACAGTTCTCGAGGATCAAGTAAATCCTGGAGATATCCCGACCCCGCTGTTGTAGTTGTGACAGTGGGCGTCAAATCGGCATCTTTTGGCGGCTTGCTGCAGGGAAAACGTTTGTAAAGAAAGATGCATTGGTTGGACGCAAAGGCCGTCAAGGAGGCACACCACCCTCCTTTCTAAGCGTTGTATGTTGCGGAAAAGACGCTATCGCAGGCACTGTCAGTGGAGATTTATATCGGTTCAAGGGCGTAGAGTTGACCAGCATCGTACCCGCTCATTCACGTGGTGTGGCTGCTTTGTACAGCTCCACAACAGCCTCGGGTGGCATCGCAAGTGGCGGTCAAGATGGCCTTGTGAAGCTTTGGAGTGCTGACTTAGAATGCTTGGCCGAATTTGGTGAGTTTAATGCTTCAGCACGGCACGCGATACGTAGTGTGTACTGGGATGTTTCTCGAGACACGCTGTTGGTTGGCACCAGAGGTAGTACAATTCACTTGCTTTCATCCCTAGATGGCACGCCGCAGACTCTTAAGACACCTGACAGCACACCTGTAACATCGTTGGAGAGTCATGCACGGGGGAGTTGCACGGTCTGAGCGTATGCTACAACAAGGCGCGAGGTTGTACTACCGGTGACGATGGTGTCTTGCGCATCTGGGACTTAGCCCACCACCTTTTAGTAGTCTCCACTAAGCTGGAGACTAGCAGCCGTGCTTGCGCTTACTCCCCAGACGGAGACTTTATCGCAGTAGGATTGGGAAGCGGGGGAACGGGTAGACGTCACAAAAAGGATGGCAGCATGTTGGTGTTTGAAGATCGCGGGCAAAGCGTGGAGCTTGTGTATGAGACGCGCGATACAAAGCAGTCGGTAACGGTGTTGCGCTTCTCCCCTGATGGCCAAACACTCGTATGCGGCGCGTTGGACGGCTCCGTGTATATCTATGACGTGCCTAGCAACTACACCAAACGCGCCGTGTTCTCGAAGCATAAAGCTCCGATCACGCACCTAGATGTGGCGAGCGATTCACAGTACATGCGTAGCAACTGTCGTGGATTCGAGTTACTCTTTGCGGATGTGACAACTGGATCGCATGTGGCAAGCGCTACTGCACTGCGCAACCAAATTTGGGATACTTGCAGTACCATCTACAACTGGTCCAACCAGGGAGTATGGCCTGTAGCTCCACCGGGCCTAGGAGATGCTGCGACCCGCGAAATCACTTGCTGTGCGTGCTCGACGCCCGGCAGCTCATATAGAGGAAGCAACGCCATTCTTGCAGCTGGAAACTCCCACGGCGCGATCAACATATTCAAATTTCCGAGCTTCGTGCAAGGATCAGGAGCCAAGACGTACTATGGACACAGTGGTGCCGTAGCTCAGCTAGGGTTCTCTGGTACTGCTGGAGCACTTTGCCTCAGTATTGGGCGCTTGGATCGTTGCATGCTGCAATGGCGACGGGTTCACGGTATCACAAGCGAAGCCGACGGAGCAGCCAACGGAAATGCTAGCGTTACAAAAGATCCGGAGGACGACCCGGACCTAGTGGTTGAAGGTCGTTTTCTACCAGAGTCCTTCGTAAACGATGGTGGAGGTGCCCAGAATGAGGTGAGACCGTACGTGAGCGCTATCCTGCCTCCTTCAGGCAAGACGCCGGAACCTGGCGAGGTCGATGGGATTGCGGGTCAGCGTACGTTCGAGTTGGAGCACGTATTTGGGTTTCGCGCTCACGACGTTCGTCAGAATGCTGTATATGCCCGACCGAAGCGCGTGGTGTTTCCCACGGGTTGTTTGGGCGTGAGTTACGACCGGCGAGAACACTACCAACAATTCTACACTGGACACACGCGCCCTATCTTCTGCCTGGCTGCGTCTCCTGGCGGTGCATTTGTGGCCTCGGGGAAATTTGTGCCCAGACTTTCGCGCATGAGCGCCCACGTATCCACGTGTGGGAACCAGCTACCTGCACTCGAGTAGCTGAGCTCAGCGCTTTTCATCGCAAAGCTGTGACTTCTCTTGCCTTCAGCATGCCAGATGGAAAATTGCTAGCTGCTGTGGGCCAAGATGAGTTTCACTCACTTGCTGTGTATCGATCTGTCTCGGGGCAATGGTTCGACGGAGCATTGGTTGCAAACTCGCGTTCTACGCGCCACCCCGTATTCTTTGTATGCTTCATAGAGGAACCACAGGCCTCTGGCGGCTGCCGATTGGTCTCCGGCGGTGAAAATCACGTTTTGTTTTGGAAACTGACGCCGCCAGCGCTCACGGCACGTGGAGGCGTGTTCGGTGCTCGTGCACAGCAACAACCTGTGCTATGTGGTGCATCAATGGGCAGTCTTGTAATCACTGGCTGTGCGTCAGGGCATCTTTACTTGTGGGAGGCTTGTGCCGTAGGGCGCGTGATTCCAGCACACTCAGGCAGTGTGTACGCCATTCATGCGACGGCGTTGGGATGTGCAACTGGCGGCCGTGACGGCCACGTGAAATTGTGGGCACGCACAACGATGGCACCTTTAGCTGACTTTGACGTGGCAGGGTGTCAGCCAGCACCACACAATGCGGCTGTGCGTGCCCTTAGCTGGGACGTAGCAGAAGACCGCCTGCTTCTGGGAACAAAAGGAGCTGAACTGCTCGAGCTCTCTCGCCTCACAGGAGATACGATCTTAGTTACTGAAAGCCACTTCGATCACGCTGCTCAGTTACAGGGACTCTGTGCGCACCCGTTACGACCAGAGCTAGTAGCCACAGCGGGTGGGGATCATACAGTGCGGGTGTGGCACGTGGCGAAACGCTGCGTGATCGCTAAAACTACGCTGGATGGTGCGCTGCGGAGTGTGGCATATTCCCTGATGGAAAATGGCTCGCTGTGGGCTTTGGTGGATCCTCAGAAACCAGCATGTACAGCCATAAAGACGGCGCGTTCGCCATCCTGGATGCACAGACACTTGAGTTGTTGCATGAGGGCCGAGACAGCAAGATGAGCACCCTAGACGTGACGTTTTCACCAGACCTAACTCTGCTGGCGCTGGCATCGGCGGACCATTGTTTGTATATTTATTCGGCGCTGGATAATTTCTCGCTACGTTTCAAATTCTCCAAAGCTAGTGGCCGTGCCACCCGTGTGGATTTTGCTGCAGACAGCAGCATGGCGCGCATATCAAGCGATGCTTTTGAGTTGCTGTTTGTTAGTACGATGGATGGCAGCCATATCACGTCACCAGGTAGTGCGGCTGATACAATGTGGGCCTCTCACAAATGTCTTTTGCGTGGGATGCCCAAGGGGTCTGGGATGTAGTAGGCCGGCCAGACGACCGTGTGCGTGCTCTAGCTAAGGCGAATACGCAAGAGATGCTAGTTGCCGCTACCAACCAAGGCGAGCTTCGCGTGTACAACACACCATGTATTTCGAGGCATGCTGAGCAGCATACTCTACGTGGCCACAGTTTGGACGTGGCTAACGTGGTCTTTACTTGTGATGACTCAAGGTTGGTTTCTATCGGCGCCAACGATAAAAGCCTTCTAGTATGGAAAGTGGCCACACGATAAGAAGCGTCACCCCCAACAACAACGCGAATTCAGACGAGCAGAGTGCAAAAGGAGTCGATCTCTCCTGGTAAAAGCTACTTTTTCTCCTCAAGGCGTTGAGCGATGCATCTGCAGTAATTGGCAGTTCGGTGGTGCGGTCGGATCGAGGCGGAGAGCAAGATAGCTTTCTTCAACACAAATATCAAATCATTTTTTAAATTTAAATAAGTTTCTCCACCAAAAGAAAGGATTTGTTACTGTAATCAGAAGTCCATGGGCCGCGTCTTTGAGGAGTATGTGGACAGCGCGCGGATCTTCCGCTGCGCCAAGTGCGGCGCTCATCTGTCTCGAAATGAGGACATCATCTCTAAGGTGAGGCTGCAGAGCAGTGAGAGATTTCAGCAGCTGCTTCTAACTGTGTGTGGAACAGAACTTCCAAGGCACCAGTGGCAAAGCTTATCTCTTCGACTCTGCGTGAGTTCTCCAATCAATCAATCGCTGGTTATTGAAGCCACGTGAGCTCACTATGCCCTTCATCTGCCAAGTGTTAATGTGTGCACGGGTCCTCCAGAGGAGCGGATGCTCATGACGGGGCTGCACGTTGTGCTGGATCTATACTGCAACACGTGCTGGAGTCCCGTGGGCTGGAAATACGTACGCCATAGAACCACTTCACTTGATATCTCACTCGTAGAGGCTGACTCTCGTCTTGCCCTTTTGCTGCCTACAGAAAGAAGCACACGAGACATCGGAAAAGTACAAAGAAGGCAAATTCATTCTCGAGTTAGCCAAAACGGATCAGTTGCCATAACAAGGGGAATTCAGAACTGCTGTAATCCATACAGTTCTGTCTGCCTCATGCGCTTTCCAACACAGAAGCGTGCCAGTGAACATTTTGTTTTGTGCAATCAGGCACTGCTGTACTTGTTAACTTGTCACGTTACAGCGTCACTCTTCACAGAAAACTGCTCGAGTAGCGCTGTTGTTCCAGCTCTTTCAGCGGGTAATAATGCGCCTGTACTTGGTTTCCACCGAAAAACCGACCATGAAGCGCCTGCTTGGCCTTCGCCGCCGCGGTTGCATTGCCAAACAGCGCAAAGATGCGCACGTGATCCTCCAGCTCCTTAATTTCCACCTTCTTGACACTACCAAATTTGCTACATTCCTCAAGCACTTCGCCTTCGAGTTCATCATCTACATCGCCGCGGTTTACGAGATTCAACAAGCAGAGGCAACATTTTTCATCTGCATCGCTGTCCGCGACATCTTTCACACCTTCAACATCGTCTTCTTCGAAAGATGCCGTCGTCTTCTGTGTCTGTATAGCCGACGAGTGCCCTACAGCCTCAGCACTCGGGCCTTCGCGCACTACCTTATCCTGGCTGGTAGCGAGATTGATTAGCATGGCTGCTTCGCTGGCCTTACCTACTTTCAGTGGCTGACCAGCCAATTCAAACCCATTCATGTGTTGGATTGCACTCTGAGCAAAACTTTCTTCAGTAAACTCCATGAAGCCGTAGCCACGGTGCTGTGGATTTTTAACATCAATACGATATACATTAGTGTTTTGCGTTCATTTGTCTAATGACATACATGCAGCTGCTTACCACCCCGGACTCCAACGGCGACACGGCTGTCATAACACATGAGCGAATCACACCAAACGGAGAGAAAATACTCTGCAACACGCAATGTTAATAAAGTCTCTTAACTTCGCCAGCATTACACCACTGAAGGCAAAGTCGTCTACAATCGAACGAACCTCCAAGTGCTGGCTGTTAAGCTCCACGCGGACATTGGATATATAGATACATTTCGTTGGCACGCTAGCGAACGACAAGAGTCAGACATAACAAAAACGACCAAAAAGAAACGTACGCAAGCAGACCACTCACTTCTTGATTGCTTCCTGTCCAATTGAAAGTGAATCGTTTGGGTTCGTGTTTCCACGATGAGGTCGACCAACCTGAAATCAGCGATAAAAATACCGGGTTTTTAGATGTTGCCACAGCAAGTACGCCGTTTTTGTGCTACACTTACTCGCATTATGCGGTTGGCTAATGGCGTCCCATTGAGCACCTGCACCGCACTTTCAGCTGCCAAGACATCATCGTACTCCAGGAAGCAAAATCCCTTCGACCGAGATGCGCTGATCAGGATATAGCACACAGCCACGGAACAACCGTAAATGCATCAATAACTTGCACTAATAAATATTGACGAAGCCTGAAGTACATCAAATGCTTTGCTGAACTCTTACCCTGGTTCCAGCGACAGATCGATCGAGTGAATGGCCCCAAACGGTGCAAACGTAGTGCGAATATCCTCCTCCTTGAGATCGTAGTAGAGGTTTCCGATATAAAGGCGGCGCGCTAGGTCGTTAGGCGATACCTTGACGCTGGGCAAGTTCAGCGACATTAGACTGGCCTGCGCTAGCGCTCGAGCACGCGCCGCTTGCGCGTCCAGTTGGCCACCGACGCCCTAAAAGCAACATCGCATGACGAGTATGAAACTAAAGCAACGCCACAACAGCATCAAACAACGGAACCGCAAGACAAATAACACACACAAACACAAGCGCACGATTGTCACAGAGAGGATTAACGACGTCCTCAGCGATTGCCGCACTCTTTTGTCCAATAGACTCACATGCACGACATACAACAACATCATACAAAACGAGGCTGCAACTTACAATCAAAGGACGCGAGGCCACTGAGGCCATCGCCTGCAGCTCCTCCGGCGTCGTCTTCTCCTTCACAACACTCGACAGTTTCTTGACGATATCACTCAGAGCTGTGAAGTAGAATCACATTAGCGATAACCAACAAACACCCCTTTAAGTTCCAACCAGAGACATTTGTCACCTTTTGGACTGGCTGTCGTCGGTTTGGCAGCTGCTACCTCGTCGTTTCCCCAGCGCGAACGTCGAGAACGCTTTGCTCTCTCGTGTTCACTGCCGTTTGCATCGCAAGACTGGGCCGCCACCTCGTCGTGCGTGCGCTTCGTCGGCGTCATGTGCTCGCCCTGTCTATCGTTCCGGAATGGCGAAGCACCAGTTAGATCCCTATACAGGAACACAATTCATATAAGAACACACATACGACTAGCGAAATCGCTTTTCAGCGAACAAAAAGGCTCTGATTACCATGTCACTGCGAGATTTTACAAAACTATTACTTGCTTATCTTCTACTTCACGCACACCCACCAACTAGCTCTTGAAATCACTGCTTACCCACGGATATCTTCCCGTGGGTTGAGCAGACTGCGTCGAGATACAGACGACGGAAAATACTCGTCGTCTTCGTCCTGCGCGTTCTCAACGCCGAAACTCCCAGGAGCATTGATTTCGTCCACGTGAAAACCAACGCCTTCTTCACCTCCAGTAGGCGAATCGATTGAACTCAATCGTGTTAAGCGACGATTCATCTGCATCAGCGTGCGAGGAGAGACCATGCCGTGAGCCAGTTCGTATAGCTCTGCGTTCGCGAGCTTGCCGTTTTGTGCTGTCGCACCTCGGGCATTTGCGCTGGCACCGTTTGACGAGCTGGGTTTATGGTCTACAGGGCGGAAGAGGTTGCAGGGCTCCACTTCGGCCTGCGCGCCACCGTGCAACGCAAAACAAGCGCGACAATGACGAACAGGGTGCAGCAACCCCACTTCTGGGATCGACATTCGCTGAGATGTGCACTTTGCACACATCCACTTCCCGCATCGTTTGCACGAGTGCGGGCGGCGAAAGAGCTTGAACGGTGTGTTGCACGAAGTATCTTGGCAGTGCGTCACAGTCTTTTTGTCTGGCTTCTTTAGCTTCTGTGCCATCAGTGAATACTCTCGGCATAACTGCTGGATCGTACTGGCAGCATTTAAAAGCAACTCCTTCCACAAATCTCGGTCCTCAAGCTTGGTAACACTGAAGTGTATCTCCTTTGCTGGTGCCTTGACGTCCACATCGCTCTGTTGATGGTCATAGGCAGTAATGTATAGACCGTGGTGTCCAACAGACGTGTGGGTCTCATCCTGACCGTGCGTATACCGACTGCGTACCGACAGCGGAATGATCCACTTCCACTGAATCGTGTGCGTCTCATCCACTTCACTCGGGTAGAAGTACCATAGCTTGTGGGATTCGTACTCGTACACCACTAGGGCCTTCTTCCATTCGCGTCCGTGCCGCTCTTTAAACAAATAGCCAAATGCACATCCATCGCCCTCAAGGAAAGACGACCCAAAACCATGTGCCGTAGAATAGCTCGGCCGACTAATCTGGTTAATGATATGCTCTTGAAAAATGGGCGGTGTGGGTGCCGAGGCACCAAATGGCGGTGTAGTCGAGTTCGAGACATCAGCGGGAGAAAGTGCTGGTGGTGTGCCCACCGCCAAAATGCAGCTGAGTGGGTTTTTCCTGGCCATTTCTTCTGATGCTTGCAGCAATCGCTGCCACACTGGATCGGCTTTCAGCACTGACTGAATACGTTCTTGGCTTCTCGTCTTTGGGTCCTTGTAGCACATCTTTAAGGCTTCCATGATTAATTTCAAATTGGACATAGCATCAGTCCCCACCATACTGTCGTACTCCCTCTCTCCATCGTTACTTATTGTGTCTCGGTCGAGATAGACCTTGCACAAGAGAGGGACCAACTTCGCATCGGAACCCTCACTTCTCAAGATACGACCGATGATCGGGCATTTGCGCGAGCGCTTACCCTTGAAGTCGCCAATGCAAAAGACTATCATCTTCGTGATCTCACCCAAGAGCAAATTCCACATCGGGTACTTTTCATAGCAGGTAATAAGGGTGACGATCACGTGGGCATCCACGAACATGCGGTCCAGCCTCTTTGACTCATTTGACAGCACAGAGTTTAGGCACTTGACAACGGACCACAAGTGAAAACCAGAAGCTCTGCGGGTATGGAAGGTGATCACTTGTTTCAAGAATACCATGAGTTCGTGGCCCTTGCGCTCCATACAGGTAATCAGGCATTCACGCAAGCGCCGATACTCGCGCACGTTACTGCGCCAATCGTCACTGCAGAAAATCTCCAGTTCGTTCAGGTCGCCGTCAATAACTGCCTGCAGAAGTGTGATCCATGCCTGTTTCTCTGTTTCGGAAGACGCAGCAAAGTACTCGATGGATTTAACCTCTGTACCCTCAGTTTCATTATCATCCCTACCATGGCGACGTTGGTGGTGCACCATGGCATTGACAGGCGTCACAGCCTGATGATTGGTCGCTGGCATATTATTTCCATCAGGCATTTTCTTCTTCACCGTCACACTAAACCCAAACTCGTGCCAATCTGAGCTTTGCACCGTATCCATCTCGTCTAGCGTAATCACGGTCTGATTTCCTCGGTTAGGTGTGAACGCTTGGTCCAATGAAGAAGATGCTCCCTGCTGATCTTCGCGGAGAGCTATCATGCGGAGGCCCATCATGCAATTCAGACTTACCAGACAAGTTTGCAGTTCGTTTTTCAACTTCTTCTTGACCAGCAAATTGCCCTTGCGCATAAGATGCGTCGAGCACAAGAAATTCAGACAGTCGATTCCCACAGAGGCGGCAGAATTACTACCTGCTCCATTATTCCGAGACGCGCTGTCAGTAAACTCCACCGTTTCAGTTAGTTCAAACAGATGCATGAGCAACATGGTGCAGGTAGGGCGCGGGTGTCCCTGAGACAATAGCATCAGAGACTCCAGTGAGGCTGCACTTCCTCGTCGCTCCCGTGTCAGCGGTGTACTCCAGAACGTGAGCTCCTTGATCATCTGTACGAAGAGAAGTTCAAGAGCTGCCTGATGCTCTTGCATGAACAGGTGAATGAGGCGCCGAACCTTGCGTGACGTATATTTCCGAAGTGCGGAGTTAGCTGTCTCACGCGACGCGCCACAAATTGACACGTACTCATCCTGGCCTGTCACTTTATCCAGCGGGATAGTCCTGGCGGAGATGGCTACGCCACGGCCTGTTAGATATGGCGCGTGGACGATGTCACGCAGCAGTATGAATGTATTTTCAATACAGTCACGTTCAAAAGCATTGCGCGGCGGAGAGAACGTCACTTGCTTCTGAATCAGTTTCTGCATCATGTGCGTCTCGAACAGCGATGTGATGGACGCCTCCGAGTGCTCTGCGTAGATCAGGTGCAGCAACAGTGTGCGAATATCGTCGTGACCAACATTGGCCAGTAGCATATCAACCGTTGCTGGATGATCAGCCAGAAAGTGTAAGATGCATGCACCCTTCTGGCCACGAATAGCAAAGTAGCGCAGGATTTGCGAAGCAAAGTTCGCCGAGTCCTGGCTGAAGATGCCATACATCGCCGTCTCATTCACTTCGGTGGTCAGCGGAGCCGGAATATCTGTGTCATCCGGTTCGGAATCCGTGTCACCATCATTATCCACTCTAGCTGCCGAGTTCTCTACACTATCACGGAAAACCACGTTCGTGTCGTCCGTCAGAGCGTGTTCTCCATTCACTGGCGTCTTGGGCGACGGGAGTGGCGAGTGCATCAGGTACTGCATATCTGCATCAGCACCAAGCGACGATCGCGCAGAGGACTTGCGTCGCTGAGCCACCTCGTCAGATTCCGCCTCCTCCTCGTGATCTGCAAAACTCTGCTGCAACGTCTCCGCACCATCTTTCTCGAACACTTTCACCGCCACTTGAATGAGTTCCTCCATCTCTGCAACCGACGCCTGCCGCTCTTTCCTCCGCAACGGTGTGTCGCACCTGAGCGAGACGCCGTCAGCTTCTCTCTGCAACGTGTCAAAGATGGAATCCCAGAACTCGACGCAGTTGTGTGGCTTGCCAGGGTCGCAGACTGCGATGGCGTTCATTGCTCCTCCAACAACAATGAACTGCGCCGCCATGGCGCGTGTGTGCGACGGATAGGACGCGTCCAACGCCAAGCGGATGAACTCGAGCGTCTTCTCTCGGGAGAAGAGAATGCCACGCAGTCTGCTAGTCATGCGCTTAAACAGAAGCTCCAGCATCTCCAGCGAGAAACTCTCGTTCAGCATCTGCGCCAGCGTGTACTCCTCGCTCATGAGCCCCTCCACGAACTTCTCGATGTTGGCGCGCACCTGCTCCGCCGCCTTCTTGCGGTCCTGCATGAAGGTGGACGCGCCGCCGTCGCTGTTCGTAGGGGACGGAGGTGCCGACCCGGGCGGCGTCGTGTCCAGCATCGTACTAGTAGCCTTGCAAGTGTCCTGTCCTCCTCCGCACACGCCGAGGCTTCGCTCGTGTGCGCCTTCTTCGCAACTAGTAGCAACGTTGTATGGCGCAGGTGACTGCCGGTGGTACGTGCGTGGTACCATTTTGATATTAGTATACTTGGTGATTATAGGGTCAATACATGTATCAAGTGAAACGATGTGGATCTGACACATCGTACCCTGTTCAAACACATCGATAACAGATTGTGGATTGACTAGAAGAAAGAAAAGATCGAGCTTTCCATAGGGCATAACCTTTGACATTCAATGAATTTGAAATAGATATACAACAGGCTTGGACGACGGTGATTGGCCAAGTGCTTCGACCAATCGCGGCCTTGAAAAATGATTTTTCGAAAGGTCGTTGAAGTTTCGCATCATCAACAAGCATGGGGAACATCTGCCACGCCGGTCCGACAGTGGGCTCCGACGGAGGGAAATCCAGGTCGGCGCCGTCCAGGCATCCGCTTTCCTTCGGCAAGGACCCGACGCTCAAGCGCGAGGATTTTATCTTCTCCAACATCCAGACGGCGTCCTTCCTGGCCAAACTGCCAGGCAGCATCAACGGCCAGCAGTTCCTCATTGAAGACTGCCACAACTGCGACATCTTCCTGCTGGACCACTGCACCTCCGTGCAGATCGACGCCTGCGTCAACTGCCGCATCGTTGTGGGGCCCTGCGAGAGCAGCGTCTTCCTGCGCGACTGCAAGCGCTGCACTCTCGTGTGCGCCGTGCAGCAGTTCCGCGCTCGCGACTGTGAGGACGTCGACGTCTATCTCTACAGCGCTACAGGTGCGCGGTAATTCTGTGGGGTGGTACTTGCTGCGGGTGATAACGTCTCTGCTTATTTGATTGCAGAGCCCATCATCGAGACGTCAAGTTGCATGAAATTCGCATGCTTCCCACTGACCTATTCTCTCTGCAGCAGCAGTTTCAACAAGCCAAGTTCACGCCCTGGAACAACCACTGGAGCGAGGTTTCACCTTGCGGAACGACCCCTCTGCTAATTATTGTGGATTGCAGTTAATGTCTGTTTTGATGCGCTGCGTACGTAGATTTACAACTTCACCCCTGATCATGGACAGTGGAAACCGCTGCCCACACAACCCTCCGAGTCACCGCTGGCTGCAAAAATGCCAATGGAGGAGAATGGTACGCGCTCTCTTTGGAAGATGCCGTCGTGGACAGCGGAAGAGCTTGGGATCTCCATAGACTTAACCCAACTGGTGGTGCCACTCACTAGTGGCGTTTGTGCCAGAAAGGAGAATGCTACGACAGCGCTCGTATGCTTCAGCATGGTGGGTGTAGCAGTCATGGCGTGTGGTAGACCTCAGGGTGCATGATGCTAAGAGAGATACTTGCCGCTCTACAGCCCAAAGATGCTGTAATGATAGATTTCGTGAGCTCGATTGCGGCAAAACAGACTGGAGCTTGCACCGGTGGCAGCCGTGATCCTACGCTTCTTATCCGAACAAGACAGATGAAGTTCACGCAAGAGCAGGCAGCAATGCTTTTTGCCGAGAAAACCACGCATTACGAGGTACGTGTACGAAATGCTAAGACGGGTTACTCGATTTGACGCACGCGTTGGGCTGTGGGTTCTTGAAATTATCAGAGAGCAGTCGAGGCAGCAAAATGCACCCTTGGCTCCGTAGTGATGGAATTTCAGGGACCACTCTGCTATGAACACGTTAGCGATGCACTGCAAGCACCGATGATTGCATCTGATGCCGCCACAAGGGACAGCGCCTTTGTTTCGAAAGATACTGTTGCAGCGCTGTAAGTTCTTACGGACCTTTCACTCTTGGCAGAGACGAGCGTTTGCTCCATACTGATGGTGGCTGTGGATGTCACTGCTGCTATAGGCACATGAGTGATTTGATCTTCCAGCAATGGAAGCCAGAGATCTGACCCGGCGATGCTGCTGCTGTAAGAATGCATTGCCAGTTGCGTTGCGCATGCCACATAGCATGCTTCTATTGAACGCACAGAAGGACCTCATCATCGACTCTTCAAGATCGTGTGGTGTTTCCCACCTAATTTTATGTTAGTCACATAACATTAAATATCCAGATGGCGATTCTATACTTGGTTTCAGTATGTGCAAGGTTCAAATTTCAAACCAGAGCTCACCCCTCCTATCTCTCCATCGTTTTGGCTCAAAACAGTACCACGTCATCCCTCCTCCAACCCCGCGCCCTAGCCATTCCGCGCTCAGTCAAAAGGCCGCCTAAAGTGCTTGTATTGGAAGCCCCAGTGTGGAGGCCCCCAGAGCCCAGCGAGGGAAGCAGCAGCAGCCAAGACTCGATGGAGCACAGCACTAGCACTAGCGCCAGCACCACGCGTGCAGCCGCGTCCAAGCCCGGCGACACCACGCGCAAACGCAAGCGTGGGGCGCTGCAGGACATCAGTAACAACTCGAAGAAGCTCTCGCAGTCTCGCGTTAGTACTCGCCGCGGAGGCGTCACAGTCAAGAAGGAGCAAGATGAGGTCACCAAGCGCAAGACCAAGGCCGAGACGAAGTCTGTGCGTCCCTCCACGCGCTCTAAGGGGACGGTCAACTCTGCGCTCAGTTCAATGGCAGCCACTGCCGCCAGTAAAGCCAAGAAGCGGCCGAGTGCGCTGGACAAGAAGACAGACACGCGAGCCAAGAAGCGCAAGCTGGACGGAGTGGAGAACCAGCCTCCGCACCAGAAGATCCAGACCAGCATGCTGTCTTTCCAGGCCCCCAAGCCCAAGCCAAGCACCAAGACGACTGCTACAGCGACGACGCGCTCTGTTCGTACTGGGTTACGTAATACGGCACAGATTAAGAAGGAGACGAGCGTTATTGACGCTACAGAAGACAAAGAGAACGCAGAAGCAGAGTCCAATATTTCAAAGGTATAGCTGGAGAAGAACGATGAGATTTAGAGCTGGATGATCTAATTGACTGATCCTATGGTAATCTTACAGGTATTGGAGAAGCAAACTGACAAAGACGCAAAAGAAGTGCTGACTCACAAACAACCGATCGAGCCTACAGCTCAAGTGAAAAGAGAAGCGGTGGAGACAGAAGAAACCCTCCCGCCACAGGCATCAACGTACATGGCGGCTATTTCAGCGCAGTCTCGTTCCCACGTATACGCGCCGCGTCCGTATTCCTTCAGGTTTGACCACCGAAACTCTTGTTTTGATGAGCAGACGTATGCAACATCAGTGCAGGATATCGATGCGCCTTCCGCCACGATGAGCTCGCACGCATCGAAACTCGTGCGCGAGCTGGATGTCTACTACCGCAAACATGAGATGAAGTATTTACCCGAAGCAGATTACATTGGCACAGTCCAGATGGATATCAATGAAAAGATGCGCACAATTCTGGTCGACTGGCTCGTAGAGGTCGGCGAGGAGTACGAACTGGATTCACAGACGTTCCACAAGGCGGTATGTTGTGCTCTTGCTCGCTTCTTGACATTTCAAGCACTAATTCCTGAATTGTTTTACTCTTTCGACAGGTAAACCTCGTGGATCGCTGTCTGAAGAAAATTAAAATCAACCGTAAGCAGTTCCAGTTGCTGGGCTGCGCTTGTATGATGATTGCTGCCAAATTTGAGGAAGTGTACGGCCCCAATGTCGAGGAGTTCGTTTATATATCGGACCAGACGTACACTGCTGAAGAGGTACTTCATGTTGTGTGTAGTGTCTGTGGCGACTTCTGTTAGCTGATTGCCTTGGTGAACCTCGCAGATGCTCGACATGGAAGCAAAGGTACTGAAGGCGCTGGAATATCGCGTTGCGTCGACCACCTGCTACGGTTTTGTTCATCGCTATATTAAGGCTGGGTGCACTACTGATAAACAACGGGCGCTTGTGATGGTATGTACACAAATGCCTGTGATGCTGCCATTATGGAAAACTGACTCAGCTTGTTGTGCTGTTGCAGTACCTTTGCGACTTCACATTACTGTATTACCACATGGTGAAATTCAAGCCGTCCAAGCTGGTCGCGTCTGCTGTGTTTCTTGTGCGCGTGATTACGGACGAAGCAGAGCCATGGACACCTACGCTTCACCATGTTACTCAGTATAACCCGTTTGACCTACAGGACTGCATTGAGGAGCTCCACCGTCTTCATGCGATCGAGTCCCAAGTTGTCAGTACCCAGCGCGACAAGGCTAAAGCAGTGAGCGAGAAGTACATGGCCGACAAATTCCTGTCCGCCAGTACTATCCCGTCGTGTGACGATGCCAAGCTAGCGGAATCCTTCAGCAAATACATGCCATCTTAGAGTGGGTATCGCAGCAGCATTAGACGCCTGCATCTGGTCACCGGCAGGTTTGCATCTCTCGGGAACCCGGCGTGCGCGCGCAGATCGAGTACCAAGGCGTCTAGAAGCGCACTCGCGCACCCAGCGGCCGAAGCAACTATCAGGAATAGCCCCTCGTATTATTGTCATCATTATAGGTTAGGTTCATTTTCTTCTTGCCGTGCGTGCTCTCCGTTCCGCGTTGCAGCTTTTGAAGTCTTTTGCAGAGATGGCTACATTGTGGTTGAAGCTCTCGACCAATCGGCATGTCCAGACTGATTTTGGTAGTAGAGCAGCATTGACTCAAAGGCTTTCAGCTGCATCGCGCTTGTGTGCACTGAGCACCGTTGTCAATGCAGCCGATAAAGCCGACAGGTGTGTAACGAGTCCACGACAAATGGAGATCGGGTGGACCTCGCCTCATCGTGGGGCCAGAATGCACTCGACGCACCTGAACTGCTGGCTTTTACTCTCTCCTCTCCCTTCGTCGAGGAGTAATGGCGCTAGAGTATGACAAAGGAGCTTTACGCGTTCGAGAACAAAAACTTTTGTGTCGTCAAGGCCTTCGAGAATGTTCACCATATAAAGTTTTTGTGATACCCCATGGACATCCATGGGGCGCTTTCAAATCGGTCACTACACCTAGTCTCGGTGGAACAGTGATTTCTTTCCTCTACATTACAGCTAATTGTTCGGCGCGCGTGACAAGTTACATCCCGACACATTGTATGCAGCGTCAACTCTCGTCGTGTGGAGTTCACTGCGAACTAAGAAGAGCAAGAATGACTCATTTCGTTGCATACGTCAGCCAGACTGGATGTAGCCATGCCAGCCGAATCTTCTGGAAGGTCTTTCACTCGAGTTTTGTATGCTTTGTGGTCCACGATCTTTTGCTTGCACCATAATATGCTGTACGATAGTTTCTTAAACTCCCGAACTGCCTTTTCCCTCGCTTTTCCGCGCCCCCTAGCCAGCGCCGCATTGGCCACCCACTTTCGCACCCGCCAGGCTAAAACAACAGCGAACCAACGTAGAAGAGAGAGTCCCCATACATTACCCCATAGAATACCAAAATGTTCGGCGGTGGCTTCGAGAGTTTCTTCGGCGGCGGCTTCGAGGGCGGCCCGGGCGGCCCCTCCAAGCCCGTGGACAACAGCAAGTTCTACGAGGCGCTGGGCGTGGCCAAGACGGCCACGGCTGCTGAGATCAAGAAGGCGTACCGTAAACTGGCCCTCAAGAACCACCCGGACAAGGGCGGCGACCCGGAGCTCTTCAAGACCATCACGGTGGCCTACGAGGTGCTCTCGGACCCGGAGAAGCGCGAGCTCTACGACCAGTACGGCGAGGAGGGACTGCAGAACGGAGGCGGCGGTGGCGATGCCAGCGACCTCTTCAGTCAGTTCTTCCGCGGCCAGGGTGGAGGCCGTCGGCCTCGTGGCCCGCAGAAGGGCGAGGACCTCACGCACCCGCTCAAGGTGTCTCTCGAGGACCTGTACAATGGCAAGACGGTCAAGCTGGCGGTCAACCGCGACGTGCTCTGCAGCCGCTGCGAAGGCCGTGGCGGCGCCGAAGGAGCTGAGAAGACGTGCGACACGTGCCAAGGACGTGGTATGCGCGTGCAGCTGCGCCACATCGCCCCCGGTATGGTGCAGCAGATGCAGTCGGTGTGTCCGGACTGCCGTGGCCAGGGCAAGAGCATCCGGGAGAGCGACCGTTGCAAGGGCTGCAAGGGCAAGAAGGTGACGAAGGAACGCAAGGTGCTGGAGGTCCACATTGAGAAGGGCATGCGCAACGGTCAGCGCATCACGTTCTCTGGCGAGGCCGATCAGGCCCCTGGAACTGTTCCGGGTGATATTATCTTTGTGGTCCAGGAGAAGGAACACGCTACTTTCCAGCGGAAGGGAGGCAACCTCATCATGGAGAAGAAGATTAGTCTGGTGGAGGCCCTTTGCGGCTTCGAGATGGTTGTTGAACACCTGGACGGTCGCCACCTACACATCAAGACGCGCCCTGGTGAGGTGATTAAGCCAAACCAGTTTAAGGCTGTGCACGGTGAGGGCATGCCCACACACGGCAATCCGTTCGTTAAGGGTCAGCTCGTTATTCTGTTTAAGGTGCAATTCCCGGACAGCGGCAGCTTGTCGGAGAAGCAGCTGGGCATGCTGAAGAGCGCGCTGCCTGCCCCGGCGGCGGTGACTCCTGTTGCCGATGCAGAGGAATGCTTCTTGTCGGAGTTCGATGCCGAGGCCGCAAAGGCCGAGCAGCAGCAGCGCGAAGCGTACGATTCGGACGAGGAGCGTGGTGGTCAGCGTGTGCAGTGCCAGCAGCAGTAGGCTGTTTTCTGCAAGAATGAGAGAGTTAGACTCGGCGAAGGACATGCGCGCTGTGTGCGGTGGGATGCTGTACATGTGGGCGATTGGATTGGAGTTGATTTGCCGGCTGCTTGCCCGCTTGCGAACACTGCACCTGCGCTTCCAGTAGCGAACCATACGTTAAGAAGAAGAAAAGAACGAGAAAAATCTGCAAAATACTTTTTGATCTCCATGTGTCCCGTGTTGTGTGAGGTGGCATTCATGCATCGAGTTGCTGTACAGTAGTATCAGATATCGTTATTGGTGTCTAGGCAGTCCTTACAATGTTCATGGCTTCAGGGCAACGTGTCAATTGAATCGCATGAAGCACAAGAACATATTTGAGTGGGAAACCGCAAATGGGAACGTCTTGCATTGATTCTTCAGCTACAAAGAGCTCAAACACGAGTCGTTTCCACCCCACAGCCGGAATGAAAAGGAAGTCCACGCTTCGGTTCTAGGAGAAAACCAGCCACAAGGTCTCTCCAGTCGGCTCTTCACCTCCTGTCGAGTCCTCAAGACGCGTTCAGTTCGCTTCAATTCCAGAAGTAGCTTACTCGTCGACGGTGTCGTTCTGGAGGCCCTTGAACGAAGCCACCTGCACGTGCTGCACGAGCGTGTAGAGCTTCTCCTTGGCGTCCTCGTCGTCGTTACGCTTGCGCGACAGACGCACACGCACGCGGAACGGCACGTTGCGCACACCCTTGGACCAGATGAACTTGTTGAGCTTCGAGTCGATGCGCACGTCCTGCGTGTTCATCGTGACCTGAGCGAACTTCTTGATGGCACGGATGGCACGCGGAGCTTTCTTCTTAAAGACGCTGTAGAGTCAACACCAAAGAGGGGGAGCATTGCAACACATAGCAAAACAAAAGCAGGGGAGAAAAAAGTCAAGGAAGTCTCCAAGGTGGGAGCTACGAACAAACTTCGTGCGTGGACAAAATGCAGATTCTAGTCTACAAGTCGTGCAAAGGGGGTTGAAAAAGGATACCATCCGTGAAGACGCTTGTGGAGGTTGATGGTGTAGTCGCGAGCGACGACGTCCGGCGAGCGCTTGGTGTTGCGAGTCTTGGTTTCCTTGACCATGGTGAATGTTCCTGGTGAGCTAGCTTTTCCCGAATGTATTGGGTCGGGTGAGTGGCGGGCGGAGAGCTCAAGGCAAGCGGTCAGCCAGCCAATCGATTCGGCGAATAAAACCTAAGCCGGAATACCAGTATGATGGTATGCTGTATGATGGGATATACCGGTATTTCTACCCAGTTTGAAAACAGATGAATTTTAATTTAAAATACAAATGCAGCCCTTTTCATAGCAGGCTGCCCGTCTGAAGACGCAGCGCTGACTGCGTCTTCAGCGCTCTGACGCAGCTCCTCATCAACAATGCTGCTCCATCTAAATCTACCTAGACTACCAACGGCAGGTATCTCCCCGGAAAGAACTCCTCTCTACTCCAAGAAGGCGACGAAAGGATCGCTCTGCGACGCCTGGGGGTGCTGAGCGATGGCGTTGAGCATCTTGACGAATGCCGTCTCCCGCTCGTCCAGTAGAGCTCGGTCGTTGCGGCCCTGCAGGAACGAGGTGCCGGGCATGGCTGGGAGCTCCTCCTTGGTCATGATTTTGGCCATCTCGGCGTGCAGCACCTTGAACTCGGAGTATCTTTTTGCGAGGTGGATCTCCTCCTCGCCGGTCGATGCGATGATGTTGAAGAAGGCCACGCCCACGGTGAAGATGACCTTGTCGGCTGTGAAGGCCAAGACAGGCGCACTTGCTATGGACTTGTCCGTCACTGCAGACTTGTCCATCACAGCGGACTTGGCCACCTCCACCTCGTCCTCCGCTTCGACCTCGGGCTCCACTGGCTCCTCCTCCGCTTCGATCTTGACATCGTCCTCGACCGGTACTGGGGTTTCCTTCTCAACGGCTGTCGGCTCGTTAGTGATTTCTGCTTCGACCGCGGGCTCTTCCCCTTCCCAGCAGAAGGCCTCTGGACTCCACTCTCTCTCCAGAGTCTGGAGAGAGAGCTCTTCTGGATCTGAAGGCTTCAGTGAAGCAGCCTCCTGCTCGTCTTCGACTTTGACATCTTCGACCTCCTTCTCCTCCCCTCGGCCTCTTCTACAACTTGAGGCGGCACGCTCGATGTTTCCGCGTCATGGTCCAGGATGATCTCTGTGAAGGCGAGGTCCATCGAGCCCTTGCCGCATTCGGACGGGGGTGCCGTCACTGGCTCCACCACGACGTTGTTCACCTTGGAGTGGCTGCAGCCCATGATGCTGGCGAGCGGTTTCAAGCGTCTTGGGAATGCTGGAAGTGACTTGAACTGAACGCGGAAGTTCCGGAATGAGCCTTGTAGTTCCTCCAGTGGAGCACCGTCTAGCTGTTAGGACATCACTTCTCTTTGGATCCGTAACGGTCCCATAGAGCTCCTCCGCGTATCCGTTGCCAAAGAGCTGCGGAGGATTGGTCGGGCAAGCGGCGCAGATTATGTCGGCGGACAGCGTTTTCGTGCGACACGACAGAGCAAGCGAGAGTTTCAAACGAATGGTGGCCTTTAGGTGGCACGTGACTTCATTTCGCTGTGCTGTCGCGATGCTCGCTACTGCAGTCCAAATGCCCATGTACTTTATCTGTCGGAGTTGATCGTACAAGGCAACTGATTTCAGAGGTGCTGCGGTCGAGTGTGCTGCGTCGAGTGTGCTGCGGTCGAGTGGAATGGGCAAAGGCACTTTCCCCGTTTCGGTCCTAAGCTTGCTTGTCTTTTGAAGCAGGCTGTGCGAAGCGCACAGAGCGGTGCTGTGCTACTTCTACGAAGCAAACTTCGTTTGATGGGGTGTAGCCATTAGGTCGCTTTTCTGATCCACTCGACTGTACTCTTCGTGTGGCATTTTGTCGTTTCTGCCTATCAGGTGAACGGCGGTTATCATGTGGCGACTTTCATGTACATCGCTGCGTTTTCTGCCTTTCCGATTGCAGACCGCAGAGGGTAGCGTGTCGGAGCACAAGTATCCATCGTGTGGAGCTGCATCTCAGTATGGCTACACGCAGGATGGCCACAGGCTGTGGCACAGCCTCCATCTTCAACTTCGTATCTTTTTCTTGTGGAAGATCGATGAACAAGGTATTGAGCGTGATTGAACCTCCCACAAACACTTTACCTTGCTCGGTTGTCATGAATGGTGCGTCGTCCTGTGCGACGAACGATCTGACTGCGTAGCGTGTATTCTCCACGGAGGCATTACGTAGGATTGGATAGCAATCTTATTCAGGTAAACGGTGGAGGATATTCCTCATATTCTATTGAGATGTAAAGAGAGAGAGACAAACAGACTTTATATTGAATGGTTAACATCGGCAAGAAATCTGGTATGTCGTAAGCCTTTGCATCAAGAGCTGTTCCTTTTCAGGCCCGGATGCTCGGGTCTTGTTGGCCACTTTTGATGGCAGCTCTCTGGGTTGTTCAAGTAGTGTTTGGATACCCAACCATAGTTGAGCACCTTGTACTCTCGTTTCTGCGTGCCTGCATTCTCGCTTCGCGAGAGTTCGAAGCTGTCGCATTCCTGTATTCTAAAATTCCTGCACGCGGAGATATGACTTCGTCATCGAAGACTACCCGAATGCTCTGGACCCACAGGCTCGTGATACACACGCTGCTCGGAATATGCCAAATGCCCTCCCATACGTTTTCCATAACTTCTGTGTCGTCCGAGAGGACCACTTGCAATTGTGTCTTCATAGTTTTGGATATCTTCGGAGCTTCTCGTGGTGCACAGCTAGACAAGAAGATCCCGATCTGACCAATCTGCCATTGCTCAACCATCCAGTCACTGATAAGCACTTGCCAGCAGGCTTGGGCTGTAGGCACTCCAAAAGATGTGCTCTAAAGTGTCCTTGATTCCTTGGCAGCTCCTGTTCTTTCGGCAACTATCGTCGTGGACCCGGTCGTCATGGTATAAATTCAGTTGCCGTGTAGCTACCGTGAATGTCACCCACACTTGATGTTCCGTAAGCTTCTTCCGGTGTGCCCTGAGTTACTTCGGCGTTTGTTGTACTACTGCTGCTTGCCACGGGCTCGTTATCACATTCTCGTTGAGACATATTGAGATGTAGTCATGCGCAGGGAAATCGCCAACCTCCACACGATGGATACTTGTGCTCCGACACGCTACCCTCTGCGGTCTGCAATCGGAAAGGCAGAAAACGCAGCGATGTACATGAAAGTCGCCACATGATAACCGCCGTTCACCTGATAGGCAGAAACGACAAAATGCCACACGAAGAGTACAGTCGAGTGGATCAGAAAAGCGACCTAATGGCTACACCCCATCAAACGAAGTTTGCTTCGTAGAAGTAGCACAGCACCGCTCTGTGCGCTTCGCACAGCCTGCTTCAAAAGACAAGCAAGCTTAGGACCGAAACGGGGAAAGTGCCTTTGCCCATTCCACTCGACCGCAGCACACTCGACGCAGCACACTCGACCGCAGCACCTCTGAAATCAGTTGCCTTGTACGATCAACTCCGACAGATAAAGTACATGGGCATTTGGACTGCAGTAGCGAGCATCGCGACAGCACAGCGAAATGAAGTCACGTGCCACCTAAAGGCCACCATTCGTTTGAAACTCTCGCTTGCTCTGTCGTGTCGCACGAAAACGCTGTCCGCCGACATAATCTGCGCCGCTTGCCCGACCAATCCTCCGCAGCTCTTTTGGCAACGGATACGCGGAGGAGCTCTATGGGACCGTTACGGATCCAAAGAGAAGTGATGTCCTAACAGCTAGACGGTGCTCCACTGGAGGAACTACAAGGCTCATTCCGGAACTTCCGCGTTCAGTTCAAGTCACTTCCAGCATTCCCAAGACGCTTGAAACCGCTCGCCAGCATCATGGGCTGCAGCCACTCCAAGGTGAACAACGTCGTGGTGGAGCCAGTGACGGCACCCCGTCCGAATGCGGCAAGGGCTCGATGGACCTCGCCTTCACAGAGATCATCCTGGACCATGACGCGGAAACATCGAGCGTGCCGCCTCAAGTTGTAGAAGAGGCCGAGGGGAGGAGAAGGAGGTCGAAGATGTCAAAGTCGAAGACGAGCAGGAGGCTGCTTCACTGAAGCCTTCAGATCCAGAAGAGCTCTCTCTCCAGACTCTGGAGAGAGAGAGTGGAGTCCAGAGGCCTTCTGCTGGGAAGGGGAAGAGCCCGCGGTCGAAGCAGAAATCACTAACGAGCCGACAGCCGTTGAGAAGGAAACCCCAGTACCGGTCGAGGACGATGTCAAGATCGAAGCGGAGGAGGAGCCAGTGGAGCCCGAGGTCGAAGCGGAGGACGAGGTGGAGGTGGCCAAGTCCGCTGTGATGGACAAGTCTGCAGTGACGGACAAGTCCATAGCAAGTGCGCCTGTCTTGGCCTTCACAGCCGACAAGGTCATCTTCACCGTGGGCGTGGCCTTCTTCAACATCATCGCATCGACCGGCGAGGAGGAGATCCACCTCGCAAAAAGATACTCCGAGTTCAAGGTGCTGCACGCCGAGATGGCCAAAATCATGACCAAGGAGGAGCTCCCAGCCATGCCCGGCACCTCGTTCCTGCAGGGCCGCAACGACCGAGCTCTACTGGACGAGCGGGAGACGGCATTCGTCAAGATGCTCAACGCCATCGCTCAGCACCCCCAGGCGTCGCAGAGCGATCCTTTCGTCGCCTTCTTGGAGTAGAGAGGAGTTCTTTCCGGGGAGATACCTGCCGTTGGTAGTCTAGGTAGATTTAGATGGAGCAGCATTGTTGATGAGGAGCTTGTTTATAAAATCTATATCGGTAACTTCAAGGATATGCTTCACGATGAGCTGCGACTGTTGCGGTGACATGGCTACCGAATGGCATTGGTGAACATACAGCTGACGTCGCAGATAGAGTCAGCAGGGCTTGAGGATAGCCAGCAGATACGTTCTTGTTACCAGGCCGCTCGCCCCCAGCAGTAAGTAACGCGCTGATATGCCCTGCCTCCAGAATGGGAGAGACGGGAGGTAGATAGCTCGCGGCAGATGGTCTGGAGATACGCGCTGCCGCCTGCCCAGCTTTCTCTCTGCCGCTGGTTGGATGGGCGCCGACTTGTTGCGGTTCTTGTCGGCAGAGGCACTCCGGTCATTCCAGAACTTGCTCAGTTCTACTCCACAGCTTTCGAGTCCTCGTCGCGTACACCGTCACTTTAAATCTCAAGAATGGGCTGCAGTCAGTCCAAGGCATCGGAGCAAGTGGTGGAGCGTGTGTCGGTTGATGCACCAGCCACCGAAGCTCCAGCCCCAGAGAGTGTCCAAGCGAAGGCTGCTGAGGAAGATGCCGCTGAAGCGCCTCCTGCCTCGGAGAAGGCCACGGAGGAGGAATCTGTTGCAGCACCTGCCTCTGTTCCAGTTGAAGCTGTCGAGGAAGAGAAGCCTGCGGAGGAGGAACCTGCCGCACCAGATGCAGAACCTGAGGAGGAGGCGCCTGCTCCAGTTGAAGAACCTGCAGATGAAGAAGCTCTTGCTGTTGTCGAGGAAACTGTCGAGGAAGCTGCTGCTCCAGTTGAAGAGGCTGCTGCAACTGAATCGCCAGTCGATGAGACTCCAGTTGAAGAAGAAGCTACTCCTCAGGAAGAAGCTGAAGAGGCCGCAGCAGCAGAGGAAGATGCTGCTCCTGTTGCTGAGGAATCGCCGGTTGAAGAGGAGGCTTCTGTTGAGGAAGAAGCAGCTCCTGGTGAAGTCCCCGCAGAAGAACCCAAGTCTGAAGTGGCTGCTGCTGTTGTTGAACACTCGAAGGACGACGTCCTCACGTTCACTGCTGATGAGGTCACTTTCAACAAGGGCATTGCCTACTACAACTACGACGGCTCCAACCCTCAAGACCCGGCCAAGGATGTGCGAGTGTCGAAGCGCTACTCGGAGTTCAAGGCCCTACACGCCCAACTCGAGACTCTGCTGGCCGACAACCAGGAGGACAAAGCAGCCCAACTGCCGCCTCTGCCCAAGGCCTCAGTCCTACGTCGCCGCAGCAACAAGCAGATGATTGAGGAGCGCAAGGCGCAGTTTACTGCTTTGCTCAACGCCATTGCTCGCCACCCGGTGACGTCCAAGAGCGAGGCGTTTGCAAACTTTTTGGCGTAGATGACGGGCTTTCGAAGCTAGACAAGCTCTTATGTAAAATGTACCACACCTGATTTTCGCCTACTTTGCTGTGTTCAAACCAAAAGACAACACTTTATACCAATGCTCTTTACAGCAATTCATATCCCCCCACTGTTACATGCACGTTCGATTCGTCATGTGGCGTTAGCTCGCTCTCATAAGATTCGATTCGATGCAGTTTGGGGGAATAGAGCCGCATTAGTTATTCGGCTACGACATTCGCCGACATATGTCGGTTGGTGCGGTAACGAAGTCTTTTAGTCTCATAACCATAAGAAACGCCGTTCGACATGGCTGCGAAGAATGCCATGTGCTTAACGAATGCAGATGTGTTGCCATACGGAAGACTGATGAGAAAATCAGCGCATGTTTTCAAACGATAGGAGATCAGCACCGTCAACTATCAGTTTGCACTCCACTTTCCGATTCTCTACGGTCTTGGCCGAGTTGCCTTTGAGTCCGTACAACTTCCACTTCTTATTGCCATCGAAGTACACATGGGCTGCGTGCAATCCAAGACAAACGAGGTGGTGAACCCGAACGTTGTTGTTAAAGAGGACCCTGCTACTACGACCAAACCAAAAGAAGAAATCCTACCGATTACCGAAGAAGCACCAGCGATCGAAAGTGAAAAAGTAGATGAAGCTACAAAGGAGGAACCAACCGTGGAAACCTCCACTCATGCTCTTCAGTTTTTCCCTGGAGAGGTCACCTTCAACGAAAACGGCATCCCTTTCTACAACTTCGACGGCTCGAACCCGGCGGACCCCAGTCAGGATGTCCACATATGCAAGCGATATTCGGAGTTTAAGAACATGCATGCAGAGATCTCCAAGCTCATGGCCAGTGAAAAGAACGTCGCCCCGGACCAGCAGGACAAGTTCCAGACATATCCGGCGCTGCCATCGATGCCCAAAGCGAACGCCATCACGTACTTGCTGGGACGTGGAAACCAACACGTGGTGAACGAACGTGAGGCGCGATTTGTCAAGGTCCTGAATGCTATTTCTCGCCACCCGATCGCCTTCCAGAGCAAGACGTTCACGGACTTCATCACATAGACTACTGTTTACCATGTCGTATAGGCCGGCGAAGAAACTCTGCCGTTCTATTACCTCTAACACTACAACAGCTTTTTTGCTTTGAGTCTTCGGTGTGATTCCCATTGTGTTGACATCATGACTTGTCTGACTTGCTATCAGACTCAAGACATCATTTTGACCCACATGTCAGCATGTCGATCCAAACACTAAAATTGTCGAGACGGATGGTATCGTCCTGGTGTTCTAAGCCGATTCTACTTACTTCGTCGACCATGGGAGAGGAAACGTGCCGTGCTTCAAGGCAGAGATGCAGATTATACCTCGATCGATTGCTCCATTTTCAAATCTTCGTTCTCCTGCACTTTGAAGAGCTATGGGCTGCAGTCTGTCCAGTAAGTATGACCCTCTGAACTCGGATGGCCTGGAATTCTCTCCCATCGAGTTATCGATCGCCAAGCGCCCAGGAAGAGCTGAAGTTGGCCCGATGAAGGCAGATCCCCGGCGGTTGTGGCGAAAGACAAGGCGATTTCAGGCGGCACGATCACCTTCTCACCTGCCAAGGTAGCAGCAAACGAAGATGGCGTCATGTTTTACGAATTCATCGGATCGGCTCCCGAAAACTCAACTAATCGAGTGATCATTTGCAAGCGGTATTCCGAATTTAGGGCAATGCATGAGAAGATCTCTGAGGTTATGGCGAGCGAAAACAGTGTTCCGTCACAGCAGCGATATTTGTTCCAGTCACTGCCGGAGTTGCCCAAGGCCAACGCGTGGGCATTTCTATGCAGTCAAAAAATTGTCGTCGAAGAACGTGAGGCGCAGTTCACCAAGATCCTAAACGCCATTTCGAGACACCCTGTTGCCTTCCAGAGCAAGGTTTTCCGAGACTTCATGGCGTAAGCAACTATCTTTTCTAATATGTGTATAGCACGAGTTCTTACAACGATTGAGTCGCTCTTCTCATTTTCAATTGTTGAGGTTGCTGTTAAGTAGGACTTGAGTATCGGTGGAAGTTTGCATTCCTTTAGAACGTACCTTATCCGCTTTACCAATTGAGGCAGAGAGTTTTGTGACGCAGATGTCGAGAACCCTATGGTACGGTAGCCGCACTTTTCAAGCCGCTTGCCTGCTGGAAAAACAGCTTCGGGTTTTGTCGCAAACCACGGAGCCCGCCGAACTGTTTAGTGCTGGGCGTCTGTCCGGAAGAACGCCTGTCCATTCGGCCGTGTGGAGTGCATCCCCTACGAGTCCGTCATTGCAACTCCGTCATGGGTTGTAGACACTCCAAGGACGCGGCGCTCGCGCATCGAGCTAGCAGCGTCGCGGTGCCGTTGCGGCCCACAACACCATCGTTCCATGCGCAAGACTCGAAGCTTTGGACTTCCACGGGCGACTCTCAAGTCAACGAATTCCGTGAAGAACTGCCGTCTTTCGTCGTATCGGACAGTGCCGACCTGGTCGGTAGTTCGGACGGCGAGGCCGTGCACGGCTTGGTCAGCGCCTTCACGTTCTCGTTCATCCAAGTGTCAGAGACGAGCAGCAATAGTTCCAACCCCAGCCTCGAAGGGTCCAATATCGACTCGGTCGCATCGGACGAGGTGTCACTTTCCACGCCACCAACACCGCCCGAATCGCTAACGTTCGCTATGACCGGTGACCCCATTGAGTTGACCCCCATCCCAGAAGAAGGCGCGCAGTTGGTGCCACAGGGAGGCATCGAAGTCTCCAATATCAGCATCGACACAGAAGAGGAGGTGCAACACCAGGAAGAGAGCGCGGTGACTACGTCAAGTTACAGTGAAGCCACACAACCCGAGGCGGAGGTATCTCCGGCAGCGGCTGAACTCATCAATGGCAGCTTAAATGATGCTGTGAGTGAGTCGACTCGAAGCGAGCCGAGTGAACTGCTAGTCGCTGACTCGGACACATCGGGAATCAGTCGGCGCAGTGGTGACAGCAGTAACGCCACCAGCGACACGAGGCAGTCAGTCAGTACGTCCGAACTAAGTGAGCGAGGGAGTACATGGTTACGGAAACGGGGGCAATTGTTCGCCACGAACCATTCACCGCACTTGATACCTCGACAATTAATTTCGACGAAGCTGACAGTGGCCCGATCGATCGTGAATCCATTGATGTCGTTGCCGCTGAAGTTGTCCAGCAAATTATTGATGATGCTGTGGCAAGTGTGACTTCCATACCAACCGATGGACTTCGGGACCGCGGATCTCTCGTTGAATCGAGTAGCTTGGACGTGGAGCCATCGACTACAGGCATTTTCAGTTTGAAACTTAAACCTTATCCGTTTAACGCGGCGCAGGGATCGGAACCTAGTATCCCGACTGGATGGACCTACTCAATCGTGGGCAACTCCACCGAAAATGGTGTTGTGATGTACCACGTGCAGCTCACAGACGAAGTAGGCGACAACGCCAAGTGGTCTGTCCCTCTTCTTCGACGCTACTCGAGATTCAACGAAATGTACTTAAAGTTGAAGGAGTCGAAGCTTTCAGCAGCGGAGAAAATGCCAAAGTTGCCGCGTGCTGGTGTGGTGCACTTTGTGCGAGGTCGACAAAGCAAAAGACGATCATAGAGCGCGAGCAAAAATTCTCAGATGTGCTGCGGTACATCGCAGAGCACCGTGAGCTGCATACCAGCGATGCATTTCAGCGCTTCTTAAGCCAATAGTTGGCTGATGTCCAATAGCCGAAAATGATTCCTAGATAGCGCAATGCTGTACCCTCTGTACGTTACCACGTCAATCATTAGTACTTTTGCCACAAGCAACTGTTTCTCTTGTTTGCGTAGCTTCATTCCGCTTCAATCTAGCAACGTTTTGAAAATAACATGGCAGGTGCTAATTTACTTTGGACGATCCGAGGAAGTTTCGCTTATTGCATCCAGCGCCATAAGTTTCACCGCATGGAGGAGAAGCTCTGAGCTTATCAAAAAAATCTGTACATGACGAGTAGCGAATGTCCACAGCTGTCACGCGTGGCATAGGCTTGCGGTGTCTGATGAGAGCATGGCGAAAAAGCTTTACTCTCGAGAGTGGACGAAGGCATTCCCACGTGGATTGCACATTCGCATTACGCCATAATCCTGGTACCTTTGTCGCCAATTTGCTGTTCACCCGTGCCGCCGTAACGAGCGACCAAGAGGTTATGGTAACGGAGGCATCCGACAAAGAGGTTGAGGGTCTTCGACCCGAAATTGACGACGATACAAGGGCAGAGTCGTCGGAGGGCAGTTCGGGACATCATTGGGGAACTGCCGATGGTGCCGACTCGGACGACGAGTTCTTAGATGCAGTGGAGCCTCCATTATCGACGGGGTTGGTGCTGGATAACACCGGCCCACCGTTGTCAGGAGTTTACGTGGATGCGGTGGAGGCGACAGTAGAGCAAGTGACGGAGGCTTTAGGAACTACGTTGAGTGACAAAGGGAGTCAGTCATCCATACCGGAAGAGGAGGAAGATCAAGAAAGCGTGACTGCAGAGGCTGCTACAGAGTCAGAGACTGGGGTGATTGCTGCTATCCAGACTGCAATTGATAATCAAACTGAAGACAATGGTGTCATGTGTGCTTTTGGGATAAATGATAAGTTTGTCAATGGAGAAAATCCGATATCAGAGAAAGCTGCAGTGGTAGAAGCTATTGCTTCTCCTGGAGTCGAAGAAGCTGCCTTCAAGGACCCTGCCAATACTGAAGTTTTGGTCGAAGAAGTTGTGTACCCTGTTGATGGTGACCCTGTCGATGGCGAAGGGAATCAGCAACTAGTTGTGGATGCAAACGAACTTGTTGTGGACAAACGAATTGAAGAAATGTATGGTCCGGTCGTATCAAAAGATATCATACGCGGCGATATTCACGTAAATGCTGCCGTAGCGATTGAGTTGCAAGCAGTCGTGGAGAAACTTGCTGACGATGTCGCTGATCTCCTCGCGTTGGACACTTTCAAATCTGATCTTAGCGCGGAGAATGGCACTGCCACTGACCAAATAGACGAAGGCATATCGGTAGACGCGACTGAAGACGAATTTGAGCAAAATGCTGCAGCAGAAACACGTGATGAAGCTGTCACTTTGATCGATGAAGACGTGCTCGCGATTCTTATGGATGCTGTTACCTCTGTTGTTGCTGAAAACCAAACAACGGAGGCGTTATCTGCATCCCAAGTGCCGTTCACCGAAGAAAATGGCACCAAGCATGCTAACGCTGATATTTCAAGCCCATCGGATGTCTCCGACGAGATTGCAGACACTCCAGCCGTCGGTGACGTTCGATCTGAAGCCTCAACTACTAGTAAAGAAGTTTGCCCCACAGTTGACAGAGATACTGCCTCGGGGAAATCTGCTTTGATCGATGAATTTGCTGCAGTCGATGAGGAATTATCGGTCGAGAAAGAAACAAAACAATCTACTCCCAAAGTGAAGGGTGCCACTGAAGAAATCGTTGTTTCTGACGAGGACACAACCCCAGTCGTGGGTTTGAAGGATGCTACCAGTGCTTCGGCTGATGAGCAGCAATTTGATGTAGTGGAAGAAAGTGCAACGTATATCGTGCTGGAAATCAGCGAGCAAGGCGCTGATGAGGCTGATACCGTACTTCCACTTGCGGTCAATGATGCTGCAGTGGCGGATTCTGTTGCATTCGAGACGTTGTCCTCAGATGATTCAGTCGAATACAGCGTGACGGAAGCAGGTGTGGTGAGAGTTGTCAAAGAACCCGAATCAGTCATTAAAGAAGCTGAAAATGTGCAAGCTGTTGCAGAAGAGCTTACAAGTACTGTGGTAAACGAAAGTTTGGGACCTATCGCCGATGAACACGGCACCGGAAAGTATACATCAGGCGAGGGTAGCGCGCCGGAAACAACGGTGGACGACATTGCACTTGATGGCAAGGAGTTTAAGCCTCAGCCAGAGGAGGTCCCAACCGACCAACCGAATGAAGCTGTCACGGAGAGCATGGCAGGCACACTTGGTGAAGTCTCTGTGCCCGAAGTTACGTCCACAGAGCTCGCTAGTCGCAATACCAGGCCTAGCGATAATGTTAGTGCGGGCATTTCCGCTGTTGACTATGCTCAGGCGGCGGTGACGTCGCCTACGACCGCTCTGGCGCATCCGCTGATCACTAACAGCGCAAATTCTCCCGAGATTATGTCCACGCAACGATGGACTTACCAGATTTTGGCTTTACAATTGAGAAGCGTGTGGTCCTCTACCACATCCACAAGACGGATCGCCGCACCGGATTCCGAGAGGCCCCAATTCTGAAGCGCTACAATGATTTCCGTGAGCTTGAGCTCCAGTTGGTTGGCTCCACATCACCACTGGCTGCAAACTTGCCCCGGCTGCCGAAACCCAACGTTGGCACATTCATCCGCGGCCGGAAGAGCAAAAAGACGATCGAGGTGCGAGAGAAAGCATTTCAGGCCATGTTGAAGTACATTGCCTTGTACCCGGAGCTCCACGGCAGCGCCATTTTCGAGCGGTTCCTCGAGAAAACCGCGACACACACGCTCGATGGATGTGACCGCATTATCAACGACTTGTAATGTGAATATGCTACCGTCGAAGTACGTTGATACACATGCGACCGAAAACATTTCGTGATGAAAACCATAGTATCCGATGGCATTGTTTTTGAACAAAGAGAACGTTCGAGATGGCGTGTCCTGGCAGGTGCTGCCTGTGCATAAATACTGTCCTAAAAATTCTGGTCCGCCCGTGTTGTCTCCGCCACATGCGTGAACTTTCGTCCACATGGCTTCTGACCTCATTTACGAACTCTACCGCCCCCACGATTGGGAATCAAGCGCCATTTTTGCAGTCTCCCGTAGCTGGAGAAGCTGCCATTCTGCAAATCTTTCTCTGCTACAGTAGTTAACGATGTCGGTGGTGCTCTGGTACTACAGCAATTTGACCGGCGGTGACGAACTGTCCGAAGACCCGGTGGCGTTCGGGGCACAACCCGTTCAGAACGAAATCACGCCGAGAGTTTCAGTGGCAAACGACAAAATGGTGTTGGGCCAAACGCCTTTGAAGGTGGAAGGCGGCGATGAGTTGGCAGTTGCTAAAGCGTTCTACGTCATGTCGACTGGATTCGACGACAGCAAAACGAGCGCCGCCAAGCCGTCAGCGACAGTCGACACTACTGATGATGACGTCGTGAGGCCGACGGAAGCAGTAGCAGCATCTGTGGTTAACGAGGCGCCGAAGGTCGAGGCTGTGGCTGAGCAAGTGGCGTCTACTCCTGACGAACCTGTTGCAGCGGAGACGGAAGTCAAGACAGCTAGCGTTGCTGCTGAGAATCCCGAAGAGACCGAAGAAAGAGCTGTTGTTGAAACAGAGAAGGTGCCCACTGAAGGTGCAATGATTGGCGACGCTACCGAAGCTTCCGAAATTGAGGCAGTCGATGACGAAGTTACTTCTGAGACAGCTGTGCTTGAGGAGACACATGAAAACAATGAACCTCCGACATCCGAAGCGCTGGTAGAAAGCGATGCAATTGCTACAGAGGTATCAGCAGACGCAACCGTAGCGGATACCGTGGAGGAAAAACTTGGAGATGGGACGACAGAGTCGGGCACTGAGATTGCCAAGCGGACTGAAAGAATGCCTTCAATCCCAGAAGACGACACTCTGGCTGGAGAAAGCACCGCAGCAGTCGAGGAAAAAGCTGTCACTGTCATAGAGGAGAAGAACGAGGAAAATGCTGCACGCCCTCTTGAAGAAAACGCGGTTTCTGATGAACAGAAGAAGACTGAAGAAGTTGAAGCTGCTGAACCTTCAAATGCAGCGGAGGAATCTGTTGCAGCAAAGGTAGTCGTTGACGAGAGTGAGTGTGAGACGCAGTCGGAGATTTCAGAGGCACCCGCGATTGACGCAGCCGAACCTGTCTCCTCTACCAAGATCGAGGATGAACCGGAATCCGAGATTGGCGAGTACATGGTGATCGACGCGGAAGTTGCGGCAAAGGATGCTGCTGTGTCCAAGGGGAAGTTGGTATGCTCGGGTTTATTTCTGAGCAATTGCGAAAGAACAGCTACGTTGTCTCGTCAGTGGCAGTAGCAGTCGCTACAATCGTCGGAGCAACACTGGCCGCGCGCAGATAGATAAATGACCCCCCAGCTCATTTACATCATAAAATTGTCGAGACTGTCATGTACATCAACACAGCCCAAGGTTTTCTTCGGACTTCACTTCATGTTGAATTTAGAATTGCTACTCCCCTGCAGGCCCAATCATAGGTGTATTGCACGTTCATGCAGTCTCGATTGCCATATCCACGGATACAAGCCTTAACGTTGTGATATTTTTCTCGTCAACAGTCAATAATTGCTGTCTTGCTGTCTCAACCT
Source organism: Phytophthora boehmeriae (assembly GCA_011947355.1). Classification (NCBI taxonomy): domain Eukaryota; phylum Oomycota; class Peronosporomycetes; order Peronosporales; family Peronosporaceae; genus Phytophthora; species Phytophthora boehmeriae. The sequence continues at coordinate 579,145 of JAAVTJ010000230.1, read as the reverse complement.
TGCGTTGTTGTCATAAAACTAGTTGCTGCCATTATCTGATGGCAATGGAGTCGGGAGAGAACTTGTGCTCCATAAAGCACAGCGCGTGTTTGTTGATCTCTACATGGTCCTCTCTTTTGCTGAGCCAGGTTGCGGCTTTCCTGTTCGCACGCACATGTTGTCTCAATACTGAAAAAGTGTAGGCAGCCAAGTGAATTGCTCCACCTGTTTCCAAGTGTGGCTGGACATTTGGTCCGAAAGTCTGGTGGTGATGTCCGTCCATGCCGCCCAGCTGAAGAAATCCGATCGGGTGAAATGATTCATTATCCAATTTGAACACCAAGCATCAAAGCTACCCAAACAACACCAACAACAACAACCAGTGCGAAACCAAGATGGCCAACACACACATGAAGAAAGATTTCGTCGTCGACAACATCGCAGAGTCTCAGTCCAGAAGTCGAACCATTTCGTCGGTTGATTCAGATGATGCTGCCAAGTGTTTAGATACCCCAGCGATGAATCGGTGCGAAACTTTTCTACTATACCGAACAACGAGCTTTGACAAGGTGACAGGAGTGACAGCTTTGGGTTGCGGGGCCCACGGAGGCATCAACACTAAAGAAGATCAGAGCTACGAAATAGTAGACATCGTGAACACAAGCGAGGATACGACACCGGTCAAGTCGGATGAATTAGAGGTCAAGACATCTCTGTACGAGCTTCTGAATCGAGTCGTGAGTGGACAAGTGCCGTCGAAACTAACCGTCAACCAATGTTTTGCCGAGGCTGAAGTGCCGTTAGCAGAAGTAGTTGATGAACTTATCCCGACTGCACAGCAAGAAGGTCCAGTCGCCATTTCAGAACCAGCAATAATTGCTGTCCCCATTGCAATCGAAGGCGCTGTTGGTCTCGCAGTAGGAGCTGCTGCGTTCGGTGTCGCTGACGTAGAAGAATTCGAGAATGAACAGCCAGCGAATGCCCGCCATGCTGTTGACATTCGTGATGCCTTCGATGATGAGGTCGTGGTTAAAGAAAATGAGGAAACATCGACATTTGAGGCAGCAATTATCGATGAGGACACAATTGTTATTTCATCCACTGACGAGACCACTGTCGCAATCTCTGAGTGCAAGATCGAGGAATCAACGATTGAAGAGGCTGAGGAAGTGGCGGCGGAAGATGCCACGGAGATTGACGCTGTTGCCAAGGAAGCAACCGTAACAGAGCAAGCGGTTGAGTCCGCAAACGATGTCGTCAGCGAGCATGGCAAAATGATTGAAGAGACCAAAGAATCAATCGGTGCCAATACGATGACTGACAACAGCATCATGACTGAAAGTGTTGTTGGTGAAGCCGAGATTGACGGCGACGACGCGAAGGAGACTGACACGGATACCGTGATGAAGAGTCAAGTATCTGACACTCTTGCAGCGAAACCTGATGCTACTGAGCGAGAGATTACTGAAGCTGATGGCGAAATCGGCGATGTGGCAGCATTAGCGCAAGATCCCGTAGAAGAAATGTCGGATTCAACGACTATAGCCCCTGCAGTTGATACCACAACAAAAATGGTTGACATGGAAGACAGCAAAGTCGGTACCAAGTTTTCTGACGTCGGATTGACCACCGTCGAGGTGATTGCCACGGAGCTGGTCGCAGAACTAAAGGTTGCCGCTGCATCCCTTTCAGCAACGGAAACGCCTTTTGTGGAGCCGATAGCTGAGCAGGACGAATCGGAAGACAAAGCCACTCGTGCAGACAAGGTTAAGCTTGCAGTTAAGACTGTAAATGTCGAGACTCAAACCGCGCAGCCGTCCGGTGTGGCGCTCATAGCTGCTGTTGAGGCAACTCCGGCGGTTCAACTTGATACCGAAATTATAGCCATGCACGTGTCTATCGATGAATCGGCCATTGAGCAGTGCACTCGTTCTTTTGCTGATGATTGCACTGTGCTCGACGCAACCACCCAGACAGAGCCTGTGATCGAGATGACTGTTGACGAGAAGATTACGTCTGTCAAAAATATACCTGCGGTTCCCGTCGATGATTCTGTTGATGACAGCTTACCGACGAAGGATGCTCCTGATCCAATTCAGCTGGAAGATATCGTGCTTGAGTTTATGGTGGATGATGGCAACTTCTGTGCTGTCGACAGGGATGCCACTGATGGGGTCGAAGAGATATCCCTGGAGGACGTGGCCGTTGAACAGAGTCAAACGGAAGAGCTCGATCCTCATGAAGAGGATGAAGAGCATGATGTTGCCGATCCTGACGTCGAAGAAGTCTTACTTGAACAGGATGTTACTGCCGACGAAGCTGCAGATCCCGGGTCTGATCCGGCGCCGATAGAAGACGAGCTTAAAAAGGCCGAGGATTCCTCAGCAGTTCAAGAGAGTGAAGATCCTGGTGCGGCATCGGAACTTCCTTGTGGTACAGGCGATGTGACATCGGAAATGACAAATATTGTAGCCTCCTAACTGGTGACTCGCGCATGTCCATCTCAGAGAATGACGCAGTGAACAGTGTTGCAGAAGAGGTCGTGAATTCTTTCGTGCAGGACGTCATCGCTGTCAACTCTGTGGTCGAAAACGCGGACTCTACTTCATCAGCGGAGATTGCTGTTGACACTGCCACCGCTGCCCCCGAAATCGCCGTCGAGGAAAACACCACTGATAATCGGGCTGACGCGACTTGTTCGGAAGGTGTTGATGAGGAATTCGCTGAGGCAGTGGAGGTTAAAACTGAAGCTGCCATCGAAACCGACGTTGTGACTGATGGTGGTGATCTCGGAGCAGACGATGATGAAGGTTCAATTGTTGAAGAGAAGTTGACAACAACTAGCTCATCTCCAGTGGAAATTGTCATCAAGCAACCAACACCAGCGAAAGATGAAAAGTCTGTCGAAGACAAAGCCAACAGCGAAGTTACCTCCGCGTCTGCTTCCAAGTCAACCACCATTGCTGAAGCTGCTACGTCCGACATGCCGCAAATTGTCGCCTCGTTGGCATTAAGTGCCTACGCCGGACTTGCTGCTACAGGTATTGCTGGAAATATTCAGAGCAAAGCTGGTACTGAATTGGCGATGAAAAATACGGAAGTAGACGACAGACAAGTGCCGGAAGCCTCCACTGATGGTGAAGCTACCGACTTTGAGGTGCAGCTTGTCGCTGGTCAAACCGAGAACATTGTCGTCAGCAAGGATGAGAATACCAAGGAGCTTGAAATCGTCAAGGCTGCTAAGGAGGATGAAGACAGCACCGTCGACAAACTTGCTGACGTTGAAGACGATCCAGAGGTTGTGAACATTCTCGAGGAGGCTGCCGTGGATCCTGCTGGTGTGGAGCCTGCTGTCGAGGATGCCATGGTTCTTGTTGAAGAAGAATCTGAGGCCGTCGAAGCTGTGAACGTGGAGGTAGCTGAGGATGCCACAAAAGCCGATACGACTGATAGGGAGATCGATGACGAATCTACTGCTGAAATGGTCAAGAGTGAGGAGGACGTTGATGCTGAGGTGGCTGAAGATGACGGGGAACTTGCCGACGAGGAAGTGTGTGAGCACAGCGAAGAGACTGAAGTCGAAGCATTAGTCAAGAAAGTCGAGACCGTGGAGGTTGAAGGTGCAGATATTGACGACGAGAAGGTTGAGAGTGTGGAGGACTCCTCTGTCGAAGGGGCTGAGGATCTGGCACCGATCAAACTAAGGACGAGACGCTGGAGGCAACTGTGAATGTTGCTACTGCTGCAGCGCCGGTAATTGAGTCATCGGATGTCGATGTTGCTGCTGAGGGTAATCCAACTGATGACGAGACCACCGCAGCAGAAACAGCTTCTGTGGAGAGTGAGGTGGAGGAAGTCGTCGAGGAGTCTACCACCGTGGCTGAGGAGGTCGAGGACCGTGCAACCGGAACGTTGGAAGTCGTCGAAGAAGCTGCTACCGAAGAGGAGGGGATCAGGCGGCCACAGGAACTTAAGGCCGAGGAGGGTCTTGTTGAAGAGAATACCGCGGTGGAGTCTGGTGAAGCCTCTTCGGATACAGCCAAAGCTGCGGAATCTGTGGCTGAGACTTGTGCCGACAAGGAAGTTGAGGAAGTCGAGGAAGAAGTCGTCGAGTCTTCGCGCTCTGGTGGTTGGTTCAAGAACTTGCTGTACCGCAACAAGTCAAAGCCTAAGATGGCCAAGAAGACGCCAGCCCCGAAGCTGTTCCGTCAGGACGCTGCTGCCACCAAGGAAGAAGCCCAGGATGACGCCGCTCACGAGGATGCGTGTATCCAAGGCGAAGATTTGCGAGATGGAGACAGGCCCATCTCAGTGCCTGCTCAGGAAGTTTCTACGAGCGGAGCCATTTCAGATCCTGCCATAGACTCGTCGGAAAGAAACGACACCGTAATGGAGAAGGCCATTCTGACAGAGAGTGTCACTGCGGACGACGTCTCGCTGAAAGTCGAGGAGACGAAAGAGTTCTCGGACACCGATGAGACCAAGGTACAAGTTTCGGATGAAGCTACAAGTTTCGATGTTGCTAACGTTGAGGAAGTCGCAAAGGAGACCATTGTCCTGACGGAGTCGGAAGATGTTGTCGAGGCAGCAGACAACGTGGTCAACGAGGAAGCTGTGGAAGCGGCTACTGACGACAAAGCTGTGACTGACGACGTTGCAAGAGTGAAGGATGAAGTCTCTGCTGTGGTTGAAGAAGCAGTGACAGCAGTTGAATCGAAAGTTTTCGCTGGGACTAAGGACGTTGAAAGCGCTGAGGAGGTAGCAACAACTGAACAAACCGCAGTGCCTGAGTGCATTGCTGAGGAGGTAGTGGAACCGACCGAAGCTGAGATTGCTGGAGATTCCGAAATTGAGACTGAGCCAGAGGCGATCGATTCAGCGAAAGCTGCTAGCGTGTTAGAGGCCCCGAATGAAGTTGAATTTGTAGCTGTCGAGGGAGACAAGACTTCTGCTTCGAATGCCGAAAACGACATTGTCGTTGCAACTACAACTGCAGCCGTCGCAGCCGCAGTTGGTGTTGCCGCTATCTCTACAGGCATTGCGAACAAGAACGACATAGCAGAAGAAACCCGAATAAAAGCCGAGACATCAATTTTTGATCCGGTTGACAACGAGGGCAACAATGCACAGTCTGAAATTAAAAACGATACCAAAACCGCCGACACTGCCGACGCTGAAGTGGTCGAGGCCGCGGCGACCGAAGTCGAAGTCGAGGACGTCGCCGTTGAAGCCGAGTCTGCTGCTGCGGAGCCGGTCGAGACCGAGCCTGCCGACGCTACCGCAACCGCCGACACTGCCGACGCTGAAGTGGTCGAGGCCGCGGCGACCGAAGTCGAAGTCGAGGACGTCGCCGTTGAAGCCGAGTCTGCTGCTGCGGAGCCGGTCGAGACCGAGCCTGCCGACGCTACCGCAACCGCCGACACTGCCGACGCTGAAGTGGTCGAGGCCGCGGCGACCGAAGTCGAAGTCGAGGACGTCGCCGTTGAAGCCGAGTCTGCTGCTGCGGAGCCGGTCGAGACCGAGCCTGCCGACGCTACCGCAACCGCCGACACTGCCGACGCTGAAGTGGTCGAGGCCGCGGCGACCGAAGTCGAAGTCGAGGACGTCGCCGTTGAAGCCGAGTCTGCTGCTGCGGAGCCGGTCGAGACCGAGCCTGCCGACGCTACCGCAACCGCCGACACTGCCGACGCTGAAGTGGTCGAGGCCGCGGCGACCGAAGTCGAAGTCGAGGACGTCGCCGTTGAAGCCGAGTCTGCTGCTGCGGAGCCGGTCGAGACCGAGCCTGCCGACGCTACCGCAACCGCCGACACTGCCGACGCTGAAGTGGTCGAGGCCGCGGCGACCGAAGTCGAAGTCGAGGACGTCGCCGTTGAAGCCGAGTCTGCTGCTGCGGAGCCGGTCGAGACCGAGCCTGCCGACGCTACCGCAACCGCCGACACTGCCGACGCTGAAGTGGTCGAGGCCGCGGCGACCGAAGTCGAAGTCGAGGACGTCGCCGTTGAAGCCGAGTCTGCTGCTGCGGAGCCGGTCGAGACCGAGCCTGCCGACGCTACCGCAACCGCCGACACTGCCGACGCTGAAGTGGTCGAGGCCGCGGCGACCGAAGTCGAAGTCGAGGACGTCGCCGTTGAAGCCGAGTCTGCTGCTGCGGAGCCGGTCGAGACCGAGCCTGCCGACGCTACCGCAACCGCCGACACTGCCGACGCTGAAGTGGTCGAGGCCGCGGCGACCGAAGTCGAAGTCGAGGACGTCGCCGTTGAAGCCGAGTCTGCTGCTGCGGAGCCGGTCGAGACCGAGCCTGCCGACGCTACCGCAACCGCCGACACTGCCGACGCTGAAGTGGTCGAGGCCGCGGCGACCGAAGTCGAAGTCGAGGACGTCGCCGTTGAAGCCGAGTCTGCTGCTGCGGAGCCGGTCGAGACCGAGCCTGCCGACGCTACCGCAACCGCCGACACTGCCGACGCTGAAGTGGTCGAGGCCGCGGCGACCGAAGTCGAAGTCGAGGACGTCGCCGTTGAAGCCGAGTCTGCTGCTGCGGAGCCGGTCGAGACCGAGCCTGCCGACGCTACCGCAACCGCCGACACTGCCGACGCTGAAGTGGTCGAGGCCGCGGCGACCGAAGTCGAAGTCGAGGACGTCGCCGTTGAAGCCGAGTCTGCTGCTGCGGAGCCGGTCGAGACCGAGCCTGCCGACGCTACCGCAACCGCCGACACTGCCGACGCTGAAGTGGTCGAGGCCGCGGCGACCGAAGTCGAAGTCGAGGACGTCGCCGTTGAAGCCGAGTCTGCTGCTGCGGAGCCGGTCGAGACCGAGCCTGCCGACGCTACCGCAACCGCCGACACTGCCGACGCTGAAGTGGTCGAGGCCGCGGCGACCGAAGTCGAAGTCGAGGACGTCGCCGTTGAAGCCGAGTCTGCTGCTGCGGAGCCGGTCGAGACCGAGCCTGCCGACGCTACCGCAACCGCCGACACTGCCGACGCTGAAGTGGTCGAGGCCGCGGCGACCGAAGTCGAAGTCGAGGACGTCGCCGTTGAAGCCGAGTCTGCTGCTGCGGAGCCGGTCGAGACCGAGCCTGCCGACGCTACCGCAACCGCCGACACTGCCGACGCTGAAGTGGTCGAGGCCGCGGCGACCGAAGTCGAAGTCGAGGACGTCGCCGTTGAAGCCGAGTCTGCTGCTGCGGAGCCGGTCGAGACCGAGCCTGCCGACGCTACCGCAACCGCCGACACTGCCGACGCTGAAGTGGTCGAGGCCGCGGTGACCGAAGTCGAAGTCGAGGACGTCGCCGTTGAAGCCGAGTCTGCTGCGGGTTTTAAGCAGAAGAGTCATGAGGTTGAACCTGCGCTTACAAGTCACTCGTTTTCTTGCGCTGAGGAGGTTTCTTTCCCTATTGACGAACCTACCACTATGAAGTCTGTGTCGCGTTTTGAGGTAGACACGCAACCGATTAGCGCGGTGCGTAAATTGATCGGGCGCTTTGAGATGTTTGCGAAACGGAATGCGGCAGAAGCTGCAAGCTCGAGGGTCAACTCACAAACAAATTCACGAGCAAATTCTCGAACGAACTCGCGAGTGGGATCGAGGGGTAACTCGCGGGTCAATTCGTGTGTGTCGTCACCTCCGCCGTCGCCGAAACCATCTCCACCAACAAGCTTTGGAAACGTATTCGAGACTGCGGCAAAGAACAATGAAGCGATTGAAGCCGCCGAAAAGGAAGCTTCGCATGTTGGCTTGATTGACCAGGCTGTTGCAGTTGAAAATACTTCAAGCGCTGCAGGTGGACCTACAGCAGTTTCCCCGTGCCTGAGCCCACGGAACGTCCTGCTCTAGCCGCATCTAGCGAGACCCTTGGTTTGGTCGTGGAGACGGATGAAGTGGAGGTCGTCGTTGATCAGGAAATGTTTGATGGCGAAACTAACGGCCAAGTAGACTCGTCTACTCCTATCACAATTGACGGTCTAGAAGAATCAGCTATTCTCTCTGGGGCTGAAGTTGATGCGGAAGAACTCCAAGTTGAGGAGGCAACTGATGCAGCTGAACCTGACGAAGAAATAGCTCCAGTTTTTGATGCCGAAGTAGCTGACGAAGCTGGAGCAGACCAAACCGATGCGAATGTCAGCAAAGAAGCGTTCCTTGCTGAGGAAGTGGTAGCTGAAGTACCTGCGGGCACTAGCGCTGATGTAGCGGCTGAACCCGCAGAGGACAAGGGAGCTGATGTTGCTGTTGATGAAGTGAGCACCGAGACCACTAATGAAACTACTGAAGAAGACGCTGTTGGTATCGACAGCACGCCCGATGCTGGTGTTGCTATTGTGGCATCTCCTGGTCGTGAAACCATTACAACAGCCTTCGAAGGGATTGAAGAATCGATTTTATCGACGCCAGCTGAAGCACCAGCGGCTAATGAACGCGCCACCACTGACGATCAAGCAAACGAAGAAGACGAAGTGGCTCCAGCAGAAGATGCTGAAGCCCATGAACAAGCCGCGGAGCCAACGGCTGAAGTGGAGCCGGTCGTCGCTACCGCCGATTTTACTACTAACGAGGCCGTCGAGGCGTACTTCTCAATAGAGGACGAAGATGCCAGCACCAAGCATGACCATATTGAAGAGGACCCCAGGAAGCCAGCGCCTTCGACGAAAGAAGCACCAACTGCACCTGAAGAGTCCGAGGGGTTGCAAGCTATCCGTAATAACCAGACAGAAGAACCGGTGCCTATGGAGAGAAAGATGCCGTCAATCTCTCCGGAAGCCCCTGCTGTTCGAACTGAAGAAGCCGCAGTGACGAACGAAGCCACTGCGAAGGCTACCGTGGAAATGGCCAGGCAGGCGACGAAGGCAGTCGCTGAAACCTCCACGGTAGCGGAGAGCTCCCCAGAGCGTGATTCGAACCAGCTCCAGCTCCACTTGCACACGAGGTACGAGATCTTGGGCGTCACCCGCGCCAACGGCGTGATCATGTATCATATCCACACGATGAACCGCGAGACCGGCGAGCGCTTTTCACACTCCGTCCCGAAGCGTTACTCCGAGTTCAAGCTCTTGGACGAGCAGCTGCGATTGCTGGGCGTGCCGGCTTCGCAAAAGCTGCCAGAGCTGCCCAAGCCTAGCGTGGGAACTCTCCTGCGAGGACGTCGCAGTAAGAAGACGATCGAGCTGCGAGAGAAGGCTTTCGGAGAGTTCCTGCACTACATCGCCCAGTACCCGGAGCTGTACGAGTCTGCAGTGTTCCAGCAGTTCATCGCGCAGTAAGTCGGCTGTTGAGCCCAAAGTATGACTCTGCATTTGTACGTGTGTATGTATATGTATGTATTGGACAATACACATGACTTGTAAAGTTTTAACACGTCAAGTTGCCTCCAACTTCAACATGCAGTTGCAGTTGCTCCATAATCACTGTGCGTTATGCAATTCTTTACCGACTCATCCAAACTCAGTGTTTCCCGCTGCGTGTCTCGCGGTCGCGGATGACGGCAAAGTTGGTGTACTGTATCGGTGGTCACAACGTGTATCGGATAGGAGGAACGAAGCACCAAAGCAGATCCATCGAAAATGCTCAGGGGATAAGAGTGAAGCCATCTGAAAGCGCTCAGCTGATGATGGGGACGTGAACCCAAGTTACCTCGTAGCATGCGCGGGAGAGAGTCCTGGGTTACGGCGCAAACGACCAACTCGAGTCGGGTTGCGTGGGCTGCTCGAGGCTATGCAAAGGCGCTTGTGGTGCGTATGCGCCGCTCCAACAGCAAGCGCGTGGCGATCGGCGATCGGAGACCATGTCGTTCGCGGCGAAGGACGACGCGTAAGGAATCCGCGAGAAACAAACCTGCTCACGGCGCAGGTCAGGTTTCAATGAACATAGGACTGGTGCCAGTATATATTTCCAGAGGTGTATGAACATAGTACCGGCGGTAGTATCGATTTCCAGAGGTGTATGATCATAAAACGTGCGGTTATGTCGCGCTGCAACGTCACAACTCGAGCCAGTCCGTTTGAGTCGTTGCAGGTCGGAAGCCACGCTCATTCCAAGAACCGCCGGCCAAGTCACAAGTCCGAGGGAAAATGGGCTGCAGCCAATCCAAAGCTGCGGACGTCGCTCAACCTGCTGCCGCTGCAGACCGAAAGGAAGAAGAAGCGGCTCCGGTGGTCGAGAGCCAGTCGGAGGCTGCTGCTGTTGAGACCGAAGCGACGGAGCAGACGAAGCCTCAAGAGCAGCCGACAGAGGCGGAGGACGAAGCGCCGACGACGCTGCAGCCAGCGGCTCCTGTAGCCGAAGCTGCTGCTGCGCCTCCTCCTCCTTCTGAAGCCCCGACGTCGGCGGCTGTGGAAGTGCCGGACAGCGTCCGAGCCAACTTTTCGTCCTTCAACATTTCGTTCATCGATCCGAGCGTGAGCGCCCCCGCGAGCGCCACGACGGAACCAAATGTGGCGTCCACTCGGACGCCAATTGTGGACGAGTCTGGTACTGCTCCTGCCGCCGAGGAGATTGCTGCGCCTGTGGAAGAGCCCGTAGCCGTGGAGGAGACAGCTACCGTTGAGGAACCCGTCACTGCTGTGGAGGAGGAGGCTGCTGCTTCAGTAATTGCGGAGAAGCAAGAAGTCACGCCTAAAGCCAAGGAGTCCGCCGCTGTTGTCGAGGAGCCCGCCGCTGTTATCGAGGAGCCTGCTGTGGAGTCAGCCACTGTGGTTGAGGAACCTGCTGCTGCTGATGTTGAAGAGACCGCCGCTCCTGCGGCTGATAAACCGGCCACTACAGCTGAAGAGTCCGCGGTGGAAGCCGAGGAGCCCGCCTCCATTGCGGTCGAAGAGCCTGCCGCTGCAGTTACAGAGTCTGCTGTTGAAAAGCCCAGTGAAGAGATTGAGGCTTCCGTCGAAGAGCCTGCTGTTGTTTCTGTTGAGGATGAGTCCACTGCTGCTGTCAAGGAGCCGGTCACTATCGTCGCTGAGCCGACCGCCGTTGCTGAGGAACCCATTGTGAAAACGGAAGATTCAGTCCTCGGCGTGAAGGCGGCTATTGCTGCTATTGAGGGGCGCGCTTCCCCTGTGAAGGCGTCAGTTGCCGAGGTGCACACTGAGGAGAAATCGAGCGCTCCTGAGGAAGAGGCGTTTGCTGCCGTCGAGGAACCGATTGCCGCAGCTGAGGAACCTGCTGCTGCTGTAGCCGAATCCGTCGCAGCTCAGGAGGCCAAGGAGCCCGCCACCGCTGTCGAAGGATCTGCTCCTGCTGCCGTTAAAGAATCGACCGCTGTGCAGGATGCTGTCGAGGAATCTGCGGTTGCTGCCGTTGAGGAACCGGTCGCTGTGCAGGAGGCTGTCGAGGAATCTGCGGTTGCTGCCGTTGAGGAACCGGTCGCTGTGCAGGATGCTGTCGAGGAATCTGCGGTTGCTGCCGTTGAGGAACCGGTCGCTGTGCAGGAGGCTGTCGAGGAATCTGCGGTTGCTGCCGTTGAGGAACCGGTCGCTGTGCAGGATGCTGTCGAGGAATCTGCGGTTGCTGCCGCTGAGGAACCGGTCGCTGTGCAGGAGATTGCAGAGGAATCTGCTGCTGATACTGCCGCTGAGGAACCGGTCGTTGTGCAGGAGACTGCCGAGGAATCTGCTGCTGATACTGCCGCTGAGGAACCGGTCGCTGTGCAGGAGGCTGTCGAGGAATCTGCGGTTGCTGCCGCTGAGGAACCGGTCGCTGTGCAGGAGGCTGCCGAGGAATTCATCACTGCTCGGGAAGACGTCACTTCTGCCATTGAAGAGTCTGCTACCGCTGTCGAAGAAGAAAATGCTGCTGTGACCGAGGAGCTCGTGAAGAAGGCGGATTCAGAGCTGGTTGAGGAAGTCTCAGTTCAGAAGCCATCCACCATTGCAGCTGTCGAGAAGTCTACTGCTGTTGAAGAGCCTGCTATCGAGACCGCCGCTGCTCAGGAACCTGTCGAAACTGTCGTTGAAAAGCCTTCCACCACTGCTACTGTCGTCATTGAGGAGCCCGCCTTTGCTGCAATTGAGGAGACTAATACTCAGGAGCCGGTCCCCGCTATCGTTGGGGAGCCTGCCGCCGCTAAAAACGTTGTTCCTGTCAAGTCTGTTGAAGAACCAGCTACGCATATCGAGGAGCCTGCTGTTGGAGCTGAGGAATCGGTCGCCTCTGTTGAAAATGTTGCTGCCGCCGTTGAGCCTGTTGAGGAGCCAGCCTCTAATTCAGCAGCTGACGAAGCTGAAAAGCCTTCCAAGGAGCCCGCTGCCGTTATTGTGGAGCCGACCGCCACCACTGCCGTTAACGAGACTGCTGCTGCCATTGAAACGTCGGTTGCTTCGAACAACCAGACTGAGACGGTGGCCGAGTCGGATGGAAGCACTACGTCCGAGGATGACGTCGAAGCAGAGGACTCTAGCATTGAGCAACCTACTAAGGTGGGAGAATCCACATCTGTGCCAGAGAAGAAGGAAACGTCTGAGCCCCAGACAGAGGAGACGCCTGCCAAAAAAGCGCCCGTGGCCTCAAACTAAGTATGTATAAACTCGGCGAGACGCGATCAAGCGCAGCAACCAGAGGCTAAGAAGGCCCAGCTTTCATTTTTGACAAGTGGAGTTGCTGATGGATGATTCCACCGCCTCCACGACGTAGATAGGGACTATCAGGTCTTGCATATAGACAACATGTTTTTAATGAGCAACATGTGAAGCACGTGCATCTTTCGTGGCTAGAGTTTCATCGGCAACTAAAGATTGAGCAGTGAACAGCAATCAACATTGATGAGGCGAAATTAGTCCTATCCAGGTTATGCTGCACCAGAAATTGCAGACATGGAGCGTGGGGAGCCAAGTAGACGGTCGGTAGGATGGTGAGGAGCAGCGTCCGATTTGGACTCCTCAGTTGAGTCTCCCTCGCACAAGATGGATGGCGTTGCATTTGGATGGCGACGACGAAAGCTACTGTAGCTTAGCGAGAATGTGTGCGTAAAGTCTCCATGCTTAATAGAGTGCCACAATTTCACCGGCAGCTTGGGAACAATCAAATTGACCGACGGGCGGGGAGGGTCCTTCGTTCGAGCGCAACGTGCGATGGCGCACCGAAGCAGCGTGACGAACTCTTTCTTTTTCGCTTCACTTTCGCAGTGGATAATGTACTGGCGCGTTGTTCGTCGAGGTCTCAGTCGTGACGGAGATTCAGGTGAAGCTGGATCCAACGTAAGCGCATCAGGGTCGTTACCATCAACTGACGTTCGGACATCAGTAGAGCCCCGATCATCAATCGAAGCCCTATGTGAACTGCGCGGGACGGAGCCGCGTCTCCTTTGCGGTCTTTTCAGTGTACTGGGGATGAGATTGTGGCAGTTGCAACGACCAACCTTGGAAGCCAAGAGAGCAAAAGACAAAACGCCCGCGTCAGGTCTGTCATCGGCAGCGCACTGTTCTTTCTCGCTGGCTTCGATCACAGTCGCACACGAGAGACAAATAATGGTGCGAACACGCAGGTGACCGGTGCCTCTTTTGGCGATTAGCAGCGCATCAGACAGTAGGATCAATCGCTGCCAGTCCTTGCTGTATGGACTACTCAAAGTGATACTTTCGCGCAAGGCAGACGCCCTCCGCTCACTTTCGCCATTGGGCTCGCCGTACACATCGAGCAGTTCCATTTCGCTGTTCACGCTGATGGTATCGCATTTCTCAAATGATTTTTAAGCTCCGGTTCGTGAAATCTTGCTGGCAAGTGGAGAGCTCGAGCAATGCGCGCATATCGATCGGTACTTTTTTGGACGGCGGCAGTCATTTCACAGAGCAACGTACGCCCAGGGCGTATTAATTGCAGCTTGGCTGCGCTTTTAGTGCTGTCGATGCTCCGGTGAAGAACAAGAAGGCGCGCATTGTTTTCCGCCTCACGAACACGAGCATTCACCAGATCCGAAACGCGTTGCACATTTTCAAGAGCTCGTTGGGACAGAATAGCTTCCTCTGGGCTCGTGGCATTCAGCACAAGTGCGCGGAAGAGCAAAGTGTACCGGCAAATCCGTTGCACAGGCTTGATTAGGTCAGTCACAGGGTCACACGGAATTTCGTTCTCGCTGCAGGTTTGCGTGAGAGTGAAGGCATCAAGGAGCTTGGCATTCGCTTTGAGTTCGTCGGCTGCCGGGAGGTAATTTGCGCAATATTGAGCGTACACTTTCATGTACTCGACCGTGACTTCGAACGCTTTGGTTACACGAGTCACTGCTTCCATAGGCCCAGCTCCACCTGGAGAATTAACGGACCCACCTAGAGCCCTATCGAAGGTGAAGACGCGGGACTGTCGACGAGGTGGCTCTAGCATCTGGAGCAGATCTTGATGAACCGCAAGGATGAAGTGCGCCGCGCCTCGTAGCGCCGTGAACGCCGGGAGCTCTGCTTTGGTGTCACAAAATCGGTCTGCAAACGCATCCAGTGGGTCCAGGAACTGCTCTACGAGGGCGGCGATGTCCGCCACGTAGTCCTTTTCGGTGGTGATCATCTCGGAGCAAATCCGCTCCACGGTCGTCCATTGCCGCTTGTCCCGACACTCGAGCGCCTTCAAATGGCGCTGAAATCGTGGAGATGTGGCGCTCAAAGTCTCCTTCGCCAGTCGAATCACTTGTGGCGTACGGATCACTGCGACAGCGTTCGTGGCCAGCACGAGCGGCACTCGAGGGTCCAACATTGTTCAAGCGGCACTTTACGCCCGAGCCCGTGGTGGAAGTTTCGTGCAGTGGCGCGGATTGAAAGGAGAGAGGCCTGGAAGCCCGGAAGGGTCCCATCGCCACGGAGCTTGATTGCGCTGGTGCGTAATTTAGCGGACAGCCGTATTTTTAGTTTGCAGTCTTATCTGTAACCGCCACAAGACATCTACATGTACTAGTTCACCGATACTTCCAATGTGTCTCCACTCACGGCCAACTGTTTGACGGGCTTTATCGATTGGTCAAAATCCAAGCATGCAGCTTAATCTTGCCTTTTGTATCGACCGAGCCTCTCATCCAGCCAACTGACGCAATGGGTCGCAACAAGCAGGCTCCTCCGGGCCGTGGGGCCAAGCGCCAGGGCGCAGCAGCGCAGGCTCTTCGAGGCAACAAGAGCCAACTGGGACAGCAGAACCGGCAGGCGCCCAAGACACTGGTGGGGAAGCAGCAGAATGCGCAGAAGTTGCGTCAGAAACGCGAGCAGCTCCGCAGTCAGCAGGTGCACAAACATCGCGGCGGTCTCTCGAGTCTCAGTCTCGCAGAACTCGCGGGACGCGCAGCGCAAAGCTCGCAGCAGTTCGAGCAGAACCAGCTGCAGCAATTGCAGCAGCAGAAGCCGCAGGACGAGCTCGTGATCAACGATGCGTCGCGTCGCGCCTACATGAAGGAGCTGCGCAAGGTCGTGGACAAGGCGGACGTGGTGTTGGAGGTGCTGGACGCTCGCGACCCCATGGGCTGCAGGACTCTGGACATGGAGGACGCCATTGGCAATCGCCACGGCAAGAAACTGGTGCTGGTGCTCAACAAAGTGGACCTGGTGCCGCCTCACATTCTGCAGCCGTGGCTTAAGTATCTGCGAGGTTTCTACCCGACAGTGGCGTTCAAAGCGTCCACGCAGAGCCAGACCAAGAACTTAAGTGCCAACTTTGGGCGGGCAGATAAAGCAGCGGGGGAAGCTGTTTCAGGGAGTAAAGCCGTGGGCACGGACGCGTTGATGCAGCTGTTAAAGAATTACTGTCGGAGTCATGGCGTCAAGACAGCTATTACAGTCGGTGTCATTGGATACCCGAATGTCGGGAAGAGCTCAGTGATCAACTCGCTTAAGCGTAGTAAAGCCGCGAGTGTGTCGAGCACAGCGGGTCACACGAAGGTCATGCAGGAGGTGCACATTGACAGCAAGATCAAGCTGCTGGACTGTCCTGGTATTGTGTTTGACCAGTCAGACTCGAGTGCTCTGCTTCTGCGCAACTGCATCAACACAGAGACAATGGCCGACCCTGTGGGTGCAGTGCAAGTGCTACTGACGCGTTGCCAACCGGCACAGCTCGCTGAGCTGTACCAACTGCCATTAGATGCAGTTTCAAAATGCTTCCAGGATGCAGTGCAGTTCCTAGTGCTTGTGGCACAAACGAAGGGAAAACTGGGCAAAGGCGGCATTCCGGATCGTGGCGCCGCTGCTCGCATTGTGCTACAAGACTGGAACCGTGGCAAGCTGCCGTTCTTCACTCCACCGCCGGATCAAAGCGTCGAGGTGCTGGACACGCAGTTGGTGACTTCCTTCGGCGCGGAATTTGACGTTGCAGATGAGGAGCTGAACCCGACAAGCATTTTCCTGCCCGAATCAGAGGGCCCCAAAGAGCCCAGTGGTCCTACGTGTTCGCTACCAGTCGCTTCCACGAGTAATAGCGGAGATGTTGCAATGGCCTCGGAGACTTCAGAGACAGCGGCCATCCCTGCATCTGCTCGGATCAGTAAGATGCTTGATGATTCAGACTCGGACTCGGATTCCGGAATGGACTCGGACTCGGACATGGCTGATGTACTAGATGCTTCAGCAGGTGGCTTTACGCTGCCACACACGGCGATGTCGACACAGGAGTTGGCTACCAAGCTGGCTCAGGATGCACTGAATCCGCAGACAGCCATGGCGGCACGAAGGAAGGCGAAGCAATGGCGCAAACTCAAACGACGTGCTGCTCGCCAGCAAATTGGCGTGGAGGCGGAGGCCTCGTTCAGCGAGCAATTCGGAGGCTTTGGGTTGGCACCTCCTTCCTTTACCCCTTCCTTCACTCAGTAGATTCACCAACACAAAAGACTTTTCAAGATATGTATCGAGAATTCATGGCACGTGATGGTATTTTTCATTGATCTCTTCGGCTTCCTTTGGTCTGCCACCCCGTGGCTAGAAAAAATCAAATTACGCAAAGCTGTGTCCATGAAGAGACACTGAGTCAGTCGAATGCGTACACGCCTTTCTGTTTACATTCTGGGGGACGTGATGGCGTTCGGAGGCGTGAGGGCTATCTCGTACTCAATGCTCTCACGACGCTCACGAGTGGTCTGTTCCTGGGCCAAGCGCCTCTTTTGGAGTACACCACTGCAACAACGACGACAGCCACCAAGGCGACGGCTGCAGCAATCGCAGCGATCACGCCAGCGCTCAGTGCAGTGGAATTGGACACGTCTCCAGAAGACAACGAGACAGTCGACGAGTCTGTGGCCGTGCTCTCCTCGTCTCCGACTTGGGTCTCGCTACTGTTGCTGTCCCCCACATCTGACTCGCTCGATGAGCTCCCGTAGGCGTGCGAAGTGGCCGCAGGAGTCGGCGACGGTGTCTTGGTCTTGGTAGCAGCAGGCGTCGGCGTCGGCGTCTCGTCGGTGGTAGCAGCAGGTGTCGCCGCTGGAGTGGGCGAGGGGGTCGTGGCCGCCGGGGTCGGGGCTGGCGTTGTAGCTGCCGGAGTGGGGGCAGGCGTTGTGGCTGCAGGCGTAGGGGCCGGAGTTGTAGCTGCTGGAGTGACCTGTGGCGTGGTCGGAGCTGGTGTGGGTCTCTCTCCACAGTTGTAGAGCTCTCGGAGCTCCGTCGTCTGCACGAACCAGCTCTCATCGTAGTCCTCGTTGCCGTCGAAAGACCCAGAGCCGTCCAAGTCCACTGTGTCGCTCCTTCGTAGTCCCAAGTCTCGCATTTGCTCTCCTGCTCCACGACGCCGTCGCAGCCCACCGAGGGCAGTACGCAGCCCCACGTGTCTCCGTTCACGAGCTGGCAAATGGCGTCCTCAGGGGCCACGCAACTGCCTCCCAAAAACGACGGAAGGTATGAGTGGCAGTCGGCCACCGCCACGTCGCCAGCCTGTGGACAGTCGAAGCCTGCGGGGGACAGACCGGAGCCTGCACAGAGCGACGAAGCGGACGCCGAGATTTCGTACGTGGCGTCGCGGCACACGCTCACTTGGACGGCGGCGGCGGAGGACGCGCCGAGCGCCAGTAGCAGCAGCGGCAACGAGCGCAACATTGTTGGTTTGTATTAGGGATTTTCTGGTTGTAGTACCGCGAATTGACCTGTAAAAGTAGCGGTATAGTAGCCTAGTGCGAGAATCAAGGCAAAAACAGGAATGAGTGCACGTCTGCGAGAATCGCACGGCTGCGGATAGACGGACCGCTCCGAATGGCGATCGGCTGGTGTGTGCCACTCTATCAACAAATTTTGGCATCAAAAACTCAGACAGCTGCTTGAAAGGAGTTCAGCAAGCACAAGCAGACCGTCTGGATTCATGAAGAGCTGGGCAACATGACGTGCATACACTTGAAAGTGAAATGCAATTGCATACCCTAGTGATCGCTTACCATTGCAGCAGTGTCAGGTCGTTGAGGCTGCGGTTCCCGTGGCAAGATTGTGTCGAAAACGACAAAGCGATTGCTTTTCTGGCGCCAGACTAAGAAAGCGCAAGTAATACTGCATACATACACCAAGATAATCTACGTGAAAAGATTGCAATGGTCTGATAGGACAAAATATGGTACTCGCCGAAATCCAGCTCACAATTTATTTTCGTTGGTCTCTTCAACATGTCGACGAAGAGAGTCTAATTGGTTCGTGTCCACCTATTGGTGTCTGGCTCCGAGTGGGACTCAATGGAAGTTTCGACCCTTCTTCCAGTGGATCAGTCGCGACGGGATCTCGCCCTTCGGCTTCGTCGCTGGAGGTAGCCAAGTCGACCACAGTCTGCTGCGCTGCAACAGCCTTCGTGGCTTTCTTGTCAGCGATGAGTTGCGTCATGATCTGCGCCATATACTCGCAAGCGACTCGCTGCCCCTCTCTATATGCGACCGCCCCCAACAAGTCGGTCTGCCTGGACTCCACCTCTGCACAGTGAGCACCTTCCACGGTTCCATTCGATCCAGTCGACTCAACGCCACACTCCAGGACGTCGCTCATCGCCTCGAGCGCCAACTCCAGCTCGTCTGGTGTCTGATCTTGGAGGAATGCCAAGTCGCGGCGCCATTCAGGAAACACTCGCTTGACGATATCAGGCACTCCCAAGTCGTCCGATATGCAGTCCGGCCTTGCACTATTGACACCTGCGACACCATCAACCCCCTGGACACTGTCGACACCGATCGAGACCGGTACGGATTCCGCCTCTGGTTCTCGTTCATCTACCTGTACAGCTTTTTCATCACTTGCAAAATCGCTGGCATAATCATCGTCGTCGTTGAGGAATGCACGCAGCACGCTATTACGATACAGTAGCGTACTGCGCTGTAAGCCGAAAGGCTGTTGTGAGGCCCGTGACCACATGGAGATCGTTGCCACCAGCGCTAACTCTGCCCGAGCCTTTTCATCGCACTCACTGGCATTTTCACACTCAGTTGGGTTACCATTCTTTTGCCCGCTTGCTAGGACGTAGCGTTTCCTCACGCTGGGTGAATACTTCGACTGCTCTTTGCCACTCCGATCCATCGGACGAGTCTGTTGTTGCCTGTTTGGGAATATTGCACACAGAGCCGCTTTTAGATCGAGAAGCTTAAGCACTTGTGCCGGCGGGAGCACCTGCGATCTCCGCAGTTTTTCCCTAGTCTTCTCTAGCCTCTCCATGCTCTTTACCAGATTAACTCTCCTCTTGGCCAGCCGCGCCAACTGCTCGTCCAGTTGCTCGAGTTTCTTCGCAGCCGCTGCAAGTTGCAAGTTTGTCTGCTCTTCCTTGCTCAGCGTCGACGACGGCGCCAATGCAAGTGCTACTTGGATATCTTCCCCAGCATCGGGGCGCTTCCGCTTTCTTGGCTTTTTAGCTGGTTTGGTTAAGGCTACGGCGGCTTCATTTTGTTTGGGTTTTCTTGGTTTCTTTGCACGAGTGGTAGCACCTGCAGCATTCCCGCGCTTCCGCGTCTTTGGCTTGACTTCATCTGCTAGGACGGCCGTTTGGTTTGTTACTGCACGATCACCGAGACACGCATTGAGGTGCGCTTGTTGCTCCTGTATATCTAACTTCCCAAAAACCATATTACATACCGTACATGTTGCTACCTCCGGGCTATTGGCAGCAACGGAATATTTGGCACACCCCTCATTAACAGCGACGGTTGTCAGTCGCGTAGAAGCCGATACAACTTTGTCCTCACGCATAGTCGCGCAGTTGCTATTGCTGTCAATTACAACTTTCACTGCCATCTCCTCACGCACAAGCTCAGTATCTTGGTGGTCAACAACAGCAACATCGTTAGCTGTTGCCAGAGCAGCCGCCTCCACGTTGGAAGATACACTCGTCACTACCGGCTGCCTGTCCACAGCAATTTCTGCGTCGTTCAAAGCCTCTAGAGGTTTCTCCTGCGGCTCTGGCTTGACTGCAGTGGCTTTAGTTTCACCTCCACATTGATCTTGATGCAGCACCTTGACAAACCGCAAACTGGTCCTCCCCACGACCATCAGGTCTCCGTCCGTCAGCGGATAGTTTTGGTTGGGGGTCAACGCCTCGCCGTTGAGTCTCGAGCCATTCGTGCTCTTTAAATCGCGCAGTAACACTTGAACTCTGTCGTCTTCTCCCTCAGTCAATTGCAGCTCTGCGTGGACACCGGAGACTTCCAAATCTGACGGAAGACGCAGCCAGCACTTTTCCTTCGGCCGATTGCCAGCACTTGGACCGGCAGCGAAGACTCTGAGTCCTGTAGCCAGCAAAAGCGGAGACTGAAGCCGGAATGAGGTCCACGTGTGGCCTCCAGACGGAAGCAGCATGGCGCAAACGTCTCCATCCGCGCGTTTAAAAATGTTGCAGTTGGCGGCAAAGTACTGTCCCACAATGTTTTTTCTTATTTAAAAACACAACGACATACAAAATCTAGGTATTTAGTTTATAACACGTCCAAATAAAATGGAACAACGATTATTAAAATGACGTTTTTTTAAATGTAGTTTAAGAAACAATCACATTTGCCTATGGAACGGCGAGGTGTGGGCAAGCGTTTGACAGACGGCCAGCGGGTGGAGATCCTCAAGCTCTTCGACAGCGGTGCTGCAGTCTCCGAGGCGGATGTGGCGCGGCGCTACGGCGTGACGAGGTCAGCTATCTGGCGGCTGCGTCGCTCGGGTCAGCACATCATGGAGCGCTATCAGGACGGAGACGTCGAGTCTCGTGACGACCGTCGCAGAGGCAACAACAGCAATACAGGACCCGCTACTACCAAGATTACTGAGTCGTCTGCAATGTCAGTACCTTCAGCAATAGAGGAGGAGGCCGCGCAGAAGTCGGTGGACGCTCCGGTTCCTCCTGCTGTTCCAGATATTGGAGATGCACATACAGTTACTGATACAGCTGGAGCAGATACAACGTTGTCGTCACCGAATCTACTACCAGACACGCTACCGCTCATCTACATGTCTGCTAAAGCAATCGGCAGTGTCCAGTCGCCTGGTATCATCAATTGGGAGCGGCTGAATGGGAATGGAGATGAAGACCACTTTGAGGTCGTAAACGACGGCATCTCGGTGCTGCAAGAAGGGAATTACCAGATCAATGTGGATCTGGAACACAGTCAACCGAGACAGAACTACAAATGCACATTCAAAGTCTGGAACGGCAAGAAATTGCTGACCCAGTGCCCGTTCCCGCTGCGCATCAAGAAAGAAATCTCGCTCAGTATCGTGGAGCTTCGCTGCCGATTGCCGGCACTATCCAAGCTACGCGTAGAGTTCTTGGCGCCTGGTTTCGCCTTCCACGAGAGTCGCATCGTGCTTCGTCTGGTGCAGTAGCTGCAGCGTCTTCAATCAATGTATATCGTCCTGTAACCTGGAGAGAAAACTCTTTTGCTGACGAGTGCGTAGTACACTGTGTTGACAGGACTCGAAGCTATGCACTTCAAGCATAGAAACAGCTGTTGTCTTCTATACAAACGCCAAGGCAAACCAACGGTTTTGTTTCGTCCCACCTTTGCAAACAACCACACAACGTGTGCTATTTTCGACTCGACACGCCCCTCTTATCCTCATTTCGCCATTTCGACTCTGGGCCCAAGCAGCACCAGCAGCTACAGCAGCAGCAGCAGCAACAGTAGCAGAGACATCAGTCAATAGCGAACAGTAGCAGCAGAAGTCAATAAAATGTCGGCAGCAGAAGCGGAGGTGGCGCTCAACGCGCTCAAGAAGTTGGAGGCCAACAAGACGTGCGTGAACTGCGGCAACTACAACCGCTTCGGCCACCAGAACATCTGCGAAAAGGTCAAGACCTTCGTGTGCTCCAACTGCAAGAGTGCCCACCAGAGCTATAGTATGCGCGTCAAGAGCGTCAGTATGAGCAACTGGACGATGGACGAAGTGGACGCTTTGAAGGAGCAGAACGGAGGCGGCAACGCCGTGGCTGGTCGGGTCTGGCTCGGCTTGTGGGACGAAGGGCAGATGCGCAAGCCCACGAAAGACGACCCGCTCGACTACTACAAGCAATTCATCAACCGCGTCTACAACGATAAGGCCTTCTACGACGAGAGCGGCTTCAATGGCAGCAGTCGGCAAGCTGCGTCGTCACCTGCAGCTGCAGCTGCGCCAGTGAACTTGCTGGACTTTGACGGTCCTTCACAGCAGAAGGCGTCATCTGGAAGTTTCGACGCGTTCTCGGGCGGCAGCAACGACGGATGGGGAATTTCGCAGCAGCCCCACAGTCTACGCCTTCTGTCAGTTCTGACGACGGCTTTGGGTCATTTGCAGCGGCCCCAGCGCCAGCAAATGGCGGCTTCGCTGACTTCAGTGCTGCACCAGCATCAGCACCTGCATCCGGGGCTGGTTCAGAGGCCTTTGGTGCGTTCACTGCAGCCCCGCAAGCGCCGGCGCCGAGTTCGTCGTCTTTTGACCCGTTTGCTGCCTCTACAGGAGACGTGTTTGCTCCGACGCCGATGTCGAATGGCAATGGATCTGCGGCTTTTGATCCGTTTGCTTCGGTTCCCAACCAGAACCAGCCCAAGTCTAACATCATGAGCCAGTTCAACGCTCCGCCCGCACCGAAGGATTTTAGTGCCTTCGATGGACTTTCAGCGCCCTCGCTTGCCTACGGTAACCCCCAACAGAACAATGGCTATGGACGTGGCCAACCGTCTCGTGGTGGTATGGGCATGCAAGGTAATGGACAGCAGATGCACATGGGAATGGGTATGGGAACGCAAGGAATGCAAGGCATGGGTATGCAAGGCCACCATGGAGGGTACCATCAGCAACAGTATCAGCCACAGCAGCAGTATCACCAACAATACCAACAGCAGGCAATGGGAGGCAACGCTAGCAAGAACATTAGCACGTACTTTGCGCCGAATGCAACAGGTAGTGCTGCTGGCGCGCGAACCACCGGCAGGGACCCATTCGCAGGTCTGGGATTGCCACAGTGAGACTAGCAAAGCTAAGCAAAGTAGAATCGTAATGCCATTGCCAACCCCGGTATACAGCGGAGCAGTTGACGATGTATGATGATACCGTTCAGTGTACTGTAGTACAAATATGATACTGCGGTGCAGTCTGCACCAATAAGCTCGGCCGTACTAGTCAGCTGCCATGGAGGCAGACACCGCCAAATAGACGAGTCAGCTCCTGCGTCTGCAAGTGCATTGCCAGGCACATCTTACCTATCTAGTACTGTAGGCAAGGGTCACCGGTGCATGTACATGTGTAGCAATCTCCATCAATCAAACACTGCAACTGCACTCCAAACAGAGAACTCGTAAGATTTATAGCGCAGCAACTTCTGCTTTGCTCCTCTTTGTGCCACGCCAATTAAAAAAATATACCAGCGATGTCTTCGTCGCCATTGCAATCGAATGACAAATGCTCGGAAAAAACAGGGGAGCGTATTCAGGCCTTGCGTCCGTCTGAAAATCGCCAGTCTCGACAAAAGTTTGTCTAGACTCTTTTACGACTCGACAGCCGTAGCGACACCGCTGCCATTGCTGGTGGCCGCTGTCTCTCCAGCCGCGGTCTTGGCCGAGATGGCAGGATGCTGCGGCGGCACGAGTCTCTTGATCACGGCAGAGCTGGCGGCTCCGAACATGGGGCGGAACTGCGCGTAGAAGAACGCCACGAACGGGACGTTGGCCAGCACCGAGTAGAAGTCGTAGTGGTCCGTGTGGCTGGCGATGCGTCCGTTCTTGAGTTCCAGCACGGAGAAGACGCGCAGCACAATCTTCATGAAGCTTGGGAACGGGCGCAGTCGGTAGACCATGGAGCTGTCGATCGTCAGCACTGTAGCGCCCGCCATGGAGCCGCGAACGAGCGTCGCCTTGGACGACTTGATGAACTTGGACAGCACGCGAAACTGCGCCTGGATGTTGTCCACGCCCCGCACAGACACGATGGGGTCCGTGAAGACGGCGTCTGGCTGGTAGTACTTGGCGATGGTCGCGTCTCGGTTCGAGGACACGTCGTAGAGGGACAACACGTTCTCCGCCAGCTCCTGCGCGTTGCGGTTGGCCATTTTCAAGGCGTTTGCTGCTGCTGGGCGAGTCGTTCGTTGGCTGGAGAAGAAGGGAATATGTCCTTCCCCCTCTGGTTCTCTGCCCTGTTTACTATGAAATGTGAAGACTGAGCGTCAGAGTCGCAGTTCAGAAGAGAAAACCCGAGATAGCTGATGTTCTACAAGCTGATGATGCGAAAGCGCTTGGCTAAATGTATGTACATACAATATCTCATTTTTACGTGTCGTAAGAGTTTACCTATGATAAACGATGTGTTTTTAGACGTACACATCTGTTGTAGCCATGTGTCAACGAGTGGCTCAATGCAATGACGTCAGAGATGGCTACATTGAAGTCAAGAGTGCAAGTACACGCTGGACGAGATGTGGACGTTAACAAGAGCGATGGCGACCATGAAGACGGCGAGGAACGAGTCGTCCTTGTTGAAATGCTCAAACTCGATGCCCGAACGGATCTCGAACGCGCACGCGACAATGTCCACGAGGATCTCGATGCCCAACTGGAAGCCAGCGGTGCCCACGTTCCTCCACTGAACTCGGAACGCTGTGCCGGTACTTGTGCTGCTTTCAGGAGTCGATCCCACCAGCCCAAGATCATATTTTGGATGCGACCCGAAGAAGAAGAGAATCGCATAGGAGCAACCCATGGCGATGTACTTCGCATACATTTCCGAGTAGATCTCGGCGGCATGTAGCGACAAAAGTCGACTGACGCGATCTTGGATGGGGTCGATAGTATCCAGCGACGGAGCCCTTCGGGGCTGAACGTGTATCCTTGCAGTCTGTACTCTTCCGGGTAGCGACGGAGGTAGCGATCTCCGTGCAGCCATTCGGCGCGCCATCCGCTCCATGTACCTGGTTTTGCCCACACGCATGCTTACTTCACCTGCTGCGAAGAGCATCGAGCCCACAATTGTCTTGGAGGCGTTGTTTAGACACAGTAACACGGTCCGCAGCTGTGTATCGACCAGAATCGTAGGGGCCGCCACGATGATGGCCATCATTCGCATGTTAGCGCGCCTTCGCTTTGCCAACAAGTGTTTTGCCGATTCCTGCAGCAGTATCTTCAAAGCAATGCTGCATAAAGCAAATAACAGCAAATGCCATTTCGTCGAAATCGGAATGAAGCTCACGATATGAACGTACGCAGCAGCGAAGAGAGCGGATACAAACAGCGGCAAGTCGTGCAAGAATACACGAAGCAACCGCCGCCACGATGTTGTTTGTCTGGTGGTCTGGGCTTTCTTGGAGGGCTGCTGCTGCTGCTGAAGTCGGCCTATCTGTTGGCCACGCACAGTTTCCGTCCGGAAAAGATGCCGCGCTTGGGCGTCCGTGCATCCAACGAACACATAGAAGCAAGCCAGCGAGTAGTAGACGCTCGTCTTATACTTCTGTGCGTCCTTCACCAAACTTGACGTCACGATACAACCGCCTATTACAGCAGCTGCAACCATAATGAAGTATGGGGATACTGAGCACGACAATCTATGTAACCAATAGAGCAGTGGTGACAACGTCGTAGTGCCCTTTGCGAGCTGCTCTGTGAGCAGCAAGAACGCATAAAGAGCGACCGTGGAAGTGCTGAAAAGCAGTGAAACCACAATATCTCGGCGACCAAAAACTCCTTTGTCGACTGCTTGTCCAGTGTACGCCCAGAGAAGATATTGCCGGCGCTACAGCAGAACGCGAACAGCCAGGCTCCAGTCATACTGATCAGCGAGTTGCGCAGGACCTTGCGCAGTGTGCGACCTGTGCTCCATGCGACGACTGTGGTTGGAATTTGCGGGTCATGGAAACTCGACGTTGGACTGGCAACAATAAATGTATTGGAGACCACAGGGAACACACGATCGGCCCCAATCATATTGTTGTTGGACTCGTTAACCGGTGTCCAAGATCATGGACTCGATCACTGCTGCATGGACAAAAATACAGGTCGATTGCATCATCTGTTAGTCTTTCCTCCCCAACGCTCGATATTTTTACGAAATCGACGGTACTGAAGCCATTCAGTGCCCGACGTGGTGCATGTTGCTTGCACCGTGCAACCACCGCGTGTCAGCGTAGCACCATCGCAATTAGGTGTTGTGCTACCAGACAAGATTCAACCTCTTTCTCTGAACAACTTTCTGAATCAGTACGTCTCAATTTCACCAGTGATCAAAGTTAGCGCGTTGGTGAGCGCACCTCGAACCATTAGAACGCTGGGAAAGATGCTCCAATTCGTTGTCCTGCACAGCGGTGGCATGACTGCCACTACTACTACCAGTGATTTGTGTCTCACATGGCAAGTTGCCGGAAGCGACGCGACTTCGCCTTTACAACTGCTACGTGCTGCCTATTCTGCTCTATAACTGCGGGACATGGGCACTCACCCACTCCGAGCTGCTTAGCCTTGAACGATTTCATCGCCAACAGCTCCGCAAAGTGATCGGAGTGCACTATCCAAACAAGATATCCAACGACAAGCTCTACGACCGGACAAAGACTCAACCACTTCGACTTCACCTACTTCGCAGCAGATGGAGCCTTTTAGGCCACATTCTTCGCAGACCGGCAGAAATCCCCGCGTATCGCTTCATGGCCGCCTTCTTCAGTCCAAGTGAGGCTGACAAATGGCGGGGCAGAAACCGACACACGCTCCCGATGGTCTTAAATACTGACCTCCAGACCCTTTCCTTAGGCCACCGCCTCCAACGTACCCCCGACCTTTATCTCCTTCGTCTCTAGGCCCAAGACCGCGCTGCTTGGAAGGACCTAACCGAGGCGCTTATTGCGTACGCGCCGCTTGATGGACTCTGGCCGAGAGAAGAGAGGAACATAGAGAATGAGAGATAACCCGACACATGCGGAAGTTGAACCACTACGGTGGCTAGACGGCTCGCGAAACGCGTTTACATACATACATACATGGCAAGTTGCCATTGGCAACGTGTTGTCAAAAGCCGCTCTCGCGGCGTCACTCCACTTCACAAATTGCTACTTTGAGACGTCCTCAATACCGACGAGACTCTCATTCTTCGGATCTTTGCTAAACTGGAACCGCCACTACTACCGTTTGTCGCGGCGATGACGTAGGCGGCAGCATCGGAATCGCATTCTTGCCACCCTCGATCCGCAAGTACAAAATGATCTGTACTTGGCACTGGTGTGCAGTGAATTCTTCGTGCACGCGCTCTATCTCCAAGGCATCAACTAGGTGCGGGAGCGAAAAAGGCTCGAGCGCAAGACATCACCAGTTTACCGTCGTCAATCGCCGCTGGTTACTCAATGCGTCCATGTATTATACCATTCTGCGCGTATTCATTCTTCGCTGCTTCGTACGCACACATTGTGCGCTCTATTCCATTGAAAAAGCCCAATGAAACCTTATCCTATTTGCTTCAGCTACCGGTAGTATCATTATCAAGCTGCTGTTGTCAAATGATGTCTGAGCCAGCAAAGCCAAACCTCACTCACTGCAGAATCGCTATACTCGTTGCAGTGCAATTCTCGTCGATACTCAGTAACGAACAGCATTACTGTGTCAACTCGTCCGCGGTGGTAGGTTCCATGCTTTTGGCCGGGGTGGAAGCGTCCGTCGAGAACGCTTGCATGCGATGCATAAGTTCGCCACCGTGGGTATCGTCGCTACCATTTTCTTTGGATCTCCCCGCAGGTTTAACCTCGGTGGCGTTGACGATGTTGCAGTAGCAAAGCACGTTGTGTACCCCATAACCGTGTTGGTGCAAATTGGTATCGAGCTGATTGTGGATTGTGGTGAGCGTCATTGAAAGTCGACTTGGCGTGGGTTTTGAAGCTCACTCAGTAAAGGCCGGTATCGGTGAAAATGCGCAGTGACCCACCGAGGTTGGCGGCGAGGACGCGAAGACAAAAGTCGAGTCGTTACCCTGGCTTCCGAAAAATGTGATTGCGGACTAGTAGTCCGGGACTACTCCACCCAGACCGCACAGTGCATTGGTACGGGATGAATTTTCGATGCTTTCCTCTGATTGTGGGTTATTGAGCATCGAGTTGGTTGGAAATTCATTAATTCTACCGGAGTTTTGATCTTAATATTAACTCTTGACAGCTCTTTGAACAGCGAAGTCTCAGTCGACGTACTTTGTGATAGACCTCGCTATTTTGAGGAGTGTTTCCACTTACCTGTACACAAGCATTTGTGGCAGATGTCGGTTGAGAAGTGGAGCTGTCTGGTGCACATCAAGGTTCGACATGTCCGACGTGACCGAGTACAGCCTTCGGCGTCTGCTGGTGTCTTAATACGCCGACGAGGAACCTACTTCGGATCTCTTGCTCCCCCTCGTGACGTTGCTTGGAGTGCTGTTCGGACGTTAGGAATGGTGCTGAGCAACGCCGTGCTTAGTGCAGTAATTTCGTCGCTGCTTGCCTTTTGTATTGACCAGGGCAATGTTTTTCGGGAGTGGCATCGAACCAGCAAACGTATGCAGAGTTTCTCACGGCAAAAATGGGATGGTTTTGGGCCTTCTGCTGGGTCTTCACGATCGCCGAATGTGTTGCAAAATTGATCCCGGAGACTTTTACTTCTCCTCCGACCCCATCCAATCTCTCAGCTGCTCGAATTGCTGTCAAACTGGTACGAGCCATGCTGGTGCATATCGTCGAGGTCATTATCTTCAGCGTTGGTGTCGGATTTGGTATTGCGTCACTCCCAATTGGGTATCGCATCTGCAAAGCTGACGTTTACTGGCCTATGATGTGCTACAACTTCATCCTGACCGTGACTGATGCCCACACGCGTCACATTTTCCGTGTCGAGACTGTGAACGGCCAAGCACGAGCAATGCGTCGTAGACAACGATCCAAACAACCAAAACATCAAGTGAAATCTGCCCGTCATTCGCCTTCCATTGACCAGTTTTGCCGCGTGTTCGTCCAGAATCTTGCGCTGGTCATTTCCGGTTTGTCAGCCGGCGCCTTCGTGCACGTCACAAGCGTCATCGAAATGCGAGCGAAATGGCAACTCGTCGTCTTCGCGATTTCCAGTCAAACAGTGAAATTATTGATCCAGGGAGTAGCCAAGTATTATTTGTCAAAACGATCGAGGATACCGTCTCTCCGCACGATGGCCATCATTGTAGCTGCGCCCACAATTCTTGTCGACACGCAGTTGCGCACGGTATTGCTTTGCTTGGACAGTAAAACCGTGACACTTGCGGGTTCTGTGCTTCTTGCAATCGCGAAAATGGCCTTGCGCCTCTCAACGGCAATGTACGTGAGGCACAAAACCCACCAGATTATGGCCCAATTCCCGCCGCGTGAATCTCACAATGGCGACCTCGGTCAAGGTCATTGTATTCAATCCCTGAGATTGTCGTCTGTATCCTTATCCTCTCCAGAGCTTCAGGGTTTGGCAACTATTCAGAAATTGAAAGGGTTGCATGCTGCTGAGGTTTACGCCGATATGCACGGTGAGTACATTGCCATGTGCTGCTCGTACGTTGTAATCATCTGCTTCGGGTCAGATCCCAGGTTTTTGCTTGGTGGGAATGCTTCGTCCAGCTCAACTCACACAATTGAAATCACCACTGTCTTAGTGCAGATGGGCATCGAGGTGGTTGTCGATATTGTGGCGATTCCTCTGGAATATTGTTTCGGTGTTGATTTTGAGAGTTTTCACAAAGATGGCGCCTTCCTTACAATATTCATGGTTCTTGTCGCAGTTGTCAACATCCATATCGCCTCTGGGATCTACTTGGTTGCTTAGTATTGAGCCTAGCTATTGGTTGCGGCAATATCATTCCAGACTGCTGCCGAATGGAACGAAACGGAATTTGTCTGATAAGCTGCCCAACAGTTTTTGTAGTTCCACCAAGTCGAAGTGTACGCCGACGGAGTACAGTACAATGAGGTCGTCACACAAAAAGAATTCTTTTTCTTTTCTGTACGAACTCAAAATGCTAGCTTGGCCCTAGCAGCGAAGGTATCGCCACCTCTTTAAAAGGCGAGATATCTCTCTATTGTCGGCCTGATGTTGGTGATCGACCTTGTTTCTGGTGATCGAAGCTCACACATTGCGTGTTGAAAATGAGACGTGGCGTAACTTCAGAAGATCGGTTTTACCGATCTAGTACCGGTTGGTGAAGTATGATTAGCGTAATGCGATTCGTTTAAATTCATTTCGTCCAATCATTAGTAGATCAACCTGAGCAAAAACATGCTTCGCTTACGTTGACATCCATTTCCACAACGGCCGCCAACAGTTAGAATGGCCAAACCTTTTGACGTGATCGTGTACGGCGCCACGGGCTTTACTGGCGCGTTGGTGGCTCGTTATCTCGCCGCAGAGTCCGAGTCTGCGTTGGGTTCTCCATCCGCTTTGAAATGGGCCGTGGCAGCTCGTAGTGAGTCGAAACTGCTGCAAGTCAAGGAGGAACTCAAGTCCAACGTGTCAGCAGAGGTCGCTCCTGAGCTCATTGACGCCATTCCACTGGTCGTAGCAGACAGCAATGACGAGTCTTCGTTGGTGGCGATGGTACGACAGGCCAGAGTGGTGGTGTCCCTTGTGGGGCCCTACAAACTCTACGGAGAGCTGCTGGTCAAGGCGTGCGCTGAAAACGGGGTGCACTACTGCGATCTGACCGGAGAGATCGTCTGGATCGAGGAGATGACTGCGAAATACGCAGAGACTGCGACGTCCACTGGCGCTGTGCTGGTCAACTGCTGCGGCTTCGAGTCCATCCCGTCGGACCTCACGACGTTCCTCGTCACGGACCGGATCCAGAACAAACTGAACTCGGCCACCAGCACCGTGGACTTTTACATCACAGACTTAAAAGGAGAAGCGAGCGGCGGCACCCTCGCTTCGGTGTTTGCAGTCATGGAGACGTCCTCTAACAAGCAGTTGCTGGCGTCGCGCAACCCGTTTTTCCTCACGGACGCAGCGACGATCGCTGAGAAACAGGCGGCTGGACTTGTTGCACCTAATACAAGCGGCATCGCTATACGTTATGACAAGGTCATGGGCTTTTGGCACTCGCTGTTTGTGGGTGGGTCGGTGAATCAGGCGGTGGTGCACCGCAGCAACCACCAACTGCAGGGCAAGTACGGCAGCAAGTTCGTGTACCACGAGCGGATGGCTATTGGAGGTTTCTTCATGCAGTTGCTCGCGACTCTCGGCACGGCAGTGGTAGGCATGTTGCTGTACTTCAGTGTGACTCGAGCGCTGCTCAAGCGGTTGGCTCGTGCCCCAGGTCAAGGCCCCTCAGAGCAGTCTATGCTACAAGGTTATTTCGTCGCGGAGGCTGCGGGATACTCGGAAGACGGAAAGCTGGCAGTAAAGGCCAAGACGGTGGGCTCGGGAGACCCCGGTTACCGCCTCACGTCGCGCCTGATCTCTGAGTGCGCTTTCTGTCTAGCCAAGGGCGAGTTCAACGGTTCCAACACCCTTAAGGGCGGTTTTTACACACCAGCGAGTGCATTCGGCCATAAGTTGGCCGATCGCCTGCACAAGAAGAAGCTCATCACGTTCGAGCTGAAAGACATGGCTTAACACGGCGGCAGGGGAGTCGAGATCTGAAATTCGTGGAAGGATTTTTATCGTCAAAGGTCGGATGCCAATCAATATTCATTTGCGCACTTCCGTTTGTCTTGAGCGTTATTGCATCGCAGCTAGAGTAATGGGGAATGCCAGCGGGCGAGAACTGAGCCAGGCAGAGCGAGGGCGGCGACCCACGGATAAGGAAATGTTGGTGCTGTTCAAGATGCAGCGTGCGCTGTTCCGACGACTGGTGGCGTCCCCTCAGGTGCGTCCATTGGATACTGTCCATGCCGATGCATCCTTGTCCTCCTTACAGGCTTTACCGCTTTGTGCCGAGCAGCACTTGCAGTTGCTGCAGCGATATTGGACCGCGAGCTTCCGTCGCAAATCTCAGATGCCAGCCTTTGTGTTGGTCAGCGATCTGTGGCTCGAAGCTGGCTTTGCAGACCCCAATCCAGCAGCCGACCTGAATCCGACCGGAGAGCTCGGCCTGCAGTGCCTCGTATTCTTCGTGGAGACGTACCCAGCAGAGACGGCCATGATGCGACGAGGTCGCGGAGGTTACCCATTCGCGCAAGCGGCTATCGCTCTTCTCCGATCACTGTGCTTGACACTCCATCTGATGGACGCAACGCACAACCCAGGTCCGTTCCCTGTGACGGAAACTCTTTTCTGGAAGCTCTTTGAAGGTGATGTGGGCTTCTATCAGTTGTTCGCGCTCGCGTTCTTGACGTTTGAAGAACATTTCTGCGAGGAAGTGGCTTCCAACCCATGGATGCGAGATGTCGACGTGTGCTCTACCGCTGTGGTGGAAAAATTGGTAGCTGCCGTTGAGCTCCGACTCACGAACGCTTTGAAGCGGGCTCCGATCAAGCTGGCCGATATCCAAGACCTCTGCAGGAACGGCAGACACATCGTCGAAAAATCGGATGAAAGCTGTGCAGACATTCTCGGATCGAGTGGGTCGTCTTTGAATGGCAGCAACCAAAGCTCTGTCTCTTGCTGGAACCAGCACCACACGTCGGGAAGGAAGAGCTTGCGGCATGTCGGCAAAACCTGGGGCAAGGAAGACCAGAAGAAGACTGAGAAGCACGACAAGAAGACGAAGGGCCCTTCACCGCCTGGTGGCTATCGGCTGAGACCTCGGATGCCTGAGATCAAACATCCTAGCAGCGACAGCTCACAATCGAGTGGAGCCAACAGCGACGCTGACTCGCCAAGATATTTGCAAGCCTTAAAGCGTGAGGACCTCGAAGACGCTGTGGACGAAAAAGACGACGACGTTGATCGTGGCGACCAGACAGCATCAGAGCCCACTAACGATTTATTCGCCGGGTTGGTCACCAAGACATCGACCTCATTTGCCAGTTCCATGAGAAAAGAAGACAGTGACGTAAAGGCCAAGTTGCCACTCGCCAGGAGCTGCTAAGGAGTAGACTGCAACGGTGTGACGTGTATCTTGACTTCTGCTTTGTCGTAAAAGCGATTAAATCTCAGTACAGAAACAAGGTGAACGTGGCAAACCGCTAACGAATCTCATGAATGACTTTCCGATACCCTCACGATTTGCACGAATGCAATGACCACAACATCAATGAAAGCAGGGCATGAACTTCAGGTTTTTAGCTGATCCTCGCCAACCACATCGGTTTATTGCGGCACTTCCGACGTTGGCAGATTTGCAGCGAACTCGCGCTCTTCTTTAAACAAGGCCGTTGACAAGTATCGCTCACCGAAGCTCGGCAGAATGGTGACGATCAGTTTGCCTGCATTCTCTCGGCGCTTCGCGATCTTGATGCTGGCGGCGACAGCAGCACCTGACGATGGACCCGCTAAGATGCCCTCCTCCAAAGCCAAACGCTTCGTCATGGCAAACGCCTCGGCGCTGTTGACAGTCACGACTTCATCAATGAGGTCCGTCTCCAGCACGTTGGGCACAATACCGGCACCAATCCCCGCTATCATGTGGGAACCCGGGCATCCGCCCGACAGCACCGGGCTCTCTTCGGGTTCCACAGCAATGATTTTAAGATCGGGCTTCTTCGGCTTCAAGTAACGGCCTGAGCCTGTCAGGGTGCCACCCGTTCCTACACCGGAAACGAAGAAGTCCACCGCGCCTTCGGTATCTCTCCAGACCTCGGGGCCAGTCGTCTCGAAGTGGATCTGCGGGTTGGCTGGGTTGTCGAACTGGCCCATCGTCAACGCTGTGCCCGGCTCCTTGTTCAGCAGCTCCTCGACCTTGGCAAAGGCGCCTTTGATGCCCGTTGCACCCGGAGTCAGCACCACCTCAGCACCGAACGCCTTTAGCAGCATACGACGCTCCAGTGACATCGTGTCCGGCATGACCAGCGTCAGTTTGTAGCCGCGAATGGCAGCCGCGAAGGCCAGACCGATCCCCGTGTTGCCGCTGGTGGGCTCGATAATGTGCGAGTCTTTTGTCAACCGCCCGCTCTTCTCCGCGTCCAAGATCATATTGAGACCGATTCGATCCTTCACAGACGCGCACGGCTC
Source organism: Phytophthora boehmeriae (assembly GCA_011947355.1). Classification (NCBI taxonomy): domain Eukaryota; phylum Oomycota; class Peronosporomycetes; order Peronosporales; family Peronosporaceae; genus Phytophthora; species Phytophthora boehmeriae. The sequence continues at coordinate 544,758 of JAAVTJ010000230.1, read as the reverse complement.
CATGAACTCGCACTTGACAACGATTCTGGCGTGGCAGTCCTCCGTCACCTTGTTCAGGTACACCAGCGGCGTGTTGCCGATGAGTTCGGTCATGTCCTTGGCGATACGTGGAGCCATCTTTGGGAGGAGACAAGTGGTGGAAGCGCAGCTGATTGGGAAATGACGCGATCCAGACAACGATCTTGATTTTCAGACCGTTGTTGATGATTTTTTGTTACAACTGTAATCAACTTGGTCATTTGAAAAATACGGTATGCACCTAGGTCAACTCGACAAAAGTATGGAATCGCTGCTGTTACTATTGGTGTCCTGATCCACACCCACACTACCACCTAGTTCCATGCAATTTTGTTAGCTTGAGGTTTGAATCGCCGAATCCAAGTATTGTGTACGTCAGCTCTGCTTCAGTCACGCAATGACCCCAGCAGCGTGCAGCATCTCCGTGAGCTTCCCGGACTGGAACAACGCTTGTACATCAGTGCCGCCACCAATGGACTCCTTCTTGATGAAAACATTGGGCACCGTGCGTCGTCCTACATCGATACAGAGAGGATAAGTAGATATCAATTGTTAAAGAGACCTCTGCATCAAATGACCTGTGGCCGTCGCCAGCGCATTCTGGATGTCGGATCTCGTCGGGACGTCGCTCTTCTGGTCCAGCTCTACCACGTGATACTTGACGCCAGCCTCATCCAGCACACTCTTCGCCTGCATCGACAGTAGATTAAACAACCTGCATGTTTTTGCATTGCGTCCGAAATAATTAATTTAAACATACCAAATTGCAGTACGGACAGTAGCTCTTGCTGAAGACGGTGACGCCATTCTCACTCGTCACGCGGTCCACGAACTCGAGCGCCGCCGTCTCATTCTCGCGCGAACCAGCAGCTCCCATACTTCCCAGTCGGCGATTTCGAAGTGATCTGAGTCCAGTGTACCTGCTTTCCGGTACAGTATAAAAACCTCAACGCCGTGTTTTAACCTCGCTGCAATTGGAGACCAGCCAAGGAAGAGAAGCCTCGGACGGACCGACACAGTCACCAGCCAAGCGAGTGGAAGGACACTTTTCTCCCTCTGTGGAGCGTCAGTCGTCTCCCCTTTCGTTCCTTCTCCCTCCTGGAAGTCCAAACTCTCCGTCAGCTCAGCGATGGACGGCGAAGACAAAGATTTACTGCGCGACTGGCTCATCCGCAACCTCGAACCAGTGTGCGTTTTGGGCAACTATTTGTCTATTTTGGACCTAAAATTGGCACTGATTGACAATTAATGCTTCCTCAGATGCGATGCCGACCCAGAAGTACTGAGCAAATACGTGCTGGCGCTGGTACAGAACGACCCGCAGAAGGAAGGCTTGCAGGACACTTGTGTGGCGAAACTTGAAGAGTTTCTAGGGGACGGTACGAAGCTTTCGTACTGGAGACAATTATTGGCAAACCGTTTTCTGAATATTGCTGTTATTGTATTGGCGATTGAACAGAGACTATAGGCTTCGTTAGCAAGTTATTCAAGGCGTTAGCGGACGGCTCGTACAAGGCTGGCACGGGTCGGACCAATAGTGACACGACGCCTATTGACAACCAGAGCAACGGATACGACGGCGAGTACTCGCGACGACGAGAACGGACGCCCTCGGACAATGAGGAAGAGCAGCGACGATCCAATAAACGTCGTCGTGATGATGACCGAGGCAGTTCCAGAGATGGCGACAACAAGCGACACCAGGGAAGTCCTAGGAGAGATCGTAGACAGCCGTACCCGCCACGGGAAGGAGGAATGCGAGGCGGTCCCATGGGTGGACGAGGACCTGCTCCCTACGGTATGGGAAATGACCGTCGTCGGAATTTCCAGCCAGAGTGGGGGATGGCACCACAAGGGATGGGCGGGATGTGGCCGCCGCATTTCCCACCTCCTCGAGGTGGCGGCTACCCACCAGACTTTGACCCGAATGTGTATATGGCGGAGAACGGCGGAATGATGCCGCCCCACACATGATGATGCCACACCCGATGGGCGGACGGGGTCAGTACTATCCTCCTGGAGGTCGGGGCGGCCGCGGTGGCCGTGGCAATTACTTTGCAGGAAGGGGTAAGGATGGAGAGAATGGTGAAACCAGCGCGAAAACGACGCTGCATGTTAGGCATGTGGACCCCAAGTATGTCAACATGACTTCGCTCAGTCTACACTTTTCCAAGTTCGGCAATGTGGTCAATGTGCAGATGCGTCCGAATGCAAAGTGCGCTTTTGTGCAGTATGCGACTGAGGAGGAGGCGAAGAAGGCTTTTCACTCTCCTCTTCCTGTATGCAACAACCGTTTTATTTCAGTAAAATGGGCTAAGCACGATGCACAAGACCTAGAGGAAGCAGCAGATCAGACAGAAGTCGATACCAAAGAACGGTCTGGAGAGAATGGCACAGCCACAAGTAGTGATGCTGCTGGACGGAATGCAGAAGATGGAGTAGAAGGAGAATCGGCTGCCGCCATGCCTGAGACGAACATGACTGCCGAGGAACTGCGTGCGGCAGCTCTAGAGAAGGGTCGCAAAGTGTTGGAACAGAAGCGTGAACTACTGGAGAAGCAGCGGGCGCTGAAGAAACAAAAGGAGGCACTGATCAAGCGGCAACTAGCGCAGCAAAAGGAGCTGCTGGAACGAATGAGTCAAAACAGTTCGCAGTTCTCTATAGCAGAGAAGAGGAATCTGCTAAACAAGATCACAACGCTATCTGAAGAGCTGAAGGCGCTCACACCACGCCATTCGGCCATCTCTCCTAACTCCACCACGCGTCCAGTAGAGGCGGGTGAGGGAGGAGAGAACTTAAGTGGGCTGCAAGCAGAATTGAATGCACTGGAGGCTGAAGCATCCGGCGGTCGAGGAGGTCGCGGTGGGCGGTGGTCTTCAGGTCGTGGCTATAGAGGTCGTGGTGGTAGAGGCCGAGGTGGTCGTAGTCCTTATGGGCACTCGCACACCTTGGACAACCGCACGACAATCGTCAAGGTGGCGAATCTACCGGAGGAGGCTCGTGACCCCATCGTGCTGACGCAGCACTTTGGCAACTTTGGTGCCGTGGAGCGCGTGGTGATGGACGAATCGGCGCCAGGCCAAGGGTTTATCAAGTTTCAGGACCGGTACTCTGGCCAAGCAGCACTGACTCATGGGAAGGCGTTTGGCGACAAGCAGTTGGAGTTGGCGTGGGTGGAATCCCAGCAGGCGCCTGCAGAGTTGACTCGGAACGACGGGGGCTCGCCATCAGGTGCAGCACCAGCTGGTGGCGACGTCGCAGTTCCGACACCAAGCGATCAAGGCGAGGTGAGTCTTGGGATGTGTTTGGCGTGATCAGAAAGGGACGGTCCTCTGGTGGACACGTAATAGTGCACGGTGCTGACTGCGCCTGGATATTTCTGTGTGGACAGGTATCTGCAAGTGCGTAGCGCCGTTGCAATCCATCGCCGTCAGGAAAAAGGGAAGGCAACATGACGTGCCTCTAGACACATGACCCCCAAGCAGTAAAGCGGTGAAAAATAGGATGCCTAAAATTACGCAGTATTGAAGCTTTTACAACACGACACACCATCTGGCTTTGACTTGGCGGGAGAGATATCTATGGAAGCGAGTGGCCAAGTGTCTTATGGCACTGAGACAGAAGAACTCGGAGGACGACGCGCCGCCTCTTTAATCGTTACATGTTTCGGTTGCGAATGACCCTTTAGTCAAAGAGCAGTCAGTCGTCTGCTTGCTAGATTTTACGCATGCACAGTATGTTTACGGCGATGTGGGCACGACAATAGAGACCACGTCGATTATGCAGACTTTTGCCAAAAGATGGGCAGCTCTCTATATTGTTATGAAAGCTCATCCTCCATGATTTTGTATCGAGCCAAACAAAATGCACATCTGCTTCATAAATCCTTATGTCCCGTTGAAAGCGATATCAGGTTTGAAAATGTGGACAACTTTTGAGACAACTATCTTTCCCCGGCTTTGCGTCCTCGACTTTCATTGCGGAAGCAACATTTCCAAAAGATTGCGCCAGTTGACCTTGACAACTTACAGTAGAATGCTTCAATCATTACAGTCCGTGCATCCAATATCGATTACTCCAACTGGCGCCTCCAAATAAAAACATGCTGAGCCTCGCAGTCGCTATTATCCCCAGCCAAGAAGACCGCGTGCTCTCTGGAGCGAAGTAGTGCCCCTTAAGCCATGGACCACCGCGGCTCGAGGGACCCCGACGCGGCGGACACGCCCAGCTTCGCGCAGACGCAGTACCACCGCCTCCAGGCCTCTCCGGTCGCCGTGCGTGACGCCACGGCGTCTCGTTTCAGCGAGCCTGGGACCGCAGCAACAGCAACAGCAGCAGCTCCCTACAACGGGGCGGACCCTCCGCTTCGGGCGACTGTAGCGGGCGATGGGCCGCCCCTGAACCCATCGAGATACTTCCACCGCAACCAGACGGTCGAAGTGCTACCTCGAGGCCCCTCCGACCTGCCCAAGGAACGCCCCAACTCGGAGCTCTTCCGCACTCTCACGTCCTCGCAGCTGCTCAACTTCCGCCAGCGACTACTGGACGACGATGTGAGTGAAGCGCCCACGCGCGCCGATTTGTTGTCGCGTCCTACTCCGCCTGTGAACGCCCCGCAGCCTGCACAGGGATATTTCCGCAGTGAAAGTTGGCGCATGTTCTACCGGAACTTGCCACGAACGCTGCGCTTCCGACAGAACACGCGCTCGACGACCAGATACATTGACCCGGCCAATGCCGCGTCTCTGAGGTCTAGAGTGAGAGCGCGGCGACAAGAGGAGCAGGCCAGAAATGATGACTACGACCAGGCGTCCCCCGTTCCGAGCCGTGATATGACGGACTTTGAGCGGGAGATGGCGAACATTCAAGCGCCAACGACCGACACAGATGGGACCAGCGCTGCGAACGGATCGGCAGGACCGACGATGACCCCCAAGGGCAGTCACAAGCTGCTGGGACGCATGAGCAGCCTCATGTCGGTGGACTCACAGGGCGTGCCCGCAGGTCAACGCAAGAAGTACAAGATTGTGAAAATTAATGACGGCGGCAACGCACCCAAACCTGAGCCTCTTGGAGAGGAAGATGTGAACCCAGAAGGGGAGGAATGGTTTGTGTCCAACGAGGTCACGACGTCCCAGTACACGTGGTGGAGTTTCGTCCCTGTGTTCCTGTACCTTACGTTCCAGAAGACTGCCAATTTGTACTTCTTGCTCATTGGCATCTTCCAGTTGATCCCATCGGTTTCGCCCACGGATGGCGTACCACTGCAGTTTATTCCTCTCGCTATCGTGATCATTATTGATGCGCTTTTCGCTGGCTATGAGGACTACAAGAGACATATGGCCGACGACCTCGCAAACTCGGCCAAGACGAGAGTATTTAATCGCCAATTGCGGGAGTTTGAAGAAGTTGAATGGCGCGAAGTGAAGGTGGGCGATTTTATCAAGGTCGCAAACCACGAGATTTTGCCAGCAGATATCATGATTCTCGCGGTGATTCCAGCTGAAGGAGCACGGAGTGGCGGCAACATGGGGTTGTGTTATGTTGAAACGAAAAACCTAGATGGAGAGACGAATCTTAAACTGCGAGAAGCTCCGCAACCCACCCGAAACATGTTTATGAACGAGGAAGAGGCTGGATATATAATGCAAGGGTACGTCGAGAGTGAGCTCCCGAACGGTGATATTAACCAGTTCTCGGGTACTCTGTTCTTGGAAGAGAACCCAAGTGGGAATGACGAGGGCATCCCCTAACATTGAAGAACATGCTGCTTCGAGGCAGTAAGCTGCGAAATACCAGCTTTGTTTACGGTTTGGTTGTGAACACGGGTGTTGACTCCAAGATCATGATGAGTTCGGGTGACGAATTTCCGGTGAAGGTTTCGTCAATTGACGAGATGACCAACAAACAAGTAATCGTCGTCGTTATTATCTTGGTGTTAATGTCTCTCATCGGTGCCATCGGATACAGGCTTTGGATAGATAGCCGTGTACTACCATCATACCTGGACATGGACGACGTCGAAGACTCCATTATCGAAACGTTCGTGTATTTCTTCACAACTCTAGCCTCCATGGTGCCAATCACGCTGTACGTGTCCATCACACTTGTAAAAGCCTTTCAAGGATATTTCATGGAGAGCGATTTGGACATGTACGATGAAGAGAGCGAGACCCCGATGCGTGTTCGAAACATGCAGCTGAATGAACAATTAGGCCAGATTTCTCATATTTTCTCGGATAAGACGGGCACACTTACATGCAACAAAATGGAATTCCGCAAATGCAGCATCGGTGGCCGGAGCTACGGGAAAGGCACGACAGCCATTGGCCTTGCAGCCCGAATGCGGAGTGATTTCAAGGGCGCTCCGGTTGAAGACGAAGAAACCGCAAGCGAAAATGACCACGAATTTGATGCTCGTACGGAGGTTCCAGCCCCTAACGTGAATTTTAAGGACAAAACTATGTGGCGAGACATGGACAACAAAGAAGACCCCCAGAGCACGAAGATCGAAGAGTTTCTTACTCTTTTGGCGTTGTGCCATGGCGTGTTAATCGAGCGTCTCGATCCAACCGAGAATGATGCTAGTCCTCCTATCCATTACTCGGCCTCCTCCCCAGATGAACTTGCACTTGTCTGTGGTGCCAAGTTCTTCGGCTACGAGTTTATCGACCGTGAACCAGGCAGTGTTTCAATCAAGAAGCCTGATGGTGTTGTGGATCAGTACGATATTTTGGAAGTATTCGAATTTGATTCGAACAGAAAACGCATGTCTGTAGTGGTACAACGACGAAAGCGCGACGACGAATTACGCCAGATGTCAGAAAGCGCAGAAGATGACGTGCTTGTTCTCACGAAAGGAGCAGATAGCATGTTGTTTCCGCGGTTGGCTCCGGTGTCTGCGAATAACAACGCAATTCGCGACGCCACTGTTCAGCATCTGGAGTCGTTTGCACAAGACGGACTTCGAACATTAGTCGTGTGCTCTAGGAGGATTAACCCTCAAGCTTGGGAGCAGTTTTACGCTCAATACCGCCATGTATCTGCCGATCTAAGTGAAGTAGAGGCAAAATCGCGGGGACTACCCAACGCTATCGACAAGCTTCAAGATGAAATGGAATCGAACTTGGAGTTGCTGGGAGCTACGGCTATTGAAGACCGGCTACAGGATGGTGTACCTGAAACGATGGAAAGCCTTGCGAAGGCCGGAATCTGCATCTGGGTATTGACGGGGGACATGGAAGAAACTGCAATCAACATTGGCTACGCTTGTCGCTTGCTGAACAACGATATGGAGCGACATGTGATCAATGGGGCAAAGTACAAGACAAAGGGGTCAATTCTGCGAAGATTGGACAAGATTTTTCATTCAATACATGGCGCTGCCTCTGATGATCCGGTGACGGTTGCTGCCCAATCTGTCTTGTCTCCACCGTCTGGCGAAGTTGAACATGCGCTGGTTATCGATGGAGCTTCGCTAAACATGATCCTCGAAGATCCTTTGCACAATTTGCACCTTTTGCGTGTAGCGCTATTGTGCAAAGTGGTGGTCGCTTGCCGTGTGTCGCCCCAACAAAAGGCTCAGTTGGTCGAGTTGGTAAAATTAAATGTCCCGGAGTCTCACACCCTCTCAATTGGCGATGGTGCTAACGACGTTCCAATGATTCAGAGTGCTCACATTGGCGTTGGCATTAGCGGACAAGAAGGTTTACAAGCTGTAAACAGTTCGGACTACGCGCTGGCCCAATTCCGGTTTCTAAGCACCTTAATTTTGGTTCATGGACGCTGGAACTATGACCGGGTCGCAGCTTTGGTGGTCTACACATTCTACAAAAATATTGCATACAACGTGTCCATGTTTTGGTACACATTGTGGCCAACGGGATTCTCTGGAACGATGATCTATTCGGCGCTAATCCAACAGGGCTACAACCTTTGCTTCACGGCGCTCCCGATCGTTGTGTTCTCGGCGTACGACAAGGATCTACCAAAGAACACAGTACTCGGGTTTCCCACGCTGTATCATGCGGAGATGCGCAAAACCAGCATTTTCACGCACAAGATGTTCTGGAAGTGGATATTCCTGGGTGTTGTTGACTCAATCGGCATTTACTACGCCAGTCTGGCTGTTGCCTGGAACATTCAACGGGGAGGTAGCTCAATGGAGTATTTATCTCTGCAAACGCTTTCTTGGACCATTCTATGCATTGTGGTCAACGCTCGCTTCTGCTTGATGGTGAATTCGTGGGATGTTCTTGAGATTGGTAGCATGGCGCTTACGGTTGTCATGATATACCTTTTTCAGTTCGTCATTGACGAGATTGATTGGTCGTACGACACTGATTCGTTGCCGTGGATGTTTGGCCGCTCGCAGTTCTGGCTCGGTCAGCTTTTTGCCGTGGTGGCGATTCTTTCTAAAGACTTTCTCTACGAGGGGTGCCGTCGCCGTTTTCTGCCGGAATACCTGGATCTGGTGAAGGAGTCGCAAGATGACAAGTCGTCCATTTCTCAAGAAGAATTGAAAGAATTCAAGCCGCCGCAGGTCAACTATCTCAACCCCGAGTTGGCGGGTATGATCGATTACCAAGATCGCCGAGTGCATGAGCGATTGCCTGTGCGCTACACGGCTCCTGGTCGCTCGAATTTGTACACTGGTTTCGCATTCGATCAGCCGGCGAACATTGTGAACTGGCTGCTGTCTTCGACAGGCAACGCCGGTAGCAGCGCAAACCATCGCAAGAGTGTGAATGCCGATGTGCGTCATATCATTTTGAACTCGAATGACCCCGTCATTTTTGAGAACCAGCGCTATCAGCCGTTCTGCGGATTTGGCAGCTCGTTCCCCGGCTACCTCCTGCCAACGGATCGAATGCGGTGGAGCGATCGCTCGGGCAAGATTAGCGCGATGGTCATCCCTCTGGCGGGCCTTGAGCTCAACATGGACGTCCCCGGATGCGATGCTGACGGATGGGTGTACGAGAACGACTTTGCCTTCTTCCCTTCGACGCCTCCGAGTGATGACGAAGATGAGGGGGACGTGGATCTGGCAATTAGGGACAGCGACATCAACAGTACCAATAGTACGTTCCTGTCTTCTCGGAGGAAGAAGAAAAACAAGAAGAAAAACAAGAAGCCTCGTCCCCACCACGGGTTCGTCCGCCGTCGCGAGTGGAAGCTGTCGGCGAAATACCTAGCCGAGGAGGCCATGCGTCGCGAGTCCAACCTCAGCAGCATTTCAGCAGTACATGTCGAAGACACTTGCAGAGAGTCATCATGATATAGTCGTCGGTCCATTGCGCAATTGTCCAATAAAAACAAATGTTCATAGAAAAGTTTTACGTTCTCCATCATTCGTCATGCCATCACTAGAAGACAAGAAGCAATCAGAAGGTCAGCTTGGCAAAGCGTACGTACATTACAATAAATGGAGGTGGAGTAATGGATGCTACGTTATGTGATCTTTTACTTTACTCGACAAACTTCTTGAAGGGCTCCTTCTCCGCCAGCTCCGAGTCGTTGGCAATGGCGTTCAGAACAACCGCGAGTTGCGTCTCGCGCTCCTTGATGAGCTCTGGGCTGTGCTTGCCACGCACCTTTGAGGCGAGGCCGGAGCTGGGTAGAGGCGGCAGCGTCTTGGGGCTGCCGAGCTCCACCACCAGCGCCTTGAACTCGCTGAAGCGCTTCTTGAAGCTGCTCTCGCCTTCCGTGGCCTCCACAGTGTAGTACACGACTCCGTTCTCCTCGATCGCGTGGCCCGTGACCATGTACAGCTCCTTGGCAGGTTCTTCTGCAGCGGCGGCCTCTGCTTCAGGTTCCGCTTCAGCTTCAGCAGCAGCAGGTGCAGCTGTGACTTCCTCTGCAACAGGCTCCTCGGCAATAGGCTCAGCAGCGACCGGTTCCGTCTCAGCTGGAGTGGTGGAAGCAGGTGCAGCCTCGGCAGCAGGCGTGGCGACGTCTTCGGTCTTGGATTGAGCGCAGCCCATGGCGGTGGATAGTGGTGGATAGTTAGTTAGCTGGTGGTGGGAGCTCTTGCGATATCGAAGGCGAATTCGATAGTGAGGCTTCCTTCGACTGGAGCTGAGAGGAATTGGCAGAGGTTGGTTGTGTGCGCCTCCAGCTGGAAGATATGGCTGCGCCTATACTTCTGCCAGCAGGTTGCGATGCGTCGAGAGCGGCTGTCAGGATGCGCAAAGATACGAACAAGTCGCTGTCTACACTTGCACTGCACTGCACCTGCGCTTTATGGATGAGGTGGTAGGAGCTATACGAGCCAACAACGACGAGTGGGCAACAGCAACAGCCCACACGTCTGAAGAGCACGCGATTTTGGCTTGGCGTCATTGTGGCGGGACGATTTGCGGTCGCTCGCCCCGAAAAGCGACATACGAGTGAGTTCGGTTCAGTCAGGCAATATGTCGCCTGCGGAAAAGACGAACGAGCCAGATGGCTGCGTTACCAGCGCTACGTTGGACGAGGAGGCACAGCGCAACACGCTTACCAAGTGTTCGCATGTCGTCTGTCATGGTAAGACAAGTCCTAAGAGAAGACGCGTCTTGTACGCATTTGCACAGCGCAAGACCCATATTCGTCAAGAATTATTCATGACGTTGAAGTCGCCATCAAAATGGCTACACGTCCGACGGCGGTAGCAATGATTACTGGGCCAACGACAAAACTATTAACAAATTTAATATCCACACTACCTACAACGCTCACGCTAGGTCTTCCCTCTTCGTCTGGAAACTTACTATTCATATAGGATACCGGGGGTGCTAGTCCTAGAGCTCGAACGCTGAGTGCAGCTTGAGTAGAGTCCGTAGCTCGTAGTGCGCAACGCTTGCGCTCGGACGGTCGCTGGCGTTAAAGCTCAAGCAACGGTCTGCCAGCTCGCGGATGTCCTCCGGACAGTTCGTGCCGAGGTCGGGCTTCTCCTCGCTCGTCACCTTTAGCACAATGAGTGCGTTTGTCACGCCGTCGAACGGCTTTATGCATGTGGCCAGCTCCGACAGAATTACACCGAATGAGTACATGTCTGCCATTTCCGTGTATCGCTCGCCTCGCAGCACCTCTGGTGCGATCCAGGCCATCGTACCGATACCTGCTGTCATGGTAGTATCCACTTGCCACTCGCGGCTGACACCAAAGTCGCTCAACTTCGCCTCGTACGACGCGCTAAGCAGCACATTCTTTGACTTGAGATCGCGGTGAATAATGGGGGATGGGAACGAATGTAGATACACGATTGCCTCCAGGACGTCCAGGGCGATTGCAGCCTTGGCCGGCAGCACGGACGAGTTTTGGTACCAATCAAACTCCTTCGGATACATCTCTTGCCGGTCGTGCTGTTGCTTCAGCAGCATGTCCAGGTCGCCGTTGGGCATGTACTCCATGATTACAGCCATATCAGACAGCATGCTCCAGCTTACACCAATGAAGCGTACAATCTTCGCGTGGGACAGCGTAGAGCTTAGCTTAATCTCTTCGATAAAAGCGCTCAGACAACGATCGTCTGCAGCCTTTTCAGGAAGAATCTTCTTGACCACCACGGAACGCCCTTGATACTGAGCAAGGAATACGATGCCGAAACCACCCTTCGCAATCGACCGCTCGATCTGCACCTCGTTAGCAGGCACACGGTACTTGACCAGTGCCGATTCGATGGCGGTTCCACCCATTGTTGTAACTTTGCCACCACTGAAGATTGTGTCATAAGAACCAGATTTGCCATGACTCGTGTGAGGGTTGCCAGAGTGCGTTGATGTGTGTTCCAATGTGTTGTTTGCGAAGAAGTTGTTGGTGTCCATCCCTGAGACGTCCTTCGTCTGCCGCAATCGATAGGTTCGGAACGCAAACGCCGCAAGCGCCACGGCCAACACGGCAGCAAGACAGATCACCACGATCAAAATTGTCGAGTTATTGTTGCTGCTCGAAACCTGAGTCGTGGTCGTACTCTCAGCACTCGACGACGACGTGCTGGACGATCCATAGGTCGATTGAAACAAATCATCCGAAATGACACAAATGCTGTAGTCTGATACCGCAACCAGCTCTGCGCCAGTCGTCGAACAACTGGTCTGAGTGATTTTGGCATTGAAAGTCTTCAGTGCCTTGAAGGTTGAGTAGTCTGAGCGCGAGATCTCGAAGGTCGTGATCTCGTTATCACCCAGGTCCAGCTTCGTTAGGTCCCACGGAAACGTGACGCCCTTGATCGACTCGATGGGGTTTCCCGAGAAATTGAGCTGCGTAATGCGCGTGGGGAACGTGTAGTTGAACAGTTCCGCAATCTGGTTGCTGGTTGCTGTGACTTGAAGCATTTTCGACGGCAAGTCTTCAGGAAGAGACGTCAATGTGTTGAACGAGAAATCACTGTATCATCAGAACGATGCGTTAGTCGTCGTGAACTAAATGAAATATCCATAAAAATAAGGGTATGGGACGTACAGATACTCCAGGGCGTCAGGGAACGTGACACCATCCAAGGTGGAGAGTCCAGACTTCATTACTGACAAGTACTGAAGTTTTTCTGGGAATGTAGCGCCTTTCAGCGTCGTCAGCTCCAGGTTGTGGATGTACAGCAGCGTCAGTGCCGACGGGAATGGAATACCAGACACGGACGTGATGGGGTTTCCGCCGAGGTAGAGCTGCGTCATGGCGTCTGGCAGACTCATGCCGTCGAACGACGTAATGCTATTCCAGCTCAAATCCAAGAACGTGACGCTGTCCGGGATCGCCAAATTGCTGAAACTCGTAAACTTGTTGGATGTCAACGTCCTGCAGTCGCAACAGTCAGTTCGTCAGTCCATTTGTTCAGATCTTGATCCTTTGCCTGCACTTACAATTTGTCCAGCTTCGTCAAGTCCGCAAGCGACAGCGACGTAATATTGTTGAGCGACAGAACTCTAAAAAGTTTTCCGCCCAGAGAACGAGTTGACGTCAGTTCCAGCGTTAAGATAAAAGAAGTTTCCTCTTGACAAGAGCGACGTACATGTTCTTGACGTCCGGAGCGCTCTGCACCTCCTCGATGCCCATGCTGGAGGCTGTGAGCGTGTCTTTCGACACGTCCACCGTCGTCTCTTCACAGTCCGCAGAGACCACGATGGCCTCCGTGTCGTCGCTGCCAGCAGTGAGCACCACCGTCCCCTTCGTGCCGCAGCTGGCGGCGTTCGATCCATTGCTGAGCGTCGCCACGAGCAGCAGCAGCAGTAAAGTCCTGGTGGATGTCGCCATGGTCGAGGAGCGCCTTACAAGCAGCGAGTTCTAGGCGCAATGCTCCACACGCAACGCGACTTGATGCACAGCAGAAGCGAATGCGTCCCTCGGTCGGAGGGCACGAGCAGATATGGTGGGAAAAGGGGAAGTCAGACGTGGACTGGCTCGGAGGTCCTCTACGACAGGAGGGGTACACTACGCACATGTTGGAGTTTGTATGCATATACCCCTAGTCGAAGCAGGGTACGACCCATACAGTTGATCACATGATTGGGTTGCATACTGAGACCAAGATACAACACACTGAGGTGGTCCACCGCAACCAGATGTGGCCCGGCTTTGTGGCAGCGTACCTGGCAATGTTCGGTAGAGGTACGACTATCTAGGAGCAAGCGGATTGGATAAAATGGATGCTGACTCGAAGCGCGACGCGACGACCTTGTAAACTGAGTAGAGCATCAAGTATTGCAAACACTTATGCGTGAAATGTGCTCTACGTATCAAAACTCGTATTGACCGAATCTATCGATATAGCAAGGGGATCTAGACTATGACCTCTTGGCTAGCGGGGGAGTGGGATGCATCGTCTGTGCATCGGAAGAAGGTGGTCAAGGCTCGATAGGTCCATGAGCTTTATGGGATGAGCTTCATGCACGCCGGCTGCAGTCGAAGAGCGCCAAGTCCAGCAGCGAAGACTGGACTGCCTTAGGTCAATGACGAGCCGTCGACGACATGTAGCAGCGCTCCTCAACAATAAACTCCTTGAGGCTCGAGGCTCAGTCGTCACGATTCGAGCTGTCCTCTGCAGCAAACAAATGGGAGCTGCCGGGCGAGAGACTCAACAGTTCCAGTCATACAGTACGGGACTGTCGGCAGTAACGGCGGACGGCGCGGTCTTTGTGATGGTAGGTGGATCGCCGCGCGCAATGCCCGGGTGTCGTTCGTCGTCATATAACCTGTTCAGTCGTCAAGTTTTGCGTCGGCGAGTTGAAAGCGGCCGATGCAACAGCGCCGTGGCGTGGCTGAGCACTACGATTTACTCTATAGAGCAGCTACCGGTAGCAGAGAGATCCAATCTCGCAAAGGTGTTCGAGCGCTCCATGGTTGTCGTACGCTCTTTGTAGCGGATGATGCTTCGGCGAGCTGCAAATCCTGCGTGCCGCATCATTCAGAATGCGCTCACCCGTTTCTGACTGCTACCGTAAACAGATGCGTTCGCAGCTTGTGCGTGGAAGACAACGGGCGACGATTTATGGATTAAAGTACAGTAAGATTAAACAGAGCTGGCTCACAGCAGCGGGTCAATTTCATCTGTTGTGGACACAGTGTCCTCCTCCTCATCTTCAGTTTCTGTAATGTCCCCACCACCACCTTCTTCTTCACCTTCTTCCTTCTCTTCATCGTCATCGCCACCACCGGTTTGCTGTTGCTCGATATCTTCATCTTCGTCATATTTGCCTTCATGAACTTGGAGATCGTCTTCATCATGCACGATCCCCAGTGCAGCGTCGTCGCAGTCGCCGTCAGTCACAGACTCTGCTCTTCCATCTGTCTCCGAAGCCTGCACGGACGTGACGCTGGTTGTGCTGCCACTACCGGCCATCTTACTGCGCGACTTTCCATTGTTTGGCTGAGCACTTCGTCTGCTGCGCTGCACTTTCGAGCCTTTCACCTGGAAGTCCAATGCAATGGAAGAAATGGGTTTGCCGATGAAGTCAGCCTTGTGAATACGCTTCCAACACCCCGTGTCCGGTTCTTCCAAGGCAACCCCATTGCGCTTTTGCTGTTCGAACTCTCGGTGATCGACGATCACCTTGATGATCCCTGCCAATCCAGACTCGACGTAGCGCTGTGCTATCGGTGTGCTGTAGTCGCAGGCTGGAGAGCTGTTGACCTCGATCAGCCATGGAGTGAGTTGCTCATCCACCATGAAATCGTAGCCGAAGAGCTCGCAACTATTGCTACGATGCTGCACCATGTCCTGCACGCACTGCAACGATTGCACCACAACCTCCTTCATGCGTGGGTGCATTCGTTCATTCCAGATATCTGGCTGCCCCAGTTTGGTGGCGATAAACTTCTTAAAATCGTCCGAGTGCCACATATTGCCCTCCACTTGCATCTCGCCGTCGTCTGTTGCGTACACGTCGTTGAATTTGTCGCTGTACTTCTGGATTGAATTGTTGGTCAAGTGCACATACTGGTCGCTGAGGTCATCCATGGAGTATTCTTCCGATGAAAAACGCAGATAGCAATCCTCATTGAACCAAACCGTGAGCGGATCCCAACCTGTCACGAGCACCCATTGCCGGATGTCAAACTTGCGCCTGCACAGAAGTAGTGGGTTTTCAATGTACTTCTGCGCTATCCATTGACACTCCTTGTGGTTCTCCACGTCAACATATTCCAGCAGTTGACCCAGGTCGTTGAATACACGAATTCCACGACCTCGAGACATCCCTGCCGGTTTGACAATCCAAACGTTCTTGCTGACGCTCGTTGCGGCGACAGGATGTGGCGTCGGCAGCATGAATTCTGCGCCACCGTTGATGTGGAACTGAGGACACAGATTTTCGAGCTCTCGTGCCAATCGAATCGCTTCGTCAAACGTAGTGTCTTTCACTAGCGAAACATGCGCCATTAGATCACTAAGTCGTGCTTTTTCCCGATTGAAGGCATCGGTCGCAATCTTCTCGTTCAGCCGTTGCAACCTTTTTCACGAGCCGATGGCACAGTGGCAATTCCTTTGGCGTCGCCCGCGCCGTCCGTCTTGTCGTCTGCGTACACTTTCTTTTTGTACACCAACGAAGCCCGAAGATGCCCCGGTTTATCTAAGGTGCAGTTTGTGAGTACTTCCCATTGGAGATCTGTCACTAAATCGCCTACGCCCGTCGATAGGGGTCATCCACGCTCTCTTCCAACGGGTCGAGCAAGGCAGCAGTATTAGCGCAGTTCATCTCTGGTCGCTTACTCTTAACCTTTTTCCTAGCAATGTTCAGCACAACATCGACAAGAGCCTCGTTGGCACCAATCGATGTCGACCCGGGCACTTTGTTTTGTAGCTGCAGTCCTCGTCGAGCAAATTCCTTGAGCAGACCCTCGGCAACTCCATAACGAAAGTCTTGAATAAAGCTGTCCATGTCGCTCGGGTCGTTCAGATCATAAGCCCGAGGAAACATCCCGTCGATATCCACGCTGTGGTGCCATATAGCACTACGCAGATTGTGGATCAGCCCTACCTTGGTGGTTATGGCGGCATTCTGGAAGAAATGATTAACGTATTGGTATTTCTCCACTTTGAAATGCCTAAGCTCGTCACTCTTCAGTGACCATTTGAGGTCGAAGTACGGTGATATCTTCTCCTGGTTGTAAAACCACCCGCGCTTCTCAATTCCTCTCGAATGACAGGATACCAACCGGTCATGCAGAAAACCTTTGATCCTGGCCGACTCCATGGCGCTTTTTCCAAGACGCAAAGTCGCGAGCTTCGGGGATTATTTGTGCGTCGCGTGCCTTGAGTTTGCTCAACCGAGCCACCATCGCCTCCACATCAACGGGAGGACCTGCATTTGCAGCTTTTTCTGCGGCGGCAGCAGCAGCTTCTGCTTCTTCTTTTTCTCGAATCTCTGCCAGCGCTTGTTGCTTGGAGGCAGCTTCTTGCAGCCTTAGCTTCGCCTCCTGCTGAATTTTCTTATTCCGCTTCTCTTGGCGAAGTCGTGCTTCTTCGTCCTCCCTTTGCTTCTGTTTGCGCTGGTCTGTCAGCTTCTGGAGATATTCCTGCTGCTTGCGTTGAAATGCCTCGCGTTGCTCCTTTGCTCGCTGTTTCTGTTCTTCTGTTTGCTCGTCTGGAGGAGGAGCTGTTTCTCTTGGAGTTATTTCGTTGCGTTCCGGTCGTCCTGCTTTCCCATTCTCGGTGGTATCACTTCGCTGAGATCCATCGGTGTCATTATCCGCGTCTCCAGCATTTTCTGCAGAACGATTGTTGGAATCTTGGATCGCGTTAAGAACTGTTTGGGTTACTTTCTCTAGCTTACGCTGTTCACGTTCCTTCTCCATCTCTAGTTCCTCCTGCATTTCTCGCTGCTTGGCTTGGATCTTTGCTAGATGCGCTTGCTGTTTCTTCAGCAATCGCTTTTGCCGCTTTGCCTTCTCCTTTCTCTTCTCAGCTGCAGTAGCTTCAACTTCCTTTTCGTCTTCTTCTTCCTGTGGTTCAGCGTCCTGGCGTGATAGTTCGCTTTTGAGATCGTCCACTTCTGGAGATGACGATAGCTTTCGTTTCGCGTCTGCTGCATCCTGCAGGATTTTGCGAGTCCTCTTTTCGTGAAGTTTTTCTTGCGCCTCTCATGCCGCGCGCGATCTTCTTTCTCCTTCCGCTTTTTATCTTCCAGCTCCTTAATGTAGTCGCGGTTCTTGTCCTTGATCTCTTTTGCCTGCGACAAAGATGATCTGGAAGAGGCTCCAGTCCTGCTGCTCGATATGGAATGTCGTTTGTTTTCCTCTTCCCCGTGGTCTCCTTCGTTGTTGTTGCTGCTGTCGTCGCGTTCTTTTGTGCTGTTGCTATTCTTTTCCTCGTCCTGATTGCATTTCGGGAGTGCGCTGGTCTGTTGCTGCACGGGCTTTCCAATTGCTGGAAACTTCACGCTGGACGAGGAAGACGCTTGAGACGGCAGACTCCGTTGACGTGGCTGTGGGAGTCGGCTTTTCTGGTTGTTACCAGTACGTGCAGCATCATTCACTAATGGTGGCAGCAATCCTAGTGACGGGCTTTTCGCTCGAGCGACTTGCAGGTCCGGAAGGGAGCTGCTACTCATCGCGGACAGTAAAATAAGAGCTCACGATGTTTCTCACTGGTATCCGATCTGTATTCGCGTCGCTTCGTGTGCATTTCTACACCTAGTGTCAGTCGTTTCTCCTTCACCTCTTCCCACACAACACAACTTCTGCATCGTCAATTGCTTCACGTGTTGCTCATTGTCTGTTCACAACCTCGTGTATCGAGGGCGCTATCACCCAACTATCTTGTCTAAAGGTCTGCTGCTTACTCGCCGTATGCGTCCACGTGCACGCCGGCAATGGCACGGCCAGAGGGGTCCGCGGCGTTCTTGAATGCAGCGTCCCACTCGATAGCAGCCGGAGTACTGCACGCAATGCTGGGGCCACCAGGCACCGTCTCAGCAGCCACCTCAGGATGGAAGTGCTTCTGGAAGATGCTGCGGTACATGTAGGCTTCCTTCGACTGCGGTGGGTTGTACGTGAATAGCCGCTGCGCGTGCTTCATCTGGCGATCTGTCACCGTCTTTTCGGCAAGGTCCTTGAGCGAGTCGATCCAGCCGTAGCCGACACCGTCAGAAAACTGCTCCTTTTGGCGCCACAGAATGTGCTCCGGCAGGTACGGGTTCTCCTTGTCGTCGAAGGCCTTGCGGATGATGTACTTCTCGAATTTCTTGGCCTTGGCGTCGATCATCTTCTCGCGGGTGTCGATGTTCATGGCAATATCGAGGAAGTCGGCATCCAGGAACGGCACACGAGCCTCCAGTCCCCACGCGCTCGTGGCCTTGTTGGCACGCAGACAATCGTACTGGTGGAGGGCCTGCAGCTTGGAAACCGTTTCCTTGTGGAAGGCCTCGGCGCTAGGAGCCTTGTGGAAGTACAGGTATCCTCCGAAAACCTCGTCGGCACCTTCTCCGGACAGCACCATCTTGATACCCATAGCCTTAATCTTCCGCGACATCAAGAACATGGGTGTCGAAGCACGAATGGTGGTCACATCGTACGTCTCTAGGTACTTGATGACCTCCGAAACGGCGTCCAGACCTTCCTGGATCGTGTACGTGTACGAGTGGTGGATCGTGCCAAGGAAGTCGGCCACCTCCTGCGCAGCCTTGAGGTCGGGGAGTTCTCGAGTCCAATTGTGAACGAGTGGATCTTGTTGATCCACTCGCCACCTTGCGCCACGAGTTTCTGCTTCTCTCGCACGGCGATCGAGGCCACAAGGGACGAGTCCAGACCTCCAGAGAGCAGAACTCCCCAGGGCACGTCGGACATCATGCGCCGCTTCACAGAAGCCTCGAAAGCTTCACGCAAAGCCTTCAGATCCAGTGGAGTCTTGCCCAAATGTCCAGGAGCGTACCAGTCCGGGTTGTACCAGCGTTTGCACGTCTCCGTGTCGCTGGTGAAGATGTGGCCAGGGGGAAGACCTCGAAGCGCACGCACCCTTGCTGCAGTGCCTTCATCTCCGAGGCGAACCAGACGCTGCCGTCCGCCCCGTAGCCGTAGTACATTGGGGTGATGCCCATGTGGTCTCTAGCAGCAAGGAAGAAGTCCTTCCGGTGGTCGTACAGCACAAACGAGAACATGCCTCGCAGCAAATGCACAAAGTCTGGGCCGTGTTCCAGATAGAGAGGGATGATGATCTCGCAGTCCGACTTGGTCAGAAACTTGTACGGCGTCTTGAGCGTCTGCGCCAGTTCCTTGTAGTTGTAGATCTCTCCGTTCACGCTGCACGTGACGTTGCCCTGCGGGTCGTTGCTCACGAGCGGCTGAGCGCCCGACTCCGGGTCGATGATGGCCAGTCGCTCGTGCTCGATGGCGACTCCTCGCTCGGCGAACACGCGGATGCCGTTCCAGTCCGGGCCGCGGTGCTGGATGCTCTTGCCGGCGTCCAGCGCGGCCTGCCGGAGCTCCGGCTCGGGCATCATGGAGCGGAGGATGGCGACGATTCCGCACATTTGTTTCTTGTAGAGAGGGAGCGAGCACTGGTGTCGAAGAGGTCGATGTGGAAGTGAAAGAGTGGTGCTTGGTCTGACAAAGAGGGCAGAAAACGGTCCGTTCAACACAAGAATTTTCCTGTGTAAATCGCCATACTGAAACGCAATGGTTTCCGGTGTTTTACCGGTATTTGCGCAACCTTATTGCCGACGAGCTCGGTGTCATTGTAGCATAACCGGTACAGTGGTCAGTTCGGTAAACACAACGATTGGATGCCAAGCGATCTTGAAACGACGCACCAAAGTCTTCATGTGCGACGCCGTGACGCCGCACGTGGTCGTGTTCGCCGACTTGAGTCCGAGGGCGAAGGTGCAGTACACGCGCTTCTTGCTGGAGAACGACGTGAAGGTTAGCCACTCCGTTGGTCCTCAATGTTTCCTCTCGACTAATTTCTTGTTTCTTGCTGGCAGTTCCACCGACGCGATTCGGATCGTCGGTTCGTGGCGAATATCCAACTCGTCAAACCGAAGGCAGCGAGTCCCAGCACTAAGACCCAGCCTGTCGACGAAGTGCAGCTTCGCGAGGGAAGTCCGGATCTGGTGGACAAACGCCTTGCAGCAATCCCCGAAGAGTTCCACGCGTACGCGAATCTCATCGTTCTGGTGCGGCCTTCTCGCCGCTAAATGTCTTACAGATCGTTTGTAGAAGACTAATGCTACTGCTGTTGCAGATTGGGGAGAGACCTGAGAGGCCCACCGCGAGCCCAAATTACACTAAGGAGACAAGGCTTGTGCGCTTTCTCAACGAGATTTATGATGCCCGCTACGAGGACTTGTCAGCATCCTGCATGAATGGAGGGGAAAGTGTGCGTCTGCTGTTGAAATCTTAGTTGCTGTTGTTTGCACTAGCTCATTCGAATGCTATGGATAATGGCTGTAGTTCGCTAAATTCATCCGGCACCACCTCACAAACCACTTTGGGCTCAAGCGTCTTGTCGACCAGCAAGCTTGGGACCTCATCGAAGGGTTAAGCGCCCTCCAACATGTAAGAACGATGACTACGTCAATTTCACGTATTATATGTACACATAACTTATTCCTTCACAGAAGGTCGATGTGGAACTCTTTTCTTGCTTTCTGCAGGGCAAGTACCCGGAACCCACATTGAATTTCTTCCTTTTCGCACGTTCGAGACTTCAGGTAAAGCTCCAGCCTGATTGATTTCTGTTCCAACAAGTTCTCATTGTGTCTCTTCAAAGAGTCATATCAGCTCGCCAGTGTATCGTCCTGTGGCGGTTAAAGTTTCATCGGTGCCCGGAAGAAAACGAAAGCCCGTAGCTTCAGTTAGCAACACCCCAGCGTGGCTTTCAAGGTCTCAGACCGAGGCACTAGCGGAAATTGTATTCGGCGCGAAGAGCGAGGACACCTACATCGAGGTAGGCAACTACGATTGTGAGTGTTGTGTTGTTCTTGCTCGAAACTGATGCTTTTCGTCTGTAGTTCATGCACGCGATGAAGGCGTTTCTAGCTTGTGATTCAAGCATCGTCAGAGTACGCACACCCGCGCGTCTGGTGGATGCCAACGAGTTCCTGTTCATTGCCACAGAAACGTATCACAAGTCGAGTTTCCTCTCCAGCAACGTCACCTACGAAGGAGCAAAAACTCCTTGTGCAAACGCGCGAAATGAACGCGTCGCACCCGAACAATTTCAAGCTTGTAGACCGACACCTCCCATCCCAGAGATCCCTCCGGCTCCAGCGGAAACGGCTTCGAGTACTGGAGCCGTCGTTGTCGATGGAAACAGCGAAGACGATGAGGAGGAAGCACATCTGCAATCGAGATTGGGCTCCCTTTTAGAACGAGTGAAAAAAGACAGCAAACTAGCAGTCCACGTGATTGTAACTGAGGGAAGGCACGATTAATTAACATGCAGACATTACATCGTCACCGTCGCCAGTTTGAGCTTGTTAGCTCTCTAATTATCGGTCTTCGTGAATGCACAGGCCTCCACCGACATTATCCTGTGAACTAATCGGTCGAGGTAGGTGCCGAGTGCTCATTCACGAGTCTTCCAATCTCGACAGTTCCACTGGATTCAAAGTGCGCAGCGCACCGTCGTGCACTACGGATTCAATATGATCCAACGCAACTCAAGAATTCCCGACATAGCGAAGGTCTGCTGTACAGATCGCCTGGCTAGTCGGAGATACCTCGAGAAAACGCTAGCCCCATGAAGAGTGGTTAGACCGTTTGTTAGCCCACTACTCATCAGAGGGCCCCGTGAAGCTGTCGGCTATGTCATTGCCGCTTACGCTGACGCCTCTTGAGGAGGAACGTACGACTGCAGCGCTTGGGAGAGATCCTTGATGAGATCCTTCGGGTCCTCCACACCAATGGACAGACGCACCAGGTCCTCCGGAAATGAACGCGCCTTGCGCACCTCCTCCGGAATACTGGCGTGGGACATTGCACCAGGCAGCGAGATCAGTGAGTTCACACTGCCGAAGCTTACCGTAATCTTAAACAGTTTCGTCACAGTAAGCAAGTGCTGCGAGAAAGCCAGCGAGCCCGTGCGGAAACAGACCACTGATCCACATCCGCGAGCTTGTGAGTCATGGATCAGGCGGTCCGGGGAGTTAGCCGGAAGCAGGTTTGTGTAGTGCACCGTCTTAATCAGAGGGTGGTCTTTCAGGAAGTTAGCGACCTTTACGGCGTTCTTCTGGGCGGCTAGCACACGCAGACTCATGGTCTTCACACCACGGAGCAGCAGCCAGCAGTCGAACGGCGCGAGGCCCGTACCTTCGGCGTTCTGGTAGAAGTAGATGTCACGGCAGAGTTCAGGATCCTTGGCGATGACAATACCCGACATGGTGTCACTGTGTCCACACACAAACTTGGTGGCAGAGTGCACGCAAATGTCGGCACCAAGCTTCAGAGGGTTCTGTAGAATGGGGCTCATCATAGTGTTGTCCACAGACAGGAGAGCGCCAACTGTGTGTGCAGCTTCAGCGAGGGCCTTAATGTCACAGATACGCTGCATAGGGTTCGTGGGGGACTCCATCATCACGAGTTTCGTCTTCTCGGAAAGAGCCGCCAGCAAGTTCTTGGGACCGTTAACACCCGACAGGTCCACGTACTTGACCGTGACGCCGTTTTTGGTCGCCACCTTGCTCAACAGACGGTAGGTGCCGCCGTAGGAGTCATCAGAGAGCACAATCTCGTCTCCGGCGTGGGCCAGACGAGAGACAGCAGACAGCGCGGCCATGCCACTAGTAAAGGCAAAGGCGCGGTGTCCGCCCTCCAGCTCCGCCATCTGACGCTCCAGAGCAGCACGCGTCGGGTTTCCTGAGCGCGTGTAGTCATAGGCACCGAAATTGGTGGCCGACGGTTGTGCGAAGGTGGAAGTCTGGTAGATGGGCATGGTGGCCGATCCATGGGGGTCGTCTTTGCAGGCCTCGAAGCTCACGATGCGCGTGCTAATGTTGAACTCGTGCTCGTCTCCGTCCTCCAGAGTGTTGCGGTTCACGTCGTCCACTTCCAGCGCTTCGTTTCCGTCCAGATTGGCGCGAGCACGACGCGGCTCCAGTTCGTGGCGGGGACGAAGATCTTCTCGGGCTCCTCGTGGCCAGAGCCAGACACCAACTGTGTCACGTAACTACGCTCCAGCATAGACTCTAAGCGGGAGGCCAGAGATGACGTGGCGGCATCATCGGAAGGCGTCGCGTCTTGCTGGTTGGCAGCCACGGGGACGCGGCTTTCGGGGAACCTGTGGACTGTTCGCGCTCGGAGCGGAGCGTTCGCTCTGCCTCGAAGAACTGACGGGTGCGGAGGTAGTCGCACACGAGGTCGAAGACTTCGGACTCGCCCAGACTCTGCTGTAATGCTGTGGATGAAGACGCCATTCTCTATGCAGATGACGAAGAGGACAGGTGCTCAGCTCTTGGACGCCAATTCCTGAATGAGTGAGCGTGAGGGCGGATAAATACCGAGTGCCATACTGTCGTGTTACCGGTATTTGAAGAGCGGGTGGACGGGAGCGTCCTTTCTGATGTAATTGTTTTACAAAGTTATGTTTTCATACAGGTCATTGAAGCCAAAAGGGGCAATCCGCTTTGATTTATGGTACGTTTCAATGTATTCATACAGGTTCAGCCTGTATCAGCACATCATTCTCACCTGCGCAGACACTGTGCATGGCAAAGCGGCAAAGCTGACGTATGCAACAAAACAGCGTTTTACCGACGCTAGTACAAGAAAGACCAAGTACTCTAGGCTTGCTTGCACAAGTCATTGCATTGGGGTAGACGTTTATCAATACGACACCGTTCTTTGGAGGTGATCACCGGTATTTTTGCGTTTTGCCCATGAGATTTTTCTGATCCGTATCTATTGATAGGACAGCTATTGTTACGTGGACCACACAAAAGTACTGGTACCAGTATCCGTGGGCCACGGGCCGTGGGTCAATTCGAACCCGGGTCTAGTCGAATTGCTGAGGTGCTATTGTTGCAGTGCAACACGGTGGCATCACAGTCTTAACACTGGTGTTGAACACAATTGCAATTCTATAGCGGTCTCTATCGGACAGGGTCACGGCATCAGTGTTGGCAAAATCCTAGCCCAGCATGAGGTGCAAAGTTTAGTCGTCGGCATCAGAGATTGCGGGAGCGTGGTGATACCCCGCAATCAACCTCCAGAAATCGGCTCCGCGACACGAAGGAAGTATCTTGCGTGGCTTGCTCAAGGAGGTTGACAGAGCTCAGATTTGGCGATCTCGCGTAGTGGGAACTCCTAACGGTAGCCGCTGACTGCGCACTGATCAACGCATATTTTGCCCTTTGATTCAAACGCTATGAATCATGCATTACAACTCTAATACAAGCGGATTTGCCTGAATTCGCAATGAAATTTCCACGATGGACAGGCAGTGTCCACACCGCTGCCTTGTGTACCGCGTCATCGGGGGTGAGGGAGAAAGCATGGTCACTGACTGCGGTGCCACCACCGGCGGACGCCATAGTTGAAGGTGTCGCGGTACGTGCAATGGTACTAGCAGTCTGCTAGTAGCAGAGCATACACAGGGAATCGGAGTCGTGTTTACAGGAAGATGCTCGCGAACGACTGGCCGTGCAGCTCCAGGTCACTGCTGGTGGCCCAGCACTTGGTGACGAAGCAATGTTCCCCGGTGGGGAGCACAACCTTCGTGCATGTAGTCGGAGGGGTGCACCCATTTCTTTGCCAGCAAGTCTCACGTTTCTGCCGCCCATATGATAGACGCCCACTATGCGTAAGACATTTGGACGGCTCCGGTGGTAAGCGCGCGCAGCGCTCTGAAAGATATGAGCCCGGATTCCTACCGCTGGGCAGGGCCGAACGTGCGGTCTTCGTGGCTTTCAGCATTATTTGCATTAACCTCGTGCATCAGAACGTTCAAAGAGCATCGAGGATCTTATCTGCGTGAGCCGTGCCACGCGCTTATCGTAATTTACGGGCCGTTTCCTCCAGCCAAAATGTTGTCCAGTTGTTGCATCCGCTTTTGCCTTTCTTTCACTATGATGTCTGACAGGCACGGCGCCCTGTCGCTTTCATCTGGCGATAAATTACCGACCGCCCGTTTTTCCTTTCATAGCTGCGCAGTCTAGGGCTCTCAAGCCATTTTCGATTTTGCAGGGCGCGGACGTCACACGTCGGGGACACTTCGTAGACCAGTCACCAGCATGTGCAAAGTGGAGAAAAGCAGCTCTCTGCCGCCCATGGCCCCCGTGGAGCCGCAGGCCACCAAGCCCAAGTTCGTCATGGCGCACGAGCCGCAGAGCGAGTTCCACTGGACCCCGACGGACGAGCCCCACGCCACGCGTCGTAAGCTCATCATGGCCAAGTACCCGGAGGTGAAGAAGCTCTTTGGCCACTGCTGGAAGACCAAGTACATCATCACGGCGACGGTACTGCTGCAGACGTACTTGGCTCTCAACGCCCAGTACATGTCGTGGCCAGTCTACCTCACTGTCATGTACATCATTGGCGGCACAGCCAACCACGCCATGATGATGGGAATGCACGAGATCTCGCACAATTTGGGCTTCAAGAAGCCGTTCCACAACAAGCTGCTGGGAATCTTCGCCAATCTCCCCATTGGCGTCCCCTCCTCCATCTCCTTCAAGCGCTACCACCTGGAGCACCACCGCTACCAGGGAGAAGACGGTGTGGATGTGGATCTCCCCACGGAGCTTGAGGCCAAGATCTTCAACAACAAGTTCACCAAGTTCCTCTTCATCGTCTTCCAGCTCTTCTTCTACGGCGGTCGTCCGCTCATCGTGAACCCCAAGGTCCCGGGCGTCTGGGAGTTCTTTAACCTTGTCGTCTGCCTCTCGTACAACTTCGCCATCTACCACTTTGGCGGAATCTCCGGTCTCATGTACCTGCTCATCGGCACGCTGCTGGGCTGCGGTATCCACCCCGTGGCTGGCCACTTCATCGCCGAGCACTACGAGTTCGTGCTGGGGTACGAGACGTACTCGTACTACGGCATTCTGAACCGTGTGACATTTAACGTGGGTTTGCACAACGAGCACCACGACTTCCCGTTCGTCGCTGGCTCGCGTCTGCACGAGGTGCGTGCGCTTGCCCCGGAGTTCTACGAGAACCTGCCGAGCCACAAGTCGTGGGTCAAGGTGCTGATCGACTACGTCATGGACGACAACATCACCGCCTACTCTCGTGTCAAGCGCCACAACCTGAGCGAAGATGTCAAGGAAAAGATGAAGAGCGACTAGACTGGCAGGCTACCCCCGTGTCATTTGCTGCTCGCTTGTAAAAGGGAGGGGATGAAGGCAGCGCTTTTGACGGTGCCCACCTCGACTCGACGCCGCGTTTGCTGCTCAATCGACTCGCATTTTGTATCAATCTCTGTCGCTAGTTCGGAAAGCCATCTACCCCCAAATAAATGGCAACTTGTATTCCTCAAATGGCATTGTGTGGTGGTGGAGCACCTCGCTCAGTTAACGTGATACTGTACCGAACCGCGTACTCATCCTCGTCGTCCTGCACCACCAAACAGCTGCCGTTCTTCGCACAATGCATAAACAGGATAATCGTGGCTACATCTTACGTGTCTTGTTTTGTTTGGCTGTGTTGTGTTGTGTTCTGGTGCTGCAACCTTCAACATGCAAAATACACGCGTCGTATTCACTGCCATTTCCCTCTACGTTCTTATGGTCGACTTAGCCTACACGAGGCTTCGGGCCATTGGGGTTGCCCAATGTGAACAGGCGCGGCGCAATGGACATCGCCATGAGCTCTTGGAAGAGCAGTTTGCACGAGTACGGGATGTGAACCTGTGAGATCTGTGTCTTGTTGCGGCAGGTGCGGCACTCGAACGTCATTTTTCGCAAGTTGGCAATGGCGATGATACCGCAAATATCGCACACGTGCACACGGTAAGCGTCCGAGTTTGCGAATAAGCGATCCATGAGAAAGTTTGCTGAACCGTGAGAAATCAGACAATCGCGCTCCATTTCTCCCATACGCAGACCACCCTCGCGGGCACGACCCTCCATGGGCTGGCGCGTCAGCATCGTCACAGGACCACGCGATCGAGAGTGAATCTTGTCGTCGACCATATGTTTCAGGCGCTGGTAGAATGTTGGACCGATGAAGATCTGTGCAGTCAGCCGGCGGCCAGTGTGACCGCTGTACATGACTTCGTTACCGTGTTTCTGGTAGCCGAGATTGTGCAGCGTGTCGGCAATAGCTTGAACAGTAACATCCGTGAACGGAGTGGCGTCACCCTCGTCACCCGTCTGCGACGAAACCTTGCCCAGCAGACACTCGACAAGATGCCCCACAGTCATACGTGACGGAATAGCGTGAGGATTCACAACGATATCTGGTGTAATACCCTCCACCGTGAACGGCATGTCCTCTTGGCGGTACGTCATACCAATCGTACCCTTCTGTCCGTGACGTGATGCAAATTTATCACCAATTTGAGGAATACGAATGTTACGGAAGCGCACCTTCGTGAACTTGAAACCATCAGCGTTTGTCGTCAGCATCACACTATCGATAATACCATTCTCGTGTGAGCGTAACGCTGTGCTCGCATCACGTTTCTGGTGACGTTGCTCCAAGGAAGAATCCTCGGACTGAGGCAACGGTGATGTCTTGCCAATAATAATATCGTTACCACTGACACGCGTGCCAGGTGCCACCAAGCCATCAGCGTCAAGCTTGTGGTAACTACCATGGCGCAGACCCAGACAGTTATCACGAGAAGGCTTCTCGAACTCCTCGCAATTTGCACCACCAGCACCTCCACCAGGGCCTCCATGGGGACTCTTGTTGCGTTCTTGATCAATGTAACAGCGGTAGAAAGTGGATCGGAAGAAACCGCGGTCAATCGCACTTTGATTCATAATCAACGAATCTTCCTGGTTGTAACCAGTGTATGAAGCAATACCGACAATGGCGTTGATACCAGACGGCAACTCACGGAAGTGCAAGTACTCCATGGCACGGGTAGTCACCAACGGCTTCTGGGGATAGTTGAGCACGTTTGCCATCGTATCCATTCTAGCTCGGAAGTTAGAGCAGTAAATACCCATAGCCTGTTTACCCATAGCAGATTGATACGTGTTACGCGGCGACTGGTTGTGATCTGGGAATGGAATGATACTGGCACAGATACCAAGGATCATGGACGGATGGATTTCGCAATGTGTGTGAACCTGTGTGCCTGAGCCGACGTCCTTCGGCTCCATTGCAATCATGCATACTTCCTCTTCCTCCGTGTCGATCAGTTCCACCACACCATCAGTTAGCAGATTGTGCCAGCGGTAGTTCGTAATCTTGTGATTCTGTAGTTTTACCACTTGTTCCTTTTGGAGTAGCAATTGATTGTCTTCCACAATGAACAGCGGCCGACACACACGTCCAGCATCAGTATAAATACGAAGCTCCTTATTCATCAAGTCGCGAATCACAGACACTTCCGCATCAATATCCACACAACGGCGCAGCGAACGCAGTGTTCGAATGAGCTCGTTCGGTTCACGATGCACACCCACCCAATTGCCGTTCACAAAGATCTTTGTGGAGTGCGGAATAATCTGAGGTTTGATTTCCTCCAGGTTTTCAGTGGCCCACTCTTCGAGGAATTCCAGAATAGGAGCTTGCGGGGAGCCCACCGAAATGTAGGCCATCAGCGCCAAATTTTTCACGAGACCGACAGCCTGTCCCTCAGGCGTTTCGGCAGGGCAGATCATACCCCAATGCGTGTTGTGCAACTGGCGCGGCTGGGCTTGTTTGCCTTCGCGGCCAAGGGGGTGTTCAAACGACGCAAGTGAGACAGCGAAGACGCGTATGTAAGTCGGTTCAGCACCTGTGAAACACCAGCTTTCGACGCGCTCTTCTGCATACCCCAGTTACCAGTAGCTAGCGAGTACCGCAGACCGTTCGTGATGGTGCGAGAGCGAATAGCCAGCGTCAGGTTAAAGTCCTTGCCGTTGTCCACACACTTCTGCAGGAATGTCTTCACATCCTTTGTTAGTTTCTTGAACAGAATACGGAACAGTCCGCCAAGCAACGGGCCGGCCAAATCCAATCGCTTGTTACCATAGTGATCACGGTCATCCTCACCAATACGCCCAAGCGAGCACATCAACAGCTTGTGCACCACGTAACCAAGGAAGTAGGCCTTCTTGGTCTCGTTATGATCTTCCACACCGACGTGCGGCAGCATTTCCTTCTGTAAAATGTCCTGTGCGTATCGGATACGGTCTGCCTTGCTGACATTGATAGCGCTACCACGACGACCAATAAAGTCCAGGGCAACCTCTTGTTCCTGGATCACAAAGGCTTCTTCTAGCGACGACTTGAACCTCTCCATGAGTTCAGCATCCGAAAAGTCGTAACAGATGTGCTCTAGAATTTCACGGTCGGCCACAAAGCCAAGTGCGCGGAAGATGATCACGACGGGGATATCTTGTCGAATGTAAGGGATTACAGCTCGGATCTGGTTGCCAGTGATGGCGCTCTTGCCTCCGCTCTTCTGATACATCTGCACATACATTGTACTGGTAGGACGCACTCCGTGCTCGACATGAGACCGGGTCTCACACACCCAACTGTACTTGGACGCTGCGTTCTTGCGGAAACAGTAGACGTGGTTGTTGCTCATTCGTTCCTGGGCGATCAGCACCTTCTCACTGCCATTAATAATGAAGTAACCTCCCTGGTCATAGACGCACTCGTTCAGCTCGGTCAGTTCCTTGTCCGTCTTGTGTGTCAGCACGCAATATTGGGACCGCAGCATGATGGGGACCATGCCGATGAACTCCTTGGGGGTCTCCACTTGGTCGTACGGGTCCATATCTTCGAGGTTGGCAGGTCCAGAGGCCGGCGCTTGGTACTTCTGACACACCACATCCACATAAAGCGGCGCAGAGTACGTAAGGTTCCGCAGTCGCGCCTCGT
This sequence comes from Phytophthora boehmeriae, assembly GCA_011947355.1. Lineage (NCBI taxonomy): Eukaryota > Oomycota > Peronosporomycetes > Peronosporales > Peronosporaceae > Phytophthora > Phytophthora boehmeriae. Next base: position 514,350 of record JAAVTJ010000230.1, on the reverse strand, counting down.
GAGGGAACATGACGCTGGTGGAGCCGTCGGCCTCCGTCATCGTGGGCTTGGAGAGGTAGATCTGGCCGAACGAGATGTTGTAGATGGTGTCTGTGTTGGCCTTGGACTGGCCCGGAGCGTACTGCGCCTCTGGGTTGATGCGGATGGAGCGCGAGTCGTCCACGAGCTCCTGCATCGTGTTCTGAATGAACTCGTCGAACGAGTCCAGCTGCTGGCGCACCAGCCCCTTCTCTTCGAAGTAGCTGGAAATCACAGCCCACGCGTCCTCTTGGGAGACGGCGGACCCCGCTGCGAGTCCCATGTCCGCGCCCTCATCGCGCTCCGTGTCGCTGTCGATGGGGTTCTCCCAGCTCATGCTTTCTCTTAGCGTCCCCTGTCGCTTGCGGTCCAAGAGGCAACCAATAGAATGACCAAATGGCGGAGGGGGCGCAAAGGTTGGCCCGCGTAAGCATAGTGGAAGGAAGTCAACTGGCAAACCCGGACCCGAAGTTGGAGGACGGTCCCGACGGGCTTGGAATGAGTGGAAGGAGGTTATTGGATGAAATCGAAGTCTTTTTAGCGAATCAGAGATGAGTCTGAAACATGAATCGCCTGGAACAGTGGCCAAATGGCCAAATGCTTCGTCTTCACACAGCCGCAATTTCATATGAAGGGTGTCGTCTCTGTCGCCGGTGTGGGCAGGAATAAGATGCTGGCACACCGTGGAGTGTGTAGCAGCTTTCGCTCGTCTAGTCGTCCGGCCAGTTGGCATAGAGCCAAGATAGGCGGCATAGCAATATTTTAGCGATAAAACAAGTTTTGTCCGTTGAAAAACCGGTAGAAAGATGGAATTTAGAGGGTTTTTTTGGATTTTCGATCAGGTCGAGGGGAGAAAATCGACTTTTTCTCCGCAAAACACAACAACAAACGCCAAAGCACAGTGCACGCGCGAGGTCCTTAGTCTTCCTCGCCCCCTTCAATCTCGTCCGCCATGGCGTCGCTTGCGTGCATCCAGTGGATCCGAGACGAGCTGGAGCAGCACGGCGCGCTGGCCGATCTGTCCCCTCCGCTGGTGGACACCAAGTCGCTCTGCGAGTTCGTGACGGACGGCCGCGCGCTGTGTCTGCTGACGAATGCGGTGACGGAGGGCGACGAGAGCCAAATCCCCAAGAAACTGCAGCGCTCGCTGCGTCAGATGAGCAAGTTCCACGCGTTGGAGCGCGTCCAGTTCTTCATCAAATGGTGCCGCACCAACGCCAAACTGGAGGAGCATCAGGTGTTCACGACCGTCCAGTTGCTGGACGAAGTGAACGAGACGGCGGTCTCGGAGACGATCGTGGCGCTGAGGAACAAGACCCGACCCGGGTCCAAGGCGGCCAGCGCCATGGCGCAGTTCTACTTTGACGGAGACAGCAACATCAACGCCATGAGGAACTCCACGAGCAGCACAACCAGCACCAGCAGCAACAACAACGCCAACAGCTCCAGCAGACTCAGCTCCTTCCTCAACAAGTTCCCGTCTGCTCCAGTCGTGCCCACCAAGGCTTCGTCTCAGCACAACAAACCGACGGTCAACCATCGCGTGTCTTTGACCTCCAGCATCGCCAGCAGCAACCAGTCTCCACGAGAAGAAGAGGAGCCCGTGCCAGCACAAGATGACGCGAATTCAAACAACGCCAAGTCGAGATTGCGGATCCCGTCTATCTTTAAGAGCAGCAGCAGCAGCAGCAGCAATAATAATGCGTCGCACTCGTCTGCAACTCCAAGGAGCAGCGTCATCAGCAATGCGTCATCAGCGTCAACCACCAAGGAGGACACGAACGATTCGCGCTCTCGCTCGTGGTCGAGCAAACTGTCGGCCTTCTCCCGTAGTCATTCTACATCTTCGAACGTGTCAGCTGCGCAGTCGACGCCCAAGACGCCGTCAGCGGCGGATATGGACACTCCTCCTGCCTCTCCCCACACTTCACCTAAAAGCAACAGAGTGAGTATTCCGTCTGCGTTCGCTGCACCTGCACCCGCCGCCCCCAAGCAGGCGTCGAAGCTTGCTGCATTCCTTACCAGTGTGGAAACGACGGGACCAGTGACCCCTGCGTCGAGTGCCCCCAGCCAGGACAAGAAGGACCCCGAGCCAGCAGTGGAGGCCACACCTGAAGACGACGAGCCTGGTATTGAGGACAATCAGGCGGAAGAGGAACATGCCGGCTCGCCCATCGAAGAGGAAGCACCAGTCGAGCAACCAGTCGAGCAAGAGAGCGCCTTGGCCGATTCGGAAACAGAACAAAAGTCGCTAAAGAAGCCGCCTTCGAGCGCGAAACTGCTTGCTTTCTTGGCTGCAGTTGAGCCTGCGAATGTGTCACCACCAAACCAGGATTTTTCAACTACAGAAGAGGAAGAAGACTTTGTTGCTGTAGAAGCTGAGGAAGTCGAAGAGGCCGCTGCAGCAGAGGCTGCTGCGGCCGAAGTTTCTGCGGTGAGCGAGGAAGAGGCATTGGTTGGAGATAAACATGAAGAGGACAACATGGTGGCAGAGGAGGAAGTGGCAGGACCAGAGGTCCAAGGTAGCAAAGAGAACCTGATTGAGGAGAATGAGAATGTGGACTCAGAAATTCACGAGGCTACAAAGGCAGAGACCTCAGAAGAAGAGTTGGAGGACACTCCTGAATATGAGGCCCCTGTGGAGGAAGACGTTGTGAGCGCGGTTCCAGTTGTGGAAGCTGCTATGGTGTCTCCGGAGTTGCTGGAAGCAAATGGACGTCTCACAAAAGAAAACAAAGCCCTGACGCAGAAGTTGGAAGCTGCCGAGGCTGCGGTTGAAGCAAAAGATGCTGAGTTTGATGCGTTGAAGCAGGAGCTTGAACGTCTCAAGGCACAGCTGTCTGATCAGTCCAGTACACAGGAGAAGCTGCAAGCTGCTGAGAAGAAACAACAATCTCTTGCCACAGAAGTTGCTGAGGTTCGTGCTGAACTTGCCAAGTCGCAGCAAACGTCGAGTGACGCAGTATCTACTGCTAAAAGGACGCAGAGAAGCAGGTGAAGGAGTTGCTCACCCAGAACGAATCGCTGAAGGCAGACTTGACAAACCTACGCGAAGAGGTACAGACGCTAGAGCAATCGGTGCAACTGGCTCGAGACAGCGAGGAGGCAGCACGCTATGCCGCGCAGGTTGCGTTTGCAGCTCGTGACGATGCAGACGAGACCAACCAAAAACTGAAGGATGAACTTGCACAACTCGGAAACTAGACCCGCTGGGTGCGGGCACACACCCCACACAAGGAGCGTAGATTCAGTGGGCGGTAGGTAAACGATAAGTTGAATTTTGAATTGTGCAGTGGTTGTATATGATTGCTTGTTCGCCGTTCGTGTTGGAGCTCTTCTATGAGTACAAGATACTTCTCTTCCTCTACGCCACGCAAGCATGTGAACTGCGCGGTTATTTGCTGTAGTATAAGTAGTCGATTTGCGCGTACTATCATGGTTATTGCCTGCTTTTCTTGTGCTAGATAGAGTCTGTTTGATAGCCTGCTAGGCTTCGCCGCAGCACGAGCGCACCGGCGAAACCCACGGCCATGAACAGACATACTACGACAGCAAAGAGTCCGAGCAGAAGTAGCGTGCTCCGCAGATACGCTTGCACGTCTGAAGCCGACCACTCTGGGCATTTGCCACACGCCGCAATCTATCATTAAGAACCAAGTTAGTTGCGTTCTCCCATTCGATCGTAGCCCGACTAAACAACATGCAAGCAACTCGTACATCATTCGCCTCATCTCCCTGGTCTTCTTTGGCGTTGAGTACTGTCATGCCTTCCTGGCAAATGCTATCAGTGCTGTTCGATGAAGATGAATTGCTGGACGAAGCAGTAGCACACGACACCCAGTAGCCGTCCGAAGTCAGCGTGACACCATTGCACGCTACTACGTCGGTGCAGTTCGTGCAGCCAGACAAATTGATGTCGCATGCTAGCGTCGAGCTAGTGTGTGCGTTATAAGTTGACGCCAAGTTATCCGAGAAACTGAAGGCGCTTACAGAGCAGACCAGCAGCGCAATGAGGCAGCTTCCAAGACCGATAACATACTAGAAAAGGCATGGCAGCGAATACAACCGTCAGCACACAGCATTTACACATTCAGCAAATATAACGGTGCAGCATACAATCAATAGCAGCGATCGGCTCTTGGCGCGTGCACCAACGATGCCCAGGACCGACAACGCTACCATCAGCGTACCGACAACAATAAAGATGATCGCTGCAGCAGCATCGGAGAACTCGTCAGCACCAAAACTCTGACATCAAAAATTGTAAAAACCACCTACCGATCCACCTCTGCCCAGACGTCATTTCGTCGTGCACTTTCACCGAGAGGCCGAAGATGAAGAGTCCCGTGCCGAGCAAGACGAAGACGGCGTTCGTGACGGACAGCATGCTCCTCATGACAATGGGCACTGTGACGATCCTCACAACGCAGTACATTGCCGCAACGACCAGCAGCATGCAGACGACCCCCAGAGAGCCCACGACCACCAGTCGATGCTCCAGATAGTCGACTGTCTTGTCGTACGTGGCGCAGCACTCCTTCTGTCTTAGAGCGGCCAGGACGTCGCTGCCCCAGTGGTGTTTGACCCACGACTCGAGCGCATCGCGGAAGAAGAAAGCGGCGTAGCAAGCCACGAAAAGCCCCGTGAGCAGCAGGAAGTTCAGGAAGAAAAAGAGCAGCAACAGGCGACTTTTGTCCCGCCCAGCGCCCACGAAGCCCAGCAGCGACAGCAGCACGACGCAACCTCCGAGACCTGATAACGCCGCGGCGCTGGCTCCGACGTGACTGGACAGCGAGATCTGCAGTCCGAGGCCCAAGAGGAGACGCCGCCGGCGAAGCTCAGCAGACACAACAGCCGCAGGAACCTCCGCGACGGCCGCATCGTCCGTTAGGAATATACGAGCAGTGTATGATGCGGAGATAAATTAGTCGATCATAACGGACGAGCCTTGATTTTGGGTCAACTACGTGATGATATATCAAGTGATGGAGGAATTGCATCGGTTTATACAGGTTTTACTTCAACGTGTAGCCATGTTGATCGACAGAGCTGCTGGACATGTAGCTTTGAATCTCCACGGTCTTCTGGCCCAGTAACTGGTGTCCGTGTCATGAGCGTGGTACGATAGCTACCACCAAAATCCACTTTCAGACAGCAAAAGGTGGACGCATTCAACTCGTTTCGGGTGCAATTAGAACCGGCATCGCATTTTTCAACCCGGCGGCAAAAAGCGTTGACCGATCAGTCAGTTTTGAAAAGCTTCGATTTAGCTGATGAAGTTCCTCCTCAGTGTCTTCACCCTCGTCGTGCCATTCATTGCGTCGACTCGGAGCCAACTCAATGGATGGTATCCGTGTTCAGAAATCACTTTCCAAGATGAAGGCAGCAGTGGAGACCAAAACGCAGAGTGCGCCGTGTACAGCGCGCCCTTGTGCTATCCTGGAATTTGTGTCTCTGTGGACACTGTCGATATCTTTGTAAAGCGCTTGCTTGCTGTGGGTGGCGACCCCAATGCAAACTCCAATGTTTGGATCCTGCAGGGCGGTCCTGGTGCCTCATCCACCGCAAGTACGCGCATGTTAAATCTGCAGCAACTGAACCGTACACTGATCTATGCTGTTGTTATTGCTGTGACGTTTGTAGTGGAATCAGCAATGGTGGAGCTCCACACTCGAATGAACGGATCGGTCAATGTCTACACGATGGACCACCGCGGCACTGGACGCAGCACGTTCTTGGATTGCGTGGCAGCACAAGTTACGACAACGGGCTCTCCTTCGGGGAACACAATCGAGGCATCTGAAGTTCCTGCCTGTGCGCAGGCGCTAGAGTACAAGTACGGCGACCTCGCTTCTTTCTCTATGACGACTGCCGCGACAGATCTTGCAACCCTCATCACTAACTTTTCGAACGGCGCCGATACCATTGTCTATGGTGTCAGCTACGGCACTGCTCTGGTGGAGCGTTTAATGCACTTGGACCCACCCGAGGTAGTAGGGTACGCTTTGGATGGCATTGCTACGACCTCGGGTTCATCTGCCGACAAGTTTGAATATTTTTCAACCTGGGACTCGGACTTTGGTGAGGTGGGGGATACCTTTTAGCGCTCTGTGCACACGACAGCGAATGCAATGCCCGCTTTGATGCAAAAAGTCTCCCACTCACGATCCAAACCTTGATTTCAACGTTTGACAACGACCCAGAATCAACGTGTGCAGCTCTGGTTAGCAGAATGTATAGCAACGACAGCAGCGTGCCAGCATCGTTCACTCTACGAAACACACTCGGCTCGTTGTTGCTACGTGCGAGTACACGCACGCTCATCCCACCAGTTGTCTACAGACTGAATCGCTGTGCATCAAAGGATATCGAGGTTTTGACATTCTTCTTCGAAGTGACTGACGCGGTCGCCAACTATCCCAACGAGGATGATGCATTCGATTCGTCCCTACTCTACTATCTTATTGCCTTCTCGGAGATGTGGGAAAGCCCACAGCCATCACTAGATGAGATGCTTGCAAGGTTTACTGATACCAGAGTCTGCAATGGAGGATCATTTTACGATGTTCCCAGATACTGTGCTTTCTCCAAGGAAAAATCGGCAACCTGTAATGAACTGGGCGTCAGTAGCTACGACGGCAATGGAATCATTTACGAACGCGACCAGTACTGGAACAAAAGTGCTGCCATTCCGCACCAAGCAAGCGTCCTGTTATTGAGCGGCAAATTGGATACACAGACGCCCCATAAGTATGCCGAGTACCTGCTGGAATCGCTCAAAGGAAACGCCAAGGAATTGATCACCTTCCAGCATGCTACCCACGGTACACTGTGGACGACACCGCTCGAGGATGGTGATGAGGACAGCGTGACGTGTGGAATGAAGTTGCTGATGTCCTACGTAAGTAACCGTGGCGACTTGGCGAAGATGGACAAGTCTTGTGTGAATATGATGCCTACGTTCAATCTGAAGACCTCTCGGTTCATCCAGTACTACTACTTCAGTACCGCTGATGTGTATGATGGGGTCTACGACTCGAGTTTGAGTGCGTTGGTGTCAGGAACGAGCGATGTCAGCACAATCACGAACTCGTCTGATGAGGAAACGACCTACAAAATCGTATTTATCGTGTTTCTGGTGCTGTTCGTAGTGGCGCTTGCTCTTGCGGTGTTCTTTGGGTATCGCTGGCACAAGCTCAAGCGTGAGAAAGAATGCAATAGGGTGATCGAGGATCTCCCCGAGAATGTTGAGGTGGCATCTCCCGTGATAGATATATCGTCGTCTCCCGCTTCAACAACTCCTTTTTCAACCCAGCGAGTAAGATAGTTTACAGCACAAGAGCAACTGATAAATCCTGACAGAAGTTGTCATATTCAACAACATCTAATAATTGAGCGGAAATTCGATGCAAGTTTTTGATGAAGCTGAAACACAGCAGTCGGAAGAAAATGTATGCAGCGGCCACTTTCAGCCTAACGGACTGCGATCCCCGCTTCAAAATCCCATTAAGAACCTTGATAACGAGCCGAATTCTTGCTGCGCAACACTGTTGGCAAAACTCAAATTTCATTCCTGGATAGTAATCCCGTTCCACCATCACACGCACTAGGGAACGCACTGGGCTTGCTGTTGCTAAGAGATGAATACGTGCACACTTATTCTACCGTGGTTTACAGGCCCCAGTGTTGGATATGTGTACTTTAGCGTTGAAGATGTCCACGATGGCGTCTATGATTCGCGTTTGAGTGCATCAAAGATTTGCTGGCTAGACATCCGACGATGGAACGGCATACAAGACAACTTTTTCAATTCTCACTGTCCAAGTACGCATTGTATTCAGATATCTTAATACTCTACGATAGCTAGTAGCCACAACGCGCTGAGAACAAATATTATTTACTGCAGCCTAATGCATGTACAGCCCTGCAGAAATCGCGACGTTGGAGAAAGACAGCACAGCAAGAAAGAATACCAGGAATGCGTCATTTTGGTCAACGCTTTTGAATTCCACACCTTGAACGGCTTCGGCGACACAAGCCAGAAAATCGACGACCACTTCCACACCCAGTTGGAGGCCACCTAACGACAATATTTGATCTTCCTGAGAGGTAGACGAGGTCTCGGCAGGATCACTTGTTTGGTCTGAAGTTCCGTAAAGCACTAGGGTAAACTGAAACTGCGGGTGATTCCGGTAGAAAAAGAGGATGGCGTAGGAGCAGCCGATAGCAATATACTCCGCGTACATGTCAGCATAAATCTCGGCTGCATGAAGCACCCGATGTTTTTGTCTGCGACCTTCAACCTCTCTTCGCGCCTTGTACTGCGCAGCCGTCTCACCATTTTTTGATATTGTCTTAGATGTCTTTCTGCCTACTGGCATCACCGACACCGGCTTTAGTCGCTGATCAGGTGGAATAGCGATGATTGTGCTGCCTAGCGTGGATCTCCGGGACATGTTCCACGTAAATGCTGGACCGCGAGTTCGCCGCTGGATGACTAGAGACTTGAACGCGCGCACGGTAATTTCAAAGGCGGCGATCAGTATTGTACCAATGACTGAGGTGTTCACACTGGCTTGGCGAAGGAGCAACATGCGCACTTGAGTATCCACGATAATTGTCGGTGTCGACACGAGGACAACCATGACTCGCCTAGAAATCGGACGATGTGTTGCAAGTAAAAGGCCCTTCGCTAGCTCCTGCAAAGTTATCTTCAGCGCGATGCTGGCGCTGGTGAATCAAAAAGCTGCCACTGGCCTCGGAGTTGAACGAAATGGCTGATCACGTGTACGTACACAATGGCTACCAGCACGAAGAGCATCACTGGCAGATTTCGGACGTACACTCTGAAAAATCGGCGGGGTGTTGGTACCCAGAGCCAAGTTCGTCGGGTGCGGTGCTCAATGGTATTCATCCCATTCGCAGTATTGTCAGAACCGTGGTTTATCGTCCGGGAATCCACGCGCGTCTTGAGATCTCGGGACACTACGCCACGCAAGGTCTCCGTTTGGAAGATATGTCGCACCAGCATATCGGCCACAACCATGATGTAGAACCCCCAGAAGGCGGCAATATACACGCAAGGTTTGAATTGACGCCATGACGCAGGTACCGTCGAGTACATGGCGTAGTCTCCACCGACAACAATTGCTGATGACAAAACAAGATGAGGAGCCATGGGTCTCAGCAGTTTAGCAACACATTGTAGTATGTTCAACCTCCGAGCTGTTTGCGCACGTGAAGATCCGACCTGGCTGACTCTGCATCCGATAAATTGCTCGGGAAGCAACTTCGTGGCCATAAGGATGATCATACACGCTGAGAAGATACCGTAGAACCAGGCAATATTGCTGGCACTAAATTCTTCGTACGATTGCTGGCCTGGAGGTCGACCCGATAACACATTTCCGATTGTGAAGCAATAGCCAAATAGCCACCCCACCGCAACGCAAAGCAACGAGTTGCGTAATACATGCGCAAGGGTGTCAAACGCATTTCGTATTGGAGGAACAAGTGCTAAGGTTGTTGAGAGCAGTGAAGACAGAGCAGAGCGGGTCCTCGGTAAGTTTTTGCAGGGTGAAAAGAGCATTGCAAATGGTTAGCCTGGCAAAGGCCTGTCTTCAAATACAAAGACGCCCACTTTGGAATTTTGAAACAACCTTGCAACAAGGTTTTGGTGTGATAACGCTATTAGCGCACTGCTGACTCATCAATCTCAGCATTGACTTCTTGCGGCAGGCAGATCGTTTTGGTTAGCAGTGATCATTAATCGCTGATCAACAGAACCCTCTTTAGCTGATGTGGGTGGCGTCCATTTGTCAATGTCTGCTCACCACCAGCAAGCTCCGAGAGGTGTCGTCTCAGGGTGCATCGGTCAATATATTACTGTTTCCTTTATTCATTGGACGACTTCATTTGAATTTTGCCCTTTTCAGATATCACAGTCCGATAGGCTTGTGTCACTACTCCCGAGCGTCGTCAACGAATATGATGGACTGTGTCGTATCCTTGTACTTTGCCTTAGCACCACCGTTTACAACACGGTGGTAGCCGCTGGTCCCTCGACCAGCTCGTCCAGCTATTGCCACTCGACCAGTCGTGAAGTACAAGAAACAGCATGCCGCGACAAACACCAACAAGCTCATATTCCATCCAAGAGGCAGTCCAGCGTTCAGCTGCTCCGCCAACAACTCTGATTCGATGGAGAATGTCACCTTGCGCTGAAGAGCCTCCAGATACAGGAAGGCACCAGTTAGCCACGCCACTAACTCCGGTGGAGTACCGCCCTTTTATCAGACATGACCTCGCGGTTTGACAGTACCGGCTGCTTCTCAAATTTCTCCACAAAGTAAACGCGTTCATCAGCGTCCTGAACACCTACTTTCTCAAGCAATACAACGGTATAGCACAAGTCGAGGCAAAGCACACTTGGCGCCTCCACTTCATTTTCTACAGTGGAATCCAATGACGAAGACTTCGCCGGTGATCCTTGTGCAGCATTTGTACTGGCCACGATTTGGCTGTATGGCAGCGAACACACAGTTTTGGCAGCATCTCGCAACGCCGTTAGTGGTGGAGTCGGTAACTGAAGCTGTGGAACAGACTCCCCTCCCTCCATTTGATGCATTTGACCCAAGATACGACTTGTACTGAGCACTGCTTCTCTCAGCACTCCTGAGGTGTAAAAGAACTAAAAGGTTGCGGCTGAGGTGCACCATCCAGCACACAGAAATTTTCAGGCGGGCAGTTGACATTGCTTGAAGCCACGTAAGCCCGAATAAGTGTCATGCACTTGTCAGCGTCTCCAGCACCATTTAGCGTCAAGTTCCCACCACCAACTACCATAGTGTTGTCTCGCAAGAAACATGGGTGTTGCAGGGTGTCTGCCTTAGCATCCCCTGTAACTTGCTCCTGCAGTAGCTTCACTGTCGATCGCTTTATCCCCTGTCGACCGAATCCTACATATCCTCGGCCATAAAAGTCGCTCGTGTTGAGCGCCACACTCACTTGTCGCTGTCTCTTACTGCGCCTCCACCGCTCACGTACGTCAAACACCATCTCTGTTGAATCCATCTCCACCTCCATGTCATCGAGTTGTCCGCCAGCGTCCACATGAAGTAAGCCAAATACTTCGATTTGTCCAGGACTAAGCGACGGTGCCACTCTCCCTGCAAAGTAATTTGTCCCCACTACTTGAAAATATCTTCTCCACGTGGGGGTCACCAGCTGCAAATCTCCACCAGCAGTAACACTCTCTCCGTCACGATGCTCCAACGAAGGTTCCGCCTGCACAAAGGGGAAGGACGAGTCTCTTCTCGCTCGATCTCGCAACTGGTCCAGCCGCCGCGTCACACGTGACGTCACTAAGTGTTTAGCTTCATCTTTTGTCATTTCTCCAGTCGCCGCTGCAACTTCTGTGTGGGCCGATACAAAGTGCGCGTAACAATGTCGTGGATCCACTCGGGGCGTGAGCCATTCGGCCGCTTGGTCCACAGCTGGTCGCAGTGTTTTGTAGGCTGCGTCCGCCGTCTTCTTCTCCTCGGCGGCGTCTGCTGCTGCTGTTGTTGATGGTATCAGAACTGATTCCAGCGCTTCTTGGTGGTCGTAAACGTCGATCACGTCCTGCTCGTAGGCGTTCTGCAGGACCAAAAGCCGCGTGTCGGACTGCGAGGCGACGACGAAGACGCGGCAGTGCGCTCTGGCGGGGGCCGGCATGGGTCCGTCTTGGGTCAGAAGCTGGCCGCTCGCACGACCACCAGCTACGTCTGTAAGGAGCAGAACAGCACAAGAGAAGAAGAAGAAGAAGAGAGCGCCATCCTGCCGCATGCTATACGTCGCTTTTGTATCTCAAAAACTGATTATTAGCGAAAGTTGTTTTTGTAAAAAAAACGCGTTTTAAAAAACGACTTTTAAAAGGTATTTTCAAAGTATACAAAAGACAAGGCAACTTTAGGGCAACATAACATTTGTCAATCCCCTTTCGTTCATTACTGTAATAACGCCCGAGCCGCTCGTGCCTTATGACGGAGTCGTCCGGGCCGCGCTTCCTGCTGCGCGCCTGCGTATTCCTGCTGGTGCTCATCGGCAGTCTGTTGCAGCTCGTGTTCTTCGCTATGTTGCCCGAGATCCAGCTCCACGCCGAGTTCTGCAACGCCACACTGGCGTCTCGCTCTCTTTTGGCTCCGACCCCCACGAGTGGCGAGCTCTTGCCGCCCATGAAACTCTTTACCAGTCGCTCTTTGTGTCCCCGAGGGAGCTGGCGCTGCAGCAGAAGGACGAGGAAAGGAGACGCAACGAAGCGAAGGCTGCGGCCCCCAAACAGACGGCGATCCGAGGACAGAAGCAGCAGCAACAGGAGCAACTTACGGGCTTTAAAGACCCATTGCTGAAGGCTCGAGGAGGAGAAGGAGAGACGTTCCAGGCAGAGACTTTGGCGGAGAATCAGGCGCTTATGTTGCAGCTGCAACTGGAGAGAGAAGAGGAGATGGAGAGAGAGCGGCAGATGGCACTGCCCCCAGGTTTCTTCCTGCAGACACGAGGCCAGGGCCACGAAGCCATCAACTCCAAGTCCGCTTACTGCATCAATGTGGTCACGCCGTCGGACTCTCCTGGAGTTTTGCTGGACTTCGAGTTGTATCTCAACGCCCTGCCGTCCGCAAGACCAGTGTACGCCTACAGAGGCAATGGAGAACAGGAAAGCGATAGCAACAGCAACAGCGACGGGAAGGCAGTGAGGAGACTGGATATGCCGCGGTCAGTGATTGACATTTATCTGGAACGTCATCCCGTGGATAAAAAGTATTACCCGGATTTCCACGCACCCAAGGAGAAGACCATTTGGATGATGCAGAACGTCGAGTTCTTCGATCGACACGAACTGGCTAACCCGATTGTAGGAGTGATGATTGTCAAAAACCGGATTGGGCTCAAGAAAGTGCTCGAGTATCGTTATAGGCATCAACTCTCCTACTCCGTCTTCTACACCAAGCACACGAGTCGTGACCTGTATCAGCCGGCAGCGAAGCGCGACTGGACATCGTTTCTACACCTTGCGGGCTGGAGCCCCTTCAAAAACACTCGCGTGATTCTCCAAGCCTGGGCACTGCATCCAGAGTGGCCCCAACTCACCCTCCGAGTAATTAAGGCCGATCTGTGTGCATGGATCGAAGAGCAATTTGGCACAAAAGAGACATGGCGACTGCAGAATGTGGATTATGCGTGCGGTTCCGTGCCACCACAGGAGAAAGATCGGTTGCAGAACCAGATTGGTCTCCATTTGTGCCCGAGTGAGACGGAGGGATTCGGCCACTATATTAACGAGGCTCGTAGCGTTGGTGCACTTATTCTGACCTCAGACGTGGCGCCGATGAACGAGCTCGTAGACGAGAAGAGCGGTGTTCTGGTGGGCGAATCGAGCAAGTGGTGGTGGCAGACCAAGGGGGATTTATTTATGCCATTGGCACAAGTGGACGTAGCAGACATTGAGCAGGGCGTTGAGCGGATTCTACTGCTCTCCATAGAGGAGCGCATGCGAATGGGTCGCCGCTCACGGGCAAAATTTCTCGAGGACCGCGCCTACTTTCTTAATGCCATGACTGCACTGGAAGAGAGCCTCTGCCAGGACGAGATCCGAATCGAGAAGCTACAGCCTTATCTGTACTAGACTAGATCCGCGTGCTTCAATGAAGGCTCGTATAAGTGTTGCAAGACGGAAAAGTGCTTGATGGATAGCTTCCGAGCTTTGATAGATAGAGATAACCATGGCCTGGCAGCCTAAGCTTGTAAGTAGTAGCATAGTTGTCCCCTACGCCCACACGTTCGGTCTCGTTTGCTGGCCTTGTCGCGCCGGTAAACACGATCGAGACCCACGTTGTCTTCGTGCCAACCTCACAGCTACAGTAGCGATAATAGTAAATGCCACACAAAATCACCATTAGATTATCATCCATATTGAGTTAATACTACTCGGTAGAGTATCAGGCACAGACTACTAGAAGATTAAACACAAGGAGCTATCGGGGCACCGTCGATTTCAGCAGCAGCGGCAATGGCGGCTTGTTTCTCCAGACGATGGTGGAATCTTGCGCGTAACACACCTCGGAAAAGATCGACGGCCGCTTTGGACAAAGCAACTGCGACCATGGGGTTCTCAGTCTCGAGACGCACGAGGTTGGGTGCAATGACAATGGCGAGTTGGTCTACGCCCATGTGGTTCTGCGGTTGGAATTCAGCGACGCAGGCCAGTAGATCAGCCAGCCACAGGATGATGCAGCGTTCGAGGCCGCCTAACAGATTCAAGACTTGGAACTCGACATCTTCGGCCAACGCGAGACGTTCAAGTTCACTTGCAGGGAGTTCGTGCAGGATCGGCACTGGCAGTTCACGGAACCAGACCTTGATGAGGTCGGCTAGTACCCGGACTTCATGGTCAGCTCCGCGGAAGGAGCCTCGGTTGATATCCTTCATGGCTTGATCTCGTTCTGCTTTACTGGGCGATTCTCGGAAGATATGAGGCGTCAAGAACCCTTTCTTCGCTAGGAAGTGCTGCTGCAGCATGACCAGCACAGCCGGCACTCGCTCGTCGTATCCTGGGACTGCCACGCGTGGGACCTGTCGAAACGACAGTTTGTAGTGCTGGTTCATGATCCCCACGGGGTCGATGCTTGAGCTGTTCCCGAGTGCATCGATCATGCACGATAAGCTCAGGTTCCCAGCGGAGACGGATCCTGTTCGCGTCCGGTTGATCCGACGGTCGGCCTTGAGGACTGGAGACCCTGCGGCGTCCACAGCGCACCAAGTGTCGGTCCAGTCCGTGCAGAGCATGTACTGCGCAAAGTTGTCTGGAATGCCCTCGAAGCGAGCCTCCTCGAAGTTGTAGTGGATGTGGACGTCGTGCTTGAAGCCGTAGGGAGAGCCGATCTCCATGAAGGCTGCGATGTCGTGCTCTCCGTCCGGCTGGGGCGCGTTCGACGGTGACGAAGGCGAGCTTCCGCCGCTGTCGTCCTTGACGGCAGTCGTGTGCTCCGGCAGCTGGATGTTGAGACAAGAGCTCATCTGACTTCGACTGGAGGGGCGGGACTTGTCCAGTCGGATTGTGTCCGGCGAGATCTTCTACAGCAGACATCGAAGCCAAGACACACACGGAAATCAGGATAAGATTGCGGGAACATGGTAGCACACATACGCCTGCGTCTCGAAAGGACGCGATCGGTACCTCGTTGCTAACGAGTGGAGGGGGACAGAGAGCTATGGGCGGAGTGGTGCAGGATTTTGGTCAGGTGTTTTGATGCTGCTAAACGACGACGACGGAGCAGTCTGCAGGGCGTCGGCGATACGGTTTTGCAGCGGCGTTCGCTGGCTCAGCTGAGGTAAGACTTGGGACTGTGGCTTCTTTCATGAAACGAATGGCCGGTTGGTAAGTTTCAACGTGCAGAAACTTTTCTATACCTATAGATATGGCTTGTCTGCTCTGTCCCGTAAGTAGTCCCTTCCTCAGTATACGCCGGATATCGGCCTGATCGCTACAACCGGTATCTAGCTATAAGATAGCACGCACAAACGGTAATATGGGTGCGGTCAAGCGAAGTTGCATTTGCAATCTACTATGCATTTTGAACCCTGCATTCTCTACTCATTCTTCAATTTGCCAAGCAAAATGCTGCAGGCAGTGACAGCCAACCGCCATACCCCTGTAGTTACTCGATCCCATCGACACCCGACAAACTGGTCATTGGTTAGGTTCAAGCCTGAGGTCGAGGCGATGATGCTACATTCTTCGGATCGTCTCGACGACCCAATGTGGAGTACAATCGCTTCCGAGATCCTCGCTGAGAGACGCGAAGAGCAAGAGTTCGAGTGGATGGGACTAACTACAAACGCCCTCAGATCTGATCGTATTCGTCTGACGGAGTCTCATAAAGCCGAGTTGCTCTCAGTCTTCGACACTGCTCAACTGTGTACATGTCGTGACCAGCGGGTGTATGTGCGACTCTCAGCCTTAACCAACATCTATAAGAGCCACCGATATTCACGGGCAACTCAAGGATACATCGCGTCTTGTTTTGAGTTAGCACCCCGCATCATAGTGGACACAGCAGATGGCGAACATTACGTATCCGAGGTGTTGAATTGGGTCCATTTCAGTGGACATGCGAGCCATTGCACCTACGTTTTGTGGAATGAGGTGTGCACTTACAAAGTGCTAGTCGATACCTTGCGACGACGGAAGGCATCACAGCCTCAGACTGTCAGCTCAAAGTTTGTTTTTGACTTGGAGCAACTGAAAGGCGTCGCTGGAGTGTACTTTGTGGTATTCGGTACTGTCCGGCAGCTATACAAATCACTGCTTCTCAAGGAACACGGCTTTTCGAGAACGCTTCATGGGCATCTCGTCATCGGCAAACTTGGTGCCTCCGCGGATCTATACCAACGCTGTCACAAAACACTAAAGGAGCAGTATCACATGTTTTTCCTGGAGTGACTACGATTCAATTTCGGTGTGCTCGTCCCTTGAAAACTACTGAAACTAGTGCAGCCAAACTCCGTGCTCTCGCAGAAACCTGCGAAACCTGGTTAAAAGGTGCCTTGATTCCGAAGTACTGGTTTCCTTATTGGAGAGGGAGATTGTATGGAGAACTGTTGATTTTTGATCCTGCGAACGAGGCCGACATTGTCCAGGACTATGATGAGTTACCAGATCATCTGTTTGAGTTCGATTAATAAACAATCTTTGCACCTGTTTTGTTTGCATTTTGAAAATGAAAATATCGTACGGGTGTTTGTTGGATTGGGTGCGCGCGTCGGGAGGGTTCTAGAGGTAACCCCCCTCCTGAATCCAATGCACCTACCTACGAAGCTTAGTTTCTCCATTTTCACCAATATGCGAAATGTTCGCCCAGCATGTGTCTCGAGGATTGAATACGGCTGTTAACTCTAACCATTATCGCTTGCGCATGGACTCCGAGATGCTCGGGTTGAACGAAAAATCGGAGAATGTGGAGCTGAGAACCATCGACTGGTGCGTGCACACACTGTCGATCACAGGCTCGGACGTAAACTCAGCGTCGAAGTTGCCCACATCCAGCTCGTCCTGCACTACGGGGTGCCACGGAGGCGTCGCCTCACGACGCATCAGCGCATCCCATGACACACCGGCGAAGAACGGGTGGTCGCGTAGTTCCTGCGCGCCGTGGGTTCCAGGCGCTCGGTCGGATTGAATGTCAACAGTCCACAAATAATCGACGCCGCCTCGGGAGGCATCTCAGGAGGCATCATTGTACTGACAGAGCCAGGTGTCATGATCTTCTTCACCATAACTTCGCGATTATCATCGAAAAAGGGTGGACGCCCGTAAGCATTTCGTAAAGAAACACGCCGAGCGACCACCAGTCCACGGCATATCCATACTTCTGCATATTGTAGACCTCAGGTGCTAGGTATTCAGGGCTTCCGACTAACGTCTGCGCCCCCTTGTCCGACACAACATTCAGTTTGGACAGTCCAAAATCTGTAATGCGTAAGTGACCAGAGGCTTCAACAAGAATATTCTCGGGTTTGAGGTCGCGATAAGCCACTTTCAGGCGATGCAAGTGTTCAAGTCCAAGCACCAACTCGGCGGCGTAGAATCGAGACAGTTCATACGAGAATCCATTGTCCGACATGTGATGAAAGAGCTCTCCCCCAGAGCAATAGTCTGTCACAAGATACAACTTATCCTTGGTTTGGAAGGAGAAACGCAGGCGCGCAATGAACGGATGATCGATCTCCTCGAGAATAAGTCGCTCTGTCTTAATGTGTTCCTCCAACCCGTGGCGAACCACATTCTTCTTGCGTAGCACCTTCATGGCGTACACCACGTGCGTGTCTTTCTTTCGCACGAGAAACACCTTACCGATGGACCCTTTACCGATCACCTTGATCAGATCAAAATCACTCACAGACACGCCGTGGTGACTGGCATTGCTTCCACGGCTACTGGCAATAGATGCACGCATCGCCGATGATGAACTAGCATCTGTGTCCGTGGAAGATCGGCGGGGTGTTTTCCGGTGGTGTGGCGATTCACTGGCATTGCCACCCATTGCTGTACTAAGGCGACGACTTTGCTTCCGCGGCTTTAATGAGTCAAGACGGTGACGTATTACATTCCCAAGCCACGTCCGCGTCTTGGCCTCTGACTCCGAGATGAACTGTGCTGCACCACAACCACGATCACGCGCTGCAATGAAGTACGTGAACGTTGTTTCCATCGAAAGACTGATAGTGCGCGCCTTGTTGCTACTGCTCCTCTTCGAAAGCGCTGATGCAGTGGGGGCGGATGGTGAGGGCTTCCCGTCGGCCGACGGCCCGGATGCAGTGAGGTCTCCTACTGATAGACAGCTACATGCAAGCTGCTCCTCTGCTGACGGAATGTGTCCCCCAACAACAATTTGAGCATCGCCCTTGAAATTAATGGCACGCTGACGCAGGAACTGCCCCACGCTAGAAGTCGCAGCGGCTTGATCCAAGCGATAGGCGCCCTCGGCGAACACCAGTGCATTCACACGTTTTACAACTTGTTCCTCACGCTTCTGTATCAGTGTGAGGACTGATTTGGCGCCGAAAGAGTAAGCCAGAAAGTACACATTGCGCGCTTGAGCACGCGAAATAATGTTATCCCAAATGTAGAGCATGTGTTCGTCCGGTGACGAGTTGCCGCGGATGGGGAATAAATCATTACCGATAGTCACGTTGTTCGTCGATGGATTAACCACAGCCACAGCGAATTTAGACGCTTTGGCTCGACGTAGAATTGGCAGCATGGACCCCAGCTCCAAACCCTCTTGGATCAGTAAATCTCGACTCCAAATACCAGGCTGTGCACCACGTCCGCCATTTACAACTACAAGCAAATTGTCACTGCTGCGCCAGTCGGATGTGAGAAAATACTTGAGCGAGCTTCTTTTGGCTCGTCCGGACGTGGATCCAGGGGCACCCGCGCCTGTTTGAATGCCAACTCGGCCAGCATCTCCATCTGAATGTGGAAGATTGCAGCCTTCACAATTTCGTCCAGCTCTCCAGCCCGTCGCTCGTCGCTCATGAGCTCGTACACTGCTTGGTTCGTGCGGCAGTGCCGCAGCGTTCCGGCGTCATCAAAGTAGTAATCCAGTTCTTCCAGAGACTCCAGTTGGTCTGTAAGAGCGATGCTTTCTCGGGGCAATGCATCGGAATCGACGCTCATGCCGCTGCCGCTGCTGTCCCCGAACTTTTGCTTCTGTAGACGGACAGCATCCTCTGAGCTCATGCATAAAATGTACTGCTTGCCGTCCTCGCAACTCGCTGGATCCGAAACTTGCTGCATCGAACTCGCGTGGAGCACAGTGCAACCTTCCAGCAAGCCTGGCGGACGCTGCTCCACCTCCATGTCGTCATCATTGCAGCTCTAATTGCCACCGAACAGACAGAACAACACACGTCACATACTGAATCTATAAATAGATTTCTAGGAATCTATTTAGATATGGACCTAATACGACAGCAAATACGGTACCGACCATGAGGAACTCGTTCACGACCGAAAGCCACGAGTCTGTGGGCATCACAAATGCCATGACAGGAGCGCCCACCTCCACCTGCGAGCCTTGAGCACTGGCCAGTTGCACGAAGACGCGTCTGCTGTCCGCCATCGCCGCTGTCTCTCCCTTGCGGCGCTTCTTTCTGGAGGGGTCGAGCGAACGTCGTATGAAAAACAAGGCCACGAACGGCGTACTTTGATTGGCTGAAAAGGGCAGTTATTTCGTGTACACCACACTAACGAGTGTCACCTGGCCTTACAACAGGTCTCATTCCCGCTTTGAGATGGCTCCGATCTTGCGGACTGTAGCTCGTCGCGCGGCCTCCCGCGTGCTGACGCGTGCTGCTCCGCTCAGCACAGCTTTCGTCACAGACAAACCTGTGGGTCCTGTAGCTGGAGAACCGACCCGTCGCGTCTTGTACGACTCGCACATGCCCACGACGCCCCTGCAGAAGCTCGTGCTGTCCGTTACGTCGGCGCTGACAGTCTTTGCCAATCCAGAGCGTGGAGATATGCTGGCGACGCTCGGGGAAGTCACAGGACGCGACGCTCTGCAGCGCATCCATGCGCGCATGTGTGCGGACCCAGTGGGAGCTCGCATCTTAGCAGAGAAGCCAGTGATCCGCAACGAGCAGATCGACATGAAGTACCTGCGTGCTCTGCCTGAAGATTCCTTCGGTCGAGCTTATGCTTCGTTCATGGACTCCCACGGATTCGACGCAGACGGACGCTCCCTCGTGCGCTTCGTGGACGACCCGGAGCTTGCGTATGTGATGCAACGCCACCGCGAGCTGCACGACTTCTGGCATACGCTGTTCGCTTTGCCTCCAACAGTGCTGGGCGAGATCGCGCTCAAGTACGTCGAGATGGTGCACTCCCAGCTGCCTGTAAGTGCGCTCAGTGCCTTTGTGGGTCCGCTACGTCTCTCTAGCGACGAGCGCTGTCTGCTGGCGAAGCTGTACGTGCCATGGGCCAACCGCGTTTCAAAGAAGGCGCACTCCCTGCACTGTGTCATGTACGAAGAGGAATTTGAGACGCCCATTGCAGAGCTTCGCCAGCGTTTGAACATCGAGGTGGCCCCTCCACTCCCAGATACGTCCGCGCACTATGCGCACCACAAAGACGACCTCCACTAATCGCAGGAAAACGTGGCCACAGAAGGGTGAGCAAAAAAATACGCAATACGTTAACTTGACACGCCGATATTAATTCGTCAACAGACCTTCTGTTACGGTTTGGCACACCCAAACAGATCATATTCGTGGTCACTACCGCGCTGTTGCTGCTGTTCGGCGACAGAGGCTGCCAATGCAGCCACTAGAGCTTCAGTCTCGTCGTAGTGGCCATTTCCATGCGCCTGCGCGCTATTTTCACTCCAAGATTGCGAGTTGGAGAGTTCCTCGCTTACAAGAACGGTTGAAGCTTGTGCATGCGTGTATTCTACAGCAGGGTGTAGTGTCGGCGTCGGAGCCATTGCTGTCAGAATGGGCTCCTTCGCGATACTAGTTACATCACCAGACGAAGTAGACCAAGCTGCATCTGTCCGACCACCGCCCACCGTGGTAGCTGTAGCTGCTGCATTTGACACCATTGTCGAAGTTGGCGTCGTGGATACTGTACTGGCATCAGGTGACGCAGAATGTTCTTGTCTGGGCATCAAAGATGCTGGAAACTCTCTCGCAAATGTTTCTTGAGACTTCACGATCGGTCCTGGTGTATTTGGCGAAAGAAATGGATTATTAGCTTCCTCGCATCGCAAATCATACGAGTAGTTCATATCCATGATCGGTCTCGTGCTCTTTTTCGGACCCGTGGGTTTTTCAAGTGAGCTCATACTTCTGGAGGTCTGGACTGACGGAGGTGGCAGTGGAAACAGCTCATGGAATTCAGCGCTAGGTTCACTGGATGCACTTCGTCCTCCATCGCTTACCATGCTGGCAGCTAGACTACCTCCGTTACTAGCAGCATATTGACGCCGCGCAGCGAGCTGAGCTGATGATCTAAATGCAGCATATTTCGGGATTGAATCAATCTCCAAGCATTCATATTCACCCAAGCTCACGGGACTCATTGAGCTCTTTGGAGTTTCACCATCCGAAAGCGAATTTTCAGTGTCCGAGCTAATTACCGCCATTGTTCTTCCAGCAGACACGCCGGGTAGGCTCTGCACACTGCTACTAGCGCTGCTTGCCGCAATAGCGTACGGATCAACAGGACGCCGATATGTCGTTGCAAATGGGTTCATCGCATCATTGTCAGGCTGCGTAGATCCCTGCGGAACACTTCCAAGAGAAGCAGATCTATCCAAGGTTTTGTTGCCAAACATCTCCGAAAATGCCCCTGAAAGCTCGTTGCCGAGCCCTGTCATTTCCGAGCTAAATTCCTCGAAAGTGTTGGAGTTTGCGCGGGCCGTTTGAGGTCTGCCATCAACTCTGCGTTGGCCAGAAGATGTGGTAGCGTTTGTACCGTTTACAGGGGCCTTCTTTAATGTGACTGTGGCCGAAAGGAGCTGCAGGTACGCGTCCAACTCATCCCGGGCGTCCTCAGCACCCACTTGACCAGTCACTGCGTACTCTGTCAACAGCGTATTGGTCAGCAGTACCAATTCACTGATTTGCCCCAGACGCTTCTCCATTTTGCTGTTCCAATCTCCGATCCCCACCACCCAGCGCCCTGCATCCGCTACGTACGCGACAGTGGATCTGTTCACAGATGGCCGATCAAACACGTAGTCATCCCCAGTCAGGCCTTAAAGATCAACACACAAACAGAGCAAACGTACTCTAATTCGTCGCGAATTTCGTCCCTGTACTCATAGCAACGCTGGAAGATCAGTCCGGCCGTGCTCACAACACCTGTAGACAGCCGTAGCAGTTAGACGCAGCAATTGAGCACACGCTTTCGTATGGACGCACCGCCTGGCAGATTCGGCCCCATGCGCTGGAAAAATTTCTCGTAGTAAATCACCTGCAGCACAAGTGATAAGAAAATATGTATGCTGGACATTCTATAAGGCCCATACCTTCTTCATGAAAGTCGCCAGATGCTCTTCCACGCGGGCGATGGCCGTCATGGACTTGCCGATGCTGGAAATAGACTGGCCTGCGCTGATGATGGACGTCATCTCGACTTCACGGGGCTGCTGTGGTTGGACAGAGGAGGGTTCACGTGGACGGCGCTACTGTAGCGGCGAAGAGAAGGAAGAGAAGCTGAGGTTGGAATCTGAAATTGGAATCTAGGTTGATGTAGGTTTTCCCATAGTTTTATAGGTTGTGACGTTGAAGTCCAGCACATCAACAGCGGGCAATACATCACATCAGCAGAACGTTTTCAGCATTTAACACGATTGCCAGACCAGCTGCGGGTGCTTCGCGTTGATGAAAAATTCATTGCCCATATGCGGCGTCGATATGTATAATACATACACAGGTGGCATTTCACCGCCTGTATGAAACGATGCACACTCTGCGCCTTTCGGTGTGGGGTAAACACGCTAATGCAGAAGCGTCGTCGTGCATCGCTATTGTTCCAAGGAGGAACTCCAACAACTGGAGATATGCCGCCAGTTGTCGGGCTCCGATAATGTTGCTTGCACCGCCAGTTAACCGCGTGTTGCTAGGGAAGAGCAAGTGTTTGTGCGGAATCGTTGGCACCATGTGCGCATCAAGCGATCATCCTACCGCTCGCACACGTTCTCCACGCTCAGCACCGGGAAAGAGGTGCTTTCCCGTCTTGCAATGTGCTACCGTAACGACTGCAAGGATTACCGTGCACCAGTGCAGTGCTGTCGTCGAAGCGCCGTCGTTACTGCCGATACAAACAAAGCTCGACTTCAAAGCTGGCAACTCGTTTAGGTGAACCGTCCAACGGTGTCAACTGAGCTTCTCGGCTGCAACACTGCCTTGCTTTTGCGGACCATCGTTGAGCTCATCCTACAGTATTACTTGAGCAAAAGCCAAGCTTTGCATGCGCTTGCAAGTGCACTGGTAGGTTCCGTTTGCCGTCTCTCACTCTTGTGTGAACAGCATCTGGAGACCGGCAAGCTTCGTTCAAGATGATGAAACAGGGCTAAAATTGCCGCAGGCTTGCCTTATTATTTGCGTTTGCAAAAAGCGTTGAGCGGTTGACCACCCACGCGAAGTCGCCGCGACGAATATTTTATCCATCACGGCTGGCTGTTCCTCTGTTCGCCGAGATTCTACGCGGCAGCAGCGCCCGCGTACGCACGCGTGGTAGAGGGCTACTGTGCCAATTTGCTCAACGCTTTTGGCGTGTTGCAAACCCTTGACTTCTATGCGTTTCTTGGCTGCAACGAGGACTCGACCTTCCTCGGAATTTGCTTTGCGCTTTTTGCGTCCAGTCATCGTTGAAGACTGGCCCTCATTCGTGGATCGATTTCAGTTAGCGTCCAGTGCAACGCGACTACAAGCTAGCCAGCTCTGAACGGAGACCGCCAGAAGCGCATGGTTGCAATACAGCATCATTTGCATCATGACCAGCACTACTAAAACGGAGCCGTTTATCCGGAAAAGTGGTCCTTGTCTCGCCTCTCGACGTGTCGGAGCTCTTCGACTTGACGTTGCTCGGAAACCGGCTGCGTTTCCAGAGCGCCGCGTGCGCGGTTGGCCCGCTCCTGCCAATCAAGTGGCATCCGGGTGACGGTGTGCGTGAAAAACCGTGGCATTTCCGCCCGCGTCTACGCCGACGCCCATAGTGAACGCTGCATGTAGCGGGTTTCGTATCCGGAATTCCTGACGCGCAAGGTCATAAACCCGTTCCTTCATCCAACTATCTTCCAGCTGTTCGACCGCGACCGAATCAGCTGGTCCATAGAGTCGGAAACGTTGGCAGTTTCAGATCAATTCCATCGGCGCGAGGGTCGATCTTCGGTCACACCCGCAGCTTTGGTCTCACTCTCGTATTTTCCCGACAGTTTCTCGTTACGATCGGACGGACCATGGGGGTGGCCACCAAGGAAGGCAGCGGCTTCTACTCCACTTCCGCCTACACCAACTCGGTGCCGGAGTCCAGCTACAGCGGCATGGACCACGGACCGTCGACGCTCATGTCGACCTACGGACCGGAAGCGCGCGACAGCTTTGACCCGAGCGCCATGATGGGCAACAACCGCTTCGTGGCCGGCAACAAGTTCTTCAACTACCAGCAGTTCGGGGCGCTGCGCGAAGGCGGCGGCGTGAGTTTGTTCTCCAACGCCTACTACGGACTCTTGTTCGCCACAGCTCAGAGCAGCATCATCTACGCGGTCTTGAGGTATTGCATGCGACCGACGCTCATCCACTCGCTGTACTTGCAGCGGGCCGAAAGCTCCGTCGTCATTGAGTGTCTGCTGAGCATCCCCACGACGCTCAGCTTCTTTCTCGGTCTGCTGTCGGACGTTGCACCGATCGGTGGCTACCGACGCAAGTCGTACATGATCACAGGCACTCTGCTGAGCTTCGTCATGTGCTTGGGCATGGCCATTCTATCGGCCACGACGGACGTGAAGACCATGAGTGAGGCCAAGCGCAGCGACCTCATCATCTACTACATGGTGCTCATCATGGGCGCCACGTTCGGAACCATGCTCAGTAAAATTGCGACGGACGCCCGTGTCATCGAACTGTCCCAACGCGAGCCGCTAACCACTCGTGGCACGTTGCAGATTAACTACCTTCTCTTCCGAACAGGAATCGAGTGGATCGGACTCTGGATGACTGCAGCCTTCGTCCGGTTTGACGAGGACAAGAGTAACTACGCTCTGCGGCTGGACCCGTTTTGGGCGTATGCGTTGTTGGCATTGCTGAGTCTGCTGCCGGTGCCTTTTGTACTACGTAACTGCTCCGAGCGTTCGGTCGAGCAGATAGAAGGAGACCTGACGAGCGGGATGGTGGTGGAGGAGGGCAGTGTCGCCGTGATGACCGTGGGCCCTTCTGGAAATGCCAGCGCTCGCATCGGCGCTTTCTTCCGGATGTGCCAGCAACGTGCCGTGTGGCAGCTCGTGCTGTTCTTATGTATTTTGTTGGGCACTACGCGCTTTTACGTCGGCTCAGCTAACCGGGTGCTCGTCACTATGGCGAACCTCGACCCAAACACGACGCTCGTGACTAATGCTCTCAAGTATGTGCCCACGTTGGTCGCCATGATCTGGTGGAAGATTTCGTGGTCCAACTCATCTTGGCGGCGTTGCGTGTGTCTGGGCATTGCTGTCATGGTGGTCCCCGAGACCTTCCGTGCGTTCATGATGCTGTACGTGCCTTCGGTGCGTACCCAGGCATTCTACGATACCATCGGCTGCATTCCTGGTTTCACCGACGGTATCATCACAATTTTCTCACTAATCCCAGCAACCGAAATTGCCGAGAATGGATCGGAGGGAGCTACCCAGGGCATGTTGCTGTCATTCCGCAGTATGATCGCCATTGCCATGCGCACGCTCAGTAGTGACTGGATGGCAGACGTGGCTCCTGTGAGCCTTGACGACGGAACGAGCCGACTACTGTTGTTGCTGCTTATCGCATACACCGTCCATGCGATGTCCTTCTTTCCGTGTTGCTACTACCGCGACAGAAGTTGGACGCACAGCAATTGCGCGTTTACGGCGGATACAGCAAGTTCGCGTGCATCGCTATTTGGGTCATCTTCCTCGTCTTCTTCGTCTACTCAATGGTTGTGAACCTCAAAGCTATGGCGGATATGGCCAGCAGCGATTAGAGATCAAATGGTAGGAAGTATTGTAAGCTATATATTGGGCGACATGGTCGTGAAGTAATAATCAGCGTGTTTACGAAGTAGCAGTAGATATCCATTCACTTATCTTGATCATGGACGACAGCGTATTTGTCGGCACAGCATTCTCCTCAGTCCCTTGAATTTGTTGCTCACTCACATGTAGCACATTCACCCGTGGAATCATCCGTAACACATGCTCTCACCCACGTGAAAAACTATCGAAAATCGTCCTACGTAAAATCGCCACTCAATTGGAACACAAAGCGTAGAGAAGTATCCACGCAAAAATTTATAACACATAAAGATGTGAGTCATCCCCTGCTGGTCCAAAGTGTTGTGTTGTTGCTTTGTCTGTCGGCAGGGCCGAACGATAAGTCATATCATGTCATAATTCGCTATCGTACGGACGAGCTCATCGGACCTCTTGGCCAGAATACTCGCACGAAAGGCTTCACACAGCCCTCCTCCATACACACAAATGTTCATATTCGCGGCGTGCCCTACTGCAGCAACAGACTTTTGATGTTGCTGTTGCCAACAGCAACATCAAAAGTTAGTATGTGATTGCAACTTAATTGCACGCAGTGCAACAATTGTCCGAGAGACGCTGTCAACTGTCCGCATGTGGCTCGATAAACTTCAGAAGCGTCTTTCTGTTGTCCCAGGCGGACGTACCCAGCACGAAAGACTCCGGATCCTGCCTCACATTCGCCACTCGATCATTGCCATCGTGCGTATTTGTAGTTGGTCACTCAAAAAGTGACCAGCTCATATGGCCATACGTACACGTTAGGTCGTAGCTGATTTGGTAGTATCTACACAGCAATAGACCAAGGATAGCGTTGGAAGCGCCGGCTGACTGCGTGTGTGTGTGTGGTCAATGAACTCTGTTCATGTCTGATGTAATATGGACCAGAGAAGTCAAACACAATCTTGCATACTCGAACAATTTGCCTGGCGCAAAGGGTTGCAATTTAGCCAAGAGGAACGCTCAAGAAACAGTATCTGTGTGCATCAAGAAAATAAAAAGTAGTTTGTCGAATGAGCGATCTCTTCCCAGTGCATGATCGCCGTGACTATTGAGAAGTGATGATCGGTATCTTGTGCAACGGTATTAACGGCGAGGCACCTTCTTGAACTACTTCGATAAGGAAAGGAGGATGTCGGTAGCAGTGAAGCATTGGTAGGAATTAGTCATTCGAGATCTCATCGTGTCAAGCACAAGTACACAATAAACGTAGTAGTAACCCGGGAGTTCCAACTCCCACGACTGTCTTCAGCATTAGTTCGAAAAGTGACTACACCGCCTGCGCTCGAGAATCGCCGGGCTGGGATCCGGCAGCTGACTGATTTTCTGATCAGTTTCAGCTTTAGAAATGGATACACAACTCTGATTTGTAATCAACGGTGCAACTCTACCGGTAATCATTTTGAATTGGATGCGATCGCCATCGCATCCACCTTCTAACAGCGGTATGGGAAATCCCACGGATCCACCACCGGCATCGGCTGACAACGTTCGCTTACTGACATTTTTAACATTAAACGATGGTCGCTAGAAGCAATAACATCTAGCTACGGATCGATACTTTATGTGGCCACTGCAGACTGTCGAAGGGGCATCGTCTTCTCGATCTTGACGAGTTCAAAAGGAGGATCCTCGCCTACGAGGATGACCTCCTTCTGCGTGTAGCCCACGGATATGTAGAAGGCTCGTGCCTTGTCCATGACGCCTCCCGTGGTGAGCCAAATCTTGCGGAATTTGTGCTCGACCGCCCACTGCTCCAACGCCGAGATAAGCAGCCGCCCAATACCAAAGCGTCGATGGCTGCTCTTCACCGACATGCGTCGCAGTTCTCCCTCATTGTTGGGCTTAGCCTCAAGACCCACCATGCCCACAACCAACGCTGGGTCGTCTCGAGGCGTGGCGACCCAAAAGTTACCCCCAGATGCGATGTAGGTGCCCTCCACATCGCTCAAGTCTGTGCTGATGCTCTCGGCGATGTAGTCGTGAAGATGCGGGTCTTGTTGATGGGCGGGATAGTTGAGCATACCAGCCTTGAACAGATCAATCACTTGCTCCAGGTCTTCGTGGCGGAACTGCCGGAGGACAATCGTCATGTCGTAGGTATTCACTGGTGTAGGTGGTGCTGTCATCGTAGAGGAGACGATCGGGGCCATTGTGTATTCAACACTGTATTGTGAACGACGGCGATGTGTGCAGCCGGAGGTCGAAGTTGAAATGAAGTGATACACTATCCAATCGTGAGATGTGAGATAGAGACGCCACGTGCCGGTGCTGCAAGTCGCAGGTGGCGAATGAAAGCGATGGATGGCACGCAATGCATGAGAAAAAAGCAGCCGTTAGGTTCAAGATTTTTGACTGTAGTATTACGCCAACGGGGAAACGTTCTACGCGATCGAGGCGTTGGAATTTGTATGTTAAAAGCCTTCAAGCTGCTGCTTATAAGCTCACGCACACGTCTTCTTCTCGTATGAGCTCCCGAAGCTCTGCTCCATCATGAGACCCTCACTACGAGAGTGCCTTACGACGATAACAATAGATACCGGTAATCAAATTAGTCATTAAAAATCGATGCATAATCATTTCTAGTTTGTAACTGCCGTTTAGAAACGCTATCGTACACACGCCAAGCATTAGCGACGCTCGAGGCTGCCCTTCCTTCATTCATACGCGGTGCAACTTGGCTCAGCATCGAAGTTGACGGAGCTGTGATGGTTTGCAGCCGTACTACTGTAGGCTTTAATGGCGGCAACACCAAGAGTAAATACGAACGAAGGGCTGGAACAAAGTGGGCATCACTGATGCTTTACAATACAACAATGATGGCAAGCAGGACATATCATCAAATCACCTCGTGCCCCGCCACGGCAGAAGCGATCGTCACCAAAATTATGAGTTGGCCGCTGCGGGGCGGGGATGACATTTTTCCATCCAATGAGAGCACCGACCGATAAACCGGCGCGAGCGTATGTCTACACTTGCACTCACACGTAGGAAAGTATAAGGAGATGCCACATTCATTTACCTCACAGTAGCAGCGGCGGCACGTGCCGGCAGTTCGCGAGTGAAAACGTTGCATGCCAGAGAAGAGTGAAAGCAATGCATGGCAGACAACGACAGAGAGAAAGCATCCGCTGACTTCAAGGGGAATGTAAGGTACAGGAGAATCTAGACTACGCAACGTTCTGGACCGTCGAAGCAGCAGATAGATCGCAGTTAGAGCTCCTTGGCGAACTCGAAAACTTCTACGCGTGGCTCAACTGACACGACCTTCATGCCCACGTGTTGGTACCCAATAGCTCGATAAAAAGCCCGCGCGTCGTCCTTGGGCCCGCCGTTCAGCAGAACAATCTTGCTGAAGTTATGACTCTTGGCCCAACTCTCCAACTCCGCCACAAGACGCCGACCAAGTCCGTGGCGACGATAGGCACTCGATATGGCCATGCGCCTCAGCTCGCCCACGCCGCCTCCTTTCGCCTCCAATCCCACAATGCCAACGACCTTCTCTGAGTTTGCACTCTTGCCGGGCGTTGTGACCACCCAGAAGTTTCCTCCTGGTGCGATGTAGAAGCTCGGAATGCGTGACAGGTCGTCGTTGAGGCTCTCCTCGATGAATTCCGTCCAATGGTTTTGAATGTGCGCAGGGAAAGTATCTCGATAGAACTCACTCCCGTCTACAAACACGTCGGCGACACCCTGCAGGTCTTGGTCAAGGTACTGGCGAATACTCAGCTCCGGGCGCTTGTCGTGCGCATGACCAGCCATCGCAAAATGACGTGTGCAATGTGACGTTTCTAAGTGGCAGGTGCAACAAGTTTTGCATCTATTTCTAAACCGATTTCTAAGTACAGATCCTGAATTCTCATGCAAGAGGGAAATGTGTGTGTGAACGAATAACCAGCAGCTTTGTAGAAGTCCACGGCCCTTGTCGCACTCACGCCAGTTGTGAGCTCCTACGTGCTTAAAACCACTGGCTTCTGTCCATGTTTCCAAATAGTTCCCGACCCAATCTTTGGCGACGAAGGCTTTCAATCGACGTACTGTGCCCACGCAGTCGCTCTGATACTGTAGCGCCACCAGCCCAACAACTTTTGCCTGGCATTGTCAATGGGGACAGAGCTATCCCCAACGAGATCTTAGGGGCCTTCGATATCTGCAACATCGCCCCCAACTGACCTTGTCTCGCCAACAAACGAATAGGAGATCATGCCACGCAGGTTTAATTGCACAACGTGGTCGGCGTCTTGATTTGGGAGAATAACGAGTCTACCAACGACGCTCGCCATCTTTTCGGTCCAAGTAGCTTTACCGTCGTGATTGTCTGAGGAGACATCCTGAATGCTAGCTACATGATCCCCATCCAAGCTGGTCTCGCGAGGTTCCGAAATGAAGGGCCCCACAACTATCACAACCAAGTCTTGTTTGGGATTCTGACCCAGCAACTTCAACTCGAGCGCCGACTTAGATCTGATGCAGCTGGCACATTTTTAGCGTAGGTAGATGCCAACTTTGTCAGTCCACGTTCCTCAACCGGGGGTGATAAGACACCGAGGGTGCGGTCGCTGAGCAGGTTGAGCTACAAGGTCATTTCCATCTAGCTATAGAACCCGACAGTTCCGTGCCCAAGAAGATGACCACGCGCACTCGTGACTCGAGATCTCTGCTTGCATCCGACCTAAGGATGCTACAAACCACTGCATCGAGCAGTTTGATGCCTGTCAGCAGGGCCCATGCGAGAAACATCCAGTCTGCCAAACCCATGCGTCGGAACTGTCCTCAGTCGATACATCATGTGCAGCAAATGGCTCGGATCTCATCGGCGGCCAAGTCAGTCGAGCTCTCACCGTCCAAGACACAAACTTCGCTTGTTCCCACGCTCACTCGGCCATCGTCGTTAGCGGCCGCTGGTACGCTAGCCCCAGTTGTTCGACCTCAGACGGCCGGTGCATTCCGGCCTCGAAAGGTTGAGCCTACACGCTTCCGATACTTCTGTACGTGAACGATTCTAGTCCTTGCTTGCTTTCCCACCTGCACGCATCTTACCCCACTTCTGTTGGACTGTGCAGATGATCGGGGTGACCTCCCCGTGCGTGTGAATTTTGCCGGTGCGGTGCGAAAGCTGCAGTGGCAAGTCGATTTGTCATTGCTTGACTACTCTCACTACTTGCCTGTTTTCATGGAGGGCCTACGTGAGCTCGAGGAGCCGTATCATTTCTTGGCACTCAACGGCACGCTAGATATGCTCGAGAAGGGCGGTAGTCGTGTGCTACCATGCTTGTCGTTGCTGGTGCTACCCATGAAGGCGAATCTCATGACGCGCAACCAGACAGTGCTGTGCTTGCAGATGAAGGTGTTGCAGCGACTCGTGCTTAGCTGTCCGTACACTGGCGAGGCGCTTGTACCATACTATCGACAATTGCTCTCGATTTTCAACCTCTTTATCACCAAGCGCGTAAATTGTGGCGACGCAATCGACTATGCTCAGCGCCGACAAGAAAACGTGGGGGATCTCATCCTTGAAACGCTCAACATTCTCGAAAAGCACGGCGGACCCGACGCTTTTGTCAACATCAAGTATATGATCCCGACCTACGAGAGCTGCATGACGCGGCACTGAGTCCACGTCGCACCTGTCACACTTCCTAATGGAGCTAGCGTCCGAGCGAACTTATCTCGGAGCGTTGCGACTGCGTCTTAATCAAATTAGCCTTTTATTTATGCATTCGACTCGTTTGAAACACCCTGAGCTTGGTTTCCGCTTACGCAGGTGTTGACGTTTCTGAAGCAGGCACTCACAATTAAAATCGAGCGTCAGTGAATAAGGCGGGGCGACCACCCCAATTCGCCATGAAGACGAGGCCAGCATTGACAGTATTGGCATCGGACCAAGGCCTGGAAGCCAAGTATCGTGGAGATGATGACGACGATGACATAATGGAAGCTTCGTGCGATATTGGCGAGACGACTCTGCACAAGGCTGGTCTACGGATCAATCGCACGGGCGTCACCTTCGAGGCCGGCTATCCTGACGACAAACCCTACAGAGTAGAGGAGGAAGAGGTCGGCGAGTGCTTGCTGATGCCACGTACGACACGGAAATCGGTTGCACTGGATATGCTGGAGACCTGTAGCATGATCGGTCGTGGGAGTTCTGGACAGGTTTTCAAGTCGAGACATCACGAATCGGGAGCTTTGTACGCCGTCAAAGTGGTAACCAACGTGTTCGACAAACCCAGGCGTGACCAACTGCTCACCGAAATCCGCACGTTATATGGCATCGAAAGCGATCATCTCGTCGGTTTCCACGGTGCATACTTCCAAGATCATGCACTAAGTATCGTACTTGAGTTCTGCGCACTTGGTTCACTAGATCAACTACTAGGAAACCTACCCAAACGCAATAATGTCGTCCCGGAACGGGTAGTAGCCGCTATCGCCACTCAGATTATCACTGGACTGGCTCACCTCAAGCAAGTACGACATGTTCATCGAGACATCAAGCCACAGAACATCCTTGTTCAACAGGATGGAGCTATCAAGCTCACCGATTTTGGGCTTGCCCGTGAATTGAGTTCTTCAACCAGCATGGCCCAAACTTTTGTGGGAACGTTTAAGTACATGGCTCCAGAGCGCGTGCAAAACGAGCCTTATGAGTAAGTCGCGCATGTGTGTTTTCAGGTTGGTTCGATTCGACTCACTTTCTTGTATTTATCGCTTCCAGCTACAAGTCAGATATATGGAGTCTTGGACTTGTTCTCATCGAGTGCGCTACGAGGGCATTTCCATACGCGAACGCACGTAGCTACATCGATGTAAGAGCCTGCTCGAATGGGTTATTTATTTTGCTCACTTGACCCGTGATCGATCAAACAGGTCGTGCAAAGTATCGTTGAAAGCCCTGAGCCTCGTCTACCTGAAACCGACTCCAATGGCGAGCCCTTCACGTCTGAGTTCCACAAATTCATCAGCTTGTGCCTGAAGAAAGAGGTGCGGGGAGAAAACATTATTTTGTGAGGCTGAGTTGACCCTATTTCCTACATACTTAGCCTTCAGAGCGGGCAACAGTTGAGGACCTACTGGAGTCATCATGGCTGCAACTCCATGAGGCCACCAACACTGAACGTTGTATACGGCGGTGCGCTGCGTGGTTTGATCGTGTTGGCTTGATGCCGTCTGAGGAAACATCGGAAATCAAAGAACAGCACTACAAGCGCAACCACGACGCTAAAGAGCTGAAGTCGAAATTGGTTGAAGACGATATCGAGATCGAAGAGTGTATCGAGACAGATGAAGAGTGATAGACTGGTGAACGCATTTGTACGCGTCTGTCTATTCGAAATGATAGCAATAATTGCGTCAAAGTACTGTTCATAACAAACCCCATGACGCTTTAGTCTACCCATGCGAGAGTAGGTATTCACGTGCTGAATCGTGTGCGCTGCAAGAACCATAGCGCTTCGAGCCTGCGCTCCTCCAGTCACTAGACTCCAAGAAAAGCCGTTCACGGAGAGCTATCATCACACCCACCAGACTGATGGCACCGACCATGGCTATCACACCTAGGAATTGAGTGGCACGACGTTGAGCGGATGTCCAGCTACTCGACCCGGCCGCTGTTTCTTGGTTGGCGTCCAGATCCGGCGATGCTGCCAGTAGTTGTTGGGCAGATAGTTGAGCCGAAAATCTCATGCGCGCTATGCAGTCGGACAGATCGTTCAGAAGTGAAGAGAAGCGTAGCGTGCCAAGACCCGAGGCAGCATCCCATCCAGCCGTGGCAACATGACCTTTTTCACAGCACTGCATGCCCCTGGAACCACACGAGATATCGCCTTGAGTGATGTCAGCGAATACGTGGGGGCACACGTCGTACAACCGGTAAAATAAAGGGTTGAGGAAACCAAGTGGCGGCATATTTGGTAGAGCGCGGTTGAGCAATGCAACCATTGAAGCCAGTACTGGGGCGGACACGGACGTACCATCCGTCGCGCCAACCATGCCGTCCACAACGACTGGGAATGCATGTCCAACGGCTGCAACGTCCGGTAAAGCTCTCCCTGTTGTGCGAAAATACGGCGATAGTCCAGATGTATTCGCAAAGTCCAAGTACGGAGCTACCGCTTTGCGTTGGTAACTGGGCATGTCGTAAATTTCGCTGAAGCCGCCACCAGACGTGATGAGCGCTCGAGCTGACGCTGTGGATGTCACAGCTTCATGCCATTTTCCCCTACCGTCTCTCGTGGAGCCTGACGCGATGGTTGTAGCTCCCACGGCAGTAACATACGGAGAGGAGGCTGGAAACATCGCTATGAACTTGGAGCAAGACGGCAGGTGACAAAACCCTTCAGCAAGGTGGCTGCCTCTAACACCAGCGTCCCCAGCAGAAACAAGCACGGAAATACCTCGCAAGGCTGTTTTCATAAGTTCGCGGTTCACAGCTTCCGCATAAGCAACAGGAACGCTGCACTCGTCATCCGTGTAGCTGATGGACACGACGGCGGGCGGGGGCTGCATGGCGTTCACATCCTGTAAGAAAGTCAAGAACGGTTCCTGATTATCTGCGGCGTAGGGTTGCGTCGGGTCTCTGTAGTTGGCGTAGCACATCATCTCGATTTCGGTGGCATCGCCAACATCATGCCCCGTAAGAGCTGCCGTCACCTGAATGTCTAATGAAGCCTCACCTGTTGGTTTGCTTGAAAGACATGGTCCAGTGGTCTTAGGCAGCTTCCCAATTTGTTCTTGGCCATCAATCGTGTGCAAGAACTGCCGCAGATCCTGCTCGTTGTAGACCTCGCGCAAGAACGTGCCTACTACAAGTTTGTTGCGCTGTACTTGACTAGTCGTGGCGTTTTCATTCAAAATCGCATGGCTGCTAGCACTTCTGATCGTCAGCTTGTCTGGGATATCGTACTGATCTCGGATAACTGCAGGTGTAGCGCCCTGTGCTCCAACTCGGAAATCGTTTGTGAAGGGCTGCTGTTTGACAGCAAAAGGGTCGTTGCCGTCTGTGCCTCCTCCCTGCATGAATCTCGCCTGCATTTCTGTTGGGAAGCTCTCCAGTCCGTCCACATAAGTCACGATTCCTTGCAGATGCTGTGGGATTTTGTAGCTCTCTTCCGGACGGACAACTGCCAGTCCAGAGCGTTCTTTGTGTCTGTAGTGGAACATTTTGGTGCTGAAAAGTTTCTCTGCTGAGGCTGCAGAGAGCTTCAAGCTCCACAGATCTCCGACCACATCGGCAGGTTTTAATTCGAGCACTTGGACGTCCTCAGTCAATTGCTGGAAGCCTCGAAGGTTCTCTTCTGAGGGGAAAAGTGATCTCGGAGCTCTTCGAGCGAGGTCAAATGCTGGCCGTAAGAAGGTGACGCAGGGTCGGTCACGCTCTCTACGAGTGCTGCCAGTTGCACGTCACTCTTCTGAGGGGATAAAGCCACTCGCAGTGTCAGTGGGAGCTGCGGGAAGCACGAGCACCTCGTTCCCATCGCGATGGATGGGCGTTTTGCACAGATTTAATGGCCTGTTCTGATGCAATGGCGAGGAATTGCGACGCTGTGAGCAGTAGAAGGAGTCGTACAGACGAGAGGAACAAGCTGCGGGGTCCCATGGCGGCAAACGATCTCTGGGAGCCGCAGGAGAGATGGATGCAGACGACGTCCCCTCCGTCGAATGTGCGGCGGCGGTTGAAGACGAATAGATTTTGGATAATTTTACAAAATCTAAGGTGTAGCCATTTCGTTCAAAGTTCATTACGTCATGCCTTCATTTCGGCTGAACTGCTCATAAAAAACTACCGTACTTGCTGATGACTTGACTGTCCGATCAATCGATTTGTTGTCCCCATGGAGGCGTCACGATAGCATGCACACTGTACTCGTCGGTAGGGCTCTGAACTTGACGGCCATGCACGAATCGCTTTCTGGCATACAAAGCGGCTCCGACGATTCCCACCACGGCGACGATGCAAGCGATGACTGCAATCAAAATGCCTTCCGTCCCGATTGCACCGTCGCTCTCTTGTGAGCTCACAGTATTTGCAGTGTCAGCTGCTGCTAGGAAATCGTGTTAGCATCCTTGCCACTAGGAGTTTTAGTTGGATGTTGCGCCGCATTCCCGTACTGCCCCTCTTGCGCATAAGGAGGCCTTGTCGTGGTCGGATTTCTACTAGTTGGTCGCGGCGTAACCGGTCTAGGTGTATACGGTCTTCGCGTTGTCGGAGCGGGCGTCGGCTCCGGCGTGGTCACTGCAGGAGTAGGCTCCGGCGTTGTCGGAGCGGGCGTCGGCTCCGGCGTGGTCACTGCAGGAGTAGGTTCCGGCGTTGTCGGAGCGGGCGTCGGCTCCGGCGTGGTCACTGCAGGAGTAGGTTCCGGCGTGGTCACTGCAGGAGTAGGCTCCGGCGTGGTCACTGCAGGAGTAGGTTCCGGCGTTGTCGGAGCGGGCGTCGGCTCCGGCGTGGTCACTGCAGGAGTAGGTTCCGGCGTGGTCACTGCAGGAGTAGGTTCCGGAGTGGTCACTGCAGGAGTAGGTTCCGGCGTGGTCACTGCAGGAGTAGGCTCCGGCGTTGTCGGAGCGGGCGTCGGCTCCGGCGTGGTCACTGCAGGAGTAGGCTCCGGCGTGGTCACTGCAGGAGTAGGTTCCGGCGTTGTCGGAGCGGGCGTCGGCTCCGGCGTGGTCACTGCAGGAGTAGGCTCCGGCGTTGTCGGAGCGGGCGTCGGCTCCGGCGTGGTCACTGCAGGAGTAGGCTCCGGCGTGGTCACTGCAGGAGTAGGTTCCGGCGTTGTCGGAGCGGGCGTCGGCTCCGGCGTGGTCACTGCAGGAGTAGGTTCCGGCGTGGTCACTGCAGGAGTAGGTTCCGGAGTGGTCACTGCAGGAGTAGGTTCCGGCGTGGTCACTGCAGGAGTAGGCTCCGGCGTTGTCGGAGCGGGCGTCGGCTCCGGCGTGGTCACTGCAGGAGTAGGCTCCGGCGTGGTCACTGCAGGAGTAGGTTCCGGCGTTGTCGGAGCGGGCGTCGGCTCCGGCGTGGTCACTGCAGGAGTAGGCTCCGGCGTTGTCGGAGCGGGCGTCGGCTCCGGCGTGGTCACTGCAGGAGTAGGCTCCGGCGTGGTCACTGCAGGAGTAGGTTCCGGCGTTGTCGGAGCGGGCGTCGGCTCCGGCGTGGTCACCGCAGGAGTAGGTTCCGGCGTGGTCACTGCAGGAGTAGGTTCCGGAGTGGTCACTGCAGGAGTAGGTTCCGGCGTGGTCACTGCAGGAGTAGGCTCCGGCGTTGTCGGAGCGGGCGTCGGCTCCGGCGTGGTCACTGCAGGAGTAGGTTCCGGCGTTGTCGGAGCGGGCGTCGGCTCCGGCGTGGTCACTGCAGGAGTAGGCTCCGGCGTGGTCACTGCAGGAGTAGGTTCCGGCGTTGTCGGAGCGGGCGTCGGCTCCGGCGTGGTCACCGCAGGAGTAGGTTCCGGCGTGGTCACTGCAGGAGTAGGTTCCGGAGTGGTCACTGCAGGAGTAGGTTCCGGCGTGGTCACTGCAGGAGTAGGCTCCGGCGTTGTCGGAGCGGGCGTCGGCTCCGGCGTGGTCACTGCAGGAGTAGGTTCCGGCGTTGTCGGAGCGGGCGTCGGCTCCGGCGTGGTCACTGCAGGAGTAGGTTCCGGCGTTGTCGGAGCGGGCGTCGGCTCCGGCGTGGTCACTGCAGGAGTAGGCTCCGGAGTGGTCACTGCAGGAGTAGGCTCCGGAGTGGTCACTGCAGGAGTAGGTTCCGGAGTGGTCACTGCAGGAGTAGGTTCCGGAGTGGTCACTGCAGGAGTAGGTTCCGGCGTTGTCGGAGCGGGCGTCGGCTCCGGCGTGGTCACTGCAGGAGTAGGCTCCGGCGTTGTCGGAGCGGGCGTCGGCTCCGGCGTGGTCACTGCAGGAGTAGGTTCCGGCGTTGTCGGAGCGGGCGTCGGCTCCGGCGTGGTCACTGCAGGAGTAGGCTCCGGAGTGGTCACTGCAGGAGTAGGCTCCGGAGTGGTCACTGCAGGAGTAGGTTCCGGAGTGGTCACTGCAGGAGTAGGTTCCGGCGTGGTCACTGCAGGAGTAGGCTCCGGCGTTGTCGGAGCGGGCGTCGGCTCCGGCGTGGTCACTGCAGGAGTAGGTTCCGGAGTGGTCACTGCAGGAGTAGGTTCCGGAGTGGTCACTGCAGGAGTAGGCTCCGGCGTTGTCGGAGCGGGCGTCGGCTCCGGCGTGGTCACTGCAGGAGTAGGCTCCGGCGTTGTCGGAGCGGGCGTCGGCTCCGGCGTGGTCACTGCAGGAGTAGGCTCCGGCGTGGTCACTGCAGGAGTAGGTTCCGGCGTTGTCGGAGCGGGCGTCGGCTCCGGCGTGGTCACTGCAGGAGTAGGCTCCGGCGTTGTCGGAGCGGGCGTCGGCTCCGGCGTGGTCACTGCAGGAGTAGGCTCCGGAGTGGTCACTGCAGGAGTAGGCTCCGGAGTGGTCACTGCAGGAGTAGGTTCCGGAGTGGTCACTGCAGGAGTAGGTTCCGGCGTGGTCACTGCAGGAGTAGGCTCCGGCGTTGTCGGAGCGGGCGTCGGCTCCGGCGTGGTCACTGCAGGAGTAGGCTCCGGCGTTGTCGGAGCGGGCGTCGGCTCCTCGCTCGTGGGGGCCGGCGTCGGCACGTCAGTTGACGTCTCCGGTGTGGTCGGGAATGGTGTCGGCTCCTCAGTTGTGGGCGCCGGAGCGTCAGTCGGCTCTGGAGTTGATGGACTTTCCGTGGAAGCTGGCGGTGTGGCTGGTATCGGAGTTGCTGTTGAAGGCTCCGGCGTTTGAGGAACTGGCGCTTCTGTCGATGGTGTTGGTGTTTCTGGTGCAGGCGTCTCCTGAACAGGAGTTGGCGTAGGCGTTCCAGGGACCGGTATCTCGGTAGCAGGTATTGGAGTCTCTGAAGCCGGTGTTTCGGCTGGTGTAGTGGGCGATTCAGGGATAGGAATCTCTGTTACAGGAGCCTCAGTAGACGGAGTTGGAGCTTCCGGTGTAGCGCTTGAAGGAATTGGCGTGTCACTTGACGGTGTATCTGTCGTCGGCAACTCGGGTGTCGGCGCCTCTGTCACGGGCGATTCTGTTTCGGGCTTCGCCGGCTCGTTAGTCGCTGGTGCATTGGTCGCAGGTGCTTCTGTCACCGGCGGGGCAGTCGCTGGCGCTGCTGTGGGTGTTTCTGTTGGTTTCTCTCCGCAGTCATAGAGCTCTGTCACCTGACTGGTCCGCGAGAACCAGCTCTGGTCATAGTCCTCGTTGCCGTCGAACGCGGTGCTTTCGTCGATGCCGTCTACAATGTCGTCTCCATCAAAGTCCCAAGTTGGACAACTCTTCGCTTCCGTCGGCACTGTAGCTGCCGGGGTGGACACCGGCGCGTCTCCGCATCCTACTGATGGCAACACGCACCCCACGTGGATTCTGAAACGATCCGACACTCGGCGTCCTCCGGCGCTACACACTGTCCACCTAAGTACGACGGCAAATTCTCATGACAGTCCGCTACCGCCACGTCCCCCTGCAGAGGGCACACCGCTCCCGCTGGACTCGACCCTGCGCCGGAGCACAGCGCGCCCCTGGAGTCGTCAATGGCGTAGGTGGCGTCGCCACACACACTCACGTCCAGCGCTCGGACGCAACTCGCGCCCAGCGCTGCGATACTAACACTGTCGCTATTCGCATGCCCCTCTTTCTCAATTGAAGAGGTGCTGTCCGTAGCCAGCGAAATGTCAAGTGAGACTGGGCTGGTCGCGACGGAGGGCACGAACATGTGGGTCGACAGAGATGCGGACTCACTTCACCTTTCGATAACTGATATTTCGGTGGCAAGCGATCTCTGGAAGAAGATATGTATGGTGTAAATAGTATGTATTACTGTCGTACAGCGCCTATTGTAAAGATGCGATATTCTAAATAACCTGTGTAATTGATTGAAGAGGCAAATGAGCATGACACTAAAAGAAGGAGGTTTTAGAGTGGAACGAAAAGTGACTGACGTCAAATGGCCGTACGTAGCGACTGAGTCAGTCGCTGCGAGCCACACTGCGTTAACGACGTGGCTAAGCGGGACGATTGTCCTGATTGTTGAGGGTTTCTTCGCCGAGACTTGCCCGCAATAGCATTGCAGATGTGATATATGAGCCGTGGTTGCCAAGTCCATCGAACACACTGCCGTTGGCTTGATATCCGCGACCGCCAATCACGCCATACTCAAATCAAGTCAGTCAAAGTGATAGCCACTGAATGCATCGCACACTTCCAACACGTTCCTTGCCCAAGAATTATCATGGCCCTCCGTTCCTTAGATTGCCTAATAGATTCGAGTGTTAGGGGCAACGTGAGGCAACTGGGAGCGCGATGGAATGCCATTTGCGGTGGCAGGTCGAACGATAGCAAAAGAATCCGACAAAGAATCTTCCTGGGTTAGTTAGCGTGGAAAACAATTTAATGTAGTGGTCGGGAGGGTATCCGCTGAACAGCGGGTGACATCGCGACGTGCGGATAATCTTTGATGATGCCCTGGGTAGAGCCGCCAGCTCATTAGTGCGGCGATATAGTGTCCTAACGGTGAAGTTGAAGGCAACTTCAATGAATAACATGGCACGCTTTGATATTGATATCTTCTTGTACCGATAAGCTGCACCCGTTCTCTCCTTCGCTAACGAGTCCGTCGAAGTATGGCGCTGCTGTGCCGCGGGGAATCATGGAGTATCTTTGCGTGCCGTATGATGAAAACATGGTTCACTGTGCCCAAATGGCAGCAACTTCAACGTCGACCGCCGCAGATAAAAAAAAACTAATGAACCACTTTTTGACCGTACGTCTTTGGTACATGTAGTAGAGACACCGATGGATGGAGAAGTTAGTAGGTTCATCTTACATGGCCGCATTGAATATTGTAATGTCAGAAGTGTTGCATTTCTGCTTCCTAAGATGCGTTACCTGTCCTGTCCACAAGTTCGTTTGCGTCTACTCGATCAATAGCCATGCAGACTTCGCCACCGATCACCAGCCCCGTTGCATACGTATTTGTTGTCAGGAAGGCAATACTCGCTGCGGCAACACTTAAACTTCTATGGCGTGAAGTGAACAGCACATGCAGACACAATTTTCATTGAAACAGACTCGCGAATTTATAACTTGCTTTTAAAAAGGGTGCAGTTGATGCTAGCATTTGGTGAGGGAGGAGTGTTAACCGCGCCACAAAATTACAGGTACGTGAAGATAAAGTTGAAGGCACCTCAATGAATGACACGCACGCTTTGATATTGATGTTGTGTAAGTAGAACCGATATGCTGCACCTTTCCGTGTGCATTCTCTCCTTCGCAAACAGATATCAATCCCGTGGACGCTTGAGAGCGTTTGAGAAGAACACGGATAGCAACGCTGGCTTCCATCACTCACTCGGCAATATCGCACAAGATGGACGAAATAGAGCCGCGCCTGCCATTGCGGTGTGTCGTGGTGGCAGGCCGCTCGCACGTAGCTCCGGGTCCATTATCGCGCCCACGCCCGTACCGTCGTTCTCCGCGCAGTCGCCTCTCAGGTACACTTTGACTACGCAAGCGAGTCATGGACGGCAGTTCATCATGCCGTGGGATCTTGATGGGAGGTGGCTGATGAGCTTGTAGGCTGGCGCGAAATGGCTGTTTACGCTTCTTCGATCGGGTACCACCGCTAACTGTCCCGATATCTCGGGGCACATCATCACCGTACTCACTGACGTCGCCGGTGCTCATAGAGTTTACCTCTGCCCTTGCTGAAGCACGTTTCGTCGACTCGGTTTTAATCTTTGACTTCTTCTTCTTGCTCTTCTTCACACTGTTTTCAACATCCGCGTGAATATCTGGGACCACCAGTTCGTCCTTCACTTGCCCGCTAAAAACTCTGCATGGGCTTCTTGGCTCAATTCCGCCATCATCTCGATAGGACTGCGAATCTTGGAGTCCGCCTGAGCTTTGCGGCTCTTTTCATTTGGGTTCTGGATCACAGCCGAGAGCTCTTCACGTAGCGCGGCAATCTGGGACTGGAATCGCTTACGTTCTGCGCCGGCGGCGTTCCCTGCAAGCACCTGTAATGACGTGATGCGGTTCACGAGGCTGCGGATGCGTCGATGCGGCCAGCGCACGAGACCGTTGCGACGGCAGATCTTCTTCATCAGCGTGATGCACACCCCCAATTCTTTCGCGACAACCGCCATGGGTTTGTTAAAGTGCGGACGCAACTCGTTAAGAGTCAGGTCTTTCACATTCATGACGCCGCTAGTGGAGTGTCCACTCGACGCCATGGGTGGCGCCAAATTCTTGGCCAAATTGGTGGGACTGGCACTGGGCAGAAAGAGCCCTGTATCCCCGAGATCATGATATCGCCAAGGTTCACAGCCGTCGGCGTCGTAGGGTATGCTGCCGTCGAAGCCGAAGACGTATTTCCTCCCGACTGACTTTGGGACTGCATCATGATGTGTTGCGGGCTTATTGCCAATGGCGTTCCAGTCATATAAAGAGACGCCAGTCCTGACCCGTGGATCGGAGACAGTTGCAGTGGCAAACCGTGTTCCAATTGCTGGTCCAACTGCTGTTGGTGCTGCTGCAGTTGAAGCTGCTGAGTCTGAAGTTGCATGTACGGCGTGACGAGTCCCGCCCCGTTCGAGAGCGCGTCCAGTTGGCCCGTGGGTTGCGTCAGGAGCGCGTACATGTTTTGAGGCGCTTCGTACGACCACGTGTCGGAGATGAATCTCGAGTCAAATTGCAGGTCTTTCATCACAGTTGGAGACACTGGCGAGGCTGAGTCGCAGTTCAGAGTCGGGACTGGGAGGCCGTCGCTGGGTTTGGGCAGCAGCGACTTGAGCCCGTCCGGGTCCAGAGTCTCCGCCAGACTGCTACTGGTTTGGACATTGGCAGTCTCCACTTTGAGCGCTGAGCCCCGGGGGTTGTGGGTCTGGTCTTGAGCGAGTGCAAACCGGCGTCTGACCAGGCCAACTCTGCGGCCTTCGCTGCAGCCATCGCAGGCTTGTGTTCGTCCATAGCAGACGCGGGTTTTGTCATGACCTGCGGACTGCTCTCGGGCGCTGCCAGTTCGGGTGCTCGGTGCTGCTCCATGTCCGCCGCCATTGTGCGTTGGAGAGGGAAAAAGATCTCACGAGCAAGCTGGCGTGTTGGGCGCTCTATCTCGCTCTCAGCAGCGCGAGTCAGGAATGGCAGACGTCCATCAGCCTGGCGTTGGGGTGTGCGGAAGGAAAATATCGAAGGAAATCTTGTTCCGGCCCGCTTCCGCCAACACGTTTTTCGACATTTAGACTTTTGGGCGGTTTCGCTTCAACGAAGGGTCGCGGGGATGATCTTTGATTGGCTCATGCGGTTCGAGAAATCTTTTGGAGCCGCTGCTGCGCGTTTTTGTCCAGCTCTTTTCGGAAATTCAAAAGCACCCAGGATTTCAGGATACTAGGCAGCCTTCCGCCATTGGCTCTCTCAATGGCAATGTCCTAGCGGATACTGCATCCAAGTGCTCGTCATGGTGACGCCGCGACTGCCGAATGCCGCTGTCTGCAGACGAAAGGCAACGTATTTATATGTGGCAGTACAGTACGTCTTTCCTTTTAACGACTAGCCCAATTATTTCCATGCAATCATGTCGCCAACGAAAAACGTTTCGACTTGCCTTAGATGCACTTGCAGCACCAGAGAGCAGCGTTGGGCTGTTAGATATAGGTCAAGACCGCTGCAAAACGTGTTTCAGTATCCTTGCCGGTGGGTGGTGCAATGAGATCGAATGCTTTAACCTACAGGCACCAACCGAAGCGCCATCGAATTCGATATACACCAGAATGCGCGTCTAGCGTAACGCAGCTACTAGTCACCGCCACCAA
This sequence comes from Phytophthora boehmeriae, assembly GCA_011947355.1. Classification (NCBI taxonomy): domain Eukaryota; phylum Oomycota; class Peronosporomycetes; order Peronosporales; family Peronosporaceae; genus Phytophthora; species Phytophthora boehmeriae. Next base: position 470,177 of record JAAVTJ010000230.1, on the reverse strand, counting down.
TGCCCTTGGGGCCTTCACTCTCTTCTCCGACCACAAACGCTACATGCAGTGTGGCTCGACTGGAGTTCACATCGACCCGGTGGATTTTCTCCGCCGTTCAGTCCAGTGGTGTAGGCACCCGGAATCATTTGCCACTGCAATCGATGGCAAATGTCTGTGTAATGTTTGCCGAACCATATTTTGATTGTGGCTCAGCTAGAGGGTGGACCATGCACTTGAACTGCACTTGACCTGCAAAACGTTTGTACTTCTCCTTCGTATGGCCGACTGCGCTCACAACAACCTCACGAATATCTACTTATTATAGTACATCCACACTCGCAACCAATCGTCCCCATGGAATCCTAATACTGTACCGGTAAGTGCAGCAGTTGCTACAGCCTGCACCATCGGCGACCTGAGAAATTTGGCCAGATGGGTATTGCAGCGGGTGTCGATGAGGAAGGGCAAGGCCTGCTGGTGCTGATCGTCGGCTGGAAGGTGAAAACACTCGTCCACGTAGCTTCTCAGACGAGTTTATGGCAACATACCCTGCCATAGTAGCACACGACGTTCAGCTAGCTCATCCACGCCAAGTGGACTTGATGCAATTCTGCAAAGTATGCCAAGAAAGCCATGTAGCGTTGGGTGCACAGTTATCGTTGGGAAGATCTTGGCAAAAGTCGTGAAGTATTATTGTTGCGACACCACTCCGCCAGGCACAAATCACCGCTGGCGTCAGGTCAGTTGTCGGCACTTGCACTTGGGCCCGGGCATGTATTCATGCACTGCTCGCTTGCTGGCCTCAATTGTTGTGGGTCAATGCCACGCTCCCTCGCATACCTTCCAGCAACGTCTTGCTGCTATTGAAATCACTCCCCGCGTTCCTTCCAGAGAGCTTCTGAACTCTTGGTGCTTCTCGTCGACGAAATCCGAGTAGCTCCACCAGAAACGAGGCACACATGCTGCCAACACTCACAGCAGAAACGAGTCCCCAGCTGCTCTCTGCAGTGAGAGGCATCTGATTGACCCCGTCCCTCGAATCGGCAGTTGGCGGACGTCCGTTGCTACTGGTCCTCAATTGCCAACGAGCTCCGTGCGTCATAATCACCCACGAGGCCCATGCCATGCCCAGCAGCGGCTCAAGTGTTGGTCACTCTTCCTTGCCATCCTCCTTCTCCTCCAGCGAACACAAGAGCGACTCAAGTTCGAGCAATAGTGACGCGAGTCCAAGTCTGCCACCCCTGGAGACAAGTGCTGAGCCCCACGCGGTTGCAGATCAAGTGATCGAAATCTCCATCTCTTCCGAGGAGCAGCCAAGTTGGAGACGCCACAATCGGCCGGCACACACGGGGCCTATGCCATGGCCTGGTCGCACTCGCAGCGTTCTGCGCAGATACTCACCCCTGGTGCCACCCACGGCACTGTTCATTGCTCTACTTGTGCTGCTCGTGCAAGACCTGGTCAATGCACACAGGAACGGCGACTCGCCTGCAAGAAAAGAAACTGTGATCGAATGGAGTGACTGTACGATGGACAGCGCTATTGCCAATGCATTCAACATAACGGTGCAGTGCACCAAGGTGGAGTTACCGCTGTGCTACGAGGGTATATGCAACGCCGAAAATGACACTGCAACCATTGCCGTGTCGTTGAAGCGGATACCTGCATTAATTGCGGACAGCACCAGCGGTAAGGTACAGGCTATTTGGTATCTTCCTGATCGACCTGATGTGCAAACTCGCGAGGAAGTGGACTTGGAAATGGCTCTCCTGTATCAAGAGCTGATGAATACTGTGGATATCTACACTCTGGATTTGCGAGGCACCGGGAACAGCACAGCTCTCTCGTGCAATGCGTCCGATGGGTCGCTGTTGCAAGCCAACGTTTTCGCAAGGAATAACGGCGACATCAATCTTCGTGACGTGCAGGCTTGTGCTCAACATCTGCAAGATTTGGGCTACACCAACCTCAGGGCTTTTTCGTTAGCCAGTGCTGCTCGAGACATTGAGAAAGTCGTTGCGGATACCCAGACCGACTTACAGGTCATCATCTATGCGCTCGGTTACGGAACTCTTGTGGCTCAGCAGCTCATGCAGCGTGAGGCCTCGCAGATTGTCGGCTGCGTGCTGGACGGAGCGCTTGGAATGCCCGCTGGAGACACAGGCTCTGCCTCATTGTCGCTATCTGAAGTGGAAGCAGCTGCGTATGAGTTGTCCAAGAGCGCTAAGGATTTTGGCGAGGTTGCAAATGGTTTTATCGCATGGTGCCAGGCTGACACCAGTTGCTCTACAATGTTCTCGGGTGCTACCCCTACCACGATGATCAACACCACGCTTTTTGAAGTTTATGATCGACTCGATGGGGACGCAACCTCCATGTGTGCTGCGATTCTCAGCGACGTCGATGCTAGCGGAAGTATCAATTCCGCTACGGCCAGTGTAACTCCTCCGTCATTTGTCCTTCGGCAGCTCATGGCGCAAATGATGGAAAGCTCTACTCTTCGAGCGTTTATCCCTGTGCTAACGTACCGCTTTCATCGATGTGGCTCCGAAGATCTGGTGGTACTCTCCAACTTTGTGAACACAACTTTGAAAACACTTCACGGCTCGGACACACCTGATCTGCTATACGCAATTCAGGCGTTTAGTGAGCTTTGGGAGCGGCCTACAGCAAACCAGACAGAATTAACGAACCGGTTTACCGACTCTGCGATCAGTGATGGCCGCGAGTACACCCAACTACTGAGCTACTGCTTGTTCACTGGTGATTCTTCTCCTGCGTGTGTGAATGCCACAACGTTTGAACACGCATCGACTGCTACATCGAGGAACGGAGCTACCCTGTCGTACGAACACGATGCGATAGATGTCACCACCAATGTGATTCCCTCGGGGGCAAGCATTTTACTGCTCAGTAGCGGACTAGATCCGATCTCACCCCCAAATATGCTGCAGCTTTGTTTGATTCGCTTCAAGGTGTGAATAAAGCGCATCTAGTGGCACCCAACGGAACACACGGCGTGGTTCAGTCCGCAATGCTGTCAAATGGTACTGGTTGTGGTCGCCAAGTGCTGGCATCCTACGTTCGTCATAGTGGGAATTTGAGCGCTTATGATGCGACCTGTATGGATGAGGTGCTACCTCCAAGTCTGGCAATCACGAATATCTCCACTCTGTTGGTGCTTGGTGTCTCAGATGCGTACGACGGCGTGCTTGACATCGGTAGCGAAAGCGATGGCAGCATCGGTGCCTCTGGCAGCAGCAATAGCCCTGCTGGTTCTCCGTCTTCCGGTTCAAGCATTGACGATCTGAACAAACAAATATCGGCGCTGGAGAGTTCTCGACGACGCTATAAGATGGCATTAATTATTGTCGGGAGTGCGCTCGCTGCCTTGCTGGTAGGTGGCGTGGTGCTTTTATTTTGGCGCCATCACCGCAAGAAGCAGCTCGAGTACGAAGAAGTTCTGCTCCGACACATGCGCGGCGATGCGGATAACGAGCTTGAGCTAATGCACAGTATCTATTTGCTGTCCTCCAGCCCCTCAAGTAACGGGGAGAGGGGGCGGGACGCGTCGAGGCAATGACGACGCTAGAGGCCACTACGTTACGAGCGTACAAAGTCCAGCGTATGTAGAGAAATATTTAACGCATAGAATAGATTGGAAACAGTATGTTGCCTATAAGCGTCCTGCCTGCACTTGTTTCTGAGCTTGGCATTGACTACGTTTTCACGGGACCAGCTAGGATGGGTACACTTTGGTTGAACTTCAGACTTGAAGTGCCATGAGTTAGCGCTTCAAATTCGGGTTAAGCGCACGGAATTCAAGTGAGTTCATACAATTCTATCACGCTATCACATACGTGGCGGCCAAGCGCGCCATCACCTTTTTGTCTGAATCACTTTGGATCAATCGACATTTACGTAGATAACCATCGCGTTCCTGGAGTAGTGGAGGCATGAGTGCATCGCCAGAAAAACGCGAGAGCCAGAGATTGAGCTCGCTGTTACTCGCAGCGAGTAGCTAGCATCTAAGTATTGCTGCCGATACTGGCTCATTAAAGGAGATCAGTAGGCGCTGGCTAAAGCGATCGCACTGTGAGCAGCAGCAAGGCAGTCACTAAGGGAGGCAAAAGACCTTGAAGAGGACCCATTCGACCGAAGGAAAGAGGGCATTTAGTTCGAGATGACCATTCATCGACCGCGCTTTTTGCAGGCTCTTGCCATCGGCTGCTGCTGCCGCTCTCTTCTGCTTTAGGGGACGTTTCATTCGGGCTCAAAGAGCAGAAACTGGACTGCAGTCACTTTTTCCAGTCATTTCCCCATCATCGTCATGCTGCACTGCAAAGAGCCATGTACGGCTCTCTTAAGCCTCAGAGCAGTGATGGCAGCTCCACAGCACGCGCCCTCGAAAGCCATCGACCGCAGCCGCTTAATCAAAACTGAAGCAGCGTTTCAGACCCTGCAATCGCTAATATCCTGAAGCGGGACGTGCGGCAGCAACGGCGGAATGCATCAGATACGCCCTGTCAGATCTGATCTGACGCTTCAGCGTAGTTTATATCCGGGTTGACCCGCCAGATTGGCTTGACAGACCCGCTAGCGAATGCAGCTTTCTGCAAGATCCATACAAGCTGGATAAACGCGACAATGTAGTAGTAGGAATGCCTTGACCGTGCGTTGGGAAGGCAACACCACTGCTTCCATATGAAAACTGCACGGCAACGAGCCTCGTTAGGAGGTGATGAACAGTATGAGGGGAATGGGTTTGCAGTCGCGGGTCGGGTTCAGGCGGTGCCAGAGCATGGACGAATTAGAACGTTTCTAAAGCTCTCCCTTGTGTTGAGGGTCTGCTCTCACTTCAGAAACTCTTAGCCGAGGGAGTCCTGCGAGGTCTCTCCGCTTGCTTTTCTGTCTCGTGTCGCCATGATGGCGTGGCCGGAGGAGCCGCAGTCCCGATCGGGGGACTGGCCTGACGCTGAGCTGCTCGAGTCCGCGTCCTTCTACGCGCCAGACCCGAACGAGCGCGCCCAACACGGCGCCAACAACTTCGGGGCCCAGAACCCGTCGGGACTCACGTACTCAGCGTCCTGCCCGTCCTTCTCGGGCCTGGACGATGCTGACGACCTCATGGCGGACGCGGGGGCGGGCAACGGTCTGCTGTCCTTCCCGTTTGGGTCTCAAGAACCGCTGGCGGACGCCGTGGGACCCGCAGATTCGCTCTTCTCTGGCGATAAAAACTACGACATGCTGCTGGAGTTCCAGCAAGAATACCAGAACGCATCGCAGCGCCAATTCCCCACCAACAAGCCACGGGACAGCCAATGGACTTGGTGCACCAGCAGATGGCGGGCGGGCGACGAGGTTTCCACGGCTCCCAATCCTTCACCAGTTTGTCCAGCATGGAGTCGGACTACAACCGCATGAATGGTGGGGCAGATGCCAAATTAATAATGTTTTTGGGGATAGAGCGTTCTAACTCATGATGGTTCTTACTGTTGTTGGTGGTGCAGCGAGTAAAAGAAAGAAGGGGACTGAGCGATGGATGAAACTGCAGCGTCATAAGTCGTTCGATTCGACGACCCCGTTGACAGACCAATTTGATATGACAGATGCAACGTTCGGCGGCACTTTTAACTCAGGCAACGCCTCGACAGGGGCCGAAATGCTGCAAGAGTGCGTTTGTTGTTGGTGAATGCTGGTGCTATTTATCTGCTGGAGCAGATTTACTAACTTTGTTGCTTGCTTTGACAGCTCGTCGAACGGAGATATGATCGGCTTCTCTATTGAGGATTTCTCGTCGATGCCGTCGGATGATCCAAACTGGCCTCCGATGTCTTACGGATCTGCGCCTAGCGCGATTGGTGGAAACTACATGCAGGAAGCACAGCAACCACAACTACAGCAAATGTCCATGCAGACGTGTGATAGCGACGTGGACAAATCTGTTTCGTCGTCTGCGGAGGTGGAACCGGCGTCCGACCTGGACATGCTGCTGTCGGAGAACGAGCGTGCAAACCTCTTTGACGCTATTCGTGACTTCGAGTCGCCGGGCGATGCAGGGATTTTATTTGACACGCAGCCATCTCCAGAACAGCCACCCCAACAATTACGACTTGAAACAAAAGAACAGAGTGCTGCGCCTTTGTCTGGAAAGAAGAAGCCATCGGTTAGCCCGCCGTTGCACTCTGGACACCACAAGAACAGTTCTAGTGGGATACCGCGTCCATTTTCTTTGAATTCGTCATCGTCAGGGGTTCCATCAGGAACACCACCAACGGGCTGCGTACCAATGCGTACACGTCTTCAACAGATTCTGGTGCACTCCGTTATGAACTCGGATGCTGGCTCATCATTGTCATCTTACGAGCGCAACTACTTGATGACGTCATCGCTGTTTTTCCCCGCAAAGGCACCCGAAACTGCAGGATCGCTATGGTTGTTGTTGCATTCAGCGCAGTGCGAGAACGGTTGCGACATTGCAGGCTGCAGTGTTATGCGTCGTGTGTTGAACCACTGCTTAGGCTGTGAGCTCGTGGTAGGCAAATGTAAGCAGCCGTGTAATGACGCCAAGGCTATGCTGCTACATTACGGCTCATGTAACAGCAAAGGAAGCATGCACGGTCGATCTTGCTCTGTGTGCTGGAATTTATTGGAGATCGATCACTCCCATCAAGCGATTAGCCATGGCAATGTCAACCGTTCCACTGGACCGACGCCAAACAACACACCAGCCTCTCTGTTGTCGTCACCTTCGCCGCGGATGGGTATGGGCACACCACCAAACCTGATGCCGATGCCGCCGAGGAGCCCCGGGGTGACAGGATCTCCAGCTTATCGTTCACCGTCTCGTCGTGGACCGAGTAGCACAAAGCACGTGCCCATCCAACCCAACCCATTGCCTACGGCATCGAATCCAATGGGTCTCATTGGTGGGCTGCCACCACACTTTGGATATTCCCTGTCATTGTATTTGGAGCAGACATCTGCCCCGTTCCGCGCGGAAGTGAAGACTCGTGTGGAGAAGCGTGTGACTGCTGCTGCAGGCCAGGACTTGCTGCAGCACATGCAGAAGAAGACGCGATTGCGCAGTTTGGACGACCTTCGTTCAGAAGCTAGAACCATCGTTCTGGGTGAGCTGGAGCGGGAGCTGCATTTCCACATGCAGTACAACTGGGCCAACTCGACGACTCCGGGTGCGTCTCCTGATGGAGTTGCTCAACTACCTCCGTACCTCATGAACTTCTCGACCACCGGGTTCGGTGCTTTCCAAGCGCAGCAGGCCGCGCTTCAGGCTGCCATGGCTTCGTCGGCTCGACCTCCTTCGGCGCCTTCAACATCTCCGCAGGGGCCGTCAAACAAACTCGAAGTGCGTCCAACTCGTCTAAACTTGCGTCGAGTGGTAGCTCGTCCAAAGTTCCTGGGCGGGAGAAGTAAATGAGTGTGTTCGTGACGCATGACTCTCATGTGGCTCAGTTACTTCGACGGAGCCCACAACTGCGTATTTTTCTGCTAATTTATTTTACGAAATGAGATTGAATCGCTCTCTTCAATTCGCCTATTGGGGCCTTTCTATTGGACAAAATTCGAAATCGCACCACCCGAATGTATCATCATCAACGATGCTGAGGACCTCACTGACCTCGCGTGTGCCGCACCTCGCGCGGGCTCTAAGCGCCTCCGCGCGCTGCAGACGGAGTACGATTACCTCGTGATCGGCGCAGGGAGCGGCGGCATGGCCAGCGCCCGTCGCGCCGCCAGTTACCCTGGCACTCGCGTGGCTGTGGTGGAGCAGGCGCGACTCGGAGGCACTTGCGTCAATGTGGGCTGTGTGCCCAAGAAACTCATGTTTATTGCCGCTGATTTAGGCCACAAGCTGCGCCACGATCTGTTACATTATGGGTTCGAAGATGCAGAGTCTGGGGGTCATGTGAGCCAACACGCACGCTTCGATTGGGCCAAACTCAAGGCCAGACGCGATGCTTACGTGCTTCGACTGAATGGCATTTACGAGAGGTTGGAGCGCGATGGGAAGAGGACTAGTTACCAGACGCCGACGCTTACTTGTTGATTATTACTATTGGTGTGCAGGAACCTGGCGAATTCAAGGTGGACTTGATCCGTGGGTCGGCGGTGTTCAACGACAACGGAAATGTGGAGGTGGACGGCAAGGAAGTGCGGGCCAAACATGTGCTGATTGCTGTCGGAGGCAAACCGATGATCCCAGATATCCCTGGTACGTGCTCGGTTATGAAACAGACCCGCCGGCTGTAAATGCTAGATTTGTTTGAGGGTATTTACTACGAAATTGTTGAACAGGCAAGGAGCTGTGCATTGACTCGGACGGATTCTTCGAGCTAGAGACTCTCCCCAAGAAGGTGGCGGTCGTGGGTGCTGGATACATTGCAGTCGAACTGGCAGGTGTGCTTAACGCACTTGGGTCCGACACGTCCATTTTCTGCCGCAAGGAGGAGTACTGCGCACGTTTGATGTATGTTGGAACTCGCCCAGATTGCGCCTCGCGGTGATAAGTATCTAACAGCAATGTTGATGGCTGCAGGAAATTGTTCGGACGACACTAGAAGACGCGATGAAGAAGGATGGCATTCATCTGCAGCCACATAGCAATATTGCTGAGGTCAAACAAACAGCCGACGGTACCAAGACTTTAATACTCGCCGACCGCTCAGAGCACGGTGGCTATGATGTCGTGCTCTTCGCGGCTGGTCGCGTACCGTTGACGTCAACGCTGAAGCTCGGCAAGGCAGATGTCACCACGGACAAGAACGGCTTTATTCCGGTTAACGAGTTTCAAGAGACATCTAACAACACAGTGCTAGCTGTGGGCGATGTATGCGGCACACCAGCTCTGACCCCTGTGGCTATTGCGGCCGGACGACGGCTCTCTGACCGTCTCTTTGGAGGCATGAGCGATGCTAAGGTCTCGTACGAAAACATTCCGACCGTCGTATTCAGCCACCCTCCGATCGGCACGATTGGGTTGACAGAGGCGCAGGCTCGTCAAAAATATGGCGACGACTCCATCAAGGTTTATACGAGCTGCTTTGTGAACATGTACTACGGTCTCATCAATGAAGTGGACGAAGCCACCGGCGAGCCAAAGGACAAACCCAAGACCGCCATGAAGCTTGTGTGTGCTGGCAAGGACGAGAAGGTGGTTGGACTGCACATGATTGGCATGGCCGCCGACGAGATCCTGCAGGGGTTTGGCGTGGCGGTGAAGATGGGTGCCACCAAGGCCGATTTTGACGATTGCATTGCAATCCACCCCACTGCTGGCGAGGAGCTGGTGACGTTGGCTCCTTGGGGACTTAGCGGCAGCAGTTAAAACGTAGATAGAATCTATAGATTCTGCGAAGCAAATGTCGGGACAAGTCAGGGACAAGCTAGTTGAAGTGGAACGAATCTTTTGCGATCCGACGTAGGGGGATGGGGAGAACATCAGTTTGTCGACGCGCTCCTTCTGACACCAAGGGGGCGCGAGAGCAGGACAATCGAGGTGGCAAGCATCACGCAGTGCATTTGATCCTATACTTCGAGCATGTATGTATGAATCCTACACGGTGTAGGCTACAGGTACTGTAGTCGATACACCGCAGTGCTCTCTATTAATAAGAATAGGCAGGAAGCAAGTGTATGTCGACGTACTTAACCCTATCCTCGAGAAAATTATCAGAGACGACGGATACGATCGGACATTCTTGTGCTCCGAAGGCGTCCAGTTGTTAGACTTGGTTTCAGTATACCGACATGGCTTCAACTTCGCATTCAACTTGCGACGTCATCGTCATTCTGGCATTCTCGACCTCCTGCAACGATAACCCATGGCAAGCGATAAGCGAACGATTCTCTCGGGCAAGCGCGCCCGCAACCGCAGGAAGAAAGCGGCTCTGCGTGCTGCCAACCAAGCGCAAGCAGCCGCTCCCACGCCCGAGTGCGACAGCGACGAAGACTCCAAGCAGCGTCAGCGCCAGAAGCTCGTGGACTCGGCTTCAGACAGCGACAAGACCACGTCGCAGAGCGAGAACGAGGACGACGGCCTCGTGTTTGTGTGCCGCCCCACAATGCCGGACTTTTGCTCGGTCTTCGTGCCTCGAAGTGAAGCCTCCGCCAGTTCGCACAAGACGCGCGATCTTGCGGACTGCAAGGCGTTCACGACCAGCGTCCCGTCGTTCCGAGAGACGGGGGAAGGCTTCGTCGTCTACACAGTTGAGCTGACGACGTGCAGCGAACCACGTCGTTCCTTCCAGCTGGAGCGACGTTTCTCCGAGTTTGTGGCGTGTGCTGCAGCGCTCAACAAACAGCTGACAAGCGGCGCTGCGGCCCGTTGCCTCGCAGCTCTTAACGACGAAGAGAGCAAGAACTCTAGCGGTGACGAGCCTGAGCTGGAGGCTGATTTCCAGTGGGAACTCCCCGCCAAAACTTGGTTCCGTGTGACTCAGGCCAGTGCTCTGGAGGAGAGACGCGCTCAGCTTGAGCGCTCGCTGGAAAACCTGCTGTTGCGACACCACCGCTGCGTGTGTAATCTGCCGGTGCTGCGAGACTTCCTCATGCTCGACATCTTCGGTGTGCAGGTGGTGGAGCAGAAGAACCTCGAGAGCGCACACTGCGACTAATGACGGCGATCTACTGCAGAAAGACCGCTAGAAACAACATCTACATACTGAAGCCCCGCCCAGATTGCGAGTCTGGCGCAGCCAACCCATCGGGCTGGTCTATATCATTTTATCCGCACCGGTCCAAACTCAAGCCGAGGTGCACGACCCCAACTCTTGAGTTGGCACGCAGGGGGCAGCGAACGCTATCTCCAGAAAGCACTAACACAGAAATTAGAGAACGCCACTGCGGCGTCCAATAGAAAAATGCACGAGAACCATTGATCCGCCTCTGAGTCAGAAGCGGCCGATCGCAATGCATCCTAAAAGTAGCCATGTATCCTGTAAATGGCGTGTTTGCGACCATCCGCGAATTCTGAGCAGGTGGCCTCTAATCACATTGATAGGACTGAAATCCCATTTTCCGCCAATCACGTCGCAGTTAACAGCCAGCCATTGGAGAGCCGTTATGTGCATCATTCCTCAACTCCATCAACAACCGCAAGCTGTTGGCCATGTCTTCGTCGTCTCCGTGGCTCGTGCTCAAGTTCGGGGCACGAGTGTGTCCACTGCTGCTCGATGGCAAAACATTTGCAGCCAGGTCCGCTCGCACCTGGACACTCCCGAGTCTCCGCGAGTTTGGGTCACCATCTCCGCGCTCTCGCAAATCACCAACAAACTCACACGCGCGCTGCTGCTGGCCAGCGAACGTGGCAGTAGCCACACAGAGCTCACCACCAACATCGCACTGCAGCACTTCGCACTCGCCTACGAGGTCGGTCTGCTGCCGGCTCTGCCGGATGTCGAAGGCAGCGTGGAGCTGCACGATCGGTGGCAGCAGCTGTGGCTCGACACTGTGCTGAGCCACGGAGAAGACGGATCCACTTTCTCCACGTCGCCCATCGACCCACTGCTGCCCAAGACGCTGCACCCGCTGCTGGAGGAGCTCAAGAACCTCGTGCGGGTGCTGGAAGGCATCAAACTCACGGAGGAGGCGTCGCCGAGGATTCAGGCGCGAGTGTTGGCCTTCGGAGAGCTCTTGTCGACTCATCTGGGGCGTTGCATCATGGCACACTACGGGCTGACAGATGTGGAGAGAGTGGATGCGCGTGATCTGCTCGTAAGCGACCCGGCAAGCGCCAAGTCAGAAGAGGACAGGTATCTACAGGCTGAGGTGCTGCCTCGACTTGATCGTGAACAGGCAGAGAATGCCGCTTCTGGGAAGAAGGTGGTTCTTACGCAGGGCTTCATCGCCAGCACGAGCACGGGTGCCACGTGCGTATTGGGACGGGGTGGCAGTGACACGTCTGGCTCCTTGTTTGCAGCTCTGCTCGGCGCGCAGAAGTACGAGATCTGGACGGACGTGCACGGCATGTTCACGACCGATCCTAGGTACGTGCACAATGCGCGACTTATCAAGAGCTTGGATTACCGTGAGGCCCAGGAGCTTGCTGCCATGGGCGCCAAGGTGCTGCATCCGCGTTGCATCATCCCAGCGCAGTGGGGCAAGGTTCCTCTTGAAATTCGTAACACCAATGACCCGACCGGCGAGAAGACTGTTATCCACCCAGCGACGGCCTCCGACAAGGCTGAAAGCGGAAGCCCAAAAATCTTGGCTGTAGTAAAGCGCCAGAACATGACGACACTCAGCATCACGGCGTTCGACATGTGCGGCACGTCGGGTTTCTTGGCGAAGGTGTTTGCTCCTTTTGAGGCGTGCGGCATCTCCGTAGACCTTATCGCAACCTCGCAATTCTCCGTGACGGTGACGCTTGATCACATCCCTGGCGGCGTTGACGGCGCGCCGTTCTGTCAGCTGCTCGAGGCACTCAACGAGCACTCGAAGGTGCAGGTGTTTGAAGACTGCTCTGTCGTGTCTATTGTGGGTCGTGGATTACGCAAGGCGCTGGCTGAATTGGGCTGCGTCTTCAGCGTTCTTGAGAATTATGACGTGCTTCTGCTGAGCGAGTCGGCCGAGGACCTGAACCTGTCCTTTGTGCTTCAACAGAATGAGGCCGATGATATCGTTGCTCGCATGCATGGCTTCTTCTTCCCTGGCGACGAGCAGGCTGTGGCACCGCCGGCGAAAATTGTATCAGGTGATGTTGCCAAGACTTCGGTCGCACCATTGCCTCTTCACCCCTCCACACCTAGAGCTGCTACCAATGGCGAGACGTCTTCTCCAATCGTGCCACCAACAAGCACTTTTCAGCAGGCGACGATCCGGCGGTCGCCGTCTCGCGACTCGCTCTTTGGCCCTACGTGGCAGTCACTGCTTGATGCCACGCAAGCTAACAAAACTGCTTAGAATAACACAGCAAGCTTGAGGCCCAAGTATACTGCCACAGAGCTGGATGCCTGGGCGCAGTTGTATTTCATGTAGATAGAGGTTATGACCCGGTTGCTCATGAAGCCACCACTCGGTTGGCAATAGAAAGCAGGAGCGTTTTGCCTTCTAACACGAGCCGCATGCGTATTTTCACTCGTCGCTGTCACTTTCATCGTAGTTGTCGTCTTCGTCAACTTCCAAAGCCTTTGCTGTGGACGACGCTGCTACAGGTTTAACGCTTTTGCAGGCATCTTCTGTGCGCTTCTCTGGTGCAGTCTCTGGTGCAGTCTCCGGTGTATCATCTTGCATTCGACCATCAGTAGCTGGCCCTGTCTTCGCTAAAGTTGAAACCGTTGTAGCAGATTTTGCAGTCATCGTCCTCTTCGATGGTCTACGCATGCCACAGCAACCATCAGTAAGATAGCTCATCAGCTAGCACAAGTGTACACGCTGGAGTACGCACTTCTTGGCTCCCGTCGTCAGCGGCCTCTTCCTGCCCCGCGTTGGCTTGTGGTACTTGGCAGCACTCTCATCGATAGCAGCCACCTTCTCATGCAAAAACTTGAGTTCTTCAGTCGCCACAACGCTCTTTTTCCTGTTCATCAATGGGCAGCATTGGCAGCGTCAGCCCCAAGGAGCAAGTCGCACCAAGAGCGTATCTGTCGTCCTACAGCTCAATTGGCGTCAGTCCATTGGCAGAGCCCTTCGCTGTCTGCTGCTGCATCTTATGAGCCAGATCCCTCACGAAAACCTGCAGAGCTGAAGCTGCTCACCAGCAGAGCATTAGATCGGTTAGCAAAGACCAACAAGAACTGCTCCTTACAGCACGAGAGCACAGCGGACTCGCCCACTTGGCCCATGTCTTTTGCTCGCGGAGTAGTCGCTTCACGCGGCCCTAGTGGTAACGAGCAGCGTCAAGGTTAGCGCCGCCCAGAGACTCGTGCACACAGACGTCGGCGATACCTTGAGCACATCTCGCTGCTTCATTCTTGTTGGTTATGGTTTAGAAATGTTTCTAATTGGTCGGTTAAAAACTCGCTGCTTGTCAACCGCAAGATGATGTCGCGGTGGAGGCAGCAGCTCCGAGCTCTGCAGCGCCACTCGCAGCAACGCTCTCTCCGCTCTTCTTCCTCCTCCTTGCGCTCCTTCTCTTCAGCTGCGTCTGGTGGAAACGGCGACGCTGAATTCGCTCTGGGGGTCAAGTATTTGCTGGGCAAAGCTGAAGGCGGAGGTGAAGTGGGCAGTTCTTCGTCGGTGCATGGCGCGTTGCTGCACTGGACAAACGCTGCTGAGAAGGGCCACACTCGAGCTCAAGGCGCTTTGGGCAGTTTGTACCTCAAAGGCCACGCTGGAGTTCCTCGTAATGTGGCGCTAGCCTTCAAGTTCTTGCAGCAAGCGGCGGACGCTGGACACGACGGCAGCTGCCACGAAATGGGCAAACTCTTCTTCCAGGGCAGCGACGAAGTGCCGCGGGACTTGGAGAGGGCGTTGCACTACTGGACGCAGGCGGCTGCGAGCGGTCACATGGCTGCGAGCTACGACCTGGGCTACATGTACGCTCAAGGTTTGCACGTGGCTCAGGACGACGAGAAGGCGGTGCAGCTCTATCGCCAAGCAGCGAGCAAGGACATGCCCGAAGCGCACCGTGCACTGGGCAATGCTTGCCTGCATGGCAAAGGCGTGCCACAAGACGCGGAGCAGGCAGCGACGCACTTCCGCCATGCAGCAGAAGCAGGCAATGCATTGGCGCAGTTCGATCTGGGCGCGTGCTACATGCTTGGACGAGGCGTTGAGCAGGACTTCGCCAAGGCAGCGCAGTTCTTTTTCCTTGGGGCTGAGGGTGGAGTTCCGCAGGCACAACTCTGTCTTGCCCAGCTTTTCGAGAATGGGCAGGGAATTCCAGCTGATCACGAGAAGGCTGTGCAGTACTATCAGGTGGCAGCACAAGGTGGACTGCATGAAGCCAAGCAGGCGTTGGATCGTCTGGGTGCACCTCATGAACCGACGAAGTAGACACCGCAGCTTAGATGAGGTACACAGCAATACAAACAAAACTAGACGTGTCAGTCCTGAAACCACACATGGTTTTAAAAATCTCTTGAACAATGTCGTGAACTGCATCTTTCCCGCATCCGTCGCTGCGTTCCTTCATCGTGTACGCTGCCAAATCTACGCGCACGCCAGCAAGGGGGCGTGGTAGTAGTATGGGACTTGAACTACAGAGACGTGCCGATGCGCTGGATATTGGTCGAACTGAGGCAAACGACTTGCTGTTGGACGGACGGACGGGCGGTGGGTGGATCATTACTTTATCTAGAGGCTAACAGCGCAAACAAGAAAACGTAAAACAATATTAATCCAAGAGAACACGTAAACTGTGACGCAGCAATAGCAGCCGCAAGACACACGCACACGAGATAAAAGCCACACCACCAACGGATAGTGCTGCTAGGAGCCCGTGGCTTGTGGCTTGCGCTTCTAGAACGAATTCCGCGACCCAGTACCTGGCTTTTCTTCTGCTTGATTTCCGCCTCAGCCACGCTGTGCAGCCGAATAACGCTCGGCTGGCTCTGGTTGTATTTCTCCGCACCCATAGACCAATCGTACGACAGTGTGTATGCGAAGATATCTCCACGCGCGTTAAACTTGCCGGTCGTGATCGATTGGTTGCTGTTGTTGCATAAGTAATAAAAACAAGTGAGTGAGTACTTCAGTTTTCGCATGTATCGCGGCAGAACAGTTCATCAGTCCTACCATTTGTTGAAAGTCTTGAGCTTCTGGCGTGCATCCTTGTCCCAGAAGCAGAAGGTGCCGTCGCCGCCAGTAGTGGAAAACGTGCCGAACGGGTGGAACGCGATGCTGCTCACAGGGTAAATGTCGGATCCATCGCGATGGCACTTAAACGCAAAGTCGTTCCTACAAAGGCGTATCATAACGCGCTCGTCAGTGCAATCATACTCTCAGCCCAACTCATAACGGCAGCAACCAACCTCTTGTCCTTGTCCTCAACGTGCTGGATGGCACAGCGACCCTCAATCGAGCCAATAGCGAAACCCGATGCATCAGGGAAACACGCAATTGTTCGCGTCTGGAACTTCAAATTGGACTGAATCGTCTTGTAAATCTGCGAGGGCTTGCGGATGTCGAACACATGGACCTGGCGGTCCGCCGTCGCCACCACTAGCAGCGGGTGCTTGACGTCCATGGCGTAGCAACGCTCTGAGAGCTGCACCGAGGCCATGGGCGTCGGCGATCTCGTGTCCCAGTACTTGAGAGTCTTATCCCAACTGCCGGTCGCCACACAGTTGGCCTCCTGGATAGCTGCAATGCTGCGGATCGGCGCGTCGTGCTGTCATCAACGAGCACGGTGGTCAGTCTCCATCTTCACTGCAAATTACGCCAGTCAAGTGAACGCACCGCTGCAATCTGCTGGCCCTGCGCCGGACCGTTCAACACCCACATCTTGGCTGTCTTGTCGCACGAGCCGGAGAATACCGTGCTTCCATCCTGTTTCACCAGAGGAATATCTTGCTTAGAGAAGAGACAAGAGGGATGAATGTCATATCACCTACCCCACTGAAGGCCGTGCACAGCACTGGAGCCTCGTGCGAGATCTGAGCCTTGGCGACGGCGTTAAACTGCGTGCCTTGCTGCTGCACTTCCCAGCAGCGGACAAAGTTGTCCCAGCTGCCAGACACCAGCACGTTGGACGTTGGACTCCACGCCAGGTCCTGGATGCCATCGTTGATGGTCTCTCCGATGGTGTAGTCGTTGTTCGGGTTCAGGTACCCTCCGGCCTGCGCTGGCTGGCCGAACGACATGCTCACTCCCGACGATGGTAATGAATGACCACTTGGGTGGCTTTCGCTATATTGTGGTGGAGACATTTTATTATGTGACCCACATACACTCGATTAATAATGCCATGAATTTATTTTCAGACGAGCAATGGAAGCTGTTGCTGCCAAGGACACGCGAGCGCATCTGACGCTGGAGCAGAAGGCCCAACTGCGCGCTTTCCTGGCCGCCAACCCGAACCTGCCGCAGTTCGCAGTCACCGACTGGGTGCGAGAGCACTTCCACGTCCGTCTGGGCCGCAGTACGCTGTACCGCATCCAGCGCGCCCCAGAGTCCGCCTTCACGTCTGGCAACCTCAGGCGCAAGAAGCTTCGACGCGTGAAATTCCCGGAATTCGAGCAGTTTTTACTCAAGTTTTACAAAGAGCGACGGCACTTGAAGCTGGAGATATCGGACGACGAGCTGCTGCGGAAGGCGGCCGAGTGTCGCGCCTCGTGCGGCATCAGCGACTCGGACCTCAAGCTCTCGAACGGATGGCTCTACCGCTTCAAGATCCGCCACCAGCTTGGGAACGTGTCGCCACAGGAGATTGCAACACAAGATAGAAACAGACAGCAGACCGCCACAGCGACGCAAACACAACCAGCAGACAGCAGTCAAGGCCCGACGGAACGCTCTGGAACGACCTCAAACGCTGTGGTGTTGTCAGCACGAGCACTTACAACGGTGCAAGCTCCTGGATTCCTGAACTGGGAACCAACTGGTGAATTCCAGCAGGAGCACGTTATGCTCGTCAATGATGGCGTCGTTGTGACGCACGCTGGAGTGTTTGAAGTGAACATTCGCATGGAGCACAGTGCGTCACTGCAGTCGGAGTGCGTCTTTAAAGTGTATTGGGGCGACCGTGTTGTAGGCGAAGGCATCACCTCTGCGCACGTATTGAACGATGTTGCCAGTAGTGTTGTGGTCGTGTCCTGCCTTCGCGTAGAAGCTCCGACGGTGCTGCGAGTGGAGTTTCTCGCAGCAGGTTATGCATTCACAGACAGCAGGCTGGTAGTGCGGCTTGAAGGCGCGGAAGCACATTGAGTCACCGCTGGTGGTAATTGCAGCTGAGAACTTTGTATACCTTCACAAACGAATACTCTTCGCTTTTCACTTATCCAGCAATCGTAACACGAGCCGACTTTCACTAGAGGCAGCGCCTGATGCATGGTATTCGACACGAACCACCGTCTTTGCTGGCAACATGCACCTCAGCTGCAGCACGCTCAGTGCTCGTCCGCAGTCGTTTCTCACGTAGCGTTCGCACTGACCCAACAACTCCACACCACACCACACTTTAAAAATGGCCGTCGATGATCCAGTAGAGAGTGCCGTATGCTGAAGCTCCACGTTGAGCTGACATGTAGCGTCGCGCAGGACGGCGATCCCGTCGTTGTCCACAGAAAAGGTGTCGTTAAACGCCATTCCGCTGGCCAACTTCCACTTTACGAACGCCACAGCCACTGTCGGGCGTACTGCTGCTGCTGAGATGTATCTAAGCGCCTGGACAGTATCCAAGCCGCATGCGGCAAATGTGTTATGGGTTTGATCATCGTCTGCACTTATCTCTGTGCCACTCGAGAGCGCAAGTCGTCTCTCTGCCCCGCTGTCAGCTCTGTCACCTGACACTACTGCAGACCTCGAAACCCTTGATCCGTGGCTTCTACTCTGATTTGGCGCTCGAGGCTTCCGCGTGGGCTTCTCAGCTTGTGGTACGTGAGCCTTCACAGTCTGCGTCTCTGCTTCTTCCTCTCCGCATCGCTCTCCTCTCGCCTGTGGAGCAGTCCTTAACGCGTGTCTCTCCTTGAAACGATAGAGCCATCCATTGGACAGCTTGAGCTCCTCCTGAGGGATTCCGTGACGCTCTCGGAGCTCTGCAGCTGCGCGAATCAACGCGTCATCGGTCAGTGCGGGGCCTCCGCTCTGACTCAGACGCCGATTCTCCTCGTAGAACGCCAGAACGTCGCGCTCCAGCGCTGGGAACTTGACGCTTCGCCTCTTTTTCTGTCGCGCGTTGCCTGCGAACGCTGCGACTGGCGCGTGGTAGATGCGGTAGAGTGTGGCGCGCCCCACCGTCGCGCCAAAGTGCTCTTGGACCCACGCCACGACTGCCGCCAGCTGCAGATCCGCGTGTTGGCTCCAGAATTCCTTCAGCTGCAGCTTCTGCGCGTTGGTCAGGAACGTCCGCTTCGCCTTGGGCTCTGGCATGTCAACGGAACAAATTTGACTCGGCTTCACTATACCGCTCTGTTCAAAACGGACGTTACATGATGGATGCTATTCACACACATGAAACAGACTCGCTTGATTGATTGAACGTAGCTGCAGGGCAGCAGGTCAATGGAAACTTCGTCGTTGACGACAGCCAGCCCAGGCAGCGAGTCGGCATGCAGTAGGAAACTCTGCAGCTCGATGGAATGACGTGGCGAATGGATCCCGTCCATACTTAATATCCTTGTCAATTCGGACTGGCTCGTATCGTTTTTACTGCTAATTTTGACTGCCAAGGCTTTTTATAATCACAAGCCCTGTCTTACCCGATACGATTACGTAGCTCAGACTCAACGCTGCTCCAGCATTCAGAACCGAATCGGGAACGCGAACGTCAATTGCTTTGCTTCCCTCTTCTCGCTTCACCATGCGCAGCTCCTCCCGCCAGGCAGCAGCAGCTGTGGCCTTTGCAATCGCTTGCGTCTGCGCTTCAGCTGAGCCTTCGACCATCTCCGAGACGCGTGCAGCAGGTTGAGCAAACTCATTCTTCACGCTCGCTCACTGCCGACCGATATATTTAGTATTGACTTTTGTATACACGCAGACACTTTAGCACCTCCGTCCCCGTTAGTCGAAGCGCTGCGACGTCACGCCGACAACGAAGCGGTTCGAGGACTCAGCGACGCTGCGCTGTCCCCATTCGTGTCCCGTTCGGAGCGTCGCGACGCTCTCGTGCAGCTCGGAGACATGTACTTCTACGGCAATCAGTCTCTGGACACGAGCGTCAATGGCACTTTGGCGATGAGTCTGTACGCCGAGGCGGCAGCGATGGGGGCGCCGCGGGCCCAGTTCCACGTGGGTGTGGCCCAGAGCTACGGGCTCTGGGGGTTCCCGCTGGACGAAGCTGGTGCGATGACCAACTACTACTTTGCAGCCCTGGGGGCGATATTGGCGCTGCAATGGCATTGGGACATAAGCATTTATTAGGACTGGGGGCGCCCAAAAATGCGAGTCAGCGGTGCGCTATTATGAAGTGGCAGCTAATGAAGGCGTTGCAAGACGGGAACAAAATGTCAGTCGACCGGCCATCTACGATTTGCCTTATCGCCGACTGAAGACGTTGGCGGAGACTCAACACAAGAAGAACTTACCTAGCGATAGCGCAATTGTAGACTACTACCAATTCTCGGCGGATAAGGGCGACCCGGACGCTACACTGAACTTGGCCACGCTGCACTACTATGGAGCACGAGGACTTGAGCAAGATGTCGAGAGAGCAGCGGTACTTTTCAAAAAGGCCTATGATCTGGGGGCTAGTGGAGGAGCATACCATCTGGGGCATATTTACAACCACGGGATTGGAGTCCCGCAAGATAACGCCACCGCGTTGAAATACCTGCAGGAAGCAGTGAACGAGGGCAACACAGCAGCACAGAATGAGTTAGCACACATGTACTTGCTTGGAAAGGGAACTACACCGAATGAGTTAGAAGCTGTGAACCTTTTTAAGGCTGCAGCCAAGCAGGGAAGCATGGAGGCCTTCTACAACCTGGGTGTGTTACATATGCGCGGCGGTGGCTCAAAGGGTTCCGTGGTCGCGATTGATCATCCCGAATATGAGGTTGCGCACGGGTATTTTCAGGTAGCTGCGCACCAGGGCCACACTATCTCTAGCCACAAACTTGGGCACATGAGCTTGCATGGAATTGGCACGACTCGATCATGCAAGAACGCAGTGGAGTCATTTAAGATGGTGGCGGAACGTGGTGAATGGGATCGTGTGCTATCACAGGCGTACAGGGATTTTAAGCACCAAGATTACGAAGCGGCTTTCATGAAGTACGCTGTGATGGCGCAGCAAGGCTATGAAGTCGCTCAGCATAACGCTGCATACCTCTTGGACTATGACTTTTTGACACCTTCAGCATTTTCATCTGCGCTGTCACTGACACCTTTTAGCGTGGAACTGGACGAGGACGTGGTGGCTACAACGGCTGTGATGCTGTATAAACTGGCAGCCCAACAGGGAAATGTGGATGCCAACCTAAAGATTGGTGACTACTACTACTACGGCAAAGGAGGCCATCCGGTGGACTTTGTTAAGGCCAGCGCGCATTATTCGTTGGCCAGCAAGCGCTCGAACGCACAGGCCATGTTCAATCTTGGCCTGATGTATGAGCACGGCGTGGGTGTGGAGCAGGACTTTTATCTCGCCAAGCGCTTCTTTGACAAGGCTCGTGTGGCGCACAGCGACGCGAATGTGCCGGTGACGCTTGCGCTTTGGAAAATGCGTACGCATATGACGCTGCGATCTTGGAAACGCTGGTGGGACGAGCTCGTGGGCAATGTTACGCCCTCCGTGAAAACCAACAGCGCTTCTTCGCCATCTACTGCGTCAACCAGTGCCTCGCAATCTCAAGAGGGTGGTAGACGTCATACCAAACAATCCTTCTTTTCTCTTTTGGAGAAATTGTGGCCTGGCGGCGTAAACATGAATCCCGAGACTCTTCTACGGGACACATTCGGGAACTGGCGCGAGGTGGTGCAATCCGATAATTTCCTCATCCTTGTTCTTACGATCGCCCTTGGAGTTGTGCTCTACATTCGCTCCGAGAGGCAATATTTACGAGCACCGCACCCGCAATAGTCGAAGTCAGTAGAGAAAAAGCACGGTGGGGCAAAGCAGAGCAGGGCGAGAGCCATTCAAATGGCAACGGTATGATTATTGCATTTTAATTCCTGTATTTGTTGTGCTTTGTTCATGTGTGCATCACTGCAGTTCTTCCTGTGTCGGGATGTCTGCATTCCCTTTTGTTTCATACGACTGCTGAGGATCGCGTTCAAGCCACTGCTGAAAACGCTGCATCACTGCTTGCTGGTTGATCAGTTCGCGCTTGAGTTCGCTCATCTCAGTCTCTAGCTGCCGAAGTCGCGTCTCGCTGTCATCTGCGCGTTGCTGCTCGTGTTTGAGAGCTTCCACCACAACTGGAACCAACCGCGCGTAGGCCACGTACTTAAATCCGTGCGCGTCCGTGGAAACGACTTGAGGGGCCACTCGCTCTACCTCTTGTGCAATAAATCCTAGCTCTCGCGTGCCACCCAGCGGAAACTTGTCAGGAAAATCCACCTTGTTGTACGCGTACTCGACACCTCGCAGGTGTGCGACGATCTCCGACGCGTTGGTAATTTGGTGTACATCGCGCTTGAAGCGCTCGTCCGATGCGTCCACGTATGCACCTGAGCCCATAACCTGACCGTCCACAGTCACGCTTGCCCCAAAGAATGCCTCATCCTCGACAAAGAGCTCTCCCTGGACCTCTACCATCTCGATCCCCGTCATATTCACGTTGCTGATATGTCCGCCTACGATTTCCACACCACGCAGCTCACTCTCGCTCATGTCAATGGAGCCTCGCATACGGTGTGCCTCAATTTTGTCAGCGGAAAGTGTACCGGTTGCAGCCTCAAATCGCAAAGTGTCATGCTGCTCAAGGACGCCTCCTTTGCCGAACAAAGCCACGAATCCACCACGTTGACCAGCAACCTGCACAGATTGAACTGATAGCGTAACCTCGCCTAAGTTGAGATCATTTGCTGCCTCGAAGGTCTTCACGTTCGTAAGAGATGACGTATCGAATGCTGCTGCTGTCAACGGACGCCAAATGCCTCCATCAAAAACAAAAATTGCAGCTGCTCCTGCAGCCACGTTGAGTTCTCCACTCAGCTCTTCTTCATCGTCGTTCTGGATGACAAGTAGCTGGCCAGCATATGCCTGCTCGCGATCGATCCGTGCCGTGTTAGATTCGGCTACTCCGTCACTTGTGATCTGCACGTAGCTGTTTGTGCTGGGAATGACGAAGTTAGCCGAAGCCCGCAGCTGCACGCTCGAGAATACTGCCTGTGCCTGGGAAATAAGTGCGCCATTGGACACGACTTGGCCACCGTGCGTGGTGATGATGCTGCCATGGGTCTCGAGATTTCCTAGCGAGTCCACCGAAAACGTGCTTTGTGGTCCGCCGTCACGGTCATCAGGGTAGGCAGGTCTCAAAGCTTCCATGAGCCGGAATGGAGGTGCTTGACGATGCTGTTCAGCGAGGTCAAAGCTCAGCAATGCACCAGCAAAGTTGCTGTTAAGGGACGCCACGCGAAGTGCTTTGCCATTTACCTCAGTAGTTTGAACAATTAGGCCGCCGTCTTCAATAGTGAAACCATCTCGTGTCGTGAGCCCACCAGACTCAATTTGCACACCGCCAGACTCCACACGCAAGCCCCCAGATTTGATGACCTGTCCTCCTGATGAGACAGTTAGCCCGCCTGCAACAACATGGACGCCACCACCATGCACCACCGTTGCGCCCGAATCGTGCACTTCAAATACCTTGCTGTCACCGCTTTTACTACCTCGTGCCTCGATCAAAGAGCTAGAAGCTGCTATGCCATTACTATCGTCGCGCTGCAGCAGTAGCACAGGACCTGTAGGTGCAGCCAGGGTTGTTTGCCCGTTTTTCAAGCTAAAAGTGCCGGAACGGACAGCCAAATTGCCGCTTCGTACCTCAAGACCACCGCTCATAACCTTAATACCGTCAGAAAGCACTTGAATTCCACCACGCTCTAGCCTCAAGCCGCCTTTCAGTATCTCGAGACCACCGCTGTGGATGACTGTGCTCCCTGAGCCACTCACTCGGAAAACGGGGCCTTTGGGTTGCGATATGCGGACAAAATCCGGCAAACCCGACAGCTCGGACGTGGACACGGCTGCAAGGCGCTCCAGGTTCAGCAGTGCAGAACCATCGGTGGAAGGCTTGGTTGATGTCTGCAACTGCAAGTGAAGTGGCGTATCTTGCAGTCGCACACGTCCATTTTTCATCTCGAGCGTGCTATCCTTTTCAAGGTGTAAGGAACTTCCGCCACTCATGAAGAGGCCTCCGTCACGTATCTGCAATGACCCATAATGCCACGTAGTGTCCCCACGGCCGTTCATGGTGAAGACAGCTCTGTCGTTAACTTCTGCACGAATTAGATTGAATTCAGTGGAGAGATCGCGTGTCGCCGACAAACGCAACGCGTTTCCCTTGAAGAACGGACCGAGTGCAGGCCCAACCAGAATGTCTTGATCGTCGCGGTTGTTGCCGCAGTGTTCTCCATAATATCCCTCCTGGCAAGCACAGATCCCCGTGGCAGTGTTACAATCGCCATGTCCGCTACATTCTTCATAGGATTTCACATCGATGTCTGTAATACTCTCAAATGAGCACTGCACTGATCCAGTCGGCGGCGACACTTGCACCTTCGTGGCATCACACCAAAAATCTGTCGCTGGAGGATTACCGTCGTGAAAGAACAGATTATTCATGATGGGGAATATCGGAAACGTGCTCAGCGCGATCTCGTATGTAGCCGAGGAGGGTTTATCAAACAACGTTCTCTCACAGGCCTGCACAAGAACAAAAAAAATGTTTAGCACCGCTGAGACTGTAAAAGGAAAGAAATAATACACTCACGAGATCGCCAAGATTCTGGAAGCGACGGAAGATACTGGTGCAGACGTCACCCGTCACGTGAACCAGTGGCATCTCAAACTCAACCTCGTGTGCGTGGAACGTCACGGTTAAGACTCCACCGGTGATGGTCGCACCCGCGCTGGTTTTAATGGTCATCTTCAGTTTCTTATCCTCCTGCATGGGAGATGTCGGATTGATGCCGTGCGGACACATTTCTGTCGGTCCAAAAGGGTCAAGCAGATCAGCCAAGTTAATCAGAAGATTAAAGGCCCAAAATGAAAGATGCACGCACTTCTAGAGCAGTCTGGACTGTTGTATCCCCATTCGCAATTGCACACGTGTTCACCCTGGCGACTGAGAGCGCATTCTCCATGCAACGAGCACGGATTGTCTTCACCAGGACAATGTGTGGCTTTCACCTCCACAGCATGAGCCGCGTTGTCTTCAATGCGCCTTAAAGCGGCAAGAAACGCGGAGAGTAAGCCCCAGAGCAGCAAACGCATGGGTCGTGCTTGGTCTGTGGCAATCTTCCTACGCTTTTGACTTGCGTCGTTTCGCAAAAGATACTTGTACGCTGTAGCTGACACCAATTATTTGTGACAGTAGCGACTGGATCGTGACCGGGATGTGGCTGTGACGTGTGCCAACTGCCCATTGCCACCGAATTGAGCCAAGACGTTCGTTGGCAGGAGGACTAATATTTAATAAACTTTCTGCGCACCTGCTTTAAATGCTCTCGGGTGCCGGTGCTGGTTGCCCGCCTAACTAGTGAAAACTTGATCGTGTCAAACGTCTTCTGTCGAGTTGGTAGTCTTCGTAAGGTCTGGAATGTCTGCAGGCTTCAACGTCCCCAAGACGTCCGATGGTTCGGAGAGAAGCATGATGCCGCCGAAGCCCGTTGACTGTTGGACTGACGAGCTGTCACCCGCCGTGGATGCTAACGCCCCGGTATCTGGTTCTTCTGTGACTTCCGAATCCCCTGTTTCCTGTGTCTCTGATATCGATTTGTCCATGTCGCTTGAGTCGTCCGGAATACGTTGTGTAGCGGATTGATCTCCTGTCTCTGCTGATGATTCTGTTTCAGACGTCGCCGTTGACTCTGACGAGGCCGTTGACTCAGACATGGCCGAGTCCGTCGTGTCCGATCCCGACGCACCTCCTGCGTCGGATGTTGCTGCTGGCGTTGGCTCTGGTATGTCCGTGTTATCTGATGTTGATGCTGGTGTTGCTTTGGGTGTTTCCGTTGTATCCGCTGTCGGAGTGGGCTCAGCTGGCGTGGGCGTATCTGTATCCATCGTTGCTGCCGGTGTAGGCTCAGCAGTCGGTGCTGGCGTGGGTGTATCAATTTCGGACGTAGCTGCCGGGGTGGGCTCGGACGTTGGAGCTGGGGTGGGCGTGTCCTCGCCACATGCAAACAATACCGTCACCTTCGTCACCTCTACGAACCAGCTCTCATCATAATCCTCGTTTCCGTCGAATAATGACGAGTCATCAATGCTTGACGCCGATTCCTCTTCGTCGTAGTCCCAAGTCTCGCACTGGTCTTCTATTACTGGTGCGCTTGTCGTGAGTGCCTTGCCGCCGCAACCTACCGACGGGAGCACGCAGCCCCACGTTGTGTCTGTCACCAACGCGCACACAGCATCTTCAGGTGCTACACACTCGCCAGAGGAATACGATGCCAAGCCTTCGACGCAGTCGGCGCTCGCTGTATCTCCTTTCAGCGGGCATGCTGTGCCCGTTGGAGTAGGGTTGGCCGACGCACAGATCGCTCCACGGTCGTCAGGCAAGTCGTACGTGGCATCGCCGCATACGCTCACCTGGAGCGCGTGCGAAGGCGTCGAAAGCGCGATAAGTAATACTGCGAGTAATGCAGTAACTGGCCGCATGTGATCCCCTCCGCCAATTTCGATATGTACGTTCCCCGGTTGGTTGTGTGGTGCCCCCATCCACGAGAGAAATTTACAAGGGCCGACCTTTTCGCAGCGACGATGGAGGTGAACACCGAACTGCGACGTTGCACATCTGAAGATGAATGCCTCGGCGTGCTGAACCGGGACGTGAGTTACTCTCTTTTGGCACAAAGGCGTTGCAAGCGATACAGATGGCTATCACCGTAGCGTATCGTTCACCAAGAAGTCTCTACTGGAAAAGCGGTGCACCACCATTTGGATCCGAAGAAAGCAGTGCCTTGACAGACAAGGAATCGGAGATGACAAATGCGTAGGTTCATGAAGTTTCGCTAAATTTTGGCAGACCACTGTACTGCAAGAGAACGCGCAGTGAAAGCCGTGTGAATAATTACCTTGCCCTTCGAATCGTGCAGCTCTATCTACTGTACGGTAAGCCTCTGCTGGTTGCGAACTTGATTCTCGTCAGGATGAATCATCGGCTACACACGTTGGCTGTGGGGAACAAGGTTGGGCTGTGCAAATAGAGCGTTGCAGCAAACAAACTTTGTCCATAGCACAAAGCACAGAGGCGCACGAGTCGACACAGAACTTGTCGGTCGACTCGAGCTCCATCAGGCACAGCTGAGAACTTGTGCAACGCTTGCCCAACCCGCACGTTCGTCTCACTGTGTTGACCTGGGAGCACGGTTTGTAGTCGACCACCCAGAGATGACCTTTTCGCTGACATCTGGCTATGGTGAATTGGCACGGACTGTTGTACGTCTGGCCGTCGGACGCACACACCGGTGAGTAGTCGCCCGTGGCGCACACGATGTTGCATGAGGACGTTGAAGTGGTCGTATCGGTTGTGGTGGCTCCGCTGTGGCGTTGGCGTAGCGCTGAATGAGGCACGTAACCTGGACAGGCATCGGTGGCTGCGAGCGATAAGGTCTTGTTGGCACAGGCAGCGTTCATGTAGAGACAGAAGTTGAGGTACGTGACTCCATCGGTGCCGCATACAGGTGAGTCTTCGTCGTCGCAGTTGCTGCCGCATCCGGAGCTTTTCGCCCGAACCGATTCCGATGCATCGAGTGCCAGCATTGCCACCAACACGACAGTCAACAACAGCATAGTGGTCTTTGCTGAACGAGTCTGACGTGTCTGTGGGTCAATTCCACAGACTGCACTGGTAAAAATAAAGCTGGTCTACAGTAGAGTTACTCGGTTGACTTCATTTTGGTACAGTGTACCAAACTTCCAGCAGCCATCATTTGAGCCGCAGACTTCGCTCGTCGACATGCTGCGCCGCCTTCAGTCCGCTTCCCGGGCGTCTGCGCGTCTGCGTGGACTCAACAGTCGCCACTCCAGCAGTCGTGGCGCCACTGCTGCGCCAGTTCTCCAACGTGGCGATGGCTGCAAGTCCCTCCAAGTGGGTGAGACGTATCACAACTTCACTCTGGAGCGAGTGGCTACTGTTCCAGAGTACGGAGTCGACGCCCTGGAGCTGAAACACGAGCCGACACAAGCCAAATACCTGCATCTGGACGCGAAGGACCCGAACAACGTCTTCAGCGTCATGTTTCGCACTCCACCGAGCAATTCCACGGGTGTGGCACACATTTTGGAGCACACAGTGCTCTGTGGCTCCAAGCGCTTCCCAGTGCGCGACCCGTTCTTTAACATGATCAAGCGCAGTCTTAACACGTACATGAACGCGTTGACGGGGCTGACCACACCATGTACCCGTTCTCCACCACGAACGCCAAGGACTGGCGGAATCTCATGAGTGTCTACCTGGACGCAGCCTTCTTCCCTAACCTGAGCAAACTCGATTTCTTGCAGGAAGGACATCGCCTGGAGATTAATGAGGACAACGACGGACAAGGAGAATTGATCTACAAAGGAGTGGTGCTCAATGAGATGAAAGGTGTGCTCTCCGACAGCAACAACATCTTTGGGACGAAGTTGCAGCGAGAGCTCCTTCGCGGCACGATATACGAACATGTGAGTGGTGGCGACCCTAAGGACATCCCGTCGCTTACGTACGAGGACTTGCGCGCTTTTCACAGCAAGAACTACCACCCGTCCAACTGCTGCTTCTACTCGTACGGTGATTTGCCGCTAACGGACCACTTGGCCTATCTCGACCAAGAGGTTCTCAATAAGTTTGACTACCGTGCTGATTCGGCTGCAACAAGTGTGGGTACCGACGGGTTTAGCATACTCAAATCTGGACCAGATGAGCAGTCTGAGCTGTTAATCGTGCAGGGCCCTGCCAGTAACATGAGTGGAGAGGCTGCAGACTCCAGCACCAAATTCTGCATGAGCAAGTTCGTGGATGTGAGCTCTACGGATCCGTTCCTGACGTTTGTGCTGCGAATAGTGGGGTATCTCCTTACTAACGGACCGTCGTCGCCGTTGTTCAAGGCCCTAATCGACTCTGACCTCGCGCAGGACTTCTCGGTAGGGACAGGTTTTGACACGTCCACTTACTACCCAACCTTCGGCGTTGGTGTCGAGGGCATTGAAGGTGGCGAGAAGACCGTTCCTGTTATTCGGGAGGCTGTGCGTAATGCGATGCAGAAGGTGATTGACGAAGGCTTTGAACAAGAGCGAGTCGCTGGACTTCTGCATCAGTTGGAGTTGAGTCTAAAGCACGTAACGGGCAATTTTGGTTTGCAGTTAATGCATGGCATTAGCTCCGTGTGGACTCATGGAGGTGACGTTATGGAAAACCTTCAGCTGAACCCGCTTTTGGAACGCTTGAATGCTGAAATGACTCGCGACCCGAAGTTCTTGGAAAGTTATGTTCGCGACTACCTCATGCGCGATGATCTTCGGGAAGTGCAGGTTTTGATGCTTCCGTCCGAGACTTTTGTACGTGACCAGGAGAGTCGCGAACGTGAACGACTGGCCGCAAAGCTAAGCGAGCAGTCCAACGCTGACCTCGATCGCATTGCTAAAACCACACAGCAACTTGAGCGCCATCAGCAGAAGGAGCAGCCGGTGGAGTGCTTACCCACGCTGACAGTAGATGACATCCCACGGATCGAGGAAGGCAATTTTGACCACATCGACAAGACACAGCTGAACTCTACGTCAGCAGAATTCGTGCGAGTCCCTTCCACGAACGAAATTTCGTACCTCCGACTTCTGTTCGACCTGGGTGCGCTTCCGCCCGCATACCACAAATACATGAATTTGTTCACGACAGTATTTGGATCGCTGGGCACGTCCCGCTACGCCTACGATGAGCTATCAACGGTCATTGCAAACTGCAGCGGAGGCGTATCGTGCTCGGCTATGACAGCGCCATCACTCACAGATGTGCACGGTGAACCTAGTAAGCAGTCAATGCTGCTGAGTACGATGTGCTTGCCGCACAAGGTGGATGAAACGCTAGGTTTGATGCACGAACTGCTGACTGACACACAATTCTTGAGCGACCGGAACCTGCGCCAGCTGCGTCTCATTCTGCAGAGCACTGCTGCGACAGCTAGCAGCAGCATCTCCTCTTCCGGTGCCTCTCTAGCTTCTACT
Organism: Phytophthora boehmeriae; assembly: GCA_011947355.1. NCBI lineage: Eukaryota > Oomycota > Peronosporomycetes > Peronosporales > Peronosporaceae > Phytophthora > Phytophthora boehmeriae. The sequence goes on along the minus strand of JAAVTJ010000230.1, from coordinate 440,269 downwards.
CGTTCGCGCGTGGGAATGACACCTGCTGGTGTGTACGACGAGTTCTACAGCGGGCTCACACAGATCGAGCAGTTGCAGAAGTGGGCGCAGTGCTCTGATGAGGAATTACGTCAAATCGCAGGGGTACTTCAGGAAATCGCGCGTGTGGCGTTCACACCGGATAACCTTCGCCTTTCAGTTGTGACAGAGGACATATTGCGCTCTCAGGTGCAACAATCTTTGAAAACGAAGCTACTCGATCGCTTGGCAGCTTCTTCATCGCCGACCGACAAAGCATCTCTCACACTGGCAAACGAGGATTTGGTCGTGCCTTCAGTGTCACCCAAGAACTACTTCGCGTTTCCCGTATCTGTGAACTTCGTAGTGGAGACGCAGCCATCTGTGTCATTTGCGCACGAGGACCACGTTCCACTTACAGTGTTGGCGCAAATGATGTCGTCATGCTATCTCCATCAGCAAGTGCGTGAGCAAGGAGGAGCTTACGGCTCTGGTGTTGCACAGAACGAAGGCTCCTTTTCAATGACTTCTCACTACGATCCCAACACGTTTAAGACTCTAGACGCCTACGCCGGTGCGCGTCGCTGGGCAACCAGCGGTGAGTTCTCGGACCGCGACGTGCAGGAGGCACTGTTATCCGTGTTTGCTAGTGTCGACGCGCCAAAGACCCCATCCATGAAGGGCCGTATGAGCTTTCTCCGCGGCATCACGAACGACATGCGCCAGCACCGTCGTGAACAGTATCTCTCATTGAAGCGCCAGGACCTCGTCGCAGTTGCTCAGAAGTACTTTGCCGAGGACGCGCCAGACAAACGAACCGTCATCATTGGCAAGGACGGCGATGGCCTCAAGGAGTTTTCTAGCAAGGGTTTCGACGTCCAGCGTTTCTCCTCCATAGATTCCGCCGAGCAACATGTTGATTAAAAGGATCACACTAGAGCTTTGAAGCAAGTGGCAGATATCAATATGATGTTCTTCTGGTACTCAAAGCATAAGGATATATTTCGTCGACAAGCTGCGCCTCGCCTTCCTTGAGCGAAGGCGTGCACGTCTCACTCTCACTAGTAGGCATCAGTGTTGTTCTCGTCTTGACCCGAAATTGTGCGGCAAATAGGGCAATCAAAACGTGTCCGGTACCACTCATTAATGCAGTGTTCGTGGAAAAAGTGTCCGCATGGCGAAAGCACGAGCTGGTTGCCGTCTAGCTCTCCCCAGTCACACAGACAGATTGGACAGGAGTCTGAATCTACTTGAACGTCACGCGGGTCGACGTATTTAAGCTGACGGATCGCACGAACATGCTGGCCCTCATGCTCCAGTGGGAACTGCAAAAACTCCTTGATCATGAAGCGTGTGGACATGATCTCGGTGCACACGTCCACCTCCTGCTCTGCAGAGAGGTATTCGCACATCGCGACGATGAACTCCTCGAGTCCAGCTGTGCGTCTTCCCACAAGCGAGGCTGGATCTTTGAACATGACAACTCGACGAGGGAAGCCGATGTCCTTCAGTTGCTCTCGGATATTCCCACAGCAGTGGCATCCTCTCTGCTTCTTGTGTGTCGCCAGCCTGGCAAGAAGACGCTTGCGGAGTCGATAGAACTCCGAGTAGCGCTTGCACACGACCCACTTCTGCTTGTAGTACTCGCTCGTGATCTCCAAATGATACACATAGTAGTTGCCTGAGGCTCCTCGCACCAGAACAGCCTGGCAGCCCATCGCCAACTGCGTCATCGAGTCCTGCTGGATGCGGCGGATGAGAATCCGCTTGGCAGCGAGTCCGTTGTCCGCCACGAGGTTCACAGGCATGTCTTGGAAGCGCTGCTGGCCGACCGACTTGGCCGGCAGTCGGTAGTTGGTGGCTTGGGGCTGCGGCGCGAACTGGTTGCCGTAGAAGGACGTCATGTCGCCCTCCACGTTCTCGAAGTCTTCGGACTCGGCGGCTGACACAGCGGGGGACGTTGTGGCTGAGGCCAGCGCACGCCCTGACCGGCCTTGGCGTTGGGGCTGCTGCTGAACATGCTGCTGATGTCGTCGTTGGAGCTCGGAGAGTCCTCCAGCTCGCTGTCCAGCCACTCCACGTCGTCATCGTGCATCTGCGCCATAGTACCCAGTTTGTCTTGCGCCCGAACTCGCTTCTGTTCAAGTGCGATACAATCTCCAAGTGACTTTGTGCCATCGCCTCTTCCGCCCAAAGGCACGATGTGGCGTCAGTGCGGAATATTTTCACGTCTAGAAAATCGACCAATAGGAGCAGAATCGCAAGCGGATTGGCCAAAACTGCGTCCTGACGTTCGTAGCCCCACACCAGACTCAATTGACATTGACCGTCGCCATGCCCAAGCCCGAGTGCTTGACGTGCAAGCCTGGAGACGCCACACACCACCAGAGCGCCGTGGAGAACACAGGATGCGAGGAGAGCTACCTACGAGTGGACGGTACGTGCTTTTGCAGTCGCGTTTGGCGCCGTTTCTTGTCAGTTTCGGTCGTTTCTGAGTCACGCACTTTGTTTCGCGCCACCTTGCGCAGCCTGCATGAAGCTCAACAGCGGCCGAGTGTCTGCCTGCACGGAGGTTCGTCGTCGCATTTCGCAGCGATTGTGAGCTGTGAATTTCGATCGGAATGCGTCTCTAACGCATTTTTTGTTGGTGTCGGCAGGAATGGGAGAAGTTCCGTCAGTGCCACCAGCAGGGCAAGTCGGCAAAGACCCAAAAGTGAGATAGAGAGAGGGAGTAGTGTCGGATGCAGCACGGGATATTCATAATTGACGCGCATTTGGGTTGGTCATTCGTAACGCCAGAAAATTGAGGCTAGTTGTAGCCGTTGGTGCAGGTTGGCTGTGCTCAACGTTAGCTCTCTAGATCATGCAGGACGGAGGCAAATGCTTCGGCTTGACAGATATGTAGTGCGTGTGGGACGCTCACCCCAACAAGCAAAACTTCGCTTGCCCAGAACCCCAAATCACAATTGCGTTCCGACGTCAGGTTTGAATCAGCGATTCAGAATCATCCGCAAGCCAGCCGCCGGCGTTGACTGAACGTTCGAGGTTGACGTTGAAGCGGTCCGGGGATCGGCAATTTCGATTTGGCAGTTGATTCTTGTTCGCAGTTTCCGCCAGCGGGTCGCTAGGCGGACCACGGACCAGCCATTCGCGCCGTAATCGCGCTGCATGCCGGGCGCAATTGCCTGGATAGACTCGATCTTCGACTCGAGCCGAGTGTCGTCTCACTGTGGCGCCCGAGCTCTGCGCGCTTTTGCCCTGATACTGCAACTCGGCGACAATCCCCAGGCGGTGAGCGTTTGTGACAGTAGAACAGCTGGGATCAACGCCAGGCCAGGGCGGACCTAAGTCTGGGACAGTCTGTCCGGACAGACAAAGTGTAGGGTGAGGTGACAGCTTCCGTCAAGCAGGCGTCCAGCTGGTGGCACACGGAGCCCACGCTCGGCGCTGGTCTGCTTGATTCCTTGCAGCTCAAGTTCCCGGCGTTTATATCTCTTTTTCGCGCGTCGGTTTTTAGTGTCGTGGCGTCGGCCGCCGCCATGAGAATCCACCACCTGTCGTCAAGGCGGTCGATTGCGGCCGATCGCCCCCACGCCGATCACTCGCAACTTCCAGCAGAGCCCCATCGTCGCGTGCGTTGCCCAGATGAGGCGGAAAAAATTTGCCACGTAAAATGGCGGCTAAATCGCAGCTAAACAGCCGCACGGGTTGAACCTCGTGTTACTATGGAAAGTGGTAACCAGAGCCACTTTCCATCGTAGAAAGATTTGGCAGAAAGTGCTGGACTGACATCACCCGCCAGGAAACGGCAAAGCTGCCGTGCATTTTACCACGCAGGTGCCGCCGAGCCAAAACCTGCGAAAGCGTTCTCTCTGGATGGGGCGAATTGAAGCAGTTTTTGCGTCTGTTCGGCTGATTACGCAGTTACAGAGCGGTTAGGGCTCTGACATTTTGCCGAATTTCTGGAAATCCGATCGATTGGCAGTCCCTGATTGGGCGGAAGCGGCCATCTTTTCATAAATTTACCTCCCACACTTTGCGCCGCCTCTTTGGTCCGTCATTATTGAATTTGCTCTCGACGGCGAAGGAGAAGGACGCAGCGCTTCCAACCGACGCCAAGAACTATCTCAGGGCCCGGCGGTCTATACACAGCAGGAAATCACCCTCGCAGCGAGTAAGCGCAAACACGATAGCCTCGGGACAGCATGATCGTGGTCTTCGGCAGCTCGAACGCCTTCGGACGCGACGTGAGCGAGACGGAGATGATGGTGCTGGCAGGCACAGTCTTCGTGGTCTCGGTGCTGCTGGTGCTCGTCTACAAACTGGCGCGCGGATGGGACGACGCCGACAAGGACGACTTCGGCGCCAGCGTTCTGCCCATGCACGCGCCCCGAGCCACGAGCCGCTGGGTCAACAGCAGGAAGAGCCACTTTGGACGGCTAGGCACGATCCAGGAGAACGAGGTGTTCTCCTTCATCTCCAAGAAACTGTAGATGACTCCGCAGCGACAAGGGGAGCGCTAGAACAAAGAGAAGACCGACTGAAAGGAGAAGGGCTCGGCGTACGCCACGGAGACTAGCGACGGCCAGCGCGCGCGGTCGAAGGGCGTGCTGGCCAGTGTAGATTTAGATGGCAGCCTCATATTTAAGCATCCAGACCTGGAGGCTGGCGCGAGATCGCCTTAGAATCCCCGCCACATGTCATATTTATCAAGACGTTTCACGATTTCTTAGATTAAAAGTTTGTTCCCCAAGTCTTGCCCGGCAAGATCACATTGCCAGCGAATGACGCTGCCGATCGCATGCCGGATTTCCAGCCAACGCCAGCACATCTGGTGCGCATCTGGAATCAGCTTTGCGAGCTGCCGTCGCAATTCGCGCTGCCATCTCGTGATGTCGTCAAGAGAGCGGACATGGCACCGACGTTGATGTCATCGATGAACACGCTGCGCGGTACAGTATCAAAACTTTGAAATATCAATTTACCATTATCTGCTACCTTTGCCACTTACGGCACGCCTCCCCTGCCTCCAACTCTCGTCGGTAGCTGTAGCAGCGCACGAAGGCTCTCCTTAGGCTGTGCCACGTTGCCATAGCCCTTGAAAGCACTGTCGTGGTAAGCGCTGAATAATTGCGCTTTTTTCCTTTCAGCCTTTAGGAGCAATCGGTCCACGGTTAACATGGATGCGTCTAAGAGTTCCAGCTGCAAGCACCACGAGAAGATACCAACCAAGAAAAACAGAGTCAGTTGGATACCCTCGTAGAAAAAAATAGCCACGACACGGTACCTGCTCTGTGGTAGACCCTAGTTGCTGGAGCGCTGACCGCTGGAGGGCTTCGACGCTCTGTGTGATTTTCAGTTCGCAAGGAAGCTTTTCCGGGTCTTCTTGGTTGTCACCCGCCTCGCTTTCTTTCCTAACAGTATCTTCCCCGTTATCATCGTCTGTCGCTTCGCCTAATGAGGACAGCCTATCGGCCTCAAGAGATGTTTTCAGTTCTGACCACTGCTGTTCTTCCTTCTCCAGACTAAATGAACATTTAAAAAAGTTAGTAAGGGGTTGATCTCAGCAAGCAGCAGGTTTCTATCCCGTCTCAAACCCACCTTTTCATACGCTGCTCATAGGTTTCAATCGTAGCTCGCATGCGCGCGTTCTCAGGATTTGGGATCTTAATCTACAGAAGATCAAACACATTAGTCACCTTTACAGCCTGTGCGTGGGAAACTGTGAGACGTACCGCAACGGTCCCTGGCGGGTAGGCGGCCATGAATGCAATCAGCTCCTGCTTCATGGCCTGTAAGCTTGTTTCGCTCAATTGCATAATATCTTGTCGAGCAGCTGAGGTCAGGAACTCTTTCCTCACTTTGCGGAGTTCACGCTTCACTTGCTTCTGCACCATGTGGTAGAGCGAGACCTGGTCAGTCGACAGCTTCTTGTGCTTCATTTCCTCCTCGTTCAGCGCCTCACGCGCGGCTTCCTCGCGCTTTTTCTGGCGAACGAGACGCCGCATTTCCGCTCTTGCCGCTTTCTCCTGTTTCGCTCGCAGTGCTGCCGACGCTGCATCTGCGTCCAGTCCGCGCTGCTTGCCGACCTCCTCCTCCTCGCCTTTCCGCAGGCGGAACACGAACGTGTTGTCCTTGGCGGGAGTCCCAGGCTTCCTCTTCCCTCTGGGCGTGGCCTCCGCCGGTGCTGCATTGTCTTCTGCCTCTTTCTTGTCGCTGAACTTGAAACCCCTTCGAGGCCTCCGCTGAGCATCACTGAGAACGATACGAGCGTTAAATTAGGTGCACGCCAGGCGTAAAAGCAGACAAAAAGCGAGGGAGAACGCACCTAGCATCGGTGGCTTTACGTCGCCTTCGCTTCTCGCGTCGAATAACGAGCGGCGCGGACGGAACGGAGGCGTACGGTGTCGCCATCATACCTGTATCGGTGGGGTTTGTGTGCGAATTGGGGTTTGGCGCGAAACGATTTTCTTCGAAAATTCAAAAACGACCAAATCTTTAGTGTGTGATTGGTAGAAATCAGACGAGCTTTTTGTGTGAAAAAATCATACAAGTACAAAGTGTTGCTTAGTGTTCACTACGATGATAAATACAAGCGGGCAAGCGCGTCCAAACGGCGCTGCACCAAACATCCAACACATACTGACGGTATTTGCTCCGTCAAGCTACGCTCCCGTGGCCTGCGAGACTGGTCCAGCAGGAGTAAAGTGCAGCACGTCAATGGTGATGTCGTCGTGATAGTCCCTCCGGTTGCCAGGCAAAACGTTCTCCAGATCCGCCGACGTGGTGCCGTAGATCGCAGCGATGCGTTCGAGGACAGCCTCGCGCAACGCCAGACTGACGTTCTCCACACCTTGTTCACGGAACTCGCCCACGAGTTGCACAATCTCTTCGTTTTTGAGTTCGCCATAGAGTCCGTCAGAGCCCAGCACTACGAACTCTGGTGTACGGGCATTTAGGTCCACTTGGAAGACGTCCGGGACCGCTGAAAAGTAGGGACAAAGAACACATTAGTATGATGGCATTGAACTTCCTACGAAGAACAGACAGTCAACGCACCCGAAATGTACGGGCTGCGGAAATTGCCACGAATGCGCAACCCGCGCGGCATCGGAGCGCGGTTCACGTCCTTCACCTTCATGTACGTGTCTCCGATGGAACGTGTGGGCTGCAGTCGACCTTTAACGTAAAAGTTGCGCTCTCCAATCTCACATACAATATCGTAATCGTCTGGGTGTAGCATACGTAGACGCCGCTGTTCTCGCTCGTCGTTAGCCGAGTGGTCAAAAGTAATCTGCTCCACACTCAGTGACCCATCAGGCTCTCGGTACGCCATAATTGCGCGACAGTCGCCGCAACTGGCAATATACAGTCTTTTCTCAATCACGAGCGCCATCACTGCGCACGCACCGACTGAGCAGGAAGACCATGAGCCACGCTCAAACTTGATTTGGCTGCGATGTTTAAACTCCTCTTCCGTATCCTTAAAGCCAGCAATAATTGAGTGCGCGACCGGTTCGTCACTCTCTGTGAGGTGACTGCGGATGTTGGTGTACAGTTTCTTCTGCACAAAATCCACTGCCTCCTCACCTCCATGGCCATCGTAGCATCCGCAAAAAATACCGGTGTCTTGATGTCCGTGCCAGGGCGTACAATGGCGTCCAGCAGGTACTGAGATCGGTCTTCGTTTTTGCGGTTGGCTGCATAGCTCTCCATATCATAACGCCAAAACAGCGTCGTGTCACGACTGTGAAAAACTTCAGAGATCTGAGGCGGCACAGAATTGATGGGGATTTCCTCAATCGGGATCTTCTCCAGAACCGCCTTCTCCTTCGTCCATTCTGGCTGGATCATAGCGAAGAGCGCGATGAGCATTGCACTCCACGAAGACTCCGACTCCTCTCCAGATCGTTGTACGCTCTGGTCCAACGGCAAACTGTCAGCAACAGCCTCTTGGGCCGTCGCCAAGGCCATGAGCGGGTCCGTCGACTGGCCAAACTGGGGCGACGCCAACGCTGAGGAGCTGGCAGTATCTTCGCTGCTTGAGGACGCAGCAACTGCAGTCGCCGCGGCTACAGCTCCAATGGACGACGCCGAGTCGGTCGCAGCGCTGGCGGAGCGGATGGCCGCCGTCTTGGCCAGTTTCTGCATGGGAGGTCCCTCGCCAGCGTCACCACGGCGCTGGACGACGCCATTCTGCTGGGGGTTGGCGCTCGCTTCATGTTGTGCTTCTGCTTGTGCTGGTGGCGGCGCGCCACGGCTCGGTGCGCGCTGCGGTACCAGAAGAGGGTGCGGTGTCGACGCGTGCAGCTGAGCAGAGACATCTCCCACTGCCACGGGTTCAGCTCCTCAAAGTCTGTCGTGAGCTCAATCCTGTCGTTTTGCTTGTATGAGCGAGCGGTCTCTGGAAGAAAGAAAAATGCACCTGCAGGACAGGGGGACCTACGCGGGAGACCACAAAGAGATGTTTACTTGCAAAATGTATCGAGGTACACTTACTCGAGGGTGCCCTGTATAAAACGACAGCATCAAAAACGTGAAGCGTCAACTTCAACTTGCCAGGCATACTAAAATCAAGCTAAATCGACTGCAGCGTAATGAAGTGAATGCAGTCTAACACAGCGAAGGTGATCGCTTCTAAGGCCATCTACATCTTCGTAAGGCATACACACAAGAGTGGCATTAATACATTGGTTTTGTACTGGTAGAATAGGCGCAGCTGAAGTCAATAGACAATTGAATGGTCGGCTACAATGATTTCAGCCAATCAATGAAGCATGCTACATCTTTTGGCCAATCATAGTGACATCCATCAATTAACGCCCCTTATTGGACAATTGTCCACTGCGTTCGTCACGCACTTTAGTTGCTACACGTTCGCGTCCGGTCCTCTCTGTGCCCCCTGCGCTGTCTGTCCTTCGCAGCTCCCTGCAGACAATTTGTGAGCACTCTTAAGCAAACCACGCGCTCACTATACTGAGGACCGAGCCATGCAGAAGGAAGAGGCCAAAATGACGCGCTCGCTGCCCGGCGGGTGGCTGGAGAGCGGTCACGGCGCCGTCGTGGTGTTTGTCAAGGACTTCCGAGACCCGCTGGAGCGCCGCAAGAAGCTCATGCTGCGGCCGTGGGCCAGCATCAAAGACATCAAAGACCAGCTGCAGGTGGTGTTCAACGTCCCTTCCAACGCGCAGAAACTCTTCTACCAAGGCCGCGAACTCAAGAACGCGCACAATCTGCAGCAATGCGGCATCTACCAGGACAATGCGGTGGTGGACTTCGTGGCGCGCAAACCTCAGAACATTGCAATGACTTACACGAGAGAGTGTGATGAGGAGCGCGACGGCAGTGGGAGGGGCAGTGGAGAGAGCAGTGGTGCAACACCGGGGAGAGCGAATGGCAAAACGTTGCAGAATTTGAGACCTGAGCAAGTTCCTGTCGTGAATATTCATCCATACGGCGCACATCTGCTGCCAATGTCTCTCATGAAAATCACGCACCAGGTAAGGCAGGCCGTTTCACGCTGCGATGTTGTTAGTTGATGTGGTAACGATATAGCTGAGCGCAATTTGATCGTGATGTTAATTGTAAAAGGCACTGCAAGGTCTTGCATTGGGATTAGCACCAGTGTTGGCTATGGATGGCACTGGTGGCACCTATTTCTTCAAGGACCCATCTCATCGAAATGTGGGATGCTTTAAACCACAAGATGAAGAGCCTTTTGGGCCTAACAACCCGCGTGGGCTAGTCGGCCAATTAGGCCAGGTATGCTGCAGTGCTCTCAATACGCGTGCCCTTCAATTGTACCCAACCTTCTTCTCTTGCTTGTTGTGGTTTATTGTGCCTTCAGAGTGGACTGCGCAGGGGCATTCTTTCCGGGGAAGCTTGCGAGCGTGAGCTTGCGGCGTATTTACTTGACAAGGTAACAATGCTAATTACACGTTGGGTGTAGCATATGAGCCGATCCTACCGTCGTTTCAGCGGCCTGAACGAGCTCTATTGGATGATTTCGTTCAGGTTCGATGCTTAGTGCTGGGTTCGGTGGATGCTGTAGGTATTTGCCTGATACAATTCTCACTAAATATGTTTCCACGTGATTAACTCTTGAGCAGGATCATTTTGCGGGAGTCCCAGCTACGTCCCTTGTGGAATCACGGCATCCTGTATTCAACTACGCGGATAGCGCAGGTGCGCTGCATTTCAAGGTGGGATCACTACAAGAGTTTGTCCGACACGATGACGTTGCGAGTGATCTTGCTCCAAACCAGTTCTCGACACACCAAGTGCACAAAATCGTACTCCTGGACATGCGCCTACTAAACACGGACCGCAATGATGCCAATATTCTCGTACGGAAGCGACGATCGGCAACTACGGGCCACGCCGAATATGAGTTGATTCCAATCGACCACGGATACTGCTTACCACAATTTCTCGAGATCGGTTGGTGTGATTGGTGCTGGTACAATTGGCCACAGTTGCAAAAGCCATTGAGTGCGGATGACCGATCCTACGTGCTATCGTTAAATGCGCAAGATGAAGCTGATCGTCTGGCAAAAGGATCCCGTTGCGGCGCGCATGCAGACGCAATATGATCATTGCAAATATGGTGGTGCAAAAGGGTGTGCGCGCCAACCTTGTGCTGTTCGAGATTGCTCGAATCATGTGTCGTGAGGATCTGGACGCGCCATCCGTTATGGAACAGTTATGTTTGGACGCGTGGAACCAGCTACAGGTAGTGAAGCTGCGCAAACAGCAAGATGCACTTTACCTTCAACCGACCATTGCACCAATAATCAAGCCGAGTGAACCAATTCAAGCAGAAAGATCAGATGCCCCTCAGGGGACAGCGCCGATACCAATTCCGACATCACCTCGAGCAGCGTTCCGGAATTTGCGCGTGTCTATCGATCCCCTACCACTTCGTGAGTTTGTAAATTCCCTGTTGCCAATGGTGCACAATCTCCACCTGGGTTCTGGGCAAGTTATGCCCCCTTTAGCTCCGACGAGGAAGAAGAGGATGCTGTCAAGCCTCCCCAGTCGAACGGAGGGGGAAATTATGCTCACACCAATGGGAGTGATAAGCCACGACTCTCGTTAAACTGGGATCAAATGGCCTCCAGTGCACTGTCGGGCGCTGTTCAGCACGTAGAAAATGGGCGTGGTGGCTCTATCGTTACATCACCCACCTCAGTTGGTGTTGTCTCTAACGGACACAGCATACCACCCGACCATAACGGCCCACGATCCCCTACTTCCTCTTTCATCGGTGCTGAGAACGACAAGGACGAGTTTGAGTTGCTGAATGAGGCACTTGATGATGACGTGCAAGACGAACACCTCTTTTTGACTCTCCTGGGGCGGATGCTAGACGAGAAGATCGAAGCGGCGAGGAGACGGCAACGCGAGGAGCTGAAGCGGAAGCAGCATGCCGAATGCGACGGCCATAGCGCTGCAAGCAGCAGAACAGACCTCTGTCGGGGTTAAGAGTGGCAAAATCGCAATCACGATTTACGGTCACTGTTCATCCCTCTCACTACCGGTACACTGCTAGCGGGATGGGCAGACGCTCGTGTCGTATTTGCAGGAGTAAAACAAGACTTCCCATCACCGACAGCCTGCGCATCCTTCCGATAGTCGACAAATTCTGTAATAGGCCCCGGGATATTGTGTGACGCGAAAAACTGCTCCCAGTCTTCATAGCTGATATGCAGTGAATTGCGAAGATATTCGAGAAGTTGTTGCAACTGAATCAACTTCAGATCCTCGTGATGCAAGTGCAGAACGACCTGGTAGAGCTGCATTGGCTGAAATTCGCATCCATCGTTAGTGATACGACACACTGCTCGAATAACAAAGAGCTCTGCTGCGTGTAGAATGCTAGATCCAGCATTTGTTGTTCCTGTTCCATTGTTGGCGTTAATTTCGCGAGTAAGGAGGCGCCGTAGCAACTCAGGATACCAGTCTGCTGTCTTAGATATCGATTCGATCACACGTTGTTCGCGGTGTCGCTCAGATTGTTCACGCATTCGACGTAAATCGTCACCTGCATCACATTGCACGTGCAGGTTACGAAATTTTCCTGCAAGGCACTCACGTCGATCCTTTTGAAGCACTTCTAGTGTGGTGGCCAACTGCACAGACTGCTGGTGTTTAGTGGTCTGAAGCACAGCAATCGCTGCTTGTAGTTTTTCGACACTGTGCATTGGTGGCATAGGAGATACGGGTGCTAACGAGTTAGTGGCCATGGGAAACGGAGATTTGCTTCCAGCAGTTGCCGCTGAACCAAAAATGGGGTCAGCATGCTGCCCCCAACAAAATTGAGAGCTCTGCCATTTGGTGCGACAGATGTGCGACTCATTGTTAGGGATCCACGTGCTGAACGACTCGTGTTTGCTCGCATCCGATTCACCGGATTAGCTTTGGCAGGCCGCAATGGCTGTTTGTCGTCTCGTGCTCGGGCTTGGAACTCTTGAAGGGATGGCAGGCGTTTGTGCGGCGATCGTTGTAGCTGCCTTGTTGTGTAGGGCAAATACCACGAACTTTGACTATCTTCGATGTCGCTGCGAATCGCACAGTGTGTTGTGCTGTTCTCGTCTAAGTTCCTGGCTCCTAGCCGACGGCTGGACCAAATTCCATTACTCGCAACTGGTTGCGCGGTACTCGTCCGCTCAAGTAAGTATTGCTGGTGCACCTCGCGAAGTGCATGGAGCTCTGTTGGGGGTAGCCGTTGTAAAAAGCTTGTGCCATTGCGAGTAGAGCGTAGACGACTAGTACCTTCCTGGATGGCCTCACGAAGAAGCTCCATCGATCCATCACCACGTGCCTTTCGCTGGAAATACTGCTGCTCACTGTTCTGCTCGCAGTCGAACTCTTCGTCGCGAGGGCTGTGTCGATGCAACATTCGGCTCCGGTCGGGTGAAAACCCTTCCACGCTAGTCTGAAGTCGCTGCGCGAGCTTGACCTGCCGCTCGTCCAGAGGCCTCTTGCGACTTGTCAGTGAAGCAACAAATTGCCCCACCAATGTCGTCATAGAAGCCCCCACCCTGGGAGTTTGTGCGCATAACGAGGGCTCGCGCAGGTCTTTGGCTTTGTCTGGGCTCAAATTGTGTGCGTCATCACTAGACAAGGTCTTGTCTTCCGTCACGCGTATCCGGTGAGAGCTCTGCGCCAACGGACTGGCGCCGCAGATGATCTGTGGAGAGAGTTTTAGATCGAGATCGGGACGTCCCAGAGGACGATAAGGCTCTCCATGGGGACTGCTCCATCCGCGCTGGTCAGCGTCGATTCCTATTGCCTTATTTGAGTTGGAGGGAGCTGCAGTTCTAGGCAACGTGATGTGAAATCTTGTGCGAGAAATGACGGCGCGCTCGTTCCTTGGCGGGTCTAAATGTTGAGTCCTCTTGGCTGCAGGCGACGCTGGAACGGGAAACGTCGGACTGGAAGCAGAGTCCTCGCCTCCTCCCTCCTGTGCCGAGTCTGCGTCGGCCACGCGCGAGGCCCTTAGAGCTGTAGAGCGCATAGACACATGCGTCATAGTCTATGACTCATAGATCAATAGATGGCTACAATGCTAAACTCGTTGAAGTTATCTGCGAAAACCTCATTTGAAAGACTTGAGGTTTTTTCCGAAAAACCTTTCCGCCTCATCGCCAGTGTGAAATCCTTCACAATGGAGACGATGGAGGCGTAAAGTGGCGAGAAGGGGGAGGAAGATCACAGCCAAGCAACGCTCCAATCGACACCAGAGCCAAGACCAGACGACCAATGACCTTTGCTACTACCTCTAGCGACAGAGCGGACTTGTGGATCTGCGCTCGCTCGTCGGAGAAGACGCCGATTCTGACGCGCCTGCTGCAGGAGGAAGCGCCGCCCGACGATCGCAACGATCTCGGAGAGACAGCGCTGCACGTGGCAGCGACGTGCGGCAACGACGAAGCTGCGGAGCTTTTGCTGCGTCACGGAGCAGATCTGCTGGCTGCGGATTGGGTGCGTTGGCAGCAGCAGCAGCTCAATAAACGACCGACCGACCGACCGACCGACTGACTGAGTGACTGACTGACTGACTGAGTGACTGACTGACTGAGTAGGAGTCTGGCTGGACGCCGCTACACCGCAGCTTTTACCGCCAGCATCTGTCCAGTGAGTGCTGCTGTGCTGTCTCAGCTATCACAATTGGGGCCGATGCTAATTCCTTGCTCTCTGTCTCCCTCGCGGTGAAAGCGTCGCTACTGCTGCTGCGCCACGCGCAAACACGCTACGGAAGGCAATTTTTGCGCAAGTATCTGTACGAAACACGCGACCATGACGGGAAGAGCCCCATGGACTTGCTGTCTTCAAGGAGACATTCGCGCCTCGTCACTTCTGACAGGCTTTCGGATATCGCGACAAATACCACAAGCGGCGGTTTGGTCTACACCTTTGGAAAGAGAGACTACCAGGTGAATGAGACGGTCAATGAACCACTGGGAAAGATAATATCTTTCCCCGATACAATATGTGAAAGCACTACTAACGACTGTATGTGTGTGGCCGTCTAGCTGGGGTACCATTTGCCCAACGCTGACATGCAAGTATCTCCTCGTCTCGTAGAGCTCCCTGCAGTATCGCCAATTGTACAGCTTAGCGCGAGCAAGTACCACACAATAGCTCTTAATTCGGCGGGCGAGTGTTTTGTATGGGGATTTGGGAAGGGTGGTCGATTGGGCACAGGTTCCGAGTTTGAGTGAGAAATAATGCCTCGTGGAAATTGTGTTGTCGACGCCTATTTGACTGTGCATTGCTTCTTTGGTTATTTTTGCAACAGCCGTGTAGAACCGACGCGTTTGACTTCGTTGGAGACCACACCCATCCAAAAAGTGGCAGCGGGTGAAAACCACACACTTGCGCTCTCTCGTTCTGGGCAAGTGTTCTCTTGGGGTCCAATAGCTTCGGGCAGCTTGGGCACCCAGGAAAGTCAAGCTCGCCCCAGAGGCGTCCCACACCAAAGCGTATTGACGCCTTTCGTTTCCAAGTTATCACTAATATTGCAGCTTCAGGGTGCCATTCTGCGGCCATTGATGGAGACGGTGGAGTTGTGTATACATGGGGTAGCAATCGCCGAGGACAACTCGGCCGCAAAGAAGGTTGCGGTACCGATCAGACGGACGCGACTCCGCGCAGTGTTGATGCACTACGCTTACGACACGCTTTGTGTGTGGTGTATGGCGACTATGATTCTGTGCGTGCAGAGCAACTGGCGCTTTCTGATTGGCACACTTGTGTCGTGTTACGGTGCTCTCATAATGGCCGCGCTCTTGGCCAAGCTTGGCAATTTGGCTACGGCTCCTATCGTCCTAGCCGCGTGAACTTCCCATCTAACACCGGAATAGGTGCCATTATGTGTGACAACTGGGTGCCAACATGCAAACAGCGTGGTATGGATATTGTTCAAGTTTCGTGTGCGCAGAACCACTCGATCGCACTGACTGCTAGTGGGTCTGTGTTTACGTGGGGACACAATGCGCCTGCGCTCTCGCATCAATCGAGCGGTGATTTACGTGAGGCACGTGCTGTAACGTCAAACACGAGTGGGTCACCATCGCCCAGTGCGCCTCAGAAAGTCCCCTGGACATTTATGGCCCAATTTCTAGTGTCTGTGCCTCCCAGGATCACTGTGCTGTCGTTACGCACAATGGGGATCTAGTGACTTGGGGGTGTGGTCAACAGGGCGTGCTTGGTCATGGTCGGGGCAACACATGGCAGCCAAGTCCTAAGTGCGTTGCTGGCGTGAAGAAAGCTGTGGCTGTTGCTGCTGGCCACCAGCACACAGCAGTTCTCGTGGCTCCTGTGCATCCTGAGTTTACGACTGCTACAATTACCGCCCAACCAACTACAACACCTTCTCTAGTGGAGCTTGTAGAGCGAGAAATTGCCGCGCACGTGGATATCACCAATTGCGCGGCAGTTTGGCAATTTGCTGAGCGTTATGCAGCGTTGCGGCTGCAAACGTACTGCCTTAACTACATGCGCTGTAATTGGGACGCTGTACTGGAGATCATGGGGCGGGACCGCATGGATGCACTGTTTGAAATCATGCTGCCACCGCCAGAAAAACAGGAGCCAGAGGAGAAGACATACACAACTGGTGTTGCTCGAATCAATACGGCTTCCAAGGAGAAAAAAATTGGGAAAACGATGTCCTTAGCAAAGATTGCAAGTGATGCTTCTGCGATAGCTGCTGTGCCGAACACTAAAGCTATGACAAATGGTGAGGATCACGCGGAGCCAGCAAACCCGGCTGAACAGCCGGGGAAACTTAAGGGTCAGGGGAGGCGGAAATCCAAGAACGCAAAGTTCGTTCCATTGGATGCTTTTCTGTCAGCCAAACCCAGTGCAAGACCTGCTGTACGTGGCACTAATACCCCTGGGACCTTTCTGATTCCCCCAAAGAAGTGTGGCAATCAACTGCATCTAGGTCACCTGCCTTGTCTGGGTTGACTCCAGCCCCAGCCACATCTCATGCTGTCGATGAACTCTTTCCGCTACCTGCAGCAACCTCTTTGCGCAAAAGTAGTGTTGATGGCGTGTCGCAAAGACAGCGCAAAGGAAGTGTTGGCAGTCATCCATCAGCAAGCCCGCAATTCTCGTTTTCACCCTTGCCAACGACGGGCAAGCACATGCTGGGATATGATGGTATTGAACACGAGCAGATTTCAGCATTTTCGCTTGATGCATTTATTAAACAACCAGCGCGCAGGGGCGCTCGAGGCAAGACCAAAGTGACATCTGCACCTACATGGAGCACCCCGGCGAAAGATGTGGACGATGGCCTGGAGCAAAAGGCGCTCCCAAAACGCTAAAGGAGATCCAAGAAGAAGAGGAGGCATACGCGGCACGGGAACGCGAGGCGAAGGCACGGGTTAGTGGAGGCATTGTTCCCTTGCAGAGATCCACTTTAACAGTAAATAGCTGGGGACTGTGTCGTGCACCTGATCACGTTTCCTTGGCTGCTGTTCAGAAGCTGCAGGAGGAGCAAGAATTCGTGGAGCAACAGCGGCAAATCCTAGCTGAAATTGAGCGTGAGCAAGCCGAGAAGGCCAAAGCATCGTCAGCTGCTGCTATGAATGACCGTGGCAGGAAGTCGAAAAGCAAGCAAAACACTAGGACAGTGCTTCGCAATAAGAACAAGCGGAATCCGTCCAACGGTAATGCCAGTGCTAATGGTGTTTCGTCTGGAGCGACAGCAACAGCTCGTACAAGCGCTGACAGTCACACGAAGCAAAAGAAACAAAGAATGCTAAAGAACGCAAGGCTGCAAGGAAAGCTGCGGGGAGACTTTTATTGAGCCGTCCGCCAGCAGCTCAGCTGCCGCCTCTGTCGGAGTGAATACTAATACCATGAGGCCCAGCACGCATTCGACCGGTAATTCCGGTGATATTTGTGAATTGCACGCAGACAGCAGAACGGGTCAACCGAGGCTAAAGCGAAGGAGCTCGAGGAGAAAACAAGACCAAGCAGTCGCTAATTTCTAGGAGAATGGCGCTGCCACGGTTAATCTGCTTATTGTGACTATCAAAACCGTGCGATGCGATGGAAGACGCACAGTAACTTCAAAGTATTTGGTTGTTGTGTAAAGGCGCTGATTGCGTGTGGTGGGAGCCCGTTCAATATGGCGAATGTGACGATCTTGGGCGGTGAACACAATAGCAATACATATTATGAGCCCATGAAACGGTTGAGTCAAACAGCTATCAGACATGAAGTTGCCGTTCAGCTTCGTATGCAGCCACAAGCTCGACGAACTCGAGCCATTCAGTCGCACCTGGCTCTTCTGGACTGCCTTGCACCAAGTACTTGCTTTCATTCTGACACATTCACACACACACAAGCATCAGGACTAAATCGTTTTACAGAACTGTCAGGAAACGCACATTTTCTTCCAGAACTGGATCCGTCGTCTGCAATTTTTTGACGTCAGAAGTCAAGCTTGATCCTGCTTTCTTCGATTGTCTCTCCATCCCTCGAGCATGCATCTTTTGCATGGCGAGAATCTGCTGTTGGGCGTGCTTTGCTTTCACGTCTGCCTTGCTCTTGGCCAGATTGAGCCTCGAAACCTCTCGTTCCAGCTCTGTGACTTGCTTTCGTTTTATCTGCAGGTCGTTGGTGAGTCCTTGGCGCACCGCTAGCGTGATCTCCAAATGGTCTCTCTGCTCCTCGAACTTTGCTCTGAGTACGGCATTCTTCTTCTCCAGCAGACGAGTGGACTTGGTTAGCGTTGCCTCTAGCTGGTTAATCGTCTGGCGATCGTTTTTCAATTGAGCTTCTAGCTGAAGAATGCGGCCTTTTCGCGATACCAGGGTCATCTCGCGATCACTTTGGTGGACTGCGAGCTCACTTGCCTGCTGCTGGATAGCATCCAGTACGTCTTTTGTCGTCTTCAGCTCGTTTTTATATGCTCTCGTGCCTCTACGACGGACAGCTGGAGCAAATGATGCAGACCGCGGACTTCCTGGGCGAAGCGCAGAAGCTTGGATTTCTCGGCCTGGTGTTGGCGATAGATCAGCTGACGATCTGAGGCAAATGCCGCATGTTGATCCTCTTTATCCAGCATCAACTTGTTCACGTGCTCCTCCAGTTGCTGGCATCGGCTTTCGTGCGTCTTGGAGCCATCTGCGATTTGTGACCGAAGTTTCAGGATTTCTATCTGCGCGTGTTCAAATTGTTCCCTTTCATGTAGCAACTTGTGAAGTTCTCCGTCAAGGCTTTCATGCTCAGCTTTGAGTGCACGGTATTGGGCCTCCGCAACTCCACGATGCAGAACAGCGTCGTTCACCTCCTCACGCAGTTGGGCACTTTCAGCCTGAAGTTCCAACTTTATCTTGCTTAGGGACGCAATCTCACGTTTCCATAGCTCTGCTTCTGTTGTAAAACGTGCTCGCTGGAGCTGGAGTTGGGACTCCTTCTCCTTCGCGAGAGCAACTTTCTCAAGTGATACTTCTTCTTCACGAGCCAGCAGCTTAGCTTCGAAACGCTCCTTGACGTTAGCAAGTTGCTGGGCAAACAGGCTACTCGACTGCTCAGCAGCTGTCAGCTTCTGCTCCAAGTTTTGGATCGCCGTGCGTGCTTTTACTGCCTCAGCTTCGAGTTGAGTTTTCTCATTCGTAAGAACTTCCACTTGAGCCTGTAGTGATACCAAAGCTCCACTCAAAGCATGCTCGCTTCTCAGTGTGACCGCGCTCTCGGAATCCCCTGCACTACTATTATCAATTGGCTTGGGCTCCTGACGCATTGTCTTGGGCATAACTAATGGCTTGTCACCAATGTTGCTATCGGTCCAAACGGTAGTTGCCATCACAGTGGTTGTCAACTCCTCCAATGCCCCTGACGATCTACGCGATAGTTTCCTCGGTCTGTCTTTTTGGGAGAAAAGCTTGGATGCCGGTGCACTAATGTATAGCGAAGACTGGCGTTTTATTTGTACTCTGCACAGCATCAGCACGAGAGAGTCAGGACCCCATACCAATAGATCTAGTTGCTCTTCACAATATTACTTTTCAGAAAAAGCGGGTGAGCATGGCTTGGAAGCAAGGCTTTTTCTCGATATCTGCGCCGTAGAGTTCCACATGCAGCTGAGTAAGACATAGCGGTCTTGCTTGCAAAAAAAAACTAATAAAAGCACTTACACTTTTGCTTGATATGAGAGCTGGCTTAGGAGAAGGTGAGGCCAGGGACGCGCTGATCCGGGATGAGAAGTCGAGACGGAAATCTGCACTTGGACTATGGGTTTCGTCAGCAACAGAGAGCCAAAACACCATACCATAAAGCGCATAAATGCCGAACCTTTTTGATCGGCTGCCTGGGCTGGATGGCCGCAAATCGTCATCATCTAGAAACCCAAACACTTGCTGGTCGTCCAAGTCGTTGAAGTTGACATCGCTGCTGCTGGAGAGCGATGACCCCGAACCACGGCGACTCATTTCTTGTACAACACTCGCCTGCCACCGGATGGAATTGTGTCTGAGTGAACGCTACTAGTTGAGGAAAACGGTCGCTGTCGTTTCACGGTCTCCCTCTAATGTACCAAAGTAGCAATAACAAGTGGGCGAGAGTTCTAGTCGTTGATTTACTTCGGTAATACACTTACTTCCTGGAGCGCTTCACGTGCTGCATGGACGGCTGGCTTGATCTTTTTCCTCGAGGACGATGGAGCTTCTGGGGACCATCACCTATCATATCACTCACCAAAGTTTTCCGCTCGATCGCTGAGTCGTCCCAGGACGAGCCGAATTGCGCCTTTCGGTTCACGCGTAAAGCACCGGCAGTCACGTCTCCGATAAACGTCTTCTCGCCTGAGGCAGCCGAGCTACTTTCGTGATTTTCCATTCGCCAAAACCACTCACGAAGATCGGCGCGTTCCTTGCACTTCAAGACGCAACGAAAAAGGAGTCGAAACAAGTAGAACAAGATAATGAATCCCGATAAGATGATGGCGCAAAGAATCCCCGCCTTCATGGTTGTAATAACCTCACGAACAATGAGCATTTCGTTCTGTTTTGCGATAGCAGTGGCACAATTATCATGAGCACAATAAAAACATAAATTATTCCAAAGCGTCTTCCACTTACCCAAAGAGCAATATTATCCCTCCGGAGATCATTGAGTAGCCGGCCATAGTGTTGTAATGTTTGTTCATTTGCCGATAATTCCTTAGCCAGGTGGTCTTTCTGTACATATTGGCACCAACAAAAATAATAGTATCTGGGCACCTACCCAGAATACGAGGGGAAGAAGCCTAACCATACCAGTTCTACTATCATGGTTCGGATTTCCACCAGTTGGTCGTTCAGGGCTTCTTGATTCGCCTGCGAATGCACCACAGCCAACACCCTTTAGCACACTGCGTGGCTTAAAAGATACCACCCTTTTTCTCACTGTACCTGTAGCATTTTTATAGCTGCCCACTGGTGCGTGTGGAGCTCTTCGAGTTGCCTTCCGATGATGCTTTGGTTTGCTTCTAGATACTGAACTGTCATTTATAAGCAAATCAAACAATGGTCAGAAGTTTGTATCTGGATAAGTCACGTACAGCACAGCATACTTTTCTTAGTGATCCGCACGAATATACTTTCCAAACGGCCCAGGCCTTGTGTAGACGACACTGCAGCAGTTATAATTTTTCTCCGTGCATTGCGGGTACCAGCGAAGCAGGAGTTGCCGCGTTGCTAGATGTAGTTACATTTGAATTCCCAGAAGCGTTACTCGATGGAACACTCGACGCGTTAGAGCTAAGACTGGATGGTCCACTTGGTGTGGGATCTGGCCCATGTACTGCACCATCTCCGACCTCAGCATCGATAGACTCCGAGCTGGTGGTGGACGGTAGCTGCTCTTTGACTTAAGATGTGCGACAACTTCCGCCTCGATCTGCTCTGGGGTGTAGTCGACGAGACAGCACATACCATGGCTCCGATAGTGCTGGTTTTGTTGAACTTTGTCGTAGAACACTGCAGCTATTGTGTTGTTCTTTTCCATTAAACACTGACTCACGAGCTCTGTCGGATCTGGCAGGCGCGGAACAGAAGCATCAGTATTGTCCGACATACCAGATAGCTGGGGAACTGGAAGTGAGGACTTAGCATCAAGCTCCACTTCTGCATCAATGCTCTTTTCCAGCTGCGAGATTACTTGTGTAAAAGTTCGACCAAACACTCTGCACAGACAAAAAACAGAGAGATATCCGTTAGCAAGCGTCAAAAACATGTCAAGTTCACCAGACACTTGCAAGTGAAGCTAGTAAAAATCACCTACCGCAGTTGACTCAGTGTGCAGTAGTACTCCGATCCATAGTGCGACAAGAATCGAAACTTGATATACCGCACATGTTGCTGAGCGTCCAACTGGAAAATCTGTTCTCCATTGGTATGTGTAGCCGTGAAGTTGCCCAGTACGAGCCACGTGTCCGTAGGGTAGTTGACACTTCCCAGCACAATAAAGTCCTTCACTGGCGACGAAAATTTTTCATAGTTGGCCACAGCAATTGCATCTGCATGCACCTGCCAAATAGAACCTAAGATCAGTAAATCAAGTCAGTGTCCTCTCATAAAAGAATGGGCCTCGTACATCTTCCGAGAGGCTGATGACGACCCATTTCCTAGGATTAGAGCAGGGTGTGAGCATGTATCGGTCCTTGTCCGGCACCAGCAAGTTCGTGGGGCTCTTGGTGTCTGCAGACGCGTCCAAAATGGTCGCTCCGGCGTCCAGGGACGCGTAATTCTGGCGCTTGCCAGCGTCCACGCTGTCTGCCTCCACCACTTCGAAGAGACCGCCAGCAGCCAGATCCAGCACGTCCACGTCTTCGTCTGCCAGTGCTGCGTCTGCCTTGGGCTCGTCTGGCTCTGCGATTCGCTGGGGACTGGCGCTTGGAGGAGAGTCTTCAACTGGTTGCGGTTCGCTGTGAGCCGTCGAAGCAACCGAGTCCGAGGACGTCTCTGGGGACGGAGAGGGCGCTGGATCTGTCGAAGAAGGGTCTGGGCCGCCATTAGCCTTGGGAGAGGACGGAGCGTCGGGAGTCACGATGCCATAGGAAGATGGAAGCGCAAGCACCAGTACAGCAAGCACGACCACGACGCGCCTCATTATTGTCGGATTTCCAACAAGTGGTCCGGGCTATAAAGGTAGCTGCCTAATTTAGGCTCCTGCATGGTTTTATACATTCCGAAGAAAAGTCAGGTTTCCTGGTAATTAATCACCTCTCGTATTCTCCGTTTCATTCGCCATATATGCGGCTTAACTGCCAATAGTAGTACGCGAAGACGGCGTCCCCATATGAATGCACTAAGTAATACGCACTTATCACTTATCCAGAATAAAATGGGAAAGTCAATACAAAAGTCCATAGTGACTTTGCTGAGCTTGGATTGGTCCATATTTTGACACTGAATTTTAAAAAGGCAAATACGGTTTTAAGTTGAGTAAGTACAATTTGACGTTTGAAAGCGTACTTATATTCAAAGTGCGGTTTCGTATTGTCATCTTCGAGCGCACTTTATAAACTATTGTCAAAGTGCGGTTCTGAACGTGATATTATGCCGCACTTATCGCGCTATCTTTGTTTTCCAGCAAAATATGAAGGATTAGAGCCAAAAGTCCATCAAATTCTTCTTGAAACTATTCTAACGATTTACTTAGCTCTACAAAGTTCGTTTCCTAACGTCAACTTTCGTGAAAAAGAACTTTGCTCTTATAAAGCGAATGCGCTCTTATACAAGAACGACTTGGGCTCAGTATGTGGGGTCGTATTCCCCGTTTAAATCAACACATTGCGGTACATGGTGGCATTTTGGGCTCGGATTCCAAACAGGGCCGGCAATGGCGTCGGTTGTACTTGGATCTAATATGGTCGCTCTATGCTGTCGCCCATCCCGAGGCTAACACCACTGAACCTATACGGGAGGCGCTAAATGGCCTTCTTCTAGATTCTATTTCAGTATGGCGCTGGACCTGCGGTACTTGGAGACGGATGTCGCCCTCCACGCTTCGGCCGTGGGTTTCCACCGCCGAGCTCAGAGAGATTTACGGTGACGATGTCCAGCACTTTCTTCTCGGCTGCAAGCTGATGAAGGCAAGTGGGGAGGCGCGTGTTTTCCGAAGGATGCGTCTTGATCTAACTGACCGGGTCCGCCTACGCGATGCCATATTCTACACAGATCTACACAAGGCAATTTACACGCGAGCGTTCGACAAGACGCTGTCCTTTGTGGAAGGAGGGCCGGCTGTCTTGCGGAAGGGACGACTTCATAGCCAGATGTACTGGGCCCTAGGTCGCTTGTGCGTCCTTGTCCTTGTCCTTTCCTTGTTGTACCCGCTCCTGATAGCGGGGGCCTTGTGGTAGCGTATGGCCAGTATATCCAGGGACTCCACAGGGCAGGCACTTGACATCGGGTGGGCCAATATACTTCCCGTGTCCAACTGAGCCCGAAGCGCTTGTGTCCTACGAGGTAAATTCTGTTTAGGCTTAACTTCCTATCATCCACTACCTCTTCCTACCCTCCTCTACACTGTCCTTGCGTGTCCCTTGATGTGTCCATAAAAGATCACGCAAAGATCCCGTTCCATGGGTGCAAATCAGGTCTGCACATCTTTGAGTACGCCACGTTCAGACCATCACACATAGGTCCACAGTGTACCCACATCAACAACCCTTAGACTTGTATCGTCAGCAATCCGCGACCACGTATCCATACCGTGCAGGATCGGACATGCGGACAATTTGGACTAACCTACAGTATTTCATACGTATGATTGCCGATAGTTTCTATTCGATCTCTACTCATATCTCTACTGATCTGTTCTTCTACAACCTAAACAGAGTTCAATTTGCTTCCTAAGGCTCAAGTCGTGCAAGTCTCCTGTGACACTGAGTGCGAGCAGACCCAAGACGTCTTCGCTGCCCTTCTGGAGCTCCTTCGACCAAGCGTCGTCTGGATCTCCGCCTGTTGTTAAGTCAAGTTAGGCTGGGGTCTTAGGCGAACTCGCTTAGGGCAAACCCCAGTCTATTTCATATCTTAGTTGGGGGAGGTCAAGGCCAAGCCCATTTCATATTCCAAGTGCCGAAGACCGTCTGGACCTGCAGTCGACGATCAAGGCCTGCGACCAAGAACTGCCTGAGTGAAGTGAAGACCAAGGAGCATCGTACCCGCAAGGTGAACTGTTCTCCCGGATTGGGGAGTGGTGCGCATCTGTCAAGGGGTCCTCGATTATACCGATTATCTTGGACCAAGAGCCCTCATCGACATCGGTCTAGTCTTTCGTTCAAGGCTAGGACAAAGAATCAAGAACACTGCATATCGTGTCGTGTACAAGAATCAAGGAACTCTGCGTTTGTTATATTACGAAGTGTTACGTGTGGTGCTCTACGCGCGTAGTCGACTTCTTCTCCCCCGACATTCAAGACCAAGAAGCAAGGGGCGAAGACTGAGACCACGAAGACCCACAACCTTGAAATCACAACAAAATCGGTGGAACAAGGCAAGAGGTTAATCATGCCAAGAGGGATTGCACAAGGAACACGCCAGTCCTTGGAATTGAGACCCTAAGATCACTAGAGTCTCGGTTCTTAGGTCCTGTGCTCAAGAAACAAGGCCGCTATACACCCTGGACGGAAAAAGGTTCACCACCTCGTCTCATATTTGTTTATTCAAGTCAAGTGTTTGTATTTATCTGGTGTTAATGTCGTTGTCGTTACTTTTAGGAAAGAGCTGGTGAATAGTGTAACTTGGCGTCGTATCGATGATCAGGCCTTGCGCTAACAGATCCTGGTAAGCCATTATTGTGTCGTCAAGTTTCCTTTCTGCGTACAATCGTTTCAGAACTTTAACGACCGTGCCATACGCTTTTGCCTTTGTTTGCTGTTTTTGCAGGAATGCGAGGGCGTTAGCTTCAGTAGCCTGGCCAGACATCAAGATTCGTGCCTTCGCCCCGTGATGAGCCCCAGACACATCATATCCGTCAGGTAAGAAAATCTTCATGAATGCAACAGCTCGTGATAGCGTCTACGGTTCTTGTGTTTTTCCCAGTTCGGGTCTGTAAACCACTCGTACCAAATCGACGAAAGCGCTTTACCCCCAGAACGGCGTCCGGTAGAGGCACAAAGCTGCGGTTCTTTTGTCAGCGCCTCTCCACCAGTGCTTATTGATTTTGTGGTGGCAGTATCTTGTCGAGAGCCTTCCAGAGCGTGCACCCAGCCGTTTAATGTACTCACTTGCTCCGCCAAGCACTGGATAACCTCAGAATGAGCTCGGATTACTGTGCAAATAGATCGTGGGAGGAATGCCGCAGCATCGAGCATGCGTTTAAGGTTTCACTACGACTTTGCGGCGCGCTAGATCAGCTCGGACGTTTAGTGACCATCTTGCAACTTCTTCTGATATTGAAAGCTGACCGAGTGTAAAACTTATCCGTTTGATGTAGGGCGCTTCTGGAGCGAGGGCCACCATGTCTTGGTGATGCATCACCGCTGCGGCCATTAGCACGTCCAGCACGTCGTCCCTAAAGTCGAGGTTGTTTGAAAACCCGCACACAGTTGAAAACAAATGGGCTTGAAGCTGCCGCACTTTTTCTCAACGACAGCGTCAAATACCGCGAGTGTTGGTAGATGTCGGCATTATGGCTCCAGCCGGCAAGTGTTTTGACAACCTTCTGGTCTTCGTGCGCCGTGCTCACGAAGTAGTTAAATGCCTTGCTGATTGAGGTCATACTCCATCCTCCTCTATCCATGATCCACGGTGTACTAATGCTGCTATCAGCGTTGGCATATTGAGCTGCTCCATGGCGGAATGAATGAGATGACAGCCCCTTCGTTAGCTTCTCTCCCTCCGCGATACACACTTCGCTTCATTTTTGTAACAACCGATTAACATAGGCTTGAATTCCCGGAACTGTTGTCTTTGACCCTTGTGAACGAGATGCAATATTTGTTGCATGCTTTGGTGGGGGTTCGTGAGCAGCTCGAGTAGAGGTGTCGTCGCTTTGGAAGTCGCAACAAATTCTTGAGCATCTCTTGGAATTTGATCCAGCAAAAATTGACTGGGAGAACTTTGCATGATAGTACAGGACACGTAGCAAAACTATTAAAGTCAGGAAAAACAGAAGCACCTTGACAGGTAGCTGACTTCATTCTTTTGAAGTATATAAAGAGACAGCCACCTAATCACCAACACAACCAAAACAGTTAGCAAATTATCATCTTTGCAGACTAGCGAACGAAAATTCCCACCTGGATAGACAGCAAGTTGACTTTTTAGCAGGCATGTAGTATCCGATGATCGACCCATCAAATACCACAGCAGGTTTATAAGGCTGGCATCCTTGTAGTCGTCATGCACTCTTGCACCTTTGTAAATTGAGCTCACGAGAAGGCGAAGGTCGGATTTAGTACATGACGGAGTTTGACGCGAAAAGTCTGTACCTCGTTTTGCACAATACTTATCCAAAATTGACGCAATCTTTTGAAAACGTTTACCAGCGACAGCGTCGAGAGAAGGAAACAATTCTAGTAGATGGTTCTTGACGTTTCCATAGTAGCTGGCGACCAAGGTTTTAGACAGAAGGGTTCCCCTTGAGCTTTCTTGAAGCGCTAAGTACATGGTAAGCTTGTCTAGAACGTTATAGAGCCCCTCTCCATTTTCATCTGCAGCAACAAAATTACATATTTGTTTGACAGTCATCGACTCATCCTTTGCAAAGCGCTCGAAGGCGCTAAGCGCAGTTAAGCGGGCCCTCTGAGAGTTTCCAGGAACCAACGCTTTGGTTGACATCCCTATCGTAGTAATGAATGGTTCTAGCTGGTCAAAGTATCCTGTCTAAGTTGCTAATGGTCCTGTCTAATATGATTGTGCCCGATCTGTCACGGTATTTGTGAAATATGACATTTACTTGAGTCTACTATAGGCATATAAAATATTTTTGAAATGTTCGGACAAAATATGTCCGAATTGTCCGAATGTTGATCAATCTCAAATTTTTCCGTCTGTCATATTTCATTGGCTGATCAAATCCTGTTACGCTTTATTATCACAACTGAGGTCCGGTCCGGGTCTTTTCCAGGACGGTCCACGCTTTCGTTTAGATGCTGGTTGTAGTACCGATTGCTCTCAAACGCGATTCGTCGCTACAACCTCTTTGGAGCGAAGAAGAAAAACAAATCTAAAGGCGATTTCAGCCTTTGCCAGCACTTCGAGGCTGGGTCCACCTGCTTCGGTTTCCAGGCCAGCGTTTCTTCGATCTTCAGGGAATGACGTCGGATCTAGAATGCATATACATCATGAGAATAATCAGCAAACGAAGTATATACAACATCAATGAAAACGCTTGCTTACCCAGATTCCAACCGTCGACTCGCATTCGCTTCAACGCTTCTGTGTCTTGGGCCAACACGGCCACCTCATCACGGGTTAGCAAGTCCCAAGCGCGCGTGGTTTGCGACCAGTTACGCGGCAGTTTCTTGATCGCTGCAGTCAAACGATCCTTGGCTAGCTTGCGTGCCGCTTTCTTTTTCTCTCGCGCGATTATCGCAGAGCCGTCCAAATCGCCCTCAGACGACGAATCATCTTCCTGGATAGCGGCGCTATTCGTAGTGTCCTCAATCTCGTCGTCCTCAGCGCTCTCGTGCTCAATGCACCACTCCTCCGAATCCGACACATCGCCGTCGAGATCTGAGTTCATCACACTAAATTCATCCTCAACATCGTCCGCAATTTCTGCATGAGTATCCGAGCTTTCCTCCGCTTCAAATCCAGGATCCGCATTCAAATTATCCACTTGGTTCAGCGCTCCATCAACGATTTGCTTCACTACTTCATGGATAAAAACGCTCTGCTCAGAATGGTCGGTGTCAGAATGGTCGACATCCGATGGCTCCATCACGAGCGTGCTAGTTTTGTAGTTTTTCATGACGCAGGATAATACAACATAGAGTTAGATCAACATGTATCATAATGCATCATCAACACCTATCGTACCGTGCTGCACGCGGCGATGGCAAAGGCGACGACCCTTCAACGTCCTCTCCCTCAGATAAAACATCATCATCTTCTTCTCTTGAATCATTATGCGGTGTTTGAACACATGCATCAATGCACATAAAACATTATATTAGACTTTCGTGTAGTATAATACACCATACCAAGAGCTCGTACCTTGTCTCAACGCTCTCTGATGCCTTCTTGTTGACTTGTCCACCTTCTTCTTTGTTGTTTTGCTGCGATAAAGCTTTTTCGCGTGCTTCTGCTCCCCTGATCGCTTCTCCAACTATTCGCATGCGTTCAACTTCGAGGGCAGCAACACGCTTGGCTACTGCAGCCTGGGCACGTGCAACCGCCTTCGCTTCCTTGATTCTCTTGTCTTCTATAGCCTTGGCCGCCTCAAGCTGACGCTTCGTCATCTTCTTGGCCGGTTGACCGCCGGATGCAGCAGGTTTTGCAGATCGTTTTGAGCTCGACGCGGGCGTTTTAGGTGTACCCATGCTCGTCATCGCTTGTGCGGCTTCGTCAGCTTCTCTTTCGTTGCGTCGACGAGTCAAGTTTTCGTAGTAGGCCGCAGTTTTGCCAGTGGGATGAGTGAGCGAAGCACGAAGAGGGCGTACCGGTACCTCCTGCGTCTCAGCAGCCACCTGATCACCTACTCCACCGTCACCAAAATCGTCATCCATGTCTCGAGTGCCAGCCAGATACGCGCGGTGTTCTGACACTAGTCGACAGCGTTCTTCGAAGCTTCGTCCTTCCAGGCGTTCGTGGAACGCAAAGAACTCACTGCGAGTTTCACGTCTTGCTTGCATGTTGGAGGCGTTTGCAGTTGGTGGTTTTTCTCAAATGAGGGAGTTCGACGCATGAGAACCACAGAAAAAACGAAAGGGTTGATCCTCTATCAGCAATCATTCCTGCAAATCAAATTTGTCCTTATTTGTAATTTTTGATTCTTTTTTGTATATCTATCCCCATAAACCTGTGCATATCGTAAATAAACAGTACAGCTTAGATCTGATCTCGCATGTTGTCAAAGATAACATATAAGTGCGGGGGGTAACCTCAACGCACACACACAGACACAGACACAGACACGCACAGTAGCTCATGGCTGGAATCGAACCAGCGCCACCGAGTGTTTTAAGCTCGGGCCCATCCACTGGGCATCATGAGCGGTCGGGACTTGCGCCCGAGAGCGGCAAAATCCCGAATGGCAGCTCGGCGGTGGATACCAGCCACACAGTTCGTGTGGACACGTGGCCACTAAGCCAGCGTATTTACACTACCCGTAAGAACAGGCTTTTTACATACCCACTTTTTTAGAGGCCCCGATTTCTGAGCCGGAGCATCATTTGTCAATTTACCAGCTGCAGAGCACATGGCTCTGCAGCGCTAAAAATGCATGTTTTAGTTTTTCCCTCTATCTTTGCCCACAGGCCGTTTTAGAGCCTGGGAATCCGCCTATAAGCTCGCCTTTTTATGGCTCTCTTAGGATTCTCAAATCTACATGTGGTTTCAAATCTGCCTTTTTTGGACTCTTTCTGATCCCACCGACGTACCGATTTTCCGGTACGCGTCGGAGAAGGTCGGCGGTCGGAGATTTTTTGATATGGTAAACATCACGTTTCGATGCTCTTATGATTGACTGAAATAAATTGTACCACTCTTTGTATGGAATCAAGGATGCGCCAACCAGTTCGATCAAATACGGTAGGAAAAATTGCATATCTCTGTCTTATTGTGGATGCGGGCGGAATTACAAGCATATAACCGAAATTTGCTATATCGGCTTGATCGCTACAACCGGTATCTAGCTATAAGATAACACGCACGAACAAGATAGCACGCACGAACAAGATAGCACGCACGAACAAGATAGCACTGCCTGTTGGGGCAACGTTGTCGATATTTCAACGTTGATTCAAGCTCCACGACATATTTAACAATTGCTTGCATGCTGCTTCAAGCAAATCAGAGAAAGACGGAATGTAGCTACCAGTTCACTGGCATACGTGTCGCAGGACCCTCCCTAAACGGATCGATTTCGGTAACAGTCGCCAAGTTTGGGTGCGAAGAAATCGAGGTCTCGTAAACACAATACAAAGAAGAGATTTACTTGTTTAACTCTTATCAACTACAGGGAAAATCCGCAACTAACTCTGTCCTTGGGCTCACGCACTCGTGTCTCAAATATCATTGTGGTTGACCCACCATACTTCACACCCTAATAGCTACAGAGAATGTCTGACCTCCATTCAGGCGATCTCGCCTCTACCCTCCTTTTGATGAAACTACATTCAGCATACCAAGGCATCTCTCCGTCACCCCAGATTGAGCCGGAGCAATCGTTTGGAGCCTAAGCAAGAGACAACTCTTCGACCAACTGCAACGAAATCTTTATATAGTAGCTAGAGTACTATTTTCTGCTATATAGTAATATGCAAACAGCGTGATATTCTCTGGAAGCTTGTGGCGAGTAAATTACGAGTAAATTACACTTTTGTCCAGTTTTGGTGCGGTGTCTATTTTTAATTCAAAACTGGGTATGTTACCCAATTTCGAAAATGTAAAAAAATGTAAAAAAAATGTAAAAATGTATTTTTAAAAAGCTGTCCTCAAGTGCGGGTCGAAATACGACTCGCTTTACATTGAATTTAACAGGCCGTGCCGCTAAGAGGAGGGAGTGATTAAGGGGGACATAGAATTACAAATTGCGGAAATGCTCCAATCATTTCGGTATTTTCAGTGTTGTTAGGGTCGAATTTTTACGGCAACATGGTGAAGTCGTATTTGCTTGAAGTGACGTACTTGTGGCAATTTAGGACATGCTGTCCTAGACGTGGTTGTGAGGCTGTTTGAGGCAATTGTAGAGAATTTTGACTTTTAGAAATCGCAGAGAGTTCCACCAACGCTCACATGCCTTAGTGAGAGTCTCTCCAAAACAAATCCCTCCCTGTGCCAAGCTTACTATTACCGCCAGTTCTTTCGCCCGACATCTCGCACTCTAATGAGAGCTGACGCTGACTTCTCCTCGTGCAGGTCAACCAAGACGCCACGGTTCAAACTAGGGGCGTTCTCACTCGAGGAGCACTGATTCTTAGACAAGTCGTCGTCGACGGGACGATCCTAAGAAAACCAATCCCACACTGTCAAACGATTTCTCTAAATTTTTGAAACGCATATGACAAACACTGTTGGAAGTGTCCTATTGCTGCATGCATAGGAAGAAAGAACTAGTCTAAGCTGTTATATGAACACCACACCATTAGGTTTGAAATAATGGGCTATCTAATGGTGCTAATTGCGCGTTCAAATTTCAATTTCCGCAAAATTAGTTGTTTATCCGATCTCCACCTTTTTGGCCTCTTTTTCCCCTTTCTTACAGGCATCCTCTGTTAAATGTGTGATATTTTAAGGAGCAAAAAGATAACAAATGCAAAAGGCCCAAAACAGTGTTTTTCAGTCTGCCCAAAACCAAAAAAATGTTTTCTCGTTTTTAAAAAACGTGATTTGATTCAACTTCGAAAATGTAAATTATATAGACATTCACTCACTGTTTATCTTGGTTTTTGTATGCTTTGCTAGCCTCTTTGTTGTGTCTGGGTTTAAATATGTTTTACTATTTAGAAGAAAAAATCCCTTTTCAGGGATTTTCTTCTAGCTCTGACCCTCTATTAGGTGTCAAAGAGCGTTACAACCCCCGGTCATGTCTCACCCATATAGCTGCTGTAGCAAGAATGACAGGTGATGCTACAGAGGTAGAAGAAAACCCCTTATTAAGTTTTTCTCCTACATAGTAAACGTTTTTACACCCGGGCACAATAAATAGAGAGGTGTTTACAAACATAAAGTGGTATCGCCGTTGTCTACAAAATGGCGGACGCGGAGCAGGTTGACGAGCCTGCGCAGACTGACTTCGGGTGCGACGTATATCAACCAGGGCTCTCTACAAAAAGCGGCTGGTGCATATGCCGACGGCAGGAGAAAGCGAGAAGGCTGGTGCTGTCGTCGTTTCAGGAGAGAGTGCTCTTGGCGACGAACTAGCTTACGGCAAGGGCGGCAACCTCGATGAGGTGCGTGGCAGTTGTTGATGGCGGTCTACTTTAGCTAACTAACAAACGTGTATGCTTTTTGATGCTGCAGGAAAACGTGGCATAAGAGCTGGTGGAACGCATCAAGGCACGCGAGGAATTCAGCCGTCGCCGTCAACATGTCGAGGGCGAGGACGACAACTACATCAGCGACCAGAATCGTATTTCCAATCGCAGGGCATCTCAGGCTATCGACAAGTACACCGTGGAGATTCGGCAGAATCTGGAGCGCGGCACTGCCTTGTAAAACAAAGAGACATCAAGACTTTGATCTGTCCACGACGCGTTGATGATATCCTACAGAACATTTACCAGGCGCCGCGCAGCTCACCCTCACGGTCACGGAAGTTGACGGCAGCGGCCTTTAGGTCCTGCTCTCTCCATCCATGGAAAGCAGCGTCGTTCTTCATTAATGCAACGGCTTTTGAGCACTGGCCATCGTTCCATGGACTTCAAGTTGCTAAGCGCGTTCTCATGGAAGACTTCATCCATGGAAGCACAGCATCGGTCGTCGTCGTCGTTAGTCAAAGGCAGTCCAAGGCTTCCAAAGCCCCCGGGTATCGTTCCACGGACTTTAACGCAGATCATCCGTGTTCCTCATCGATGAGAAAGCAGCTGTCCATTTCGCTAATCGCAAACACGAACCCGAATCCAACTGTGTCATAGGCTACAATGCGAGCCGAAGGCGAGCTAAGTTCGCACTGCTCCATTTTCATTGGATAGAAGGACCGTAGTTATACGAAATTGAATTGTATTTGCAAAATTGAAGAGATGAATCGTACTTAAAATAAATAAACAGTACCAGCACAATCTTGATCTGTGATTGGACAAATACCTGGTGTACTTGACTTGCTTTTGTATGCACACTTCTCAACAATGGAAATATCGTGCGCGACGTGTTCGACCAAGGTGCGCCTCCCACAGGCGGGCCAGGACGACCTCCTCCCGCGCAGGTTGTGCGCCTGTTGCAAGGAGTTGCTGTCGTGGGAAGCGTTTGCCGTTGTTACGGCCAGAACAGCCGCGCGACGCTGCGTGGCTTGCGCCTCGGGGCCAGCCATCTCCCCGCGGCCTTGGTGGCCGTGACGATGGGGTCGCCTCCTTCTCCGCCGCCGCTCCCTCCAAGAGAGCGTCGCAAGCGGCCCCGCCGAGCGTCCCCGTCGCCGCTTCAAGCGCAAGAAGGTTAACGCTAGCACGTGATTGGCTAAAATAATACATCATCTCCATTGGCAGAACCACAATGTGTTTTTGTTGTTTACGCTTGCATGCATGTGTATTTCTGTCTTAAGTTTTAGCACCGACGCCAGTATCACTCTTTGAAACTTCACTGCGCTATTCAAGACGGCACGACGCGATGCCGCAAGGTTCGAACACGCACGACACGATGCCACACAGTATGACACGACACGATATGACACAACGATAGGATACAACATGTTATGACGCGAGACAGACACGATACGACAAGATATGCCACGAGGTAGACACGACACAAGCGACGCGGTGTGGAACGAGACACTGCAACACGGACACGACGCGATACAACACGACACGGTTTGTCATTACACGGTGCGACACGATATCACACGATTCCACTCGATCCCACGATGTCTAATGTCTAACACGACGCGATACGGCGTGACACGATACGATACAACACGGTCTGCCACGAGGCGTCACTTGAACGGACACGGCACGATATGATATGGCACGATACCACACGACACGATCAGACACAATCGACACGATACTGCGCGAAACGACACGAAAGACACGACAAGGTAAGGCACACGATGATATGGGTATGACACGGAACGTACGACAAGATACCACGCGGTAGGACACGAGACGGTATGCCATGACACGATAAGATACAACACGGTTTGACGCGAGGCGGACTGACACGAAACGACACGAAATGACACGAAACGGACCACAAGGAAGGAAACGATGCGTATGACGTGATACGATACGGTTTGAGACGGCACGGAATGACTGGATATCTTATGGTCTGTGACGCGATATGGTGTGACACGATGCCACACGGTATGCCCAACAATATAGGAAACATGACCCGCAGCGCGACGGTGAAATGCATTACGTGATAGGATCTGTCTAACACTAAATCTTATATTATACTTAAAGCGATAATATCCCCGCCTTCGCTTCGCTCGGCGGGGACAGGTGAGTAGTGGAGCGAGCTGGAATAGCGAAACGACACGGAGTGGGACAAACCATGACTAACCGCCCGCAAAGCGGGCGGCGAACGGCTAGTCCATGGAAGTAACTTGGTTGGCGAGACCCAGAGATTGCCAGCGCGTACGTCTTTCCTGCACGCCAACCGTGGCCAGTGACGACGAGTGTCACTTCTCAATGGACGCGGTCGCGCACACGTCTCTTTCTAAGAACGTTGCACGACGTTATAAGAACGTCGTCGTCAAGTTCGGTTCCAAAGTTGACAATTGGAACCGAACTTTAACGGGTTTAGTAAATCGTTAGAGAATACTTACGCAAGACTCCGAACAGTACAGGCTTAATTTTTCGGGTCTCGCGAAACCGTCGTAACCTTCAAGCTCTAAGTGCGGTGCATTTTAACAATAAAAAGCCAGTAAGTTCGCACAAATATCACAATACAAAAACGCACTTTGGTGAATAAGTTCGTATCAACTTTAAAAAACGAACTTCATTTATTTTAAAATCTATTTTAAGTTTAAAAATCCGAATGCATCAAAATGTAGCAAAATATGGTAGTTACCGACAGTACTTAAGCGCAGACTATATTGATGTTAAGTTTAACGGTGCAAATCTGCCGACAATTATCATTTCATACAAACACCAAGTATAAAGGCCATTTGCAGCATTATGATTGGTCGGTAGAGTAGGATGGATGTCATCGCGCTTACTGGCAAGCGAAGGCGAAGCTTGCGAGCCGCAGCGGACTTAGAGTCGTGCCACTAGCGAGCGTAGCGAGCACCCCTAGGTCAGGTACCGCACGGAGCGCGTGTCAGGGTGATAGTTATGGTTGACACCCCTCCTTTTTGCATTTTTATGTCTGTCGGCAGTGTCGGCCAATGTCGGCAGCTTTACGGTATGGTTGAATACAGGCTTGATTTTTCGTAAGAAAAATCTTTAGACGATAAATACGGTCATTTTGACCGTTCAAAACCGAACTTCGATAATACGATGACCAAATTCACAAAATGGGTTCCATAATATAGGCACTTGCGAACCTTTTTTCGTTTTCTGTGTACAAAAACATGGAAGAAAACCCGTCACCATTTTATTCAACGGGGCATTAACCCAGAATGGGCGCCAGTCCCTCTTAGGATAAGCCGGAGCTGTTTCCCCCTCAATTGACCTCCGTCGTCACACGGTGTGCTCTGGGGGCCGTCAGTCAGATAATGAACTGCGTTTTCAGCGTAACGGGCGTATATGACTCAAAGGTACGTGCCTTGGACCCGACGTTAGGAAATTTGTTTTAGGGACCACTGTCGCACCCCATACAGGTAATATATTGATAAATAGTCAACATCTTGGGCCAAACGGGAAAGGGAATAAGGAGTCTCTAACCCTGAACATCTCTCAGATGAAGAAGGCCTGGAGGACAATCTGTCTGAAACGGACAATATATACTACTATATAATTAGTATTTTACGTTTAGTACTATTTATACAGTAGTGTGAGTACTATTTTCTGCAATATGAACCCTACATGACGAGTAAATTACTCTTTGGCCCAGTTTTGGCGGAGTCGTTACTGCACCACAAGAACAACACCGCGATAGGTGGCTGAGAGCAACACATGAGCCCTCATGTGTTGCTTGGTATTTTGTTTACAATAAATTTCACAAAGAACAATATTTTCTAAGCTCAATTTTGCTTTCCTTTAAGTACGACGAGCAGCCGCCTCTCATTCTCAAAAGCACAGAAGAACCCAACCGACTCAAGATCCTGGCAAGCCCTGCGACGGATGACATCCAACGAAGAGCCTGTCGACCAAGGCTACGGTAAGTACGTGAAGAAGAGGATGGGGAGAATCGAATGGCATGCGCTTACATTCATCGCTTATTGTTTTATGACTATAGACCGACGATTTCGACAACGCAAGCCAGTTAACTATATCCTTGCGACCCACGAATATATCGGGGATATGGAGAGCGATGAGGATTATGAAGATAATCCTGATGATGCAGCACTGGACGCATTTAACGAAGACAAAGATATGAGAGGACTCGAAGACGAAGAAACAGCAAAGACGCCAAGAACCAAAGCGAAGACCAAGGAGAGGGGGGCAGGAGCGACGACCAAGACTAGGACCAAGTCGACGACCAAGGAGAAGGATAAGAAGACGGGTACTGCGGTGAACGTGAGGAGTGAGAAGCCTGCGGTGGACGTCAGTGGTGGGAAGGCTGCGGTGAACGTCGTGTCGAAGAGACCGCGGTGGACGCGAGTGTGGGGAGACTGCGGTGGACGCGAGTGGTGGGGGCGCTGCGATGGACATTGAGGATGAGATGCGTGCTGATCCCCAGCAACGTAAGTGTTGCCTCTTGAATTTAATGTTGCTGAGCTTTTGTTGTTGGGGTTATGCTATTTACTTGCTTTTTGTTCTTTTATACTATAGTAAGCGCTGGTAGCCCACAGACACCAGTCCGAGCGAGTACACAAAGCAGTGCAAAGGCAACAACAACAAAAAATAATCTATTCGCCACATTTGGACGATAGCGAGGCGTCTCTGTCGGATGAGCCTCCGCCAAAGCGTGCATGCATACCAAACGTGTCGCCACGCGTACCAGCTCGGCGGAAAACAAAAACTGGGAGAGCAGAATGAAAATAATACAAGTGCATCACGCCGTGAACAACGTCGTCCCCAACCTTCCCGCCTACGAGTTTGACGACTGGGAGCAGTTCGACAGCATGCTGAAGGGCCACAACGCCAAGAATTTCCTACAGTTTCGCGTCAGAAGCTCAGAAACTACGAAGACGTACAACAGGTAAATTTGCTATTTTATGTTACTCTAATGTGTTGCTACTAACAAAATATTATATTGTCTGTTATGTCCTACGTAATAGCCGCCCTGGAGCACCCAAAATCCCAACGCACTTATCACACAGTTTTAAGCGCATGTGGTGTACCCATGGGTCTTCTCAGCCAGCTCGTGGTAAAGGACAACGGGCGCATGGCGTTCGCTTTACGGGATGTGAGGCGAGCTTCTTTGTCCGCGTCAAACAGGTTGTCAAAAGCGGCCACTCGCAATGGAAAGTTGTGGTTGATCAAGAAACGGGGGTGAGGAACATTAGAAGATGATATTGATGTGATAAACTAATGTTGTGCTACTAAATTTATGCATCCATAGATCACAAAGCATAACCATGCTACTACGAAAGCCATCTACGACTCGTACAGGGGCGCCAAGTCTATGCCCCTGCCGCGTCAAGTTCGAGAGGACCTTGGCCTACTCACGGAGATGAAAACCAGCACTTCCGATATTAACCGTTATCTTTCCGACAAGTTGGGTGGGTGTTTCTGGTGAATTTTGAAGGAGTCGTTTTGACTTTATTCAATGCAAGTTTTGATGTTATTTGTATATTTATTGAAATTTTATGAACCAATGGAAACAGAATGTGTCCTAACAACACAACAAACAAGAAACGTGCTAAGACAAGTTTTGGGGTCAACTACCGTCAAACGGACAAAAGAGTTGCTGGACGCTTTTGTCCAAGAAGACGGTAATGACGTCCTTCTCGTGCAGGATCAAATGGGTATCACATGCATCATCGTGATGCAGACATCGATCCAGAAAATGTGCTTTCGGTTATGGAGCGACTCCATGGTCATGGACTGGACTCATGGAACCAATAATCTAGGCTATCATTTAGGTATTTATTTGATTAGCAATGGGATTGATACGATTAATATTCCGTCTACTGATATGTTATATTATTGTTATTAACTGTTTGTAGGTAGTTTAATAGTGACTTTGGCTACTGATAGAGGAATCCCCGTCGTGGACTTTTTGGCGCTGGATCAGAAAGCGTACACCATGGAGCACATTCAGACAATCGTTATCGACAAAGATTTTGTCGAGTGGAGGGTGTTCGAGAAGGTTTTTCCTCACGCACAAGTCCTACTTTGCCAGTTCCACGCCCTCACATATTGGCGGAAAGTTTGCCGGAGAGCGAAGTTTAACTTGAAGATGGCTCAGCGCGACGTGATGGAGACAGCGTTTGCTAAGCTTATTTATTGGTAAGTGCTGGTTGTGTTGTTGGTTGTGTTGCTGGTTGTGTTGCGGGTTGTATTGCTGGTTGTGTTGCTCGATGTGTTGCTGACGCTTGGTTTTGCTTTTGATTGCTTTCTACAGTAACACAAGCAAGACGTTTGAATCTGAACTATCAGTGTTTACACAAATGTGCAAGAAGGAATGCCCGGACTTAATGAAGTATTTTGAGGAATGCTGGAAATCGTGTGTAGCAATGTGGGCAAACTACGAGAGAGGCAGATTTTTTCTGTCGGCAACACAACCACCAACAGAATTGAATCCAACTGGAATCAGGTAAAACTGTTGCTGGGAAAAAGCCAAGTCTCGACTCGACAATTAGTGGGCTTCTAGCTCACCAAACAACAATAATCCGGCAACTGCTCACCGCCATGTCCAAACACTCGTCAACATCGCGGCCCGACGGAGCGGTTCCAGATTTTTGGCGCTCGTGGGAAAACATCTGAGTGACGATGCACTCATGAAGGTGCGGTGTCAGTGGGACTACTTCATGGCATTTGTGGAAGAGACTACATACGCTGAGCATGACACTAAAGAGAACGGTTGGACAGTAGCTACTCGAGGGCATGCACATCAATGCAACGCTTGTGAGTGGACCTGCACGTGCCTATTTTATTGCACCCACAATTTACCGTGCCAACATCTGATGTTTGTCGCTGATCGCGTGCATGGGTTGGAGAACCTTCCAGCGTCGTGCATTCAAGCACGCTGGGATATGGTAGCAATGTCGACTTTGGAAAAATTATTTATGGATGGAACTTCGACTCTTCAATCTGTGCAAGCTACGATGAAGACGGTCAGTGACTCCTTCACCCACGATGGTCTGACACAGATATCGGGTGAAGATAAAGCGTTTGAGCAGAAGCACGATGAAGAAGCATTTTTATCCTCAGCAGCACCACTGGGACCAATACAAGGAGCAACACAAGGAGCAACACAAGGAGCAACACAGCAGCGAACGCAACGCCGACTGGTCTACGTTAAGATGCGGCGTCGCGAACGCGCGAATGTTGTGGTGCTTTCCTCAGAAGAGAATTATTGCTACGCAAAGGCTTATTTGAACCAGTAATGGAGCATCTTGCTGAGTTATCAAGCCCATCCTTCTATGTTGCTTTGAAGTCATGGAAGGAAATCGTGAAGAGCGGCCTTAAAGGAATTGACGAGTCCAAGACGAATTTGACAACGTCGCCAGACGAGGACTCTGATAACTCACGTGAACAAGATGGCGAATTTAGCGATACTGTATCAGAACTTTCACCTGCAGATTTAATTGACACCATGCGTATGATGCAGGAAATGGAGCAAAACGAGGTGAATCCTGCGGTATCAGTTACGGTGCCGAAGAAAAAATCTACATGGCAAAAGCGGCTATACCTACCAAAATAAGTAGATATCCAACGAAAGCTGCACCAAAACGGCGTCAAGTTGATGTGCTCCAAATTCCCAAATCAAAGCCCAGACACAACCAGCGGAAGAAAACGAAACAGAGCCTGCTGACAAAGACCACAAAACCTCAAAAGTTAGCTTTGATCACACTCCCGCCGAAAAATGTGCCATCATTGTCGCGTGTGCTGGAGTGGGCTAAGTATACGGCGGACTGGTATCATATGAGTGAACTCCTGGCGAACTATCCTACTATTAGGGGAGTCAGAATTAGCAAATGCGGTAGAAATAATAGGGAGAGTTTTGGCGAAATTATGGTCACTGCCACACAGACAAAATGGTCGCTGTGGAATGGGAGGAGTCAGAATTCCCGAGGGATATATGGTATTTTGTGGGTCAGTTGAGAAATTGCCGCCTTAACGAAACATCATGCCGCGTGTGTCCAAGCGTCGATAGCTTCTTGCCGGCGTTATGAGCGCCCTGGCTGCTGCCGCTTGATGAAGAAGCCGCGAAGCCTTCGAGCTAGTTGATGTTCTCTCTATAAAAACAAGGGCGCAATGACGAGCGAATGTCGAAAGCCGCATTTCATTATGGTAGAAATTTTGCCATGGAAATGGACCGGAATTTCGAAATTCTGACCCCCTATTATGACAGATGACTTCAAGAGCACCCGTGTTGCTCACAGCTATCGCGAGTTCGTTCATGCTGCTGACTACGACTACAATTTTGTTGTGCCCTGCAACTTGTCATTAAGTTGAAAGCAGTCGTAGCAGGCGAAAGAACGAAACAGTCCGCCTACTTCACGACAGTATCAGATTCTGACGTCTCGGACGGTACGACAGAAGAGATCATCGCCTTCTTTCCTGGTGGAACACCTCAGTTCACAAGGTGGGGTTCGTGTTATGGCGTTTTGCAGATCTATGTGGTTGCTTTTCTGACGTGTTGCTTGTTATGTTGCTTGTTATGTTGCTCTGACCTCTCGTTGAAAATGCCATGTGTTGATTTAAACGGGGAATACGACCCCACATACTGAGCCCAAGTCGTTCTTGTATAAGAGCGCATTCGCTTTATAAGAGCAAAGTTCTTTTTCACGAAAGTTGACGTTAGGAAACGAACTTTGTAGAGCTAAGTAAATCGTTAGAATAGTTTCAAGAAGAATTTGATGGACTTTTGGCTCTAATCCTTCATATTTTGCTGGAAAACAAAGATAGCGCGATAAGTGCGGCATAATATCACGTTCAGAACCGCACTTTGACAATAGTTTATAAAGTGCGCTCGAAGATGACAATACGAAACCGCACTTTGAATATAAGTACGCTTTCAAACGTCAAATTGTACTTACTCAACTTAAAACCGTATTTGCCTTTTTAAAATTCAGTGTCAAAATATGGACCAATCCAAGCTCAGCAAAGTCACTATGGACTTTTGTATTGACTTTCCCATTTTATTCTGGATAAGTGATAAGTGCGTATTACTTAGTGCATTCATATGGGGACGCCGTCTTCGCGTACTACTATTGGCAGTTAAGCCGCATATATGGCGAATGAAACGGGAGAATACGACTCCACATACTGAGCCCAAGTCGGATACTTAAAAACGCCATTGCCGCCCTAACCTGAGGGACGGCAATGGCGTTTTCAATAGCCGTCCTCGGATTTTTAAACTTTTAATTACTCTATTTTAAAATAATAATTGCATTTTAAGAAAGAAAGGTAATATAGTTTAGCTGGACGAGATGTGGACATATTGAAATGTGTCCACAATCGCGTTTTAGAATACACCTAAGTGCGGAGTTCACGCTGTATAGCTGTACAGTTGCAGAGTAGCATACCACCTAACAGGAAGACATGCACATGCAACGGCGACTACAATGCTATGGATTGTCCGAAGTTGCTTAGCATTCGCTGCAGCCTGTGCGGCAAAGCACACTGCGGCCAGGTAACAACTTGTCACTGACAAGGGCGCCGCTGGTGATGGATGAAGGCGACAGCGCAACAGATAGCCGGAGGGCAGAAAGGAGCCGGGCGCTGCATATCGCGGCCGCTTTCTCGCACCGATTGATGTGTCTTCTGACGCAGCTTTGACGCTGTACATGTACTGCAACCTGGCAGCAACTCGTTGATGTCTGGGCGCGTTGGTGACAAAGTAGATTGCCGAAAAATGTCGCCCACAAGGTGCAAGCCACTGTGGTATTGAAAGACTTGTGCTGCGGACGGATGCTCTATGATAGAGCATTCGAGCATTAGAGATTCGTGTCGGTACCGTAGGAAAAATCTTCAGTCTTGAACTTGTGTTTACAAGACCCGTAGAGGTGCCGCGCATTGCCGTTGACGTGAAAAGCCTGCTCTCTGCAGTGCAGTGGCGCCACTCACGTTCATCCCACTATCTCCTCGCTTGTTCCGCGATGAACAGAGCGCTCCGGAGCTGCGGAGGCGTGCCCTCCACCGGTTTGACGCTTCTTTTGAAGACGACTCACCCCGGGTCCCAGCCTGGATT
This sequence comes from Phytophthora boehmeriae, assembly GCA_011947355.1. Classification (NCBI taxonomy): domain Eukaryota; phylum Oomycota; class Peronosporomycetes; order Peronosporales; family Peronosporaceae; genus Phytophthora; species Phytophthora boehmeriae. The sequence goes on along the minus strand of JAAVTJ010000230.1, from coordinate 397,532 downwards.
ACACACGCGCCATCTCGTGACGTTCGTCGTTACGGAATTTACGTCGGACTTCGACGGTCGGCAGTCCCACCTGCCTGCCAGCATTGTCGCGACAGGAATCTCTTGCGTGCCGCCCGGGGCCGGTCTGCCCAGTATAGCAGACTCTGCCCTACCGGCAGCAGTGCACGAACCTTGCACTGTCGATTCCTCCTCAGCGAATCGTAAATTACGATCATCGCAACGATGGGCCTGGCGGGCAAGCACTGCAATCACCACCGCCTTGCGCCGCGAACAGCAGCACCGCGCCTTCCCGGCGACTTCAAGCAAGCGCAGCTGGGGACACTCAATAGCCGTGATAGCTGTGATTAGAGGACATCAATTTCGTGATGATGCGAGACATTACTGCCCTTCGGCCAATCGCAAGGAATTCAGATCCGTGCAATTCTTCGCTGCATTGGAATAAGCCGGGAACGCTTCGTCCAGCGAGAACTGCGCCGGGCTGTTGCCGTTCGGGGCGAGCGACGGAAGTCGAAGCGAAGCGACAACCGAGTGTTTCAGCTTGTTTCAGTCAGAGAGAGGCATCACGTTTCACTGCCTCGCCCTCGGAAGGATCAACGCAAGGATTGGTAGCTGTAGCCCCTCGTTGCGTCGACAGCTTTCAGACGTTGAGTCTTCACAGGTGTATCGCTAGCTCTTGTTAACATCCGTATTTCCGCCCCGCCCGCATGACGACGAGAGCATCGTTGCCTGCCGCTCCTTGGCGGAGATCCTCAAAGCCCCGTGCCTGAACCGTAAGAAGACCATTCTGCCGCTTTCACTGCGACACCGAAAGCAGCTCACCTGCCACGTCGCGCCTTGGAGGACGTCCTTGCGCTGGGATCTCAACATACAGTATCTGTTATATGCATAGACTGGTAGCCAAACACGCCGTCGCGTGACGTGACTGGCGCGCAGGGAGATCGGCAGTCCTTGCCTTGCGCCGGGTAAACAAACGCTGGTGTTGCGGCTTCAAACGAGGCAGCGCTGGCGTTGGGCGAAGAGAGCCGACATCTCTCGCTCACGAGGAGGCCGCGCTCAATGTCGAGTTGTGCATACTACAAGCACTGTAATTGGACTGTAGCGGTCTGCCGTCTCGCTTTGCTCTGTGTGTCCGCGTGCGATTTATGTCGGGGAGCTGCCGGTGCGGTGCACGTACGTCAGCCCCAGGAGGACACTCGCCTCGTCTGTGGACATCTCGCCTTTGAGATCGAGTACTCGATGGAGAGAGAGATGTCTCCCTTCCCGGTTCAAATAGCAGCTGGCTCGGATGACATTTCCTGCGAGATCGGATGCGTGTCGCGCTCTGATTGCAGAGGCATAAGACATCACTTTCAGTCCGTCGCTGGCGTCGAGGAGATTGGCTCGATGCGGCGGAGATCCGGACGACGCACTCATCTGCTTTGGCGTCGCAGCCAGGGCAACGTCAATGCCATCGCAGTCGTACACAGTCAGCAGGTCGGTCGATGAGCATTTTCGATCGTCGCCAGCAGTCGGTTAATTGGACTTTTGCCGAGTGGAGCACAAGTGTTCAAAGCTGGGGTCAAAGCGCTGTGATGAGCTTCGTCGAGATGTTGTCAGCCGCCAGTCCGTCGCCGTCCCCTTCGCAGTGGGTGGCGCCCCCGCCGCCTCGTGGACTCGCGAGGAGATCAACATGATCCAGGAGCTCTTCTTGTCGGACGAGAAGAGCATTCGCATTCGAGACATCTCCATCACTGACAAGCAGGACGACAAGACCCCGTTGACGGTGGAGCAGCCGCAGCAGAGCGGAGACGACGCCACGCAGATGCTGCTGTCCCCCATCGGAGCGGACGACACTTTCTTGCAGCAGTTCATGGTGGACGAGAAGGACGCCATGGCCGCGTTTTTCCTGGAAGCCATCGACCCTTTCCAGAACGTGCCTGCGTCTCCAACCACCGACGACAGCAAGACCCAAGACGCTACGTCAGCTGCTACAGCGCTGCCTGGCCCCAGTGACGGACGACCGGTGGAGCACGTGCTGGCCAAGCTGCGGGAAAAGGTTGACACACTCAACCGCGTCTACTACGCGCGCTGTATGAACATGTCCGCGTCCGACGACCAGAGCATCACCAAGATCAAGTTGGTGTTGGCCCTGGAAAGACTGCAGCGAGTCATCCAGGGACTGTCAAGGAGAACGCCCAACTCAAGACAGACACGACCAGTTGCATGCAACGTGGGGAGTTGCTGCTGCAGAGCAGTGCGGACCGCCAAGCGGAGCTGGAGCAGCTGAGTCAGTCTATCGAGGAGTCAGCGTGCGTTGTTGCCGTGAAAGAAGGCATGGAAGTGTCAATGAATTGCTCCATGGACGGCGAGGTGCTCAAGAACCACCAGGACGAGAATGGCTGGGGCTACAAGAGCGTCGTCTCGAAGGATGGCGTGTTCACCTACAGCCTCAAGAAGGAGTACTCGAAGGAGGTAAACATGCACGACGTGATGAAGAAGACGTGGGCCAACGTGAGCAGCTCAGAGAACTTCTCATGCATCTACTACGGCTCCATCAAGGCGCAGATCGTCAAGAAAATGGGCAAGGAGAGTGTGATTATGTACGATATGACCAACCACGACGCAACGCGCGTGGACCGCGTGCTCGCCGTCATGTTCCGTGTGGAGATCCCCAACGGGTTCCTCTTGGGCGCGCGCTCCATCAAAGTCCCGTCTTGCAGCATCACTGAAGACCCCAAGGTGCGCTGGATGGACTGCACGACGTGGCAGCGGTACGAACGCAATGGAGACGGTGGATTCTCGGTCACCTCTGGTGGTCAGTTGTCGTATCCTTCACGGGCAGACATCGACTTTATGGCGGTGGAGATCCTGTGCCTGCACTTGCGGTGGGAGAATCGCGTGGTGGGATCGCAGTTGACAATATAGAGCGGCCAACCAGTCTGCAAGCCGCAACAACCTCAAGAACCGATGGTGGAGGAGGAGGATATGTGTGTGCAATGAGTGCGTGCAATGTGAAAATGGAGAACAACGGAATGGCGTTTGACCTGCAGCCAGAAGCAGAAGCTACAACAACACCCAGCCGCGAAACAACAAGGAGCGCGGCGGGTACACGCTAATTTATTAAGACTACAAAATGCACAAACAACATTTTGTCCAGTATGTTTTTCCTTTGTCTCCTTCTTTCGCCTTCTACTCTCTAGAGCAGTTGTAGCCGCCGTGGCTTCGCAATCATGCAATGAGTTCGTAGCCGTTTGCTAACAAGTAGAGAATCTGAATGCTGACATGACAGATGTGATGAGATTCGCACGACAAACTCTATCAATCGCACGGCATCAGTGCGGCAGTTTTAGCTCAGCGTGATTGATAGTGGTCCATCGCCGTGCAGATGGTCGGGTGATTCCGCTTCAAAGAGCTCCTTTGCATGCAGCACTGTTTCGTGATCGAGGAGAGCAACGGAAACTGCTAGTCGACTCGATGAAGGAACACTTTGTCTTCGTCTTGGAAACACTTCTTCCTTGATTGCAATTTATTAGCTGTTCCTACCCTTGTCTTATGACGCTTTCCCAAACTACTTGACTACTTTCACCTGACTACTCCTGCGCGCTAGTCGCGACTGTATCCGCTGCTCCTCGCACTCCACGGATGTTGTTCCTACTTAAATATATTGCTGCTCGAGCTTTAGAGCAACCAGTGCTTGCTCTGGCCGACAGCCTCCTGCCAGCGCACTACCCCCGCCATCATCTCTGTGGCTAGGCAGTCCAGCACTTGCGTCGATTTGTGCTGGGTAGAGGCCCCCACAATCACCTCACACACTGGCTGGACGTACTCGTCAAACGTGTCCAGCAGCATGAACCACGCCAGGACCGGCAAATAGTTCGCCTCGCTAGCAGCGAACGCCTTCTGTCCCACCGACAGCGGCACGGAGCGCATGCTCACGAGGTAGCCGCCGTCAATCTGACCTCTAGCCAGCACCACAATGCTGTGCACCACAGGTGCGTCGTGAGACGGCGCAATCCCCACACGAACAACGACACAGTCGTCGTTGATGGTCTGCAGCACAGCGAGGTCCTTGGTAAGTGGGAAAAGCTTCTGGAAACCCTCCAATGTGGTCAAGAGGTTCCACGTGTTGAAGACGAGTTCTCCCGACACAACGCCTGGGAACTCCTGAGTTGCCATCAACTCCAGTGAAGATGGCGAAGTCTCACCACTCAGGTCGTCAACCTTGGCGCCTGGTGTCACTTCTCGCTTGTCTTCGCGCCATCCCAAAAGGATGCCGCTGAGGTGTTGTCAGGCTGTTGCTGGGCCTTCAGAGACATGATATCCCCGTAGCTGTCCTTGACCCAGTTGAACGCAGCATCACTGGTCAAGGGCTCAGAGAAGAGCACCTTGAGATAGGACGGCACAACTTCTGTCTCCATGCAGTACCCTCCAGCAGGAGTGTCGACATCAAGCGCCACACGCTTGCTGTCCGTGTCATCCTCAAGGAGATCGTCGTCCTCAGGACGTTTGCGCTTGAGGTTCTTGGGACCAACCGATGGGGGAGCCGTTGCGTCAATGACGAGCTCAGCTTGAACTGCCTGCAGCGCACTGTTCTGCGAGTCTAGTACGTCCAGTTGCTCTTCCAGGTAGCGTTTCTCGTCGCGAAGCTCGTCGATAGACTTGACGAGGTCCAAGTATGTGGAGCTGCCGGGGATACTGTAGCCCAGCTCACCTTCAAGTCGCTCACGAGGCACCACTTGCTCCACTGCTTTCTTGTGTGGAAGACTGTCCTCGGTCTCTTGAGCTTCACGCTGGGCACTCAGCTCAGCACGTTGACGTTCCAGCGATGCGACCAAGTCACGCATGTCGCGGACACGGTCCTTGGCAGCGTTGGTCCGTCGTCGCTCGTTGGCGTTGTGTCGCTCTCGCCGTTGTTTGGCCGAGAACTGAGACGTGCGTCCGCCTCGTTGCCCAGTCAGTACGGTGGTGGTGGCAGTGCTTGACCGAGACGCAGAGATCGTCGGCGTGGAGAACACAGCGGCAGGGAAGGCGGCGGCCTCCTCGAGCACTTCAGGGTCGTTGCTCTGGTGTAGCTTGAGGTCTTGAACTTCATCGGGGCCGCTTGGGAGCGGGAAAATCGGCTGTTGAGCCCCAGCGGGGGTGTCGTCGCCGTTGCTCATGTCCAGCACGTTGTCCAGCTCGCACTTGAGCAGGACGTCTGGATTGGGCTCCGCTGCAGCCAGCGGGAACTCGAGCAGGTCCAGGAACAGCGAGTTGGTGCGACTAGGCCGAGACTCAGCGCTGCAGCCGCGAGACTGGAGCATCGTGGTGAAGTTCGACGACGGTGAGCAAGGCGTCACGGACACGTCCTTGTCTTTGGAGGGCGTGTCCGGCATGTTCAGGTCCACATAAATGGGCGGGATGAAGCGGTGCGGATAACTCATTCGGGGCCGTAATGTCCGAGGGGATCTGTGTCTGTAAAAGTCTCTGTTAGCTTTGTGCGTCCGCACACTCGACGCTCTCGTGTTTCCACTTGCGCGCCACGAAGAAAACTTTCAAGTGACACGGTTCGGTGGACTGCAAGCAGGGCACGACAACAGGGAGGAACCAGTCTCTCCGTCGCATCTATCCCCGCTAAAGGAGTTGCACTCGTAGCGCGATGGCGGAAGAGAAGGAGCATTGGGGGCAAAGTCCGAGCGATGAGGTCACTCGATCTGAGCGCTTGGATACACCACACTGGGCCGGGCCGCTGCGCTACCAGTTGGCGCCAACCGGCTGGTGTTCGAGCGTGCTAAGCGGATACCGATCATGCTGAAGGCCAGTGACCGCTGGCCTCACCGAGTTAGGGGATACCTTCGCTTCAGCCCGTACATGAAAAAATAATCAGTATGTCCGGTATTGTGGACGATAGCGGGTTTGGAAGCTCCAATTGGAGCGGCTGGGCTACTTTCTGCGAGGATCTGTCGGCTCCGTATTGTGTGGTCCCACCTGACGCTGCAGTGGCCAAGCGAGACGAACGCTGCGCTGGCTGGCTTCGGCCAATGCAGACTCGTCACGGCAACCACCGATCGTGTCCAACTTATGTCGTCCCACTTGACTGACAGTTTCTGGGCGAACGCTGACAGGTTCCGGCCACTTCGGGGCATGGACAGGGGCTCAATACTTTAAGCAAGTGAATTTGCGTGGCACACTGAAAGCAGCTGCTGGGTAGGGGTCAGGTGCGTACATCCGGTCACCCCCGTCTTGTTTAGTCCTAGCGACGGCATCGTCACAGGGGCGGTCAGCTTTGAGTCCACACGTACAAATTGTAGGCTACGACAGCGATGGGTCATTGCCGATAGCACCCCATCAAGCAGCAATTTGCTGCCAGAAAACTCCCAGCGATGCTCGTCGCCGCCAACATCCTTTACTTCAAACTCTTTGAAGGCACTGCACGCACCTGCGCGTACACGCAGCAAACGCTTAGCAGTCACTCTGCCGTCGCGGGGGATCCGTTACTCGCGCTCTCCACCAAAATAACATCGCACTCCGTCGTTAGCTAATCGCCGTGAATCCACGCTAATGGCCACTTGTGCCTGGTCACAGCTCTATGGTGATTCTACGGACACTTTTGCTCAGCGGTCGAGACGCAGACGACGTCGAAGTGCAGCTCGAGCTCGTACTGCTGCAACTTTGGTCCTCGAAAGACCCTGATATCCTACAGACAGAGCTGTTGGCGTTGGACGCCAAGAGCTGGCGGCGCCTCGGTCTGCTTCTCTTTGCATCTAATGACTCGCTAGTTCAGGCTCTCGTAGCGGTTCTAGAGCGAGCTGCAAGTCATCGCGACAAATCTGACTCACACGAACGGGTGCTGCGGCGTGTCTGGCAGACACAGTGGCGAGAGCATCTGCGGGAGAAAGTCAAGGACTGCCACGCGCGACTTGAACGACAACGCTCCGGGGTGGAAGAGCGGGGGCGGACTGAAGATTTGATTGCAACGCGACTGCTTCAAATCCTGGCTGCGAGTGTCCGCGCTGCATTGATATCTTCCCAATGCGATGACGAGCGTTTGAAGGAGGAGAAGAGTTTTGTCGTCGATGCCCCAGCAGTGATGGAGATAGTCGAGCTGCTGCTATCGCTTTCAACTGCTGTTGAAAGCACGCCAGATATTGCACGGGTAGCAGCAGTCGAGTTGCAGAGCATGTTTTCACTGGATCCACACACGCTCAGCGGGCTAATAACAACTCATATCTGCCGCTCGACGGCCATGCAGCATTATGTCTCCAGACTGCGTGGTGACGACTGCACTCCAGCTATTGAATCAACCACAGCACCAATGAAGCAACTTTACTTCCTCAACGTCAATAGCTCCGCCGGGGAAACATTGGCTGATCAGCACCAGTGTGACCTTGCTTTTCTCGAGTTGCTGATCGCAGCGGCGATGGCAGCACGTCCAGATGCGAACACAAAGCTTAGCGGTGCTCGCTCCGCTGTATTGGACGACACGGAAGCAATGCTGCAGATTTGCACTTTGGGCATCACGAACTCGAGTCTTCAGCACGGCTCGTTGCGTTTGTTGTGTTCCCTTCTTGTCCTTGACGACGCTTCTGCTAGCGCGCTAAGTAGTGCCGTTCGCTTGTCAGGCATCCTCATCTCCATCTCGTGGCTTTTAGGCCATGCGGACTCGAACATCGCCGCCATGGCTGCCACCACACTTGAGGTGATCATTCGGCACTCACCACCGAGCGATATTCTGCGCGCCGTCATCGAACAGGGCTGCGTGCTCATCTATCGAGCACTTTTGTCGGCCTGCAGTGGCGCCAATCGGAGCCCTGCTCAAGCTGCCGTTGCCGCGAGTTGCCGCAGTCTCTTGAACTGGGTGACAGATGAAGTTGCATGGCAGACCGGTGTTGTCGCTGCAAGTGTGCAGTCTATCCTGAGTTCGACCAACGTGTTGTTGCAGAAGAATATTGTGCTCACATTGCAAGTCTTGGCTCAGCGAAACCCAGCAATTTGTGAGTCCTTGGAGGAGCAGGAGTTTCTAGCGAATGCGTTGGTGATGGCAATCCAAGCAGATGAAGAGGCAAGTTTGGCAGCTTCTCTGCTGTCTGCAAGCCTCAGTTGCTGCGATAAGTGCTCGACACTGAAGATTGAGAACAGCAGGGTGGACGACGGCAGCAAAAACGAACAAGATAAAGTAGAGCAAGTCGATGACGCTGGCGAGCAAGACCAAATAATCCACATACGATGTGCAGACGGAGAGATTGTACAAGCAAGTGATCGAGTGCTCCATGAACACACCAATCTGCTTCGAGGACTTGAAATCGACCGGAGCGAAGACAGCGTTGCAGTCACTACTAAACTCGATAAATTCCGAGCATCGAGTGTCCAGCTTTTCGTTGACCTTCTGCCAAAGACTCAGCAAGAAGCAGTGGCTGTGCTAACAAAGCTTCACAGGGTACCAATTCTGCAAGAGCTGCTCCGCCTTGCTAACGCCTCTGGGTCTGTAAAATGCTGGCATGTTACCACATCCGCGATGAGCCGCATCATGTCAGCCGATAACTGGCTGGAGATTTTCCAGTTCGCATCAGCCGAAGTGCGCCACCCAACGCTCGTTCTAAGGTGCACGCGCTTTGCTCTTCAGTTGCACAGCGCATTGGCCTTATGCAGTGACGAGAGGCCAGTGCCACATCCAGAGGAAAACAACACTACAAGTAATGATCCAGTAGAGCGAAAGCGCGCAAACCTGGCCACTGCACTCAAGACAGCAGCAATTCAGATAGCCCAAGAGCTGTTTGTAGGCTGAAGCCAAGGGTCAGCACTACCAATCCAACAGATAAGTAAACACGCTTATAGTCCGCATCAAAACCATCGTTCCCACTTTACTTGAACAGACTTGCCACGGTGTCGTACGTGGCTGTCCACAGCTTGGTGACCGATGAAGAAGCCTCTGCCGCAGTCTTGTCGTCGATATCGACACCAATATGCACGTTTTTGTCATGGATCTGCTTCCTTCTTCGCGCCAACCGCGACGCGCCGGGTGAGGCCTGCTGAGGTTCCTTCCCTGGTCCTTGGCTTGCTGCACCAGCAGCTCCAGTCTCGCCCCCATCTCGGCCTCTAAAATGTGCGTCAGGTCCTCCAGTCGGTCCTCCAGCCACACCACTTGACTCTCCAAGTACTCGAACCTTGCTTCGGTCTCCTGCACTCAACAACAAGAGCAACTGTGAGCATTAACAGCGACCTCCCGTTTAAGTTAACATCAGCCTGCCATGACGCACTCGCTCCTGCCTCTGCTGCTCCTTCTGCTTCTGTTCCTTGGCTCGCGCGCTGGCAGCAGAGCGCGAATACTCTAGAGAGGCGACCCCCAGGGCCACCGAGAAGATGATCACTTCCCCACGAAGTCCGCGCCCTGTTCCACCGCTTGGTCTGCGGGCAGAGGCTTGATAGTGTAGTTGTGAATGCCTCGGAAGCCCATGTGCAGCTTCATAGCCAGTCGATGCTGCTGCTGGCCCAGATGACCACACACAGCGTTGAGGAGAGGATGCACTTTGGATCGGGTCTTGACCACTCGGGCGAGGGGCTTAGTGAGCGTACGGGCCACCAAGCCGCCGAGCTTGATCATAGGCAGCATGATGAGCGATTCAAATCAATTTAACTGAATTAAATTTAATTGGGTTAAGAAAAACTTCAGAAACGTAAGCTTGACGATATCAGGAGTTATCGTCGACTGTCACATGTCGTATTCCAGCTATGCGCTAGTCGTTGTCGCCCATTGATCCGGCAGTGGACCTTGGCCAAGCCGCGCAGTGGCGCGGAGCTTGATGAACCGAACAAACATTTGGCGGAAAGCTTTCCACGCCTCGTCCACCATTGTCTCCTGCGTGTTCGCCTCGCGCTGAGCTGCTCGACTGTCGTCGTATGACGACGAGGTCTGATCGAAGAGCTCTGTAAGACGCTCCAGTTTATACAGAAAATCTGCCTGCACCGACTCCAGATGAGCCACATCTTGACTCGACACTTTAGAAGAAGACGAGCTCAGATACAGATCGTCACCACCGTCGGATCTCGACAGAGTCCTCGACAGCGACTTGGTTTGGATGCCATTATTGCTGACCCGCCGAAGATCGTCAAGCAAGTCGCTGCAAGACGCCTGATAGTCCCCCATGAGCTTACAAGCAACTCGTAGCTCTGCAACGGACTCGGCTGCACCTTGAAACGCTTTGAGGACGCTCTCTCGAGCGCCGATAACTCGTTCAGTGCCTCTTTCGCGACCATCGGGAAGCAAGCAGCGGCGATGCGGTCACTCATTGGGTCATGCACTGCTGTTGAAGTGGAGACCTCGGCACCTTTCTCCGGTTTGCTGCCCTTCGGCGCCCTCTCAGTGATGTTCAGGCGCCGGAAGATAACGCACAGGTCTTCTGACCTATAGCGAATGCCGGATTTCTGCAAGATAGCTGCAATCGTTTCTAGGTTCAGCAGTTCACCGAGTTGAGCCGAGTCGTCCTCGACTGCGCAAAAGTTTACACGAACCTCGTTCAGCCTGTGGATGATGTAGCGCCGCCACTCCTGTAATGCGAACACCAGAAATGCATTGGCCTCCATTCGTGATAGAGGTGTACCGTTCTTATGGTCGCTAGCAGCTTCGACGATACGTTGACTCAGCCGTGCTTTCTGGTCAGCACTCAGTTTGTCGAATGCCGTCTGTAGAATGGTTTCTACAACAGTGACCGGTAAGTAGTCGATTACGGCTGCATCCGAGGCGGAATCTGCGCCAATATCGTCACTCTCGGCTAAAGTATCCCCAGGAAGCCATGGTACCGGGTTGATGAGGTGAAAGTTGTGCAGTCCACAGCGGAAGATTGCATGGAGAAAGGAAAGCGCCTCATTTTGCCCCAGTAGTCGATCCTCTGGACACGAATGGCTCATACAGCACAGATGGCTGAACAGCGCCGCTAGTGAGTCGGTTCTCACCAAAGAGCGGCAGTTGTAAAACAGGTCGTGAATAAGACGCTCTGCTTCACAACGAGTACCGAACTTCTCGAGAAAGAAGTCGTATATGAGCTCCACGAAAAGGGGTTTGGGTGTGGGGCCGATACCACCATTGAGAGAGCTGGAAACAATCAGTCGTACCGACGATGGCTGCGCCGCTTGAAGTGCACTGCTAACGCTGCTAAGTTCTCCGAGCAGAGCAGGCACGCGCGTGCTCTGCATCGACTGACGCAGAATTGAGGAGATGACAAGGTGCAGCCAGATTATGGGTCTTTCTGCTTTCCTTTCGCTGAAATCCAAGAAGCCGCTGCCATATCGTCTGTGCATCAGCGATCGCATCACTAGAGGAGCTCCCTGGTCATGAAGCAAGTGCTTTCGAAACGTCGCTTGCAAACGCCGTATGCAGAGTGTCTGCTTTATCGTGTCGATCAAAAACTCCACCCTACGAAAAATAAACGACGGTGACCATGCGTTAGTACAACACAAAGAGAGCCAACGACAGGGGGAAACGTACGCCGATTGGTCTTGCTGCCGCACGAATTTTAGCAGTGCCTCCAAAGCCCTCTCGATACTCAGCAAGTCCTTCGAACTAAACAGACTGCCAGTAATGTCACGCCGAACCAACTTTGCCACGCCTAAGCAGTCGATGAGTCGATAGAATGATGTCAGCAGACGTACTCCATCGCAGTAAGTGCCCTCCAATAGCGATGACGAAATTTCATAAGCGAGAGAATCGGTCAAATTGCGCGTCCAAATCGGCAAGGCTTTGATCGTACTGTGGAGTTCGTTCTGAAGAATTGTAAAAAACTTATGCACGATAAAGGCTGCTCGAGAACTTGCCGACGCTACTGCTGGTGTATGCGATAGTGGATTGCCAAACAACCGGGTGACGACTGTACTGGGACTTTCAAGACGCATGCACGTCGAGAAAAACTGCCACGTTTCAGCAGCATCAATGAATGAGTCGAAATTAACAGAACCATTCCCACACGTGTACGCGTTACGGTAGAGCGTGGCGATAAAATATGTAGGGATCTCGTCATTAAGTGTGTGTATCATCACGCGGAATTGCTCCATATCCATTGAGGCGCAGTTAATGCCAAGCATCGCCGAGAGGGACATACTCGCCGTAGTATCGGGGGTGGACGTGGCTGCTGAAGTGGTTGCTGTTTGAAACATCAACCGGATTGCAGCTCGACGATGTGCCTGCTCTTCCTTGTATTCCAACATCATGAGCTCAACCCACAAGTTTGCATCCACAAACACCGGGGCCGCATGCGTATCGTCATCGACATCGTCAATCGTTCTGCTTTTGCCACTGCGATCCAATTTCGGTCCTGTCTGTATGTGTGCATCTGTGCCAACGTCTATATTCTTCATCCCAGTTGCGCTCGACTCCGTCGGGACAAGATAAATAGCTGGCCTCTCATCTTCGGGGACATTCGTGATCACAAAATCCATGATCTTTTTGTCGAGCGCTGCTCGCTCCGCTTCAGTTGCTTTGGAGAGTAAAACGCTCGTAGCAAGCGAGGCATGATATGGGGATATCCAGATAGTCTTTGGAACGCGAGGTCTTGGAGCCTGTGGTGTAGAGGCTGATGCTCCATCTTCGGGATTGATTTTAATATTACGGTCGTAAAGGGCGTCATACTCTTGCGCAAAATTCTCATACGACAACTTGTCGCGAAGCGGGCCCCAATTCAAATGCCCTTCCAGCAAAACGTCTAGCACACGATAGCAATGGAGCATGAATACTTGTTCGTCTTCACCGAATTTCTCGTCAAGAAGTGACAGGAAAAGTTTTGCCTCTAAATACCCTTGCTGCACCAACGAACGCACACCGTAGTATAAGCACCACCGATCCTCGTCTGCTTGCCTTTGACGCTTTTCCATTGATTCCGCCGTATCTGAGCTATTGTCGATGGTAATGTCAACCTCATCCTCAACTGCTTCCACTTCAGCGATGGCTTTTTCTTCTTGCATGGACCTCCAGGGCGAAAACCATGAGTACACAAATTCAGGCATCCGAATGCGAAGAGGGGCCAATCCTCCCGTTCGTTTGCACATGGCATCGTCAATTTGCTTGGCGAACAAAATTGATCGCATGCAGCTAAATGTCCAACCCATTTCCCGTTGTGGCCGTCGGCCGCCAAGATTTGGTAGCAAAATGCGGAAGTAGAGGCACTGAACTCGCTTTTTCTTCATAGGAATCTTGAAATTGCCTTCACCTTCCGACGGGCCCTTATCTCCCTCGGCTAATACGCCATTTGCAGACATATTTCGGAGATCTTGTTTACATCGAACACATACTGTAGTTGAAGGAACCGACGAGCTTGCGTCTCCAATCGCCACCTCTCGTTCTTCCTCTTCTTCTTCTTTCGCTCGTTTGAGCAATTCCTCATTTCTAGCTGCGCGAAGTTCTTGAGCTGCAATGAGATCGCTCTGCTGTTCCATCAGCGAAGCAATCAAAGCATCTTTCGTGCTAACCAACTGGTTCAAGGTGGTGACTTGCTCTTTGCATGCGTCATAATCGCGATTAAGCTCGTCCAGTTTGTCCAAAAGCTGCTGCTTTTCATGCACCAGCGGACGTAAGTGTTCAACCTCCTCACGACACTGGTCGTACTTCTGCTCTAGCTTGATGTAATTCTCGCGAAGTTCCACGGCCTTCACCTTTTCAGTATCGTCCCGCATCTGCCGAAAAATCCCGTTAAGTGCTTTCATGGTTTCAGCCATTTTCGCGAGTTGGTCCTTCGAATCGGTCACTCGGCGCTCCATATCACTCTTGACACCCTCAAAATTAAGTGTCAACTTTTGGATTTCGCCTTCATAGTACTCCTTCATGCTCTCTGCGTTCTGCTGATGTAGTTCATTTGTTTGACGCACTTCTTCCCGAAGAAGCTGCAAGTCCTCCTTCTCCTGTGTCAACTCTTGCCACTGATGTTTGTAGAGATGCTCCAACTGGAAGAATGCCTTGGCATATAAAATACGGGCTTTGCGTAGAACTACACCCTGCTCCAGAAATGATACCATGAGCATAGCCTCCAGCTCGCCGATGACCACATCCGACCATTTCTGTTCGAACAACAGCTTCGAAAGAGTCTTATGCCTTTCAGATGCGTTTTCGTTGACTGCTGTTCCTGACTCGTACCGTTGAGCAATCCGAGCGTGAATGGCCATGAAGTCTCGATCGATCATTGACAGTTTTTCGTCGCAAGCAATATCCCAGTGCTTCTTCTTGGTCACAAACTCAATGGCTGTGTCAAAACATCGATCCAAATCGAGCACGTCCACACGACGCGATGGTCTCTCAACGCCTGTAATACTACTACCGCGAATGGAGCTCGTTCCGTTGCTGCTTTTTGATCTCTCATCCGATCCTGGCAGAAGCAGCCAGGTCTTGTTCATGTTCTGCGTGGCATGAAAACAGCTCTCCGCCATCTTCTCGACCGAGTAGAAGTGCGAGATCGCTGTGTTATTTTCTTCATCTGGCCGTTGGTTGTGTTCACCATTGCCAGATGATGATCGGTGGCTGTGTGAACTTTTGTTGGGTCTGGTCACACCGGGCAGCATCCCGACTGACTTGGACGGGCCCAGCTCCATCCGGGGTAAGGCTCTTCTCTTCTTGGACCTCGAGTGACTATTCCGATCATGTGCTTCGGTCTGCGGCATCTCCATTGACGAAAGCTGCTTGGCAAAGTTGGACGCGCGAAACAGCGCACTCTTGTGAAGTGGTTGTGTCGCCTTCTGGTCGAGCAAAAACTTTCTCACATCAAACTCGCCATCAATCGCCCCTTGTTGGCGACTTGGTATTGCGTCTGCCGTCGCAGGAGGTCGTTGCTGTCGACGTTGTGGTGAGCCAGGTATTGACGCCGACGGAGCGGTTGAGTCCAGATGAAACAGCGAGCCCCCGATGGTTGTAAACGGTCGACCTGGTAAGTCTCCGGGTTTCTGTTTAGGCAGCAATACATTGCCAGCTCGGCTAGACTGGGAAGAGCTCACATTCGTCGTGTCCTCCATGACAATTACACACTGCCAGGGTTTGCACGAAACGCCCCTAGCAAAAACCGTCAAAGCATGTCATCAGCAGCTTTCGCTTTATTTTTGTTTCTAGGAATTGCTCGATTGATTACCTTGCCTCGCAGCTTTCGCGTGATCTGTCCCTGGCATATTCAAGTCGATCGCTTTGTCCTCCGTAGAGATTGTAAAGGCTGGATGTATTCCTTGCTCTTGTAAGAAGGGGCATTCACGATAGTGCTTGTACTTACACAACACCCTCCAATCTCCTTGATCTCTTACACTTCCGAGTCGATCAGGATCCACTTGATACGACGGAAGCACTTACGAACAATTTCTTCCAGTTCACCGTATCGTCCGCTGTACATAAGCAGGTTATGCATCAAACGGAGGCGGTCACCGACATGACGCAAGCGCTTCTTGATCTGGTTCAGCTGAGACGTGCCGAGTCCCGATGGGATCAAATTCTCGACCACTGTGCGGAAAACGTAGCCGTCGAGAGGGTCCGTCAAAGCCACCCGCAAGCGCAGCTCTTCTGGAGCGTTATCCCCCAGTTCATTCAGCTTGGCTTCATACGTTTCAAGCAAGGCTGACACCTTTTCCCAGGCTTGCTCCTGTCCAGGCAGAGGCGCCAATTCCGATCCATGAGCATATTCCGGGTGGAATTTCTCGCGGCCAACAACACGAAGCAACATGTTAAAAAGGGCAAGCTGCAGTGAAATGTTGTCACCGGGTTTGTGGTGGAACTCCTTCAGCAGAGCCTCCAAGATCCAGAAAATACCTAATGCCTCGGACGGGTCATCGCGGCACTCCCACACTAGTTTCGCCACGGAGACATCAACAGCAAGACTGTACTCAGGCTTTGTCAAGCCAAAGTGCGACATCCATTCGACAGACTTGGTCAGGTACGAAGCCTGTTTCTTCGGCGATGACGGGGTAGCTTGAATCATGTAGTCATGGAGAGGGTGAGAGACAATGCGCTCCATAATTTCTCCCGTCACATTGTCCGAAAGCAACTTCTGCAAAGCGATCGTAGGGTATAAAGATTTGCGTCCCGACACATCCGGTAGCAAACCACGCATCAAAAATTGAATGCGAGACCATGACAAGCCTGCAAACAAAATGTTACCCTGTCGGTCAAGGCCTCGTCGTCCAGCACGACCAGCCATCTGCTGCACCATCAAAGACGTCAAGACATCGTCCGCCGTATCTTCGCAGAAACAGCACGTTCGGAATGGCATGTTCACACCGTAAGCCAGCGAGTCATCTGAAAACACTACCGCCAAACGACCAGCCTGGGCAAGCGCTTGCACAACCCGCAGGTAAGCAGCAGGAAGGTTCTGGTTGTAGATAGCAATACCACGTCGCAACGAACGCACTAGCGCGTGTCCGTCATCCGAGTCTTCCGATAGCTCACGACGGAGCTGCCACTTGATCTCTTTAAACTCAGTCGCGGTAAGACGGGATCCAGCGGGGGTCAGCACAAAGTCAGGGTGTGGGGCGTAAATATCCGGAGGTGGCTTCTCTTCGAATGCTTGGGCTTCACGGTCATCCTCTTCTTTACCCTTTGCCTTGACCTTATCTGCGCGCTTCTTCATGGCCGATTGATTCTTCTCCCACTCAGCATACTCAAGCTGCACTTTTTCGCGGAAGTTCGGGTACTTTGCCGTTTCTGCCGCCTCAATCGAAGCCAAGAGCTGGTTAAAGAGTTGACGACACCGAACCGAATCAAGCTGGAAGGCAATGGCTGGGACAAGGTTCTTTGCACAAAGCTGGTTCACAAGCGCGTATACGTCAACCGAACTCGTAGGGTTAATGTCACGCGGGTCGTGAAGCTCCACAGTGACGTCTTGCAGGCTAGCTGGGGGCGCGAAGAAGTCAAGAAGCGACTGCGTTGCCTTTGGCTCCTTCGAAGCAAGGTCTTCCAGACGTTTTTTAATCTTGTCCTCGTACTTCTTGGACTCCATCAACGTGATACGGTGAGTACGCTTTCCGAGATCCACTACGTACTCCTCGTCGTCATCATCACTCTTCTTCGATTTCTTGTCTTTCTTCTTGTCCTTCTTGTCCTTCTTTGATGCCTTTTCCTTCTTCTTGGTCGCAGTAGCGGGCGCCACAGCTTCAACTTCATCTTCTAGCTCAAAAACTTGTGAGGGTCAACATCCTCAATAAGTTGTGCGGGATAGAATTTTTCCATTGCCTGCCACAAGGCGAACGCATCTCGAGGAGTGAAAGCTAGGTCACCAGCATCGAAACCGATGGACGTGAGGTATTCGAGCGTAACACCAGCACACGGATGCAGGTATACCATTTCTTGCCTTTTGCTGTTCTTCTCCTTGTCTTCCTCTTCGTGCCAGATAATTCGCTGCAGGTTAATGAAACGACCTTTGTATTCTAGCAGGTGGATGTCACGGGGATGGTGCGACTCCCACCAAGTCTTGAGTTTTTCAGCATTGCCGATTGTAGCAGACAAAGCCAGGAAGGGGCATGTGACTGCCTTGGTGATGCGCTCCAGGGCGTCACCCTCCGGTCCGTTTAAGTCGTGAACTTCATCATATACAGCGTACTGGAAGTCGTATCCAATGTCAATCAAAGTCGACTCCACTGCGCGCGGCGTACCGACCGCAATTCGGAATCCTGGGGAAGGAACACCGTGCCTTCAGTAATCAATGCCACAGATCCCTTCACCATGGCCTGGAACAATGCTGCAACCTGCCACGCCAGCGGATCTGTCGGTACGATGAACAGCACTTTGCCTCCCACCACTGACACGTAGGACGACAGCACTGTCTTGCCGCTACTCGTGGGGGCACACACAATGACTGAGTGGTTCTCGTCAATGTGTCCCAGCACCGTCCTCTGCCAGTCGTCCAGGATGAATTTGTTCATGTGATGCATGTTCAGAGGAGGCAGCCGGTCCGACATTTCAGTCAACTGCCACTCGATGAGATCTTTGCCGCTCAGATAGTCGTTGACGATCTTGACGTACTTCCGGTACTTCTTGTGCACGGCGTTGAGTTCACTGAGCAGCTTGGCGTCTTCTTCGTCGTCCATTTTCTTCTGCTTGTCGTGCTTCTTGCGGCTGTCGGCGGAGCGGTCGGGCATGAGTTTGGTGCGCTGGATCTCCCACAGCGTGTCCACCGCGTCCGTGTACTCTTTCTTCTTGCAGCAGTCCCTCAGGATCTCGTACAGCTGCTTGAGTCTGCCCGTGGGCGTGACCATCTTCATGTCCAGCAGATTCTTGGACTTCTTGACGTTCGCGAGCTTCTCCTCGTCCACTTTGCTCTGCTTCTGGGCCTTGTCCTTGGCCAACTGCATGCGGATGAGATCCGCTTTCTTGAGCTTCGCTCCGCCCTTTTGTCCTCTTTCGTCGGCTTTTTACTGGCGGCGGCAGCAGTCGCAGCAGCAGCAGCAGCTTCTTCTCCGCCTTCCTCCTTCTCCTCCGGCCACAGATTGCGAGGGTTGAAAGGGTTCGTGGGCGCCAAGTCCCGCAGGATCACGGGCATGCGGTCGGGCCAGACCTTCTGCCAGTTGACGTCGTACATGTCCGACTTCTTCTCCGCCATGGCTTCCGCTCCTGTTCTTCAAGGGGCTTGGCTCGAGAATGAATGTGGGGGCCGTTTCCTATGCTCCACCCAAGCAGCAAACGTATCTTTCGTCTTGGGATTTGTATGCGTCAAAAGAATCTTTTATTTTTAACAACTCCTTGACCAGTCAGTCAGTCGCAATAATGGTGCGTTCTTGGGAGCAATGGCGACTGCCTGACGGACGCTAACGTTGTGGTGTGTGAACAGAACCGTCTCCGTCTGCTGAGCAGCTCCTCGTCCTCTGCGCGTTCGGCGCTGGCGCTGGCGGCGGCTGGCGCCGTGGGCGTCTTGAGCGGAGCTTTGTCCTCTCGCTCGACGGCTCTGGCGGACGCTGGAGCGGACCAAAAGCCCGCCAAGAGCGCGACCAACGAGTGGTACCCGAACACGACCACCAAGCACTGGCACTTCTACAAGGGCAAGATGAACCCAAGCGCCGCCAAGTCCATGAAGCTCTTCAAGTGCGCAGACACGCCCATCGCTGACGAGATCGCTCAGTATCTGGGCGTCAATCTCAACGACATGGACGGTGTGTACCAACTCTAGTAGTAGAGACTGCAGGAACTGACGCTGCTGCCTTGGATGCAAAAAACAGTGAAAAAGTTCAACGACGGAGAGACGAGCATTGTCGTGAACGAGAACGTGCGAGGCTCGCGAGTGTACATTGTGAGCTCAACCACCACAGTCGATCGGTGAGGCACACGTTCCAGCTGCGCTTTTATGATGGTGGGGTCTAACACGGATCGATTGTTGTGACCAGTTTGATGGAGCTGCTGCTCTCCATCTCAGCCATGCGTCGCGCTTCGGCGAAAAGCATCACGGCTGTGATTCCGTTCTACGGATACGCTCGACAGGATGTGATGCACGAAGGTCGCGAGCCAATCGCTGCTGCGGTACGCAGTATTTCTTGTTGCTACGCGTGGCTCTCAACTAAATGCTGCTTTTTATCGTGGTGTTGTAGGATATTGCCCGGATGCTGGAGACGATGGGTGTGGATCACGTTGTGACCGTGGATCTTCACAGTGCGCAGATCGAAGGCTTCTTCAAGCCTCAAATCCCAGTACGTTCACTTTTTTCTAGTTTACTGAGACGGGACATAGCTCACTTAATGGTTCATCGTGTTGAGCAGGTGGATAACCTCCAAGCTTTCCCTGTTGGTGCCGTGTACTTCTCGGAGCAAGACATTGGCGACCCTATCGTGGTGGCGCCGCATTCAGGAGCCGTGTACCGTGCTTCTTTGTTCCGTGACATTTTGTCTAGGACACTCGACGAGTCGGTTCCGTTGGCGTTCGTGATCCGCAAGCATCAGATCAAACAGGATCAGCCTCCTGAACTGGTGGGTAGTGTGAAGGGCAAGGACTGCATTGTCGTGGATACTTTGGTGGACACTGGTGCTACGCTGGCAAAGATTGCTAAGGTGCTGAAAGACAACGGAGCCAAGACTGTGTCGGCATTCTGCGTCCACGCTCGCTACTCTTCCAATGTATGCCAACAGACTGTGGCACTTTGTTTTGTATTTATTGATGAACTAACACCTGTCTCCTTTTGTTTTGCAGGCCATGAAGACACTGGAGAACTGCAAGGAACTGGACAAACTGGTGACGACCAACACGATCCCAGTGCACATGGAGGACGACAAGGTGTCCCCAAAGATTGTAACGTTGTCGGTGGCCCCATTCATCGCTGAGGTCATCTCGTGCATCCACAGCAAGGGCTCCATCATTCAGGTGTCCAAGACCAAATAGGTCAGATAGGTCAGTTGCAAAAAGGCCCGATTTCATTGGACCAAAATGCATTTCATCCAATCACAGATAGTTTCAGATCCAAGTGTTTTGTTTCAGTCCCAATCAGCTAAAAGACGCCAGAACACGTCGCTATGATGGCGGAGGACAAGAAGCCGCAGGAGGAGCTCGAGTTCATCACTGTAGAGGCGGAGACAGAGCCCACCAGCTCACCAGCCGAAGCGAAGAAGACTGCAGCTGTCAAGACAGCTAGAAGTCCGAAAGAAAGCGACAAAGAGGCGCTGTACGTGGGCAGAGACGAGATCATTGATAAAACAGGCTTTTGTGGGTATTTAGTCTCAGTATTTTATGATTTTGTAGTCTCTCGTCCATGCGGAAGGTGGTGACGGGTGCCAAACATCCAGTGGCGGCGTTCTTCCACCTTTTCTTCAAGGTGACGAGTCCTTATTGTGTTACAAAGTCAAAGTCGGAGCAGAGAACTTATTGTTTTGTTGTGTTTATGATTGACTGTTGTGGCTGGTTGTAGGGATTGGCGATCGCCTTGTACCTGTTTGGAAGCATTTTCATTGACAACTTTGTCTTCATCTTTGTGGTGTGCATCCTCCTGTTGGCTTTTGACTTTTGGACTGTCAAGGTGCGGCGTTCAAATCAGTTCATGTGTGGGAGTCCACGCGGCAATTGTGCTGATTTATTCATGTTTTTGCTGAATTAATGATGTCTGTAGAATGTAACGGGAAGGCTGCTGGTGGGTCTGCGCTGGTGGAACCGCATCAATGACGATGGCACGAGCGAGTGGGTGTTCGAATCGCACGAAGACATGACGGAGATCGACCCGCTCGACTCCCGCGTGTTCTGGACAGGTCTCTATGGCGCGCCAGCGCTGTGGGTGCTGTTCCTAATCGTGGCTGTACTCAAATTCAACGTCGAGTGGGCGCTTATTGTCTTGGTGGCTGTGGCGCTCAGCGGAGCCAACATCATCGGCTACACAAGGTGCAAGAAGGACGCCAAACAGAAGATGCAGTCACTGATGTCCCAGGGTGCGCTGGGCGCCTTCAGCTCGTCGGCTGGGTCATCTATCATGTCCACGATCGGTGGTTTGGCCCTGGGTGGCATTGGTAGTGTTGGCGGTGGTCCGTCCAAGAAGCCTACCAAGGCCGAAGTTGTTGTTTAGATTCCACCTGACTGAACAGGTAGTATCGTAACATCAACATGAAGAAGGAACAGCAAGTTCAATAGCATATCGTATGTGTATTCCCACTATGCTTAAGTAGCGAGATGAAATGGAAGAAAAAGTGGAAGATGGCTGCGTAGGCTTCCTTTACCACATGATGCCATCTAGCCAATGCTACCCATACTTGCTATCGCAGCTTGCATCGTAGATTGAGCAGATGCGCGCTTAGCTACTGCCAGGGGCCGCAATCAAGTCCTTCATCTGGTCGTTCAACTGCGTGTAAAACTTGTGGTACTCGAAGATGTCGCCCTTACCACGACGCACCTCCACCAAGTGCAGACTATCTGCAAGCATGAAAATCTGAATCACCACACCCACGGCACCCTTCGGGGTCTGCAGTACGGCCTTCACCTTCGAGGCGTTCTCCACATTGATCTCGCAGTGGAGGCTCTCCAAATGGCTAGTCAGACGTGACATAATGCTCGCTGCTGGGATGGTTGAGGTGAATTGTGTCGACCTCTTAACCCGCTTCTCATCGTTGCTCTGGAACATCCGGTTCAACGCCATGCCACCGCACATATTGATCAGGTCAAATGCGTTCATCACCTTCAGGCCACCGTCATTTTTTCCTTCTTGGCCGAGTTGACTTCGTCCTGGTGCTCAATGATAGCTGCATCCAAATCGGCCTGGCTCGGCTTGATGGTCATGTGGTCCAGAGGACTTGGGACGGGAGCACTAGCTGGCTCCACGCCAATAGCACCAGCGGCCGTTACCGCGTGCTCTTCAGTGCCGTTCGGGTCCGCAAACCAATCGTCTTGCAGGATCTCCTTGATCGTACTGCGCGTCTCCGGGTCAGGCACAAGGATGCGGTTTAGCAGAGCTTTGACGCGCGGGGTGAACCAGCTCGGATATGAAAACTCGGCTTTCTGGATCTTGCGGAATAGTGCTGACATTGTGGGCTCATCGAACGGCAGGAAACCAGCCAACAGTACGTACAGGATTACACCCATTGACCAAACATCAGCCGCCCGTCCGTCGTATCCCTTGTCAGCAAGGACTTCTGGCGCCACGTAGTTGGGTGTACCACACGTCGTGTGCAGCAGCGACGCACGAGAGCTCTCGGGGCCATCGGGGCCGCCGCCCTCGTAAAGTGCCGAGAGACCAAAGTCAGAGATCTTAAGGTCTCCATTCTCATCCAGCAGCAGGTTCTCTGTGTAGCAGCAACAAATCAAATCAGTACGTGGAAAGTAACACTTTGCACTTGTACATCATAGAAGCAAAGACTAACCAGGCTTGAGATCGCGGTGGCACACTCCGTTCTCATGACAGTACTGCACACCGTCCACGAGCTGACGGAAGTAAAAGCGCGCCGTCTCTTCGCTGAATCTGTTAAACAAAATGAGTCAGCATTAGAGATCCAAAATTGCCTTGTCACATGTGGCATTGAAGTACGTGCCTTCCTTCGCTGACGATCTTGTCAAAGAGCTCGCCACCCGTGATCAGCTCCAGCACAATGAAGATCTGCGTCACAGCAGCGGTTAACGATACAACAAACGAGATCTTTCTCCTAGTCACAGCCCCCCACCTTGGTGCGACTGGCCAGCACTTCCTTGAGCACCACCACGTGCTTGTGGCGCACCATCTTCATGATGGAAATCTCCTTTTGATCTGCGCGCCCATGTTCTGCTTCTGGATCTTCTCCTTGTCCAGCACTTTGATGGCCACGCGCTCGTCCGTCTCCGTGTTCACCGCATACTTGACTCTGCAGTCACCGGCACCAGTTTCTTCAGTAAGTCATTTTAAAAATCAGTTTTTAAAATCTGCAACGTGTTCTTACTTTCCGAACGTTCCTTCGCCCAGCGTCTTGCCGATCTCGTACTTCCCTGCAGTCGACTCAACAGTGAGAGACGTCGCCCACAGCTACAGACGCAGATGCAGAGAGGGACGTACCGACTTTCTTGACCATTCTCGCCCTCCTTTCGGTGCCAACTGACGCCTACGAGTCTCTCGTTGTGCTCCGACCGTCGGCTCCCCTGGATTTCGGTTTTTGACCCGGATTTTGCCAAAAGATGTTTTTGATGTTGACGTGCCCTTAATCCGATCAGACCACTGGCTCCAACTATACCATACAAATGGCGTATACTAAATACTCTTCTTTCAGAAACTCATCCATCAACAAAATCGAATATTTACAATCAAGGAGATGTCGATTGAGGACGACGCTCCTCCGTCGCTGGAGCCGTCCGATCTGCCGCTGATCCCCGTCACGATCCTCTCTGGCTTCTTAGGCGCTGGCAAGACGACGCTGCTCAAGTTCATTCTGTCGGAGCGCCACGGCAAGCGCGTCGCGGTGATCGAGAACGAGTTCGGCGACGAGATTGGCGTCGAGAGTCTGGTAGCAAAGGACGGGAGTGATGGTCAGGTGTTCGACGGCTTCTACGAACTCAGCAACGGCTGCGTGTGCTGCTCCGTGCGCGACGATCTGATCAACACTCTGGAGAAGCTCCTGGACCGACGCGACCGCTTCGACTACATTCTGGTGGAGACCACGGGGATGGCGGACCCGGGCAAAGTCGCCAGCATCTTTTGGGTGGACGACGAGCTGGAAGGAAGGATCTATCTGGATGGCATCGTGACGTTGGTGGATGCGCCCCGTCTCAGCTTCCATCTGAGCCATCCGGATACGCAACGAGAAGCGGCGGCGCAACTGGCCTACGCAGATCGCATTCTGCTGAACAAAGGGGACTTGGTGCCAGATGAAGCGGATAGGAAGATGGTGGAGCAGCAAGTGGCGCAGGTGAACGCCATGGCCAGTGTCCGCTGGACAGAGAAGTCGCGAGTGGATCTGGACGACATTCTCAACATCAAGAGCTTCACGACCAGTCGAGCGGAGGAGGTAGAGAGAGAACTTCGTGGATTGCACCATCGTGGAGAGGACACAAATGATCATGATCATGAGAACTGCAGTAGTGAACATGCAACCACTCACACGGGTGGGATGCAGACCACGTGTGTGAGAATTCGAGACGGGTCGCTGGACCAGGACAAATTGGAGCGATGGCTGGGAGAACTACTTTGGGAGCAAGATGAAGAGGTAAAGTCCGGAGATCAACCAGGTGATTGCACATCGAATCGTCAGAAGCTGTTTCGCGTGAAGGGAGTTATTGCAATTGCAGGTGAGCAGAATAAGTTCATTTTGCAGGCAGTTCACGAGTTATTCGAGGTGTATCGGTCGGATGAACGCTGGCCTACAGACGACACGGAAAATCGCTGCACGCAAGTAGTTTTCATCGGTCTCCACTTGCGTAAGGGTGATCTAGAATCAGGCCTGCGACGGTGTGTTGCCAGCGACAATTAGAAAGTGGAGCCACTTGGCTTGCGCATCAACTACAGTATATTGCTGTTTATTTGCTGAAATAATATGACAACAGTAAAGGTAAAGGTGAAGGCATGGGGATGTGTACGCAGTAACGGGTGAAGACAATGTGGAGGCCAAGTTGCTGCATCGCTCCAAGGTACTTGAATTGGAACCAGTGTCAGCGGCTTCACCGAACTCCATCATGAGTAATGAACGTTGTTGAATTTACAAGCACGAGCTCGTTAGGTATTGTGGTCTTATCTAACAGAAGTGTCTATATGTGTAGTTTGTTGTGCTCTCGGCTCACATCCAGCGGCGCACAGCTCTTTCAATCAATTTCCCTCGTGCTGCCGCTCCGCGGTGCACCATAAGCAGCTCGGTTCATGATAGTTCGGACACTTGGCTAAAATGTCTTTTTGAAGGTGGTGTGGCCAACTCGTCGATGGTCATTGGGAAGTCGGTGATGCCGTTGGCGAAGGCGGCGATAAGGACCATTTCTCGGGGGTCAATTGGAGGTCAATGGTGTGACTGGTGAAGATACCGGCAGGGAGAAGACGAGGCCCATTCGTCTGAGGTCATTGTCACTTGACTGGCAGAGATACCGACCGGAGAAGATGAAGTCCATTTGTCTGAGGTTTGTGACGCTGACGACGTGAGCGAAGACTTGAGAAACAGAGGTAGCGGACAATCTTTATTGCTGAAAAATTTACCCACTGCATTTCTAGAAGCTGAAGTGTCTACAACGTCCAACTCGATGTGGATCTGGTAAGACTCAGCAATCACGATGGCTCTCTTTTAGCGGAATAGCGGCAGATGTTTGAAATGGCCTTCACATGATGAGAATGTCTTTCAGATCCACGCATGGCCTCCCCGTCTAGCAGACACCTGTCTCGGCGTTCACCTGCGCCATGCACTGCTTCACCACTCTCCTATACACTTGATCTGGCACCAGGTCCCCTTTATCAGCATATGCGATCCGCGCAGGCCAAATGACAAGGCTAGCCACAGCCAAACTGCGCTGGGTAAAATCTAAAGGTAAGGCAACTTATGACCGCTTGGCTTTCCGGCACTGGTATTGAGGTTATCCGTCGTGCTGCTCTGATGCAGCTGGGACACTGTAGAAAGATCAGCAACCATGACAGGCAAAGTATCCTGAAACTTTGTTGATGATCGCCGTATACTTGCCGTGTCGATCACACCACGAGTGGCAATAAGTCGAAGTAGGTTATCAAACACTTTTGAACATTCGGATGGCGTTGAGGCAGTAGCTAGCCCAACCTCCTGGCCTGGTTTGAAGCAGGATACAGTCCAAGGCTCGGAGGTATGTTCATCGTCCTCTTCGGCGGCGAACGCTATCGCTTCTTCCAACCACTTCCTCCTACGTTGTTGTACGATGTGAAGCAGCTCCACTCCCCAGTCGTCCTCTGGTCGTGCCGTGCCTTCTGGTGAGGAAAGCGCGCGACTGGAGTGTGTGAGCTTGCACAATTCCCGATACGCTTCGACGGCTATGCTCAACGCCGCCTGGAACAGAGGCCGGGAAAGGATGACGTGCAAGAGTGCCTCGGAACTCAGAGTCAACAAGTCACAAGCACACATGGTTTTAACAGTGGAGA
This sequence comes from Phytophthora boehmeriae, assembly GCA_011947355.1. NCBI lineage: Eukaryota > Oomycota > Peronosporomycetes > Peronosporales > Peronosporaceae > Phytophthora > Phytophthora boehmeriae. The sequence continues at coordinate 371,124 of JAAVTJ010000230.1, read as the reverse complement.
CTCCGACAGAATATCCAAGCAAGCCATGCTCTCCAAAGAAGTCTCCCTTTCTGTAATGATGTTGATCCGGCGGCTGGTAAGCAGAATTCTGTGGTAGATCTGCACTGGTAGTAGACGTGAGATGGCCTTTAACGACAAAATACATTTCCTTCGAGACGCTGCCTTCCACCAACACGCATTCATCACGAGGGTAGCCTTCATATCTAAGGTGCTGGGCTATAGCGTGGGTGAGGGCTTCCAGTTCTCGGTCGTGCGGGTGAGGTGTGGTGAATGGGCGAAAAACAGTGTTGATGAATGCACGCAGTGGCAGGTTGGCGATGTACAGAATTGATTCCGTACGAATCACTTGCGGGATTTCATCAAATATTGTTTGGTAGTTTACTCCTCGATGCGAGCTCCACAGGGACGACAAGAACGCGTTTGATCGAGACCGGAGTTGTCCCGTAATGTTCCATCGATCGAGGTATAAATCCACGGCGATGTGGTTCTTCCGGAACTCTACCTCATTGCTGATGTACGAGATGTAGAGATTCGCCATCTCACTGATCATATACGCCATCGAAACCAAGCCGATGAAATCCACACACAGAGTAAACAGATAGTCTGTGTAGCCAGCGGGGACGAAAACTTTTCCTTTCTTGATGAAAGCCGTGAACGAAAAGAAAATCCCACGCAAGAAGCGAAGCGTGAACAAGTTCTGCGATGAATCCGACCCAGAAACAACCAGACGCGGTGGCGCCCAGTTGTCCCAGTCTTGCGCTGTGTCACCTCCGCTCATTTTCCACGTGGCAAGAGCGGAATATACGCACGCACACCAATGCATGAGGACGAAGAGCAGCACCCAAAGTGTGCACAGTCGGTTCTTCTCGTACGCTACGCTTCGGCGGTTAATTTCTCGCATGTAGTGTGGAAAGTTGAAAAGCTTCAGGCACCGGTTCAAGCACAGCAAAGGTGATTGATAAAAGTCCGATAGAAAGTGGTCGATTGGGATTGCTGCGATGACATCCAGCCACAGACGCTCTCTCTGGTACGCATTGCGGTGCTTGTGCTCGTACAGCTCCATTGATTCAAGGCCATCCCTCAGGTTCCAGTTGACCCAAATATCCCATGCAAACAGAAGCTCGCATGTGAGCTCAACAACTCGCTCAGCGATGGGAAATGGACCCAACCGGTCGAGTGAATCAAATGCATTGCGATATGGAACAACCAAAGCCATGCAAATTGTGCTAACAGCAATAGCCTTGAGCCACTGAAGGTGGAACGAACTCTGTGCGTCGGTACACTGTAATAGCATGTCAATCCATAGCTCTTTCTTCTTCTTTCCTCCCATAGGTAAGTTTACAGGTATTTCAGTTGAGGCAGATCGCTGCGCTTTGTAGGACGAGAAGAACGAACCTGCAGATTTCAACGGGGAAACGAAACTGTTCGACTTGTGTCGCCGCGCCCAAGCGGGGATATCTCGGCAATTCGCTCCGCAAAACTTTCAGTTGTGCTAGCCAGGTCGCTCGTGGCATCTTTAAAAGCGTCAATTTGGGTCACCTTATTCTTTGCCGCACTTGCAGCCATATCCATCTGCTCTTCCATATAGAGATTGCGCAAAAGCTGCTGCTCCTGTTGGATGTTGACGATTTTAAGCACTTTTCGCTTCCAGTCGGGATACCGCTCAAACACAAGCTCAAGCGATCGCCGTGATAGTTTGTAGAGTACGCATGACGTCTTGGAGCGAGCATGAGCACTACGAGGTTTACTTGTGAAAAGTGCAACCTCACCAAAGTAGCTCCCCGACGTAAGCTCGTTCACCTTCTTCAATTGGGTTCTTGCCTGCAGTTTCGACGGGTCCAGTGGGTGAAAGTATGTGCGGAACGATGATCGGGACGGTGAACCCAAAGAGCCTAGCTTTACGTCGTTAGACTGGCGCCGATGCAGGGTCTCGAGTGGAACCAGCACCTCGACAATGCCCGTAAAAACGAAATACATATCGCTTCCTTCTTCACCCATTCGGAACACAAATTGATCTTTTACAGTAAGCACCTGGACAAACTGCGAAATAAGCATCCGTGTCACGGACCCTTCCATTCCAGCTAGGAACCCGACCTTCACAATCATGGGTTGCAGGTGAACGAGCCGGATCTCCGTTAAGAGGGATGGAGGTAGACAACGCTCAAGGAGATGCTCCTGGGTGATCGTGTGATATCGTTGGAAGAAGAAGTAGGTTTTGAGCTGTTCTTCAATTGCGAGCGGTAGGCGGAAATGCCCTAATAACAACCGCAGCGAGCTGAGCTTGGAATTGAATTCGCACGAGTCAGCATTTACTAGCTCCACCACATCAGAAAGGTTCCCTACCACGAACGCAAAGAGAATTGCTCCACAAAGCAGCACGATAACGGTAAAAATGCACTGTGCAGACGTCTTTGGCAGCTCGCCGGTATAGGAGCTTGACATCAAGCCAAATGACCAGAACAGCATCGCTGCGAATTGTGTCCTAGTAGCGCTCGCTTTTAGATCCGACGAGGGCATCCATGCATCAGCAACCGGGTGTAATGAAGCTGAAGAAGCCGCAAAGTTAAACCAAACCATGCCGAACAGGTACGACAGGACGAGAAACACGAAAATCAACTTAAGTAGCCGAAGCTGCAACGTGTGGTTCAAATATTCACTTTCTAGCTTGGCAAACGTCGCAGGGGCACGTACGAGCCGCAACAATTTGTTGACGCTCAAGAGATCATGGCGTCGTGCCAAAGGCACCATCCAGTTCACAACATACAGGGGGACTAGAGCAAGAGCGTCACAATAGCAATGACGAGAACGGAAGAAGCGCTTCCGAATTACACCGATGTCCATGATTTTGTTCCCGTACTCGTAGAACCCAAGACGGGAGTGCAAGTAAAAATCAAACGCGAAGAAAATCTCAAACAGCACTGCGACAACTTCCGACCTCAGAACGTTGCCATCCTCGACTCCAGCCATAATGTCCGTGATCACTTTCAGGTATAGTGCAATAGTTATGCCGAACATCAAGAGCTCCCAACATGCTACGCTCCGTGCATCAGGGTCGAACGCGAGATTTCCTAAACCTAGATGTTGTAGTAATTTAATCTCGAATGTCTGCTGCTTCAAATAATTACTTGCAATCTGCCCACCACTCCACGAACGTTCACGCTTACTGTATTCTTGCTCAACCCGAGCCAATTTGGCATTTTCAATCCGATTTTCGAGTGCTCGGATAGCCATCGAAAATGTCGGGAAAGCTTTATGCATTCCGTTCAGATGATCTCGCGAAACAAAAATGAGAATACACCCGCTTGCTGCTGTCACGCGCTCCGCATAGCTCACGGATGTTTCACTCAAATTAAGTGCAGCTGTACCGATGAAGCCACCTTTCACAAGGGAGCGGGGTGTACCGCCATTGACAATGATAATAAGCTCCCCTTCGAGCAAAAAAAAGACCGCTAGCATAGTCCCCTTGTCTGTAGACGATTTCTCCCTGTCCATAGAGGATGAACCGGATATTGTCGATAAATACTTGCTCAAGCGCATCCAGTGAGGCTCGCACACCTGCGAGCAGAGACAGCGTCCGTAGCGCCGGTTGACACATACTCCGTACCACGGGGCGTTTGATAGCCTCAGGTAACTCGTTCAATAGCTCACCAGCAATGGCGCCACGGTGCGACGACCACCAAAACTCCAGAAACGACTGCACTCGCTGGTGAACACCTTGGGGTGCAGTTCGGGAGCTGATGAACTGCTGGATGCGCGAGCGCGTCACTATAAATTCCTTTTGCTCAAAGGCTGACGCGGTAAATCGACGTTGAGCAATATCAATTATGACCGCCATCGAAATAAATCCCCCAAGCATTAAAAGCAGAGCGACCGTGTACTGCAATACGGATGACGGCTCGACAGTCTTACCTAACGTCGTAAGCACGGTAGCCGCAAAGTAAAGCGAACGAGAATATTGCATGCTCGTCACATCACCCACACCATTGCACCCAGACGACGAGTTGCTCGCCCCACCATGATAGTAAACTGTTTCTCCCGTTGAATCAATGCGTTGACGCAACTCCAATTCACTGGATGGAAGCCATCCATTCTCACCACTACTAAAGCCCTCCAAGTACGTGAGACTGAAGTAAAAACACGCAATGAGATGCAGGATTAGCAGGTAAAAACACCTGCCATGACGAGTCTGCACAGATTGCTAAGGCGGAACGATGTCTCCCATTCCCTCAAGTGCCCTTTAAAGTGCCATATACGAAGCAGTCGTGGTAGTCGCAAAATGGCTGGGTGGCTTACCAGTATCGATGCTGCACTAGTAGATATCATCAACTCGTACGGCAGCATACAAAGAAAATCCACAGTAAATGGTCCCCGCAAGTAGTGCTTTGCCGTGTAGGAAGTCTGCACAATCTTCATGCGGTTGGCGGTGTACGACAGATGGAAATTCAGGTATAAATCGATGACTAGCAGGATATCTAGAATTGCGCACACTGCTTTCACGCTGTGACTGGCAATCGGATGATTCACCATGGGGAAGGCAAGTAGCAGCGGCACGACGTACCAGTTTGTGGCCAAGTGTACTTGCAGCGCAATAAGCCAGTATTTTCGCCACTGTGAGCTAAAGTCGATCGCTCGACGCATCAGCAGATTGGATAATGCCTTTGATAGAGCGTCAGTTGCCTGTTGACTTGATACACGTCGCCGCGCCAAATTGTCGTAAAATCCCTGCATGGTGTCAGGACGGCTACTGTTTCTGCTCCTCGTGCTTCTGGCGCGTTGAGGCCACCAACCAGCTCCGGACGACTCACGGCGAGAATATGCTGATTGGCTTCGCACCAGTTTGCCTTTTTCTTTCTTTGGGTTCACCGTAGCCGGGAGCACGATTGGGTCAGGCTTCGAATCGTTGGCGCTCTTTTTGTTCATGAAAGTGTTGTTCCCACCGCTGTGTTCTGACTGTCTTGAAGTTGACATCACCTTTATCGATTTGCTGCGGTGGAGAGGTGCTTGGGCGGACTTCTTCCGAAATGATCTACGCTGATTTTTCATAGGTTGCTGTGAAGATAGTTGATACAGCGTTGTGAGCATTAATTCCTCACCACCATCCCGAGCTTCTCGCTCTTCTGACCCTTTTCCTTTCCGTTCGTTGACCATTTCATCGATAGTTGCCGCAATCTGTGAGGCGTAAGTGGGATAGCCCTCAAGCACACGCTCCGTATGAAAACGTGATAGACGGTAGAGCGTGCAGTAGGATGTTGTCACAACAGTAGCCGAGCGCAGTCGCCTAGAGAAAACCGACACTTCACCGAAAAACTTCCCTGACGTAGCTCGCGCACTTTTACACCATTCACGAGAATGTGTAGGACCCCTGAGTTTACCACATACATATAATCCCCCGGGTCACCAGCTTCAAAGAGTGCTACATGAGCGGGAAAGCTCGTCAGCTCCAGCAAACTCGTAAGAGCCACGATAAATTGTTGGTTGCACCCCCGAAAGAGGGGATACGTCCGACCATGTCCTTCAGCAATTCCACCTGGACATCCTTTGTAATGGACGGACACAGCAGCTTAACCACTTCTCGATCATTGGACTCCGCATCCGTGTAGTGGCGCTTGAGATATTCGACAGCTTGGGACTGCAGCGACTCTGGTACATGGTGAAATGTGAGTAGATGCCGAAGCTGATTAATACGGGCTTGAGCCAGCACCGTTTGATTGCTCTCTGACTTTGACAGCACGAGCAGCGTTGCGCACGTGTAGATAAAGAGTATAAACCCCAGTAGCACTACAACTAGAGTAAACGCGTACTCTGCGTTGCGACGGGGCAACTCCCCTTCGAAGGCACCAGTAAGTAGCCCCACACTCCAGAAGAGTGTACTCACGTATTGTTTGCTCAATGAATCGTCACTGAGAGTTGCCGGTAGCAACCAGACATCTGCAGTCTCTGCACCGGCGATGTTATTCCAACCAAACGCAAAACGCCCACATGCCACGATATGGGCTACGAATGCTGTGGCTATCAGTACTTTGAGCAGTTTAAGGACGCGGAAGCGCTTCGCATAGACATCGTCAAGGTTAGAGAGGTAACCTGGGACACGCCGGGCGCGTAGTATCTTGTGAAATTCAATCCACCCAGGACAACAAGTTGCGTCTGGCGCTGCAACTCCAATTGCAGCATTAACTCGACAGCAACGAGCCGCAGACTGCGGCAGGATTAGCGACAGCGGGATGATGGCCACCACGTCCAGGAAAAAGTCAAGTGACTTGAGATACGTGGCTCGTGCTGTACGCTTGTCACGGTAAATATTGCCAGCTTGGTAAAAAGAGTATTCAGCTTCACGTAGAAGTCAACGCAGAAGAGTGCCTCCGCTGCGTAAAAGGCACGAAATGCTGGCGTCGATGGGGAAGCGCAGCTTTTGCCGCGAATGTCGCCGCAAACGGGAGCAGGAATGCCTCGTACAATAGACAACCAAACAGCACCTGGCGCCAGCTCTTGAGCAGCCCCGAGCGGGGATCGAACGCATTCCGCAGCTCTCCCATGTAGCCACGGAACGTCCCGCTCCCATCACGACTGAGCATTTGCACTCGGCGATCCCGCATCACTACGGCGTGTTCACTTCTCCTCGGAATACCTCTCGGACAACCAAGCGGCGCGACCGCTCCTCCAAATGTGGCAACTTCTAAACCTTCGAACAAGACAAGTAGCAATCCTGACACAACACACAAGAAACGTACAACGTACTGAAGGTTTTGCATAAACATTCCCCAGTCACACTGGTCATAAGGATGGTGGAGTTGGCTGCGTCGACGAGGAGCGTGAGCGTGAAGGTGGAGGCGCGACGACAACAACTGAGATGTCGTTCCCTCCGCTTTGCACCTTTTTCTGTTGCTGCTGTTGCTTTTTAAGCTGAAGCATCCGCTCGCGTATACTTGACTTGGCGTGACCAGGCTTTGCAGCTTTGCGGATCTCTGAGGCCTTCAATACGTCCAGCTGTGAGCTACCACTAAGTTTCTCCTTGGTGAGCGCCACAAAAGTCTCGTTCTGGTAACAGAAAACAACAAGTTCGCTCCAGGTTAACCCAGTTGATGGCACAAAGCTAGACGAAAAATGCCAGCGCTACGTTACCCCGATGACTCGACGGGTGTGTTGGCACGTGCGACGAGTTGCTGCCTTGCACTCCACGACTTTGCACCGCAGAAAAGCTGCCATTTCGTCGAAAAATGAGCCACGACTCTCCAGCACAAATGATTTTAAGCGGGTACGGTCCATCCGGCAGATGCATTTGGCTGCATACAAACCAGCCTAATCATGAAGTAAGTCACAGTCAGTCACATCAAGGCCAATTCCACACCATCTTCTGCACGCACAATGTTGACAATCTGCGCGTTCTTCTCCATGGTACTGGTGGACAGCAACGGCTCCAGCAACGCTTCGTCTGCGCCAGCTTCCAGTGCCGTGTCGAGCACATCTCTGGCCAGGTCTTTCAGAAACTGCTTCTCAGAACACGCACGGTTCAGTAGAATGGGCACGATAGCGTCAAAATGGCTGGCAGTCTCCGTTTGAAGTCCTAGAATCAGGTCCTGCACACACAGCAGCGCGTTCCGCGCCATGGCCGAGCGTAAACTCGTCGCTGCCGGCAGCACCAGCTTCTTCAGCACGCCGTTCTCCCTGTACGAATAGAAGCAACTCAACAGTTAGTTCGTATATAGAAACCAAATCACGCAGCATTTGTGTCTCGTACAACTGCCGCTTGGCCTCGTCCTGATGGAATTGAGCGAAGCAACGCAGCGAGTCCAGCGCTGCGAATTCGTGGCCCCACGCCACATCAGCGTCCGCCTCCGTCTTCTCTTTTGCCAGCAGAGCGTCCAGCTTTTCAGCCTGCAGCTGAGCGTCCGCACAGGGCTCCAACTCGTCTCTCGAGCGCACTGTGACCGTAAACAGCTCGCCCTCTGGAGCCCCGTCCAGCGTCTCGTCCTGCTCCTGGTCCTGCGCTGCTCCTGCGTCCTGATCCTGCACTGGGCCGTCCCCCTCCGCGTCCGAGCGCCTTCTCTTCGAAGGCGCGACGCCCATACAGGGCGCGGTATGCTGCTGGATGGTGCGCTCTCGCTCCTGCTCCTGCGGCTGGCTGCGCTTGCGGCCTGGCGGAGCGCCACGAGGGGACACAGGAGGCATCGCACAGCGACGCAGAGCTGCGCACAGCAGCCACAGACGCGTCGTCAGTCTCCTCCACGACACCACAGCGCGTCAATCGCTGCGGGTGTGCTGACTATCAATTTATGGGTCATGAATATCGGTACAGACCATCACTCCTCGACCCATATATTTGGGCATTATTTATGTATCTGTCCATTTGAGCAATCGATGGAGTCGCACTTGTTTGCTGCGGCGTTGGGCGCGTTGGCGCCTTCTTTCCTGCTCCTGCTGCAGTTCGAACGGCAATGGGCTCGCGAGCTGCCTCCGCAGTGCTGCGGCGTGCTGGACCGCGTGTTTTGGCTCTCCTCCGACGCGATTTGGCCCCATTTGGAGTGCATGAAAGTCTCTGGACGCGCTCTGTACGCGGAATTCTACGCCTTCGACCTCATTTTGTTCCCGTTGATTTATGCCACCGCGTTGCGAGGGCTTCTGCGCCGTCTGTGGCCTGGGCGCCGTCTGCTCTGGACGCTGCCGGTGCTGGCCGCGCTCTGCGACGTGGCGGAGAATTGCTGCTTTTTGCTCTTGTTGAAGCGCTTTCCAGTCAGATTTGAAGCAGTGGAGACTGCTGCGAGTCTTTTCACGAAAACCAAATGGGTCTTGGTTTTCTCGGCTGCAGTTTTTGTGCTGCTCGCAGTGGTGAAGTGGATGGTGGAAGGATGGAGCAAGAGGCAACAGCAGCAGCAGCAGCAGAAGAAGAAGAAGGCGTGAAGGAGATGACCTTCCTGTTATTAATTCGGCCTGGTTTGCAGCAGATCGAAACCACTCTATTCCGTTACGTGAGCTGGGGATTCGTCGTCCTCGACCCCTTTGCTCTTCTCGTCCTCCGGGGCGAGGTACTTTACTCGAGAGTCAAGTAAACTTTTGAATCGAGCGTACAACCTCGAGATGCGCTTTTTCTCAGCTCCCTCAGCGTCGAAAAACTGCGTTGATGCAGGATTCGAGTCATCATGAGCGCTTGACTGGACAATTTGATTCTTGTCGCTCTTGTTCTTAGATGTTGCTTTTATCACGATCTGGGTGGAAATATTTGCCTCAATGGGAGATCCAACTGCAGGGCCTGCCGCGGTGGCGAGCACTGAGGCGCAGAATGCAGCGCGGTGCAATTTCTGCCGCATAATTTGGCGTCGTGCTACCGGGTCAGTGACCACCGATAACCTTCGCCGAGGCTTAGCGATGTATACATGCACACGCTCAATGTGTAGAATCGCGCGACCTTCACACTGAATTCGTACGAATCTGCCTCTGGAATTGCGCGGGGCTACCCAATCGATTGGCGAACTAATTCTTTCCCTGACGCAGAGCGAGCTAGCACAACCTGCGATGACGTTGTCGCAGTCACGCCCTACTCCCGTTTTCATCGAGATGCTAATGTGCAATGGGTAAACTCCTGGTGTTTGGCGGCTAGCACTTTCAGCTAAGCCCCGTGCTGCAACGTACAGATGACTGATCTCGTCGTGGAGGAAGACCCTGACCGAGTGCACTTCGACATAATTGGCAAGATCAATTTCCCACCACGGTTGAAACTCCTCCTTTGTATGAGCGGAGCGATTTGGATCTGGGTTCAGCGCGTTGTGAGCTTTCATGCCGAAAACGATTGACGATTGTCGAGCTCGCTTGTTGCTTGCAATGTCGTGCAGTCTGTTGTCGTCCACACGATTCGATGATGGCTGTTGGTGCCATTGGCACATGATGGAATCGTGTATCATCTTGGTAACTTCTGCGATTTTGTCCTCAATCCTTCCTGTATCACCCACTTTTAGGTTCAGTGCCAAGACATCGTTGTTGGGCAGTTCCTGTCCAGGCGCGCTTTTGCTGTTCGGAAATGGTTGCAATGTTTTCCCTTCATCGAAGGTCAAGATCTCCCAGCACATTAGACATACGCTGGCTGTCCCGTATATTGCTGAAGGTGCCGAGAACTTTTGCGAGTCTTGAATGACTACTCCCCATTTGCGGCGCGTGTCGAAAATGCGCTTCATGACGACTACTCCAGGAAGATTGGAACGTTTGAATCGTCTTTCACAGAGAGCGCAGGGTGCTCTCGAGGGAGCATTCGCCTTCGTATTGACAAGTTGGTTGTCAATGACTATTACATCGCTATCTTTTGCTATCGCAGTCAATTTTGATGACCGGTAGCCGGATGATGATGATGGTCGAAGTTTTGGCTGTCGGGAAGTTGTGCTATTCAGATATTCGCCTTCATTTGACTTTGAAGTGAAGTTTTGTTGAGGTCCACCACAATTCTCCGCGGTTTTCTCGAAATGAAGTAATTTACCTTTGTAGTTCACGGTTACCCACCCTGTGTTTTGAAGTGATGCATTGGATGGTCGCCTTTCCAAATCACTTAATGCCAACGTTGCCGGTCTCGTTGGCGATTCAGCTTCTTCTGGGTTTTCACTTGACGAATCAAGTGCTTGTGGCATTTCACGAGGGTCTTTGTCGACAGTTGCCGTGGGCAATGTGTTATAATCTTGTATGCTTTGTTCAGAAGACGTGGAATTGAAGTGTTCAATACTCTTCAAAATGGTAAATTCAAGCGGGATACCTCTTTCCGCGGTTAAAACTTCGTTAGCATTCGCAGCAATCACTCCCTTGAACAACGGGGACATATATTTTCTCTCTTCGTCCTCGAGGATAGCATTTCCAGTTGTTTTCTCCCCATCGAAAACCGGCCCAACTTCTCGAACAGCAAGTAGCTCTTCCATCACACGCTTGTCAGGCGCACGAAAGGACCACGCGACCCCGAACTTTACACGACAAGCATGTAACAGTGTTTTCTTTGTATCAATCGCTTCATTCTGATGAGCGTGGTGCAACAATCGAACTTCATGTGCGACTTGCATAAAGCACGCATCTTGCTGAGGTGAAGATGGCGGCAACGGCGGCAACCGAAGGTTGAGCACACCATCACAGAAGTACGTGGCTATCTCTGTCAGGATGTCAAATATTAAAGTTAAGTACTGTAGGAATTGCTGCCACGAGGTGGACGTAGATCATTACCAAGATTCGCGTCGAGGTGATAGATTTGCATCTCGCATTGAAAGTAGATCGCCTTCCATCGAACCCCGTAGGCGCTCAGACACCACATCACTTGCTGGGAAAACCTGGATGCCAATGCGCATTCGACTGAATTCTTCGTCTTCCTAGACACTGTGGAGTTGGTTACAGTACCTGCTCTCTTTGAGGCTCGTCACCAATGAAGCCGCTTCGCTGACTAAAGTATGAGCCCGACGTGCACAAACAGAGGCCAGGCGAGACAAGTTTTCACCACTTTTCTCGACCAAACTCAACTACGATGAGCAAACACATACAAGTAGCTTAGTAATCAGCAATCAAGCAAATACTTCAGAGTAAAAGGCTGCGCACGTACGGTGGATAAATGAGTGGATATTCGATGGATGGTGCACATGTACGAGATAATAGTGGCATACACTGCGATTGTGTTGAAGAAACTCAAGACTGTTTTTGTGTCCTCAGGCTGGAGACTTGCCACAACTTCACGTGCATGTGACGCAGTCCAACGGAAACAGCTCTCCGCGCTTTGCCACGACATCTCTGCATGTTGCATTGCAGACAAACTGGCCACAGAGGAGAATTGACAACCTTGTTCGATTTGAGATTCTGCGTGCATCACGTGCACTTGACCCATCGCGAACAACACGAGCGCTACCTCGACGTGGACGCAAAATTGAGCTCGTTGGTCTTCTCCAGCAAACCGGTTCGCATTAATCTCCAGATTGAGTGCACCCGAACCATGAAACAACGGCGGGAAGGTGATTGGTACTGTGGTGCGGTTGGAGTGCACACTCGCGTGATGGCGTGGGATGGCAAGCACAAGAGGGAGATATTCGTCAAACAAATCGAGTGTGGCCCAATAAGTCGCTGGCCGACCTCGCTGCGCCGATTTTGGCAAGTCATTCAGCCTGAGTCGTATCTACGACAACGTTTGTGCTTTGAGTGAGGGTTGGAGCTTTACGTCATAGCTGGTAGGTAATAATTTGCACTAGCTATCAATCCCAAAATCGCTGCAGCTTCGCACCTGCGCCCGTAGGTCTGCAAACTTGCTGGAGTGGAAGTAGAGCTCACTGATTTGTTGCTGGGGGAAAGTAGACGCGGTTAACGACACTGAGCTGCCGGGGCAAACACCAATGGCAACTGACCTCAACTGCGACTTCTTGCTGCGACAGCAGACTGTAACTCGGCAGTTCGCCACACCACAGTCGGGTGCTCAACCACTTCGACACCATGACGCCATTCGGAGGGTGCACAAGTGGCGGACAAAAATATTCGCTGCAATACTTTCGGAATGGAATACGAAAACCCCGCGAATAACTTTCGGTAGCTGTGGCGATGGTGAACATGCACGGTGCACGTAACTGGGTGCGTGATGCACCTACCTGTGGTAGCCACTTTCAAAGATCGAGTTCCATCACGAAGATCTCATTCCCCATTTCTGTCCACACATACTTCGGTGGCATTGCCAGACTCTACGCCAACTCGCCATGGCCGATCCTGCTGCAAACCCTCCGCCAGTGCAGCTGCGTCACCTCAACTTCGCCTTCGCCAAGGTCACTATCGGCGGACAGCTAGTCACCCAGCTGCAGCACGACCCGAAGCTTGGCGACATCAGCGCCAAGGACGAAGACGACCGAGTGCTGCGAGACGTGACGCTGACGCTGCCCCCGGGCCAACGCGTGCTGGTCGTGGGCGGCAATGGCGCCGGCAAGAGCACTCTGCTCAGCATTATCGCCGGCAAGCACTTGACTGCCGACGACACCGCGCTGGTCTTCGGTCGGGACAGCTTCCGCGACACGACAATCAACGCCAAGCGCACTTATGTGAGTGCCGACTGGGGCCAACGCCCCGCTGCGTTCGCGTCGTACGCCATGGCGTACTCAGCCGACATGGCGGTGGAAGAGATGATGACGAAGCTCCAGTCCGAGTACCCCGAGCGCCGTCAAAAGCTGCTCCAAGTTCTTCGCATCGACCCCAAGTGGCGGCTGCTTCGCCTGTCGGACGGACAACGTCGTCGCGTGCAGCTGTTCCTGGCGCTGTTGCGGCCATCGCAGCTCATCGTGCTGGACGAGGTGCTGGGCATGCTCGACATCATCTCACGCGAGAACGTGCTGGCCTTCTTGAAGGAGGAATCGGAGAGTCGACAGGCGACGGTGCTGTTGGCCACTCACATTTTCGACGGCACGGACGTGTGGGCGTCGCACGTGCTGTACATTCGTCGGGGCACTGTCGGTTTCTACGGTCCAGTCCAGCAGTGCACTCAGGAAGGCGACGGAAAGTTACCAATGTACAAGGTGGCAGAGCGATGGCTGCGGGAGGAGTTAGCAGAAGACGATCGCGCAGAACGCGAGGCGGCAGGAGGCGGCGGCGAGTTCGACCTGGCCAACGCGCAGAACCGCGCGGGTGGATATGCTGCCGGACGTTTGGGTGGCGTGGATATCGACATGCATTGAAAGACCGGACCGAAATTCGCGGCTGTTTGGATGTGATTAGGCTGATAAGGCATGCATGTACTCTTCTCGAGCCGGATGAATGGCAAACACACAAAAGATCTGTTTGTTTTTCGTGTCCATCAAGTTGTTCGAGCACTGCTATAGGACTAACTGCGGGTGGTGCGTGCGTACGTTCGGCACCTTCGTTTGACAAGTTAATGACGTGCATTGTTAACAAGTTTGAAAGCCGAACAGGATAGTATTGTTCTCGATTGGAGGAACTGGTCATCTACCAGAATTCCCCATACAGGAACTCGAGGCCGAAGCTTTCCAGCAACTCTTGAACCGGGCTGACCGCGCTGTTATCTGTGTCGTAGTATCCGTGAGTCGCGAAGAAGGAGAGACCATGGAAGTATTCGTCAATCGGGGCATCGTAGATTGCTTGTAGGTGGTTTTCCCACGGCGTCAGCTTTGAATCGCTTGATGAATCAGCAGGAGCAAGGTCTGCTGATGACTGCATGATCCTCTTGATCTCTTTCTCTTCATCCGTCTCGGCGTCGGTAGCTGACTCGAACCAAGACGCGTCCAGTCCAACTCGCTCTCGAAATTTCTCAAAGGCGTTGCTGCTCTCGTCCGCATCATAGTAACCTCGAGTCGAGAAGAATTTAAGCCCGTCCGTCTCATCCGCACGACCTTCGTAGATGTCCCGAAGGTGTCGCTCCCACGGAATCAGGTCGGCAGTAGGTGGATCAACTGAGAGCTGCATCTTCCAAAGGCAAAAAGCTAACTGTAAATTCCATAATGCTTTCCCACAAGACATTAAGGCTTAGTAGAAAGGGTCATGCATTGATGCGAATCCTACATGGCTACACTTGATGTTGAAGTTGCATCTCACCTGATTGGTCAAAATGATAGTTATGTGATTGGCTGAAATCTGTTCGATTTCATTTCAGCCAATTGCCATCCGGAAGGCTCAATAAGCGCTTTGCCCAACATGAACGCCATGGTAATGCCGTGAACACTCGTCTCTCTCTCTGTCCCTTTCTCCCCTTCTGACTCTGTATACGAATGGCTGCGCATCAACTGCTGGCAGAAAATCTTCCGGCGGTTCCCGTCTCAACACGGAGACTTCATCCACGACATGAGCTTCGACTTCTACGGGAAGCGGTTGGCCACCTGCAGCTCGGACCGCAAGATCAAAATCTGGGAGGAGAACGGCCAGGAGTGGCGACTGGAGCACGAGTGGAACGCGCACCAGGCGAGCGTGTGGAAAGTGGAGTGGGCCCACCCAGAGTTTGGCCAGATTTTGGCCTCGTGCTCCTTCGACCGCACAGTTTCCATCTGGGAAGACCAGGGCGAGCACCTCAACGGCAGCAACGCGCCTGACGCAGCCAACGGGCCCCCTGGAAGCAGCGCCGGCACCAAGGAAGGGTGGCGCAATCAGGCGCAGCTGGTGGATGCCAGAGACTCGGTGCACGACGTCAAGTTCGCTCCAAGACATTTAGGACTGCGACTGGTACAGATGCTGCGCGTGTTTCTGGGTTTTAGGACGTTGTTGATTTAATTTGTTTGATGGATGACAGGCGACCGCGTCGGAGGACGGATTTGTGCGCATGTACGAAGCCATCGACGTGATGAATCTGAGCCACTGGCCGCTGCAGGAGGAGTTTCTGGCGGACAAGGACGGCGCCACGTGTGTGTCGTGGAACAAGTCGCGGTTCGATGTGCCGATGATTGTGGTGGGAGGCAACAGCGAGGTGGCCAAAGTCTGGGGATACAATAACTCGTATCGAAGATGGCAGGTCGTGTCCGAGCTGGTGGGACACACAGACGCAGTCCACGATGTGTGCTGGGCTCCTAACATGGGGCGCTCGTCACATCTGCTCGCTACAGCTAGCAAAGACCGCACAGTGCGCATTTGGCGCCTGACGATTCAGGAAGATGACCACCTCCAAGCTGATGTGGAGGAAGTTGCACGCAAGCATCACCACGACTCCGAGGTCTGGCGTGTTGAGTGGAATGTCACTGGCACGATGCTGGCATCCTCGGGTGATGATGGTACTGTAAGAATGTGGAAGAGCGATTTCGAGGGAAATTGGGCTTGTGTCAATACTATCTGTGGCGATCTGGGTCCAGCTGCAGCACCCCCACCAATGGATCTACGATCGAGCTGAGGAGGAGCTGTAAGAAAGGGCGTTAGTGCCTGTTGCTGAATTTTACCCCTGCCAATGAATCGTTATTGTCAAAACCAAGCAGGGCACAAGATACAAGAACATTTCAAGTATGGCGCCGAAAAATAAAGTGAGTATTTTCGATAACTCGGAGACACTGTGTACGGATCTTCTACAAGCCTTGGACGTGGCTTTGCCACTGCTGCAATGCTGCTGGGCCCCTCTCCTGTGCTTGTAGAAAATCGTTGAGTGCGTCGCGGTAGTCGGCGATGCTCGCTTCGCCAGCTCGGGTGTATCGCACACTCTGTGTGGCTTGTTTCCAGACGAGCTCGAAGTCGTCGTCGGCTATCTCGTTCCCAATTTGCCCAAAGAGCTCTCTTAGATACTTTTGATCTCGTGGTTGTGCAAATTCTGCATTCGCCACACCGTTGGAAGCAAACTCTTCTGGGTACAGCAGAGCGTGGGCATTCGCATCGTCGCCGTAGTTTTGTCCATCCGCGACTGACCGTCGTGCTGGCGCTGGGATATCACTGCGGATGGTGGGTATGCCGAATGCTCGCGTGTCAGCCGTGGAGTTCCGCCAACCATGGTTCACGGCACGTCCCAGGTCGCGATCAGGTTGTTGCTCATCTGCTGAATATTCACCTTGGATGCACAACCAAGAGGAGTCGCTGTTCTGGGTCGTCACGCCAAATACTCGAGTGTTGGGCAAGTTGTCAGTGTCTGCAGCGCCCAAATGTCTCGGTTTGCCAAGATGGTCGTAGAGTGTTCGCTTATCCTCCAGGTTCTGTGGTGCTACAGCAGGAGGGATGGCACGCTCATCCATTTCTGGGTTCAAGATCACAGCAACTTCTCCACCAGTGTGCCCGAGCGGCTTAACTCCGAAGCGATGTTTGGCTGGATTGATCTTGGCAGCTTCCCATCCGTACCCGCGATTCTTCTGTTCACCTGGAGCGACAGACCCGTGCGATCGTCTGTACAGATCTTGGTCTTGCTGGCTATTCAACAGCCCCGCTGTTGTGGATGGATAGAGCAATTCCTTCGCGGATTCGCAGAATTTACCGCTCATACCGAAAGCAAACTCGGGCTTCTGCATATGAGCTGGCAACACGTGGCCTCTTGAAAACGATTTACCCAGTGGCTCTCGCTTGTGACTGGCGTAGTTGGACTCCAACTTGGCGAGGTTAATTCGCTGGTACTCCGTGGTAGGACCGCTAACAAGCATCTCCGGCACGTGTTCGCTTCCTGTTGTAACGACGCCGAACTTGGTCATGGGGTCGATTCGTTTGAGGTCATCAACAAGACCAGGATGAGCGATGCGTGCGCCCGGTTCGGAAAAATACGACTTGCGGTAGCGTCGAATCTCCTCTGGAGTGTCCGGGCGCTTGTCGATCGTCATGCAGAGCCCTGTCGTGTCCCGCTGCGGCTCGGTCATCTTGCCGGCCGGCTGATTTCAATTGCAAAGAGCTTTTTCCATTAGCAAAAAGCGACAACTCCTTCCAACACAAGTTGACTCGTACCGGCGGTGGCGCTTGGCGGCGGCTTATCGTCGGGCTCGAGTACATGCTGCTGCAGATTCCTTTCGACGTGTGTTGCGTTGGTTCTACAGCTGGGACCTCAACGAGCGCTCACAATAGCAAAAGACAACGGCATCACTCCACCAAAATAGTCGTTCATGGCACCCAAGTCTCCCTGTGGCAATTCCCATGTCCTTGGGCACTCCCACAAAGGCGCATGCGGCCAGATTGGCCTGCACTGGGGTGAACTTGATGAGTTCGCGGTCTGTGGCGACCACGTCGAGAGTCATCGCCAACGTCCTGAATTGGATCGTTAGGCGGCGGAGAAACTCCATCCGCTGCTTGTTTGGCACCTCAGCGTATCAGAGAAGCGCCGTGGCGTCCAAATTACTCGTCCAGAGCCTGCAGATCTCGTCCGCCGCCTCTCCGAACGCCCCCACGAGGTTCACGTGCTGGAAGACGTTGTCTGGACGCACTTGGGACAGCGCCACCATTTCCGCCATGAACACTGAGCTGCTGCTGCTGGTCTCCTGTGGCAGAAGGCGGCTGCAGACGAGTCCTGTTTGGGTTGCGAAGAGCGCCGCATTTGCTCTGTCGGGATCAAGGAAGGTATCAGTTAACGGAATCGGCGGATCTTGAAGCGACGCATAAGTTTTTAGGACGAATCGATGCGTCGAGGCAGTGAAGACCGGCGCTTCCGGCGGTTAGCAGCGCAGTTGGGTGTGTCTAGACACGTGTTAGGAGGCTCGGAAGACAGAGAGGAAGCTGGTGAGGCCCCTGATGCCTCAGAAAGCGTTGGTGTGGAGCCCTCCGACTCCCCGTTGAGGAGGCACCTGAAGCTGCAGAAGAATTGGTTGACAATGAGGAAGAAGACGAAGACGTGGGGAGCTATCGCTGACTCTGCCGTCCGACTCGGCCAGCGAGGGGCTCTCCAGCGACCTGTCGCTGCCTCATTCCTTCGGCCACTACGACCCGATGGGCGTCTCGCACTTTGACGACCACTTGACGCGGTTCTCGTCTGTCAGACTTCCGTCTGGGAGGACAAATAGACTGCAGTCACAGAGGGGACTGTCTGCGGGGACTGATGGAGAATCTTCGATTGCGGATGGCAGTGAGGCCGTGATGAAGAAATTTTACGAGATTCAGGTCGGCAAGATACGAGCGCAGTTGGCTCTGAGTGTACAGGCCCAGAGAGAGATGGAGAAAACGTTGCAACAGGAGCGAGTGTCATGGCAAGAAAAAGCGGCGGCAAAAGAGGTAGGCAGGCACTGTCACGACTGATTGGGAGTTCATGATTCGGTGTCACTAACTTTGGTACTGCATTCACAGAACAACTTTGTCCAGGAGCGAAATCGCTTGGAAAAGGAGCTGGTTCAGACTCGAGAGGAACTAAAAGCTACGAAAACAAGGCTGAAGATGGAGAAAACGCACTTCGCTACTCTCCAGATATCGGATGCACTTGCAGAACAGGTTTGTGGCTGTGTTGTTGCTTTCTAGTGTTATTACTCTAAAGTCATGTTGCTCCGTTTGTTGTCAGCTTTCTCGACAAGACGAGGACGATCTATCAATTCGCGAATATGTCCAGCTATCAATCTACAGAAAAGTGCGGTCGCTGGAAACTGAGTTGGAACACTGCCGGCAAGAAACAAGCGAGCTGATAAATATTAGCAATGCAGACAAAGCAGTGGCTGCAGGCGCTGCCGATGAGGTTGTCCAGATACAGCGCATTGCTGCTTCGAAGGAGCGTCGACTGCAGAATGAGCTGGAGCTGTCAGAAACAACTCGCAAAGAACTTGAGAGCCAAATTAAGGCACTGGTTGAACAGCTTGATTTCATGAAGGAAGAGCAGCGGCGAAATGAAGAGATTTACAGCGATCAAAAGGCGTTCCAGAGAGAATCTGAACGACTGAAAAGAGACCTTCAAATGTTGCAACTTGAGCATAACGACCTCCAGTCAAGATTTGACAAAAACGCATCCAGTAGCGGCGATCTGAACCAAAAGATTGCGATGCTGACTGCAGATAAGGCATTTCTACAGGATGCCAAGACTCAACTCGAAGAGCAATTGGCAGCGATGCGTACATCACACCTAGAGCTACAAGAAAAGGCTAACAAGCTGCAGGAGAAATACGATAGCAGCCTCAGCGAAAGCACACAGCTGCAAAACGAGACACGATTGCATTTTGAAAAGAAACTCGACGATGAAATGGCGAAGTTCATGGAGTTATCAAAACGTGAAATCGAACGTATTCGTAATGATGGCCAAGTCGTGTATGAACGGGAAAATCGCTTGCTGAAAGAGGCCCGTGACGATGCTTTGAAACACGTGGAGATGTTGCAATCTCGACTCGACAGTGTCCAGTCTGCACATGATGAAAAAGTACGTTTTCTCTGTTCTACTCGAGCTATCATAGCCAATACACTAACTCCTACAATTGTGACGTGCAGGTCCTGGAAATGACGCGATTGGAGAGTACCCACACAACGGCAATTTCCTCCGCTCGCAATGAACTCAAGATGAGGCATTTCGAGGTGAGCCAAGTTAGCTGATTGTTATGGATGTTTTTTTCCACTGCACGCTGCTTTTGTTTGTAACCTTCCGTATTGTTTCTTTCTTGCTTTGGCGAATGCATTTTCCAGATCAATCAGCTCAAAGTGACTCTAGAAGATAAAGCAACGAGTGTCCGAAGTGGGTCGCTACAGATTGAGATGCTTACCAAAAAGGTGTGTTGAGTTTGACGCGTCTCATCGATGTCTTCATGTCGAGAATTCTCATTTTGTAACTGAACATGGATTTGCTTATTCAGGTGGAAGCGCACAAGGAAGAATTTGCGAGATTGAGTCGACATCGACGACGCGCATTACTCAGCTCGAAGCCATTTTAGAAGTGGAGGTGAGCGCAATGAGCGTGAGGAACAAGCTTGTTGATGGAGTTTAACCTGTTTCTTGCCGGTAATGGCAGAGGAATAAACTGAAGGAGTACGAACTCTTGGAGATCGATCTGGACAAGGCTGTCGTGCAAACTGGCGAAGTTGCAGCAAGAGAAGAAGATGGCGATGCGAACGCTGATGCGAGTGCAGAAGTAGGGTCGACGTTGCAAGATGCCATGACGACGTTCGGGGCAATCCCAACAACAACGAAACGGCGGGTACGTTTGGCTTTCCACGATTGCTCGGAACAGGTGACTCATGCTTTGATCTTCGTATTTGGCAGTTCCAGCAAAGCGTGTTGCTTGCACAAAGGGTCGTGAAATCTCAACGAGAAGCGATGGCACTCGAACAGAGATTGGCAGACATGTCTGCTGCTCGCACAGGACTCGAACACGAGATCGTCGAGCTAAAGACCAAGCTCGCCAATTTTCACCAGCCCCAGTCATATCTGGTAAGCACCAGCTCTTGTACATTTCTTTAGGAATGCTATTGATGGCAATGCCCCTATAGATCGATAAGCTCGCCCGTAAGGAAGAGGAGCTCCAAATTGCTAATCGGAGATGTCATGAAGCCCAGTCACAGCTCAAGCAATTGAGAGCGCAATACCAACACGTTCAAGATGCCAATGCGTCGCTGCAGCACCAGATTCAGCAGCTACTGTCTCGTCGCGGCGACCTTGACGCGCTGAAGGCCACAGTGCAGATGCTACGTGGCAAAATACAATCTCAGAGACAGCAGCAGCCTGCAAACCAGCAGCTTCCAGCAAACGAGTTCTCAAAACCTCCGACGCCGATGGCTGCCAGCAGTGACCGCATCCAACCCTCGCCGAGTATCGCGAGGATCCCTCCGTCTCTAGCGTCCAAGATGACGCGTCCACCGACCCCACAACATCGGAACGACGACCTGAGCCCAGGTCAACGTGTGTCTGTCGTGTCCAGCGTGTCGTCAAACATTTCGAACACTCCGAAATGGTACACGAAACTTCGAGCTCCGATGCAACAGCAGGCCCAGTGAACTGCTTTGATTAGCTTCAACTTCAGTAAACAAACAATAACGTCACTGACATACTAAGTATCCAAGGCGTTAAAGCTCATGAGATGGTGCACGTCCACTTCTTGATTGGTTGAAAACGCCATTTAGCGACGGTCTTACCATGGCCGCACGCTTCCTGCTGCGCCGCATTGGCGGCAGAGCTTCTTTGCCTCTACCCACTGCAACAAAGTCCGCGTCTCTCGAGGCTTTGCGAATGCAGCGAGAGATCCTGATGAGGTCCTCAAGACCGACTTTAAGCGCTGGTTGAGGAAGGAATTGGCGCTGCTGACTGTCATGGTGGCGGCTGGAGTCACTGGCGTTCATTTCTATCAGGTAACGTTTAAGAGCGATCAAAAGAGGAATTATGGGGAGCTGACGCTGGTGCTTTGGTGTCGGAAGAATCGTGAAGGTGCACCTGTGAAGCAAGTCGAGCGGTTGGTGAAGGAGGCCGAAGAGAGTGCCAAGCAGGTACGGTGACCAGTGACTGCAGTCCGTTGATGACTCATGACCAATTCTCCTGTGTTAGGGCGATCCGAACCAAGCCTTGAAGCATTGTCTCCATGCTTACGATGTTGTCAAGACAACTAATCCCCACGGTGCGCTCCAATTCCTGTCCTTGGGGTAGTTGAGACTTGTTCAGCTGACTTGTGTTTGTCTCTACTGTTTCTGTAGATCGACATCTATTCGAGTTGGCCTTTTCCATTGCAGCGCAGTACGAAGCGCTGGGGCGAGGCACTCCTGCCACGACGTACTACCTTCACGCCTTGGAGCACAACTCTCGAGAGCTGAACGTCGCCAAACGCGAGCGGAACCGTGTGGTCACACTCGACCGTATCGCGCAGTCGTACGAAAACAGAGGGCACGTCAAGTCTGCTGAGCGATACTTCAGAGAGGCCATCACCGCTTTCGACCAAAACCGCGGCCGGCGGGAGCTATCCAAGCCGTCCAAGACTGAGGATGCGGATCTTGCAGCGCTGGATCGAGAGATCCCGGGCGTGCTGTACAATTACTCGCAGCTACTCATGGCACATCAGCGATGGAGTGAAGCTGGAAACGCGTTGCAGCGTGCTTTGACGCTCGCCCGCCTCTCATCGCTGACTGAGGATTACGTTCAGCTGATCGAGAAGGGAATTGGCAGTGTCCGTGCGGCAAAAGCAGCGACAGCCGCGGAACTGGAGAGAGATCAAGAGTAGACGATTTTGAGTCGGGCGATCTGAGTGAGCCCAAGGTGGTGCCTTAAAGTGTTGCAGGTCGCAGTAAAATATTTGCCACGTCAGACGTGGTAGCAGTGTGAAGTCTGAAGTTTTGAAACGTTGAGCTGAAGACGACGAGACTTTCGTGTTGTCGGACAAAGTGCTACAGGTGTACAGGCATTCGGTGCTGATCTCGTGAGTGTCGGCTGTCGGTCTGCGATACACGCTCAAGAGTTGAGGCCGACGCCAGCACCAGTAATTCCGTCACGGAGAGTGGAGCTGAGTGCCCCCTCGTCGCCCATGCTGATGCGGTGGCCCGACCGACAGCACAGCCGACCTCCGCCTGTGTCCTGTTTCCGAAAATCAGCACCACCTGTCGAATCAAGTCCACTCGCATTGTGTCAAACCGAACGTGCGGCATCACTCGAAGCGCAAGCTCGCAAGACAAAGCAGTGGCTGACAGATGCCGTTGATAGCTTGGTGCGCGGCGACGAATGCCTGATCGAGATTGGTCAATTGCAGTTTGTAATGATGTACATGTAGTGATAGAGTCCACCGCAATAGCGAACAGCATGAAGCTGTCGGTTTTCGCGTGCTGTCCAAGCGCCGAGATAATGTTGTTGGTGTCACCAGCGGATACTGTGAACGTTAATCGCAGCGATCATCTTGATGATCACTTGAATTGCCTTGCGCCATCGGGATAGACCGCTGCGCTTCAATACTGCACTCTTTATAGCGCTACTGCTGCGGCTATGAATGCTTCAACATTGCCTGGTCTATCGATTGCTCAGGACATAACGCTGACGCGTTGTATCGACTCAGGAGACAAGACCGGTCACTTCGGGCGAACATCGACACAAATGTTAGGACAACAACAGGAAGCGGTCCATTGCCGTCGGTGCCATTGACCCTATGGCTAAGAACAGTTGACACCTAATTGCTTTGAGGTTGGCAGCGCAGCTCCTGCTTGCTATGGCTTCCCGTAGCTGTAAAAATACGCGATGACTCGGTGCCTGAACTTCAGAATTCTGAAGTCGAAATGCCACGAAAGACCTCGTCTCTGCTTGTGCAGAAACATCTCGCGCGTAAGATCAGGGGCAGCGACCGGCTGGCTGTATGGTCCCATCGGCGCGCCGTCAGTGCTCGTCGACGTTTTCGGCCGCTCATTCTCCTTCTTCACTCGGTTCCAACAGTTCGCAGCGGTAGGCGTGCAGATTTCAAGCAATAGACCGATTGACTTACTATGGGGAAAGAGCGCTTTACGATCAATCCGTTCCCGGCATTGGAGTTGTCGGATGCTGAGAAGAACCAACTCCTGGAGCTTGGGCGCACTATCATCGAAGCCAACTTCGAGCGCGACGAACCGTTCTTCGAGGGCGGACGCAAGGTCGACCACTCGCGCTGGAAGCTCGCCAAGGAGCGTGAGCACATGCTCGTGCACACAGAGCGACCCGAGTACAAGGGCGCGGATGCAATGAGCAACACCACGCATTCGACGACCAAACTGCCGGCTATCCTTTCGGTCGGTCGTGTTGAGGGCAAACTGGACGACATGATGTACGGGGTCGTGAACCCGACGCTGGAGGATATGCGCATCAAGGCGTCCTACGTGCACGACTTCGACGGAGCTGCCGTTCTGTCGACTATCGTAGAGCCAACAATTGACGAGCCTTTCAACTCCGTTGTGGTCAAGTGGATGGAGATGGATATCCCTTTGCGTCGGACCGGTGTCGTCCAGAACCGCGACTACGTCTACCTCGAGTGCACAGGCTTTGTGCGCATGCCGAACGGCGATCGCGCAGGTTACCACTTCCTGCACTCGATCGACTTCCCGCAGATCCCAAAGCTGTCGAACCGCGTCCGCGGTGATCTGTCCATTTGCGGCTTCTTTCGTCAGGTGGCACCGAATGTTATTGATGTTTGCAAGACGGGATTGATGGACCCTGCCGGCGACATGATCCGCATGCTGGCTGTGCCGGTCATGACGGAGGCCTTCTTGTCGCCTCTGCGGTACGTCCACTGCGGTCAGATGCGTAAGTTGACGTGGAAGATGGAGAAGGCTCACGCTGAGGCGCGTTTGCACGGCGCTCCGAATCCCGGGTCATCTTGCGTGACGTGCTCCCGGCCGTCGACCGGGTGGACCCTCGGCAAAAGCGCGGCGACGTGCAAGTGCTGCTTTCGCGTGCTGTGCAGCGGCTGTAAGATCAAGAAGAAAATTAGTTTAGTGACGGCGGACCTGACTCTGTCAGAGCGCAAGATCAACTTTTGCACCGCGTGTTTGGCAGCGTCGTCGCTGGCAAGTGCCGCCGAGATCGCATCCATCCAAATCCTGGAGAACGGGCGCAAAAGCGGAATTATTCGGTCGGTCACGAGCCATTCGTCGTCCAGTTCGGACTTGACGATGGCGTCCCAGATGTCCATTTAACGAGAGAGCTACGCCCCATGTGAATAAATTAGTTACTTAGTCTTGCATCCATCGTTCCTCAACATGGAGCCCGTCAGAATTGGCCGCCACCACTCGAATAAAGTGCGCGTGTGCGTACTTTGTACGTGACTGGCCAGGAGCTACGATGGGAACCAAGCGGAAGCGAGCCGCTTGCGACTCGACAATCTCAAACGCAGGCGCCCAGAATTCAGCCCCCGGGCAGCGTTTTCAGCTCCGACATGGCCGTTCGCCTCTTTTTCAGCGGTAGGAAGGCGGGGGCTATAGGCATTCACTCGAAATCTGCGCCGGAAATTTCCGCGTTTGCAACCGTCGACAGTCCTCAAAAGATGGCGATCTTGTGTGCAGAAGCTCTGCAGTTGGAGCTCAATCGACGAGTGTATCGCCACGTCGTCCGTGTGTGGCTTCCAGAGGAGCAAGATCTTACAGCGGGGGTGGCTGATGACCGAATCCTTGTGCAGATCCGAGAGTTCGCACAATCCGTCAGCGACAACGCGGCCGACAAAGCTCTGACGGCCCACCTGCCGCTGAAAATTCTCTTCCGAGATGACGCAGTTGTGGTGGTGGACAAACCTGCCAATGTGTTGAGCGTGGATGGCACCGACCCTGATGCACCGCTCTCAGCGTATCGGTGCGTCGCGAATGTTTTCCCAGAAGCAAGGATGGTGCATCGCTTGGATCAGGAGACGTCTGGACTGCTTGTGATCGCACTCACCAAGTCTGCGGCTCAAAGTTTAAACGCGCAATTCCGTGATCGGTCTGTTGAGAAGACGTATGTAGCACGGGTATTGGGATGGATGGAGGAGGAGAAGGACAAAGCTAAGACGACAAGACAGATGCGAGTGCTCATGGAGAAGCATCCGACGCGTCCGCTCGTCCAACACGTGATTTCCGATCGTGAGGTTGATGCGAATTGCTCCCTTTGGTCTACTACTGAATACTCTGTGCAGTCTAGGATGACCGACAGAGACATAAATCACGATGCACCCGTAGAGTGGAAGTCCTCATTGGTAGAGCTCAAACCGGTGACCGGCAAGACCCACCAGCTTCGACTGCACATGCAGCATCTCGGACATCCGATCCTGGGCGACTCTCTCTATTCTCCAGCGTTGGTGTACCACCGTGCATCACGCTTATGTTTGCATGCTGCAAAGCTCGAGTTCACGCATCCAGTCACTGGCGAGCGATTGAAATTCGAGAGTCCATGCCCTAATGATTTTTACACCACTCAAGAGGATGACAACGCTGTGGCGCAACGTCCTCCAGCTGCAGAGGATACATCCAAAAGTTGATCATACCTACGCTTGGCAACTAATTCGAGAGCTTCTCATTGGTATGAACGAATGACACAATCGTGAGTATGCCATGGCTGATTTTTCGACATTCTTGGGTGGCCATGCTGCTGCTTCAGCACGAGTTTGATTGCTGTGCTGTGCCTTCATTCGTTTGACATCCGCGCCGCAATTGTAGCTTGGATGCGTCGGTGGCTTCCTTCTGATAATGGCGGAATTGTCAAGCGTGAAGTCAAAGCTGCGTCGCGGGCGACAACATCACGAGGCCTTATCTGTTAGGAAGTGATCGGCGGCTCATTTTTAATTCTCTTCCATCAACCTACATCGCCACGACACGTCCAAGCTCGATGCAACTCCAAACTCTGCTTGTTCTGTTTATCCTTTTACGGCGAGTGCAAGCGCGGAGACCTCATGCCCTGGAAATGCCTCGACGGTCGACGTAGTGAATGTGCGGACCACTTCCGACTCAACCAAGCCACCGTTCAGTTTTGGTACGCCCACCTTCTTTGGCTCCGGGTGCCCTGCCGATACGGTCACAGTGGTGCCTTCCACGGATGGTCAAGCCGTGTCCGTGCTGTTTTCCAAATTCGCAGCCCGAACTTCTGGGGCCGACGTGAACCGCGACCGCAAATCGTGCAACTTGGCCGTGCCAGTCGACGTGCAAAGCGTAAGTGACATCACCCTGGCTGTTTGCTTGATCTACTCGACTGACTCTGTCTGATGCTCCTTACCAGGGTGTATCAGTTGGTATTTTCCGCGTGGACTACCGGGGCAACGCGTTCGTACCGAACCAGAGCGGCTCGTACGGGCAGTTCGATGCCGAGTATTATTTCGCTGGTCAGCGTGGACCCGTGGCGTCCGAGAAATACAACCCGGGCACAGATAAGGATTTGTTCATCTCTCACGAGGTAGGTGTGAGCGCTGTCGTGTGGTCTCCGTGTGGGGCCTCCACGAATTTCCGGGTGAATAGCGCCATCACGGCAGCGAAACAAGCTGGAGGGAAGGAGGACACGCAGATAGCGATCGACTCGGTTGACAGCACGGTGCAAGCAGGGTTCCGCTACTACCTCACCACTCGAAAGTGCTAGGTACGCAATGCCACGACAAACTTGTGCAGTACAATACCATTGCAACTGTCGTGACTGCGTGTGATAAATGACGGCAGACTTCCTGCCACCCCTCTGCCAGACCGCTGGGCAAGGCTGCTGCTCCGTTTCTGACCTTGGCGTTCGGCGTACGCTCCCTGGCGTATCGGTTGTGCTCTTGTCGGCGCTCAGACACGTTGCGTTTCACTGTTCCAAGTCGACACAGCATGAAGCAAACGACAAAAGCCGGTGTCGGAAGCTGTGGCAACTGCATGTGTCTACCATTTACGACGCATAAGTAGAGTTTGCCAGATAAGACGTTGACACTTTAGATCCGGGTGCAAAACTTGATGCTTGGCAGATACCGGTGTCCGCGTCAATACTTGATCCGCAGCAGAAACACGATATCTTCCGGCATGACGTCGAGGGATAAGCCATCGACACCTGTTTGGCTGTCAGTCACGACGGCTGAGCTTGCGCTTCAGAAATGACCTTGAAGCGACCTAGAACATGTTTCTGGACACAGACGCGCAAATCGTGCGTGAGTCGCGCGTTGCGTGCACTGCAGAGGTCAGCATGATCGCGGGCTATAGCTCCCGACGCCGCACCTTGCAACGCAATGCGATCAATTCGTCGATGGGGCGCTTTGTCTCGCCTTGTCATTGTCGATTTCTTCTTCGCCACAGGGCAGATTCTTATCGGCGTACGTCATTGTTTTTGAGGTGAGCTTGAGGAAATGGGGAAGGAACGCTTTACGATCAATCCGTTCCCAGCGCTTGCGCTCACCGATAACGAGAAGCACCAACTCTTGGAACTTGGGCGCACCATCATCGAAGCCAACTTCGAGCGCGACGAACCATTTTTCAAGGGCGGACGGCAAGTCGACCGGCTCAGGTGGAAGCTCTCGAAAGAACGTGAACGCATGAAAGTGTACACGGAGCGTCCGGAATACCAGGGAGATGACGCGATGAGTAACTCGAGCTCGACCAAGCTACCTGCCATCCTTTCGGTCGGTCGTGTTGAGGGCAAACTGGACGACATGATGTACGGGGTCGTGAACCCGACGCTGGAGGATATGCGCATCAAGGCGTCCTACGTGCACGACTTCGACGGAGCTGCCGTTCTGTCGACTATCGTAGAGCCAACAATTGACGAGCCTTTCAACTCCGTTGTGGTCAAGTGGATGGAGATGGATATCCCTTTGCGTCGGACCGGTGTCGTCCAGAACCGCGACTACGTCTACCTCGAGTGCACAGGCTTTGTGCGCATGCCGAACGGCGATCGCGCAGGTTACCACTTCCTGCACTCGATCGACTTCCCGCAGATCCCAAAGCTGTCGAACCGCGTCCGCGGTGATCTGTCCATTTGCGGCTTCTTTCGTCAGGTGGCACCGAATGTTATTGATGTTTGCAAGACGGGATTGATGGACCCTGCCGGCGACATGATCCGCATGCTGGCTGTGCCGGTCATGACGGAGGCCTTCTTGTCGCCTCTGCGGTACGTCCACTGCGGTCAGATGCGTAAGTTGACGTGGAAGATGGAGAAGGCTCACGCTGAGGCGCGTTTGCACGGCGCTCCGAATCCCGGATCATCTTGCGTGGCATGCTCTCACCCAGTAACCGGGTGGAAGAGCGCAAGCACCTGCAAAAGCTGCTTCCGCGTCGTATGCAGCGGCTGTAAGATCAAAAGAAAATTTGTTTGGTGACAGCGGACTTAGCGCTGTCGGAGAAGAAGATAACATTCTGCTTGCCTTGCCTTGCGGACTCGTCGACGACGAGTGCAGTAGACATTGCCGCTGCTCAAATTCAGAAGAACATACGCAAAGACGGTATTGGCAGGTCCATTACTACAAGTCACTCGTCATCCAGTTCAGACCTGCGTTAGTGCGCAGTCAAATGAAGGTAGTTGCAATTGAATTCTTCGTAAAATTTCACCTGTCCATTGTTCGTTTGCCTTCGCTTTCCACCAGCAAGCATCGAGATACTGATCCTTACGCCGATTTATCACTTTCGTTGTCGAATCGTTCAAGACGCTGGCGTTCTTGCCTCTTTCGGATTGTTTGGAGCGCAATGGTAAAGTCAAACTGATCCAGTTCTTCTTGCGTAGCGTCGGGGAGTCCTGCATTAGCTGGACCAAGCTTTGACGAATGAGAGGCACGTCGTTGGATCGATTCGTCGAGGTCAGCATTTGGGCGTAATGTAAATGCACGTTAACCACTTTGGCATCAAGCAGCTCTTGTTTTTGACCATCGGTATCGTGGTCAAACTGAGACCGTGAGGCGGCGCCTTGGTATTTCTCATACACCTTGAGAGCTTTATTGAAGGCGCGTTCTGCATTCTCGTATTGCCCCCTTTAAAACGACATCGAGTATCGCACCTGGTGGAATCAGATCCTTCACACACGCGAAGGACTCGGCATGGTACTTGACTGCCTGGTCAACATCTCCCTTAGCGATGCTTTCCATGGCCAGATCTATCAGATGCCGCTGCTGTTTGACCTGCGGATTCATCGGTGGCTCTCGTGTCTACACTTGCAAGAAATGTTAGCAACTAGGGGCCACTTTTGTCCACACAATGCACTGTATGAGCCGTACCAAGTACAACAAACTGCCAATGACACCAGCCGCCAAAAGGAAGTTGCTCTTCCACTTGGTTTCGCGCTTCGACTCGGTGAAAACGTCGCGAAACTGCGAGTGACGAGCTGGTGCGTGGCAAACCGAGGCACTAGGGACCCAGTCTGGGGACGATCTTGAACGCTCGCATCGCCATCACCAGCGTCAGAGACAATAGACAGCAATGTGAAAACTCGGTGTACACTCGGTACTAGTCTCCATTTCATATCGGATGGACCTTGCAACATTTCAACACTTCAAACCGATCAGTGATAGCATTTCATTTCCAGACTCCGGTTTTGATCTTGTCAAGATGCAGACTACACCTGTATGCGATAGCTTTGAATTCGCTGAAAATCGCTGTGCTAGTCCATGCCACTTTCCCAGTCACCTTCTTCTTGGCGTCGGCGCTTCCGCTCTTCGCGCATGGCCTGAAATGCCAAGATGTCGTCGAACTGATCCAGAACATTTCTTTCTTCTTTGCGCAACACCGTAGAGCGACGTAGAACTTAAGTGAGAGCTGACGCGTAAGCGAAACCTCGTTGGGCCGCTCCATTGTGTGCAGCAACGCGGCGTAGTGAACGAACACATTGCTGATAGTGACGTCAACCTCCTTTTGCACAAAGTCACTTTCTTCAGACGCCTGCGATCCATCAGTGAAGCGTGACCCTCGTATTTCTCGTACGCCTGAATTGCGTCCTGGTATGTGCGCTCGGCTGCTTCGAGGTCCCCACTAAGGGACAAAACCAGCACCAGCATGAGCACATCGTGACTTTCGTAGTCAAATCACAGCATAACAAGTGAGCACTTACGTGACATGATAGCAATCTGCCGTGCAACCAAGAACGACTAAACTAATTCCGTAGCGAAGGCTTATGGGAGACACCAAACTCATGTTCTCCATTGACGTGTGGTAGAACGACAGTGCTTTTTCGTGCTGGCCCATTCTTTCCAGGAACGTACCATACCTTGATGCTGCGGAGGCTTTCTCAAAGCCTAAACACACAAACGATGCCGTGAGTTGTATTGGTCAGCAGCATTGGCAGTAGAGGCGAACAAGCACCTGGCTTGTATAGGTCCTTCACGACAACGAATGCCTTCGTTGTGAGTTCACTCGCCTGCTCAGCGTCCCCCTAAGCAAATGGCACAGGACAAACGAGCACAAATACTGAAAATTGAGCTGTCGGTTGGATCTTCGACACCTTCAGAAAGCTCTTTGTTGACAGCTTCAGCAAACGGTTGCTCTCCGTCAGCTGTGGTGGTTCCCGGTTCCCCTGCAACACAATCTATTAGCCTCCGCCCTAGATTGCACTAGCACCCCATATTGTGACTGTTCCAGGAACAATATTCCTGTGAGCCCTAACGTGATCACTAGCGCCTTCGACTTCCAAGCGAGCGACGGCTTGCCACCCGACGAAGACGTTGCAAAACTTCGGGCGATTTGAGGTTTCGCCACTACTAGCGGTAGTCGACTGCCAGGGAAATGGAAGCTTCGAGTCGATAGGAATGCACGTCGTATCCCAAACATCCTGGATCTGCGGCGGACTCGGCAAAACGAGAACTATTTAATAACTGCGCGGTAGGGTATCCTTGGAACAGCATTGAGGGCTTAAGCGTACCAATCGAGTCACAGAACAATACGATATTAACCGGTATACCGCAGTTTTGTTGACTACTCCCACAATCTGTGACGTGCGCACCACCGAAATTGATGGCCATAGATGATGTGCACCATATGGACTTCATGTGGACCTCAGGTGGTCTACATACAGGCATCATTCAACTACTGTATTCTTGAGACCTTACGCATCATCGTTCCTTGCTCTCCATGTCGAGCCACAGATCGTGAACGCAGCGCTGAAGTTCCTCTAGATCTTCAGACGGCATACTCGAGTTTTCAGCAAGCATCAGTGCAGCTTCAGTAAGGTTCCTTACCTCTTCCCAGTCCGCCTGGGGAAGTAAACTTCCTGCGTAGTGATAGTAGACCATGGCAGCAGAGGCATTAAGGTCGGCAAGAAGTGAGAGATCGGTCTCAGATGCATCCTCCTCGTCAGTGTCTGAAGTCGTCGCCTGGTCACAGTGCTGTTCATACGCACTGATGGCTCGGTTGAAGTATTTGTCCGCTTCCTCGAGCTGATCCCTGTAGAAAATACCAACCGACAATGTAACACAAGAGTTAGCCAGCCTATGGCAGGGCCAACACAAAGTCAAATATCGGTAGAGCACCGCAAGCAACTCACAAGTTTTCGTAGCAAATCGCGAGTGCGCCTAAGGTGGTCACGCGCATGTACGCTTCCCAGGCCGTGGCTTCCGTAGTTATCGTGTCAAGAATGACCATCGCCTCTTCATAGTACGTCACTGCAGCTTCCATGTCGTCGAGTTGCCCGTCGTAAATCTGTGCGATGCCAAACGCCACCTGAAACGTGTCGGCGTCTACATATTCCAGTAAACAGAGCCAGCAAAAAGCATCAGGCAGTAGCGCCAGGCAGCAGAACGTAACACAAAACAGCTGCAATGAACGAGCGAGTACCTTGAGGGCTTCGCCGCTTGAGGATTTCGAACAGCTCCAGAGACTGCTTCACCTCACGCTCCGGGTCCTCCTAACATCGCCGTGGGTTATGATCAGCGCTACTGTCGCATCTACCGGTAAGAATCAACTCACCTGTTCGCGACTTCGCTCAATCATTGCCAGCAATTCGTCCACCGGAAGTTCCTCCGACTGTTTCGACTTGGGGACGGAAGTTGCAAAAGTTCGACGAGTTTGAAGGCAATCGAGACGAGAGTTTTGCAGGACGCAATGTCCGAATCCTGACGCATTGTGCAGTGTATGCAATGCACTTCCCCCTCCATAGTAACTGCGCAGTAAGTTCGTGGAGACTTGCGCAATGCGGCGCACGGAACGAGTCGCGGGTCGAAGCATTTTGGACGAAATGCCAAAAATGAATGGTACGAATTGTATCGCACACATTCAAGCAACATCCTCGAAATAAAATATGAAAAATACGAACTTCAACTTGCAGAGCACAACAACTCGTCACGAGCACTATCCATAGTTGCTGTAGAAGCCAAAGGACGAGAGGGGGCAATCCTCGAGATCTGGCGAGGATGAAATTTTGAGCCCGCCGAAGATCCTGAGCACTGCAGAGCGGTCAGCTCGAATCAGCGATCGTCGGCATCGGTACCGCAGCTCAGGTAGCTACAGTAGCCGTACAGTATGGCGGGGGCTTCGTTGCCCCCAGCGCTTCAGTTGCTCGACCACCGAGTCGGCGGTGTTAGTCACGAGGTCCGATGTTGGTCAGCATTCAAGACGCGAAACTCTCGCGTAAGTGTTTGCGCAGCATTTCGCGTCAAGGTACTGGTCGCCACTGTCGCATGTGACACGGAGGTGTGCCTCTGTCTGACCGGGAGGAAACGAATGGCCACCGACCGCTGGCAATGCCAGTGGCATTTAGTTGAAGGTTTTGATGAACATGTCCCCAAGCGCCGCATCGCTCCTTCTGCTCTTTGTGGCCGACATCCAGTCGATCTGCCGATGCTGAGCAACAAGATTCAGACGTCGGCATCATGTAAGGACGGTTAGAAAGTTGTCGAGCAGAGCACCTCTATGGGTTTGTTGCATTCTGAGTTCGTGTGATGGGGGCGCTTACGTTCCTCGACAGCTGACGAATCATCCACGTTCCGACGACCAAAATCGTGTGCAACTTGCACCGCGTTCGTGGACCACTGGCATGGATGTGTGCCTGGTGTACTTCAGTCAGACATGGGACCCCATGCCGCATTCATTTCGGTGAGCAAAGGCGTTAAACGTTTTTGGATCAGTCGGGAAAGTGGCAGCCAATGCGTCGTGATCAGCTGCATTCCCTCGGGAATGCGTCATGGTTTCTCGCGTGCTCTTGGCTCGTCTTGTCGCCTGTCACCCTCGTGCCAGCCGCTGCCGATGTGTCCCTAAATAGAGCCTCCCTATCGCTGCTCACAACGAGCCTCTTCTCACTGCGCACACTGCTCTGCCGTGAGCGAAATTCGCGCCGCCGACGGCTTGCAGAGTTGGCCAGTGGATAGTACGGCTGCAATCGCAGCTTGCTCTGCAGCAACTCGTGACAGTATCAGCACTCGAACGGGTGACCAGCGCCTGCGAAGCGTAAAGAAGCAGCGGGTGCTCGACCTGCAGCGTGATATTACGCCACGCACCACGCAGGTGTGGCAGGTGCAGGCTGTTACACCCCGAGAAAGAGATGCGGCTCTCCGAGGCGCTGCTCATTTTGCCAATTGCGAACTCCGCGACACCCAGCTCAGCTCCAGTCGACCATCTGGTTCTTTCGGGCGCACCGCTTGTTGATCGCAGGCACCACCTCACGACCATTCGCCCGTTTGCCATTTTCATGTCTGGAGACGGCATGGCACCGTCGAGCAATAACCAATTAGCACTACCGGTCATGGGGCCCGACCGACCCAAGAAGCAGCACAGTGCCAAGCAGAAGCAATCCGGCAAAGTCAAGCACAAAGCTCTGTCCACCGAACGGAGTCGACAGTGTCGCGAACGCCAGAAGCAGTACTCCCAGAACCTTGAGGCCGTGGTGCGGGCATTGCGCACCGAAGTGTGTGACCTGCAGATTCTGCGCAACTTGCGCCAAGAACAAAGTCTGCAACTACGCGGCTCGGCCACTGGGTCGCTGGCCAAGATCATACGCGAGTACATGACAGTCTTCCGACATGGGATGCCTGCAGAGACCGTGGAAACCGCCATGGCCGGGAAGAAGCGAGCGTTGACAACCGCTTACCAGCCAACACCCGACGCGCAGCGAGAGTTCCTCAACAGCATCATGGACCCTTTCGTGGAGGTGTTCGACTGGTGCGGCCGCTTCGTTCTAGGCGCGAGTACGTTGCTGAATGGCTGGAGTGCATGGGCGGCATGGCACGACTCGCTTGACTTTGATTTGGTCGACATAGACGTCGTGGACACGGAGGACACGCTGGCCGTGGCCACCAAAGCGAATCTGCGGGTTCGCGTCTCACAGAAGACCATCGAGCACCTCTTCCCGCATATTGCGGACAACCCACTGCTGTGCGCCAAGATGTTAGGCAA
Source organism: Phytophthora boehmeriae (assembly GCA_011947355.1). Classification (NCBI taxonomy): domain Eukaryota; phylum Oomycota; class Peronosporomycetes; order Peronosporales; family Peronosporaceae; genus Phytophthora; species Phytophthora boehmeriae. The sequence goes on along the minus strand of JAAVTJ010000230.1, from coordinate 336,136 downwards.
GGAGATCTGCTACCCAATTCGGGACACCTTCTTCTTCGCGTCGAACCGAAGGGTGATCAAGTACGTGTGTGACATCGACTTTGCCGAAGCACTACTCCCGGTCGCCGGGGACTACGAAACTGTGTTGTTCCTCATGTCGCCGCCTAACCAGGCGTCACTGAACGACTTGGCGGTCCGCACGTCGCCTGGAGATCTCTCCGATCGCTCACGGCTCGACGTCGAGTTCCTGCTGTCCGACGACTGACAGCAGCAACGCAGCAACTAACTCATTGCCTAAAGTGCGTGCTGACGATGTAAACAAAATATGCAAGCACTCACCCGACTTGGCTTCCTACCGTAGTGTCATCTCCCTTTGCTCGGGTTACCTACAAGTGAAAAGGGCTAAGGTCTTCTAGCTAAACTGGAGCTCGCTGTCGCTCCAGAGCCACTCGCTCCACGCGCTCGCTTTCGAGCGAGCAGGCGAGCAGGCGAGATTTTTGGCCTCGATGCCGCGATAGACAGGCGGCTTCAATGCGTGCGTGCGCGAAACGGAACCGTCAGTTGTTTATGGATCGGAAGCGTGTCGGCTTCGGTGAGCAGATTGCAGCGCAAGCCTTCAAGGCTTAGCCTTGGGACTGTGACCTGCAAAGCCTTGATGAGTGGTCCACAGGGCAGTTGCCGTATCTGTTGCTCCTCACCGAAACACCAGCCGAATATCAATTGGTCAGAATGCTTAATTTAATTACGACCACCAAAAGAGACAAAATGATGACAAAGTTGCTCACTCCCTACAGTACGCGATTGCAGCATGCAACATTCATTTTTTTAATGAAGATAAATACAATCTCAGTGCCCTTCACCCGGGCAAACACTGCTCACTACACATGCACAACACCTCAGTTCCTCCATTTTGTTGTCCTCGTCCACGATCGTCACTTCATTTGTGCGTTAGACGGAATTTGTTGTGCCCCACAGCAGTTTGCCAACGCACGACTCCAGCCACGACCTCCATCATGAGGTAGCGCAGATATTCCATCGACTGATTCTCGACACAACCTCCGAACGTCACCTCGCACGCTGGAATTCCTGCTGGCGTGGTCTTCTCCAGGAACACGTACCAGTTGAAGAGGTTCACGTAGTTGCTCTCGGTGGCGGCAAATTGTCGTTGGCCCTCGGAGAGCGGAATAGAACGGTAAGTAATGAGGAATCCACCGTCAATACGGCCACGCGCGATCAACAGAATGGAGTGGTGCACCTTGTCGCCGTTGCTCACACTCAAGCGCACAATGACGCAGTCCTCAGTCACCCGTTGCAGGAGCTCCAGCGCCACAGTGCGTGGCTGCATATTGCGGTACAGCTTGAGGTTCGTGAGCAAGTTCCACGTCTTGTACACGAGCTCCGTCGGCGGGACATACTCGAACTGCTGCGAGAGCATGAAGCGCAGCGATCGCGCGTTGAGAATGCGCTTGTCACTCCAGCCCAGCACCTCCGTATTCAGCGTCTCGAAGTCTCGCTCGGCTCGGAACGCCATGATCGACTCGTAGCTCTCCTTGACGCAGGCCATGACTGTTTCCAGCGACAAGGGGCGACGGAAGAGCACGCGCTGGAAAATAGGAGCAGAGACCAGTTTCTCTTCGTCCTCGTCCTCATCGTAGGGGCCATCCACCACTCCAGACGAAGACGATGACGGAGCGCCGTATTCCGACACGATGGTCTGGAACGTGCTGTTCTGCATGTCGTAGGCTCGCAGCTTGAGTCTCAGCTCCTGCTGCTCCTGCCGCAGCTGGTCGATCAGCGACACCGTGTCCAAGAACGCGCGATTCTGCGCCTGGGAGTCTCTCTGCAGTCGCGCTCGCTGGCGTTCCAGCGCCTCCATCTCCTCTCTCATGAGCAAGATCCGCGTCTACGTACCGCCACGCATGAGTCAACGGATCAGTCCCAGTCATACATTAGTAACTCATCGCAAGACTTACTTTGAGCGCGTTCGTGCGTCGCCGCTCATTGGCGTTGTGTCTGGAGCGCCGCTGCTCGTCACTGAGCGTCGCTTGGGGCCGCGAGGGCGACGCCACAGACGTCGACGTGGTCTCGACGCTGCACTTGGCCGCCTGCACGCTCGGGAGGAAACCGGAGGCGCTGATGGCGTCCAGTTCGGAGCCCAAGAGCTCCGTGTCTTGCGCACTGACGTCCAACAACACGTGGAGCGACTCGTGCGCGACTGGCTCGCAGGCCCAACTCATTCTCTGTATCGCTCAGGGGTTTACCGCGTCGACCAGCACGAGCGTGGCCTCTTGATGACTGCGGCGGCCAGAAACCTACGCCAAGGGCGGCGAATATGGGGAGCTCGAGAGCGACGAATTGCGGTGTGCAGCAGCGAATGTGGGGCGGAAGAGAACGGACACAGGCGACAGGATCTGCTACATGGAAACAGCCGGAATACAAAGATTAGTACGATTAGATGCGCTGCGTCCGAAAGTGTTCTGTCGCGCGACAGTACGATCGTCAAAATTCGACTCTTCGCTTGGATTTGACGAGCTAGCTTCTAAGTATCCGTTACTCTTGCATTTTGTAAAGGGTACTTAGTAGAAGGTAGCGTTAAACAGATGGGATTTGCATGGCTACATATGGCTCGTCTTTCGGTGGGGCGAGTTGGTCCTCTCAATAGCAATATTTTGTCCACTTCGGCGATGCCAACAGTATTGTAGACACATTCAGTGGATGAGTCATGTTGCATGACTCACCACTGAACGCTGATTAGTCGCAGGTGACGGTACACATCAAGTCTGGTACGCACAACGCAGGCTTCTAGCATGTACGCACTGACGTTTCCTTATCGCCTTCAGGGTCTGAATCTAAGCTTTATTAGCAGCCCTCAGCGGATACATGCAATCCAGCGCAGAGTACAATTTGTCGCTGTAACTTCGCGCAAGTTTCGGGCGGACGGAGGGGTCATGTGATCTGGTTAACACAATGTCGGTTTCCACGCCAACTCTACAGGTCTTTTGACAACAGTGGTGAAAACGAAGATCGGGCTCTAATGTCCGCATCTCAGACCTGCAAGATGGAAGGCTAATCAATGATTGCACGAATGTCCAGGTAGTGTCCACTTCAAAGTGATTCAAGGCAGCGTTACGTGGTATGTCTAGGGTTTCTCGCGTGCATTTTCTTGGGCAGCATCTTGCCATGCTGCTTGCACTTGACCAACCTTCAACAGCTCTGGGTGCTCGCCCTTAATTAGGCGCAAGCGCCGGTTTTGGTTGTAGCCGTCTGGGCACATAAGCTCCTTAAAATCTACAAGCGCTTGATTGAATACCTTGATGCTAGTGCACACACCGTAGGCCTCAAACATACGCTGCTTGTCGTGGCTCCTCTTAGCCAACGTCCACACGCTCGAGGGCGGAGCTGCCAGCAGCCATGAATCACACGCGAAGAGGTTGTTGGGCATCAAGTTCTTCGAGTACATCCACTTCAGGCCACGGTCGTCATCAGCCTCGTATGCGTGGTAGCCGTGTAACAATGCCGGAGCCTCGCCTGGGATGACCGGTGTCACAGTGTCCTCACAAGGATTCGCTTTCATAAGACTGATGAAACCTGAGTAATCATCGTCATTGTTAGCTAGAGCCAGGTTGTCGAAAATTGTGTGCTTCACGCCATGCTTTGCGGCTGCAAGAGAGTAGCCCATCATTTCACTCAGTTCGCTCTGTCGGTTCATCTGCTCGCGTTTAAGCATCGTCATGTTGCAGTAATCGCCCACCATTTCCGTGAGATCCTTACGCGTGATGGCATAGGGCGGCCCAGCTGCATAGTACTCGGCAGCGTCACTTTTCGAGACCTTTGCGCATTCTGGGCAGATAGCACTGATGCCGTCGAAGGCTGCCGTACCCAGCTGCTTAGACCAGCGCTGAGCTACAGCAACACCATTGGTTACCGTGTCGCTGACAGTTGTTGCGTCGCGCGAGCCACCGTACACAAAGAAGCGCTTATATTGCCGCATGCCTTCAATGATCTCAGAATCATGTTCGTAGTCACCCGAATCCACCCCTTTAGCCGTTGTCACGCGCCCACCAGTGTTCACAGCAAATGGTCGAATAAAGAGGAAGTCTGGGTCTAAAACTACCACCAGTTCCTCGCGCACAGGCGGGTTGGCTGTATCAAGCCAATCGCGTAGGCCAAATGGCTTGTTGTATGGTGCATAGTCATCAGGCGTTGAGGCTTTTTCCACATCGCTCGACACTTCCTTGAATACGGGTAACAACCTAAAGTCGCGTGTCACGTGGATGCGTAAGTGCGGTGCTGACTTTTGGGTACGACGCAGCAGCGACTTCACATCTTCATCCGAGCATCCACTCACAATACGTGTGAGCGAACCACTCTGACCCACACGCGCGAAGCTTTGGGCGAGAGCCTCGCTCTGCCAGTTCTGATGAGGCTCACATGAGGTCGAAAACACAAAGTGCACCTCGTCGCTTCCTTCCTGACCCGGCTTCAAAGCAGTCTCATTGACCGTGCTCGTCGATTTCTTTTTCTTATAGTCACCGAAGTACACAGGCGGATTTTCTTCCATCGGGGTATTTTCTGCCATTGCCACCGCAGTCCTCCAGGTCTCCTGTTGGAACTCCATGGGAATGCGACGATTGTGGTTGTAACCCGTAGGACACATCTCTGAACGGTAACTTTCGGATGCACTATTGTAAGCTTCCACAGCGAGGCAGACACTCATGGTGTGACGACGACGTAGAATGTTGGGAACGCGCTCGTAACCGTTTGTATGCGTAGCCAAATGCCACAGATATCCCGTAGGCTGATGCATCATCCAAGCATCGCACGTGAGGAAGCCCGAAGGGACCTTATCAGCGAAGAAACTCCACTCACGACCGTCGATCCACTGCGGCAGTGTAAAGTTGAGAGCACGGATTGAGATCGGATACGAAGACAGTGCAAGATTCGGACCTTCGGCTGGCTCAACGCAAGGGTTGTGCTTAATGTCATCCACAAAATCCCAGTTCTGGTATCGAGAAGGGTAATGATGCACACTGAGCACACCAGATACACCGATGATGGTTTTTCATGAGCAGCCGCTACAGGTACTGCCAGATAGCGTTTTTCATGTGACAGCTTATCCCATAGATCCACCGCCGTAGGCAGAATCAACTGCCAAGCACTCACTTCGCTCACAAACGGTGCAATTGCAGCGTATTCTCTCCAGTCATCGAGTAGCAATGCGCGTGAGTTAGTCGGTAGAATACTCGCTAGCTCGTCATGGGTAAGTGGGAACCGTTTCGGCCAGTACCAAGACGCGTCTTGACCAAACATCTGCGGGTCAATGACATCGTTCGCCTCGGCCATGAGGTTCCACATGTCGAGCTTTTTCGTAAAGATAGCGTCGCTATCCACAGCCATCACAAAGTCATCTGACTCCAACGCGTATCGTTCTCCAAACAGAGCCGAGCGGTCGTCACTGAACTCTCCATCATCCGTTCCCAGCATCCACTTGCTCAGCACAACAGGGTTGAGTGTCGTCGTGAGCAACTTCTCACCGAACGTCGTGTTGACTGCCGGCACCTCAGCGTAATGTCTTGTCTGCACATGATGCCGCGGGTCTTTCTTACGAATGAGCTCCTTGGCTTCCTCCGCGGTGCATCCATACAGCAAGTGCGTAACGTTCCCTTCATAGCCTGTGCGTCGCAGCGTGAAGGCAAGAACCTCAGTGTGCACAAAGTCGATCTCTCGACACGTGGACGTAAACACCAAATGCTTCACTTGACGCGTGGCCGAAGCGCCCACGAGCAAATCTCCGTCGTCTGCAGTAGGTTTTGACGCTCCATTGAACGATCGCCATCCTTTGCCAGCAGCTTCGATGGAGTTCGTGGACACGGTCGTGGTGGCGAAGAACCGCAGGTTAAAGTACATGTACAACGCGAAGATGAGCCCCACGCCAGCGAAAACAGCATTACGCAGAGTCGTGCGAGGCTTGCGGTGGCTCGAGAGCGCGCGCTTGGCCGACGCCTGGCGCTGTGGGAGCATTCTGGCAGCGTTTATCAGAAGGGATCGTCAAAAGATCGACCAGAACGTCAGCGCTCTTTGACAGGAGCGTACACAGCAAGGGAGTTCTATAGTCGACAGCAACGCAGAGCAGAAGCACAGCTAGCTGAGGACGTTGCAGCTGTGGCGTCCGCACTTGAAGAGAGGCTCGAAGAGGAGGAGAGTGCACACCGAAGTGAAGACTCGTCGTCTGGTCTTGTCGCCTTTGATGATCGAGTGAGGAATAAGGCGCGAACCAATAGGAGGCAGTCTGCGTTCGGATTGGCCGGAAAAGATTTTTGGCGCGCTCTGCGATTGGATGAAATTGGATTTTAGCCTACTGTGTGTAGAAACGCGAGTCGTCAAATCGGAAAAGCCACCTGCTATATCGAATGCATGCTAGATAATAGTCTTATGTTATTCCATAAGTCGAATCCCAGATTTTTCATCATATTTGCCAGCAGTTCACATCAATCTGATTTGCGTATCCAGCGCGTTTATTCCACATCGCAGTTCGCATACAACAGGGCGATATTGTTGCGCGACGACACTACGGTAATCAAGGTCTCACTTGGCTTCCTCTGCTTCGGGCATCTCGCCAGGAATGAAGCAGCCCCGAGTCCCCGTCCCCTAACTCACTCGCATCGCTTTCGCTCATGAAGCTGCCGCTGCCCTCGGACTTCTTCGCTCCCGTGCGTCTGTCGCCGTCGGAGGTGCACGATCTGCAGCAGGTGGAGGCGCGTCTTCTGACTGGTTATCTGACCCAATACGACGCCTACTGCACGAGGCAGGACGAAGACAGCCACGAGGACGTCTGGAAGCTCGTGGGGCAGCGCTTCGGTGTCAAAATCTTCTCCCAGAAGCCCAAGAAGAGCCGGCGACGGCACAGGAGAGAGCAGGAGCAGCTCCCAGCTCTGAGACTCGTCGGCAGCGTCGATGGGACGCTGGAGGACATTCTGTACGGCAGCATGTGGAGGTCTGGGCGAGAACGCGCCGCTCGCGCTCATTTCACACGCGACGGAGTGGCAGATGGAGCGGTGCTGTGCACTGTGGAGAAACCTTCACCTGTTGAGCCCTTCCGCTCGCTCAGTGTCAAGTGGATGCTGAAACGAGCCCCTCATGGAGGACTGGTGGTCAAAGACCGAGATTTTTGCTACTTGGCAGCTTCAGGAGTCGTGCATTCGCCCAAAACTGGGAGGAAACTAGGATTTAGAGTACGTCACTCCATGACGTTCCCGTCCTGTCCGCCGTTCGAGAACCATTCGGTGGTGCGCGGTCGGATCTTCTTCTGCTCATTCTTCAGACAATTGCACAATGGCCGCCTGGAGGTTTTCCATCAAGGCTCATATGATGCAGGAGGAGGGAACGGGACAATCGGACTGGGCTTGCCACGCTCCATCGCCGAGAAGAGCGTCGCTGAAAGCTTATTGAGTCTGGCGGATGTGCGACTCTGTGCATTAGCGAAGAAGCTTTCCAGAGCGATAGAAAGCTGCGATGCTGAACATGCTCTCGCTTCGCTATCAAGCACGTCTGTGCAGGAGTCACTGGACGGTGAACGGCGGTGCGGAATGTGTCTGCGTCGTCTGGGCACTGCACTCAAGCGGCGGTGTGCGGCATGCCGCCATTGGGCTTGTCCACAGTGTAGCGTAAGGCAAGAAACAGTGCCATCTGCCAGATTTGCCTCAATGAAGGCACCAGTTTTTCCACGCTGTTTCTGTAAAGCTTGCGTTGCAAGAGTGCTGCGCGATGACGCCATGATGTACGCTGTCGGCGATGCCAGCAGAGATGGCTATGAGGTAACTGGGGGACGATGGGGCCACGATGAAATTCCCGAAGAAGACGAAGAAGAGATGTATCTGCCGAATCGCCGGCACTCGATCTTTACGATGGCGAACTCAAGTAACTTTGGGGCAGAGGATATGTCTCGCCCACATAGAGCGATGACAACCGCTGCGGTTATCACTACAAGTGCAGAGACCGACTATGGAGCCCGAGCACCAGTGTATCACTTGTCTACCAAGCAGGTGTCCGTAGACAGTGACGCAGTAAATACTATCAGCAGCTCTCCATCTGACAATCATCGACGGCGCAGTGCCACACTAGCTGCTGTTCCAGTGTCAACAGCATATCGGGTCACAGATAGCAGCTCCTGTCGCCGGCGACCCAGTGCGAATACACCAGATATCTTGCTTCGAAGCGATGTGGGGAGGCGTAATTGGACATCCTCGACCTCGGCATTGTCTCTGCAATCGCCGCAGAGGCATATCGATGGCTCGCCTATTGTGAACGTGCAACGTCGACTGCGGTCAGGAAGCTCGTCACCATCGATGCACCGAATCAGTTTTGGCAGCAGTTGCAGTTCCGGTGGCAAAAGTGACGAGGTTCGAGTGCGTATATGCACACCCAAGCGAAACCATCTTGCTGCAGCATATACACCTTATTTTGCGACAGCGTCGATGTCGTCGCGTAGAGCGTCACCGGATCTTGATTCGGCGTCGACCAGCAGTGCGCGTGCCCAGCGCCAATTCTTCCGTGGGCTCTACAACACACGAAATCCTGCTACGAACAGTTAGCCGTCCCTGTTGGCTGATGACTCACGTCCAAGAGATGGCAGTATCGCGCGACGTGGTGCAGCCGAGTGGTTATAAAACCTCGAGCTGACAATCCGCATGACGGTGTGCGAACAGATGACTTCATTATAGGTGGTCTTCAGAGGAGAAGCAAGAAGGAGAAGACTGCAGTCCTTTAAACTAGGAAGGTGTACGCCTTAAAGACTGCCGGGGACAATTGCACTGCCAACCTTTATAGCCGCGGCTACTAGCCTTCTTCGTTGCAGTATAAAATAAACTGTTCATCAATAGGCGTTTCCCCCAACTCATGTTGTCAGAGACAACCGGAGTGCGCAAGGTGTGCGTCTGATTAGAGCGAGGCGCGGTATGCATTCGGCAGAATGAAAGTGCACAATTCCTACCTGTTCTCTTTCATCCCCTCGTTCAGTCGTCAGTCCATCGGCGTGTTCAGCTAGCTACTATGTGAGCCGTTCGTGTGTCAGCTAGAGAAGAGGAGCTTACATGTTACGTGGTGCCACATTGTGACCAAGACTCTTGATTCATTCTAGACATGCACGCACTAATGCACCTGCAGTTTTACGCGAAACGACGCTAACGGTTTCGGATAAGCCAATGAGATCCTTGGAATGAGAAATCCTTTCTTTCGATTGGCTCGCATGGATCCACTTCAACTTGGATCGGTTATCAGATCCCTTCTGACGACAGGCGACCCAACTACGACCGAAACGTGTTCGTTTGGTCGAGGAGCTCTTTGGTGTCTTGCCGACGCCACCACCAGGTCGAATAGGATGCAAGTGCACTCCATCGCTCATTTTGGAATTTGCTTCCTCCGAGCTCCACCCAGCAGCAACTCACCACGAGTACCTCTTTACGCAGTCTCCGTCCTGTCGCCATGAAGACCTCGACTATCTCCGTCATCGCTGTGCTGAGTGCCACCGTCGGCGCTGTGTCTGCTGCGGACCCGGACTGCGATTTGGCCGCTATCGAAGGAAGTCTGCTGGCGAATGGCACGAAGTGGCACGACAGCTGTACGGGCGCTACGGGCTACGACGTCTTCCAGTCCGCCAGCCTCCCGACGAACGCTCAGGCCAAGCAGATCTTCCAGAACCGCGACTGCGTCAACTACCTCAACCAGCTCAACCAGCAGGCCAATTCGAAGATCCAATGCACGACTCACGTAGGCGACCAGACTGTCAACTTCGGAGAGCTGCTCACGGCCTTCCTGACGGGCAAGAACGGCAACAAGACCAAGGAGGCCACTGTCGGCTCGGACAGCGAGTCGGGCAGCGTCGAGCTGTCTTTGAGTGGCTCGGGCAGCGAGTCCGAAAGCGCCTCGGATTCTTCGAGCGAGTCGGCCTCCGGATCGTCAGCCTTGAAAAAGAAGAAAAACGGCTCTGCTAGTTCTTCCGGCTCGGCTGATCAGCGCAAGGATGACAGCGACATCAAGAAAAGTGGAGCGTCTGCCGCCACGATCTCTGCTATTGCAGCGGTTGCCACCGTCGCGCTCTCCTTTGCATTGTAAACTTCCTCTGCTAATAGAGTTTTGTGCTCGTTTTTACCAATGCGTTGGTCATCACTTCCTCTTAGCCTTGTAGCGCTGCGCGGTAAGACCCGACGAGATGGTCTTCCACAAGCCATGAAGAAACAGTGGCAAGTTGTCACTGTTTCTTCACTGGCAAGAATCAACGTGACGGATAGGCCGGGCTCCGTCAAGTGGCAGCGCATCCTTCCGTCATGTGGACCTCTGGTCTGGACAGCATCGATCGCCTGAACCACCCAAGAAGCGAGATAAGAAGCAGTACCCAACCGTTCCGGCCTCCAGCTGTTCGACATGTCGAGGTCGCGCAAAATAAAAGAGTTCAGACTGTTTTTACTGTCGAGTTATGTCGCTAGCAGCGGGCAGAGAGCGGGATGGTCTGGGTGTGGTTTCATGGAGAAACTGCAACACAGAGGCCTCTACCGATACAGACTGTGTTAATAATGCCTTTACCCCTTGCTCACGCCATTTGGCAGACCGTATGGGCTTTCGTCCTCGACTTTCTATGGCGTCGGAGGCCTCTCGGTCGTCAGCAACCACTACAACACCGCTGTGAGGCAAGGCTCCTGGCAGAGACGATCGCCATACGGACGACGACCAGCTCCAGCTCTCGCCGATGGAATAGTTCACTTTTCAATTCTACTCCAAAGCCAGTCAATACACCTCCGACAATGAAGACCTCGTTCGTGGCCGCCCTCGCCCTCGTCAACGCCGCTGCTGTTGCCAGCGCCGCCGACTGCGACATGAGCAAAATCGAGAGCTTGCTGTACCCGAACGCCACCCAGGGCCTGGCGGACTGCGAGAACGCCACGGGCATCGACATCTTCGCGGTGAACGAGTTCCCGACCACGGAGCAGGTGACGCAGCTGTCCCAAAACGTCGACTGCGCCGACTACTTCAACCAGATCAACCAGGTGGCCAACTCGGAGACGCAGTGCAACGTCACGATCCAGGGCGTGTCTGTGAACTTCGGCAAGCTCATCGCCGACTTCCTCACGGGCAAGACCGGCAACGAGTCGGACTCTGGCAGCGGCTCTGTGGAGCTGCCCAGCGCCAGCGCGTCGGGCTCGGAGGCGGCAGGGTCCGCTACACTTGACGGCTCTGCGACCAGCTCTGACTCGAAGGCTGCGTCGTCGTCGGGCAGTAACGCGGCGACCACTGCTGTACTCTCGTTCGTAACGTACTCCGTCGCAGCCGCACTTGCGTTCGCACTGCACTAAAGTGCTCCAACCCGATAGAGTTAACGTTCTGTATTCTCAATGAAAAAAACATTTTGGTTCGACGGTGCGTTGGTTTAGAATGCTGAGCGCTGGAAGTTCGAGCTATTCGTGGCGATTCCGTTTCTTAGCCATCCTCGTACTGCTCCCTCGGCTAATGTCAGAGTTCACTGACTATCCTCGTGCCACCCGAAGGCACACGAGGACACGATTTGGTTCGTTCCTATGTTCTCGTTCCTCTACGAAATGCTACTGGTCGATCGTCACCCATTTGCAGAAGAAGTAAGATATTCCGAGATGCGTTCTCGTCGCGGTTCACAGTTGTACCAAAACAGCCACTGTTCCTGCAGTGGAGTACACTGTAAGCTTTGCACGTTCGAGTCCTGCCATCCCGGCAAAGACGAAGAGAGTACTGGTGGCTCAGTTCTTGATGGCAGTCTGCATGAAGCTTGCTTGTCCGGAATTCGTCGATAGACTTAACCGTGCAGTATCTCTTCAGCTCTCGCTCCAGTGGTTTGACGGGGGCTTTCGGGTGTCTCTTGATGCGTCCGGCCAAGTCGTTGTTGCTCCAATCACCAAAGCCAACGATTGTGTCGCGTCCACCCTGCTCAGTGAGCGCCAGGCACAGCTCACGTAGCTTCTTCTTTGCGAAAATGTAGCGTTTCAAACGCAATTTACGGAATGGTCGGTCGCGCTCAAAGCCCAACAGCATGTCAACTTGAGGGATGACGTACTCCACGTACGCCCTCAAGTTGACGAGCGATGCTGTCTTATGCGTCGGCATTGCCGTTAAGACTTCTGCCACTGCAGATGTCCTATTGATCCACCCTTTCATCTTGTTCGCTGTTGCAGTGTACCGAGCGTCCTCGTAAAACTCGCGAGCCGAGCAAGAAATCTTCTGGCCGAACGAGCTTGTTGCGACAAAGAGGCCCCGGCGACCAGGGTCAAGACCCCACAGTACGTCATGATCAGATCGAGGTGGCGCGCTCTTGGTGACCTCTACCGTTGGTTTCCGCACTACAACACTGACCGACTTGCCATCAGTAAGGATCTCACCGGCGAATCGTCGATGCGTAGTCTCAAATTTCTCAATATTGAAAAGCTTCCGCCAATAGGTGCTGGCAACATCACGCCATAGTATACGTTCAGGGTCACGGCTATCTAGCGGAGGGACATCAATATTAGCGCGTCTTAGTAAAGAGTGTAGTCCAGTCGTGTTCATTTTGAAATAGCTGCAGCGGAACCCTTTCTTGAACGGCAGCAAAGAGAACAGCCTGACAGACCCGAATTTTGGCCCATCTCCGTTTCCTCCACCTTCGATGTTGTCTCCTATTTCTTGATTGCGCTCCTCGATGAACGATAAAAACCGAAAAGTCAACGGTAGGAGCAAGTGTGGTTTCATTTCGAGACGGCCGTGGCTATCTCTAGGGATACGAGACCTCCATTCAATTACACGCTGGTCAGAGCCCGTGTAAACTCCAGGGTCGAGAATCAGTCGTAGCAGTTGGTAGGCGTCACGTCCACCGATAGAATAGAGCCTCTTTAAATGCTTGTTGAATCGACGAAAAAGTTTCCACACACAGCGTTCTCTGCGTTCACTTTCATCTGCTTGGCTGCCTCGGGTTGCCATCCGGCTGTGACGTACTCACTGTTTGCTCTCGGTACGTGCGCAGCTCTCCACTGGTTGTAAAGGCGAACGGACTCGTGGAAGTCTGCGTCGGCAAGTGGCGGTGCTACTCCAGACATGGTAGAGGCAAAACACCTCGAAAAAATGTTTGGTCCAGTTGGTTAATTGGGTGCCCAGCAGCACACAGGCGGACGACGTGGATGTTAGCAACTATGTAGCTTTCAAGGACAGCCTTATTCATATCAGCAAGAACTCCTTCAAAAGGCAAGTGCAAGTCCTTAGCCATTTGCTTGCAAAACGAGTTCAAAGTTGTCTTGACTGTGACTGAGATTGTGTTTTCATGAGCTTTGTGTCGAGCTGTGACGTCTGTCCGTCGTCGCTTGACAGCCGGGCCGTCAGTAGGTTCTCGTGTGGAGCTTGTGCGTCTCCGTTTGCGACTGGTGGTCGAGCTTTCCGACCGTCCACCGACGGCCGGAAAGTGTATCGGTGTCATCGTTGAGGATGGGGATCAAATGTAGATGTCTTGGTTGTAGTCTGCACGAAGAAGTGAATTGAAGAATGAGAGATGCTACTGAGAGAAGTTTTTACATGGAAACTTTGCTCTCAGAGCAGAGCTTCCATGCGAAGTAGGCATCCACCAATGTAAACGTTTAAGCAGTGAACCACGGGTGACTGATCTTTCATGTATTATTTCTCAACGCTCGAAATTCAAGACGAACGCAGCGGCACTGCAGCGTCTTAATCATGTGATTGTTGGAATGCATATCGGAGACCTGGCGGCGATGAGGTTGAAGGTCATACCTGAGACCTGTACCAAAGGTGAGACCAAGTGTTACAACGTTGCAGAAGCTGAGAGTTGCGGGTCGTTGCATGGGAAATGGGCACAAGTCCGTGTATGGTTGAGGAGCGCTTAAACCATCTAATCTACTTTTCTTTTCATTCATTTGTGTGCGATTGGATCAAGTGCAAATTCCAATAGTGATATGGTCGCGACCTAAAAAAACACATTCCGTTTCTTATTTGACTGAGAAGGGAGCGTTGAAGTTTCCATAGAGGGGATAAAAATGACCTCGACCGAAGGAAGGAAGACGACAGCACGAGCAAAATTTAGTCTAATCAGGAACAACCCAGCAATACTAGGGCTGGAATAACGCTTTGACTGAGATTGACCACCGCTCACTTCCCAACTTTCAAGCTTTCCAGCAGTCCGACCTCCGACTTCAGACGATGAAGACTGTGCTGGTTTCTGCTCTGGGCCTCCTTGTGGCTCTCGTGGCTGCTGCCAACGCACCGTGCGACTTGGCCGCCATCAAGACCAAGCTGGAAGCAAACGCAACGACTCTGGCAGACGTGCAGCAAGCTGAGCAGAAATGCCTCGACGCGTCCGGCATCAACATCTTCAACCTCACCACGTTCCCGACGACAAAGCAGGCCAAGGCAGCGCAGGGGAGCGGGAGCTGCTCGAAGTTGGTCAACTACATCAACGCGAACCAGAACATCGACTCGCAATGCACCGTCACGCTCGGCAACAAGACGATCATCTACGGACGGCTCATCAGCGACTTCCTGGACGGGAAAACTGGCAACGAGTCTGACTCGGGCAGTGGCTCAATTGAGGCCCCCAGCGACTCTGGCTCCAGCGAATCTGGAAGCAACGAGACGTCGAAAACTCCGGCCCCATCAACTTCCGGCTCGGGTGCCACTGCACTTTCATTCGTCGCTTACGGCGCCATCGCTGCCATCGCAGCTGCATTGCACTAGCCACGCCGTTGAGGCTGAAGATGGAAGCGTGCGATGGTGCGATAGATTATTACTAGGCACTACAGCCGGCTCTAAATACCCCAATTCATTTTGCCTTCTACCAACTTACTGTCTGCTGCATTTTGCGGCTTATATGTATTACTAAGTACTTGTTAGGATAAGAGATAGTCGATGTCAAAGCGCCTGAGCTCGGGAGGTTCCGCTGCAAACTCGTTGTTTCCACCACTCTCCGATAGTGCTGATACACTGTCATCACCAGTATCACTGACCACACTGCTATCGTCAGGGATCTCAACAGGTTCGACGCGCAGCTCGTGAACTCGGTTGTTGCTGGTGTTGCCCTTTTCGCCGAGGCGGCACTCGTCAGCAATCCGCGCCTGTTGCATGAGAATCGCAATGTCCGAGACGGTGGCGCCTGCATTAGCCAGCGCATCGACAAAGCCCACATCAGGGTCGTAGATGAGGATCTGTCCTTGTGAAGAGAACTGGAAGCGGTTGACTCCATGGTAGACAACCTCTCGACCAATAAATCTCTGCACCAGATCTTCATTGTTCGCTGCGTGGGGAACACATGATCGAACGTCGCGCGTGAGAAGACAACGTGTAGGTCCGAGCGCACCGTCACCATGGGGTTATCTTCTTCCCCGGACACTTCAACGCCCACAACTTCCACGTGGATGCTGTCGTGGTAGCTTGTGTATCTCTTCCACTGGTCCAGTAGGGCCTTGGGTCCTAGAGCACCTCCAAACTGCAGCTCCGGGTCCATGGCACAGTGCAGAAACTCCTCTTGCTTGCTCTCGTAGGCCTCGCTGCCGTCGGTCAGCAGTGCTGGCCGTTTCCTGCCGACGCCGCGGATCGACGGCATGCCGTGCTCAAAGAGCGAGAAATACTCGCGCGCCAAGCGCACGAGCGAGCCGCCCATGCTGTTGCGACTGCGCAGGACTTTGTCGGCCCTGACGCCGCGTAGGAAGCCGAGATCGGCCACTTCTTGGCGCAGCGAGCCGATGATCGTCACGAGGTCGTCCTCGTACTTCTTGCGTCGCGCTCGGAACGCTCTGCCGCGCTCGCTGTTGGTCTTGGAGCGCTTCACCGCCACCATCGCCGTCTCCTGCGGACTCTCATCCCCTCCACGGCCTCTTCTTCTTCCGGTTGGTTGATTGGCAGCAGCAGCTGACTGTCGGAAGCGCTGGAGCTCACGAGGCTGCGCATCATTGCGTCCCACAATTGCGGTCGGGTCTCAGCTCCCAGGCCGAAGCGAGACGGAACCAGCAGGCGGAAGTTGGCCGGACCTCGATGCGTGTCCATGGTCTTGAGGCAGCTGTGCTCCTTGTCGAGCGTAATTGCAAATGACAGTCGTTGTCTCACTTTTCACCAAGGCAAAACTTCTACATTTTTGGTAGGCAAGAGCATAGTGAAATCAAGACAAAGTGATCTTCCGACTCCTTGACCGTTACATGGCGAAAGTATACATCTCGTTGGGTTTATGAGTCAGGATGCTAAACTATCGTATCTGGAGAAATGTATATTTAGCCGACAAATTCGAGTTACTGCCTGGGAAATGTATACGTGTTGTATACAGTCCTGGGCAGTATCGTGTTTGTCTAAAGTGGCAGGAAGCCGAATTCAGTTCTATGTGCGCGCGACTCTTCGCTGGCCAATTGAACGCCACCGAAACGATCAGGATTTTATTCCAGCTCGGTCGTCATAGAGCCTGCTCCTACTGTATGCAACCGTTGGCTGGCATGGCCGTAGTTTTTCATGCCTGAACTGAATCCTTGGCAGTTGCGATGGATACGACGGCAAATATCTTTGAAAGCCAACACACGCCATCATATTCTACTGCTTTACTGACGATGTACCTATGAGAGAATGCTTCCTCCTTACAGACACGTCGCGCCAAAGAGAGGCTCGAACATCGAGTCGATGAGTTTGTTGCCCAGAGACAACGTAAGCTTCTGCGCCACCTCGATGAACACTTCGTAGATTTTCTTCTTCTTGTTGAGCGTCTCCACCGAGAAGTCGAGCAGACCGTTGATGAGCTGCCGGGTGAACGTGCTCGACTCGTGGAAGGCAAAGTCGATGTTGGTGATGGCATCCCAGCC
Organism: Phytophthora boehmeriae; assembly: GCA_011947355.1. Lineage (NCBI taxonomy): Eukaryota > Oomycota > Peronosporomycetes > Peronosporales > Peronosporaceae > Phytophthora > Phytophthora boehmeriae. The sequence goes on along the minus strand of JAAVTJ010000230.1, from coordinate 319,325 downwards.
AAGTTGCAGCGAGTTGACCTTGGCGTCCTTGAAGTTCTTGAACACCGACGAGCCGAGGGCCGTCAGGTCGCCGTTGAGAGCGCCCGTCATGATGCTGGTCATCGTCAAGTTCTGGCACACGGCAGTCGAGATGCCCGGCGCGCAATTGAATAGGTTGGCCTCGACGTTGCTCACAAGCTCCGGCTTGCTGATCGCGAGAGCGACGTCCACGGTCACAGTCTTCGGCTCGCACTTGACGGGGTGGAGCAGGTTCACCCAGCAAATCTCGTACCACTTATGATTGGGCTGCGCGATCTCCACGGAAAGAGTGCCGGCTAGCGAGATGGTGCCAGTGAAGTCCGTGCCAAGGTCGAGGGTGTTGTTGCTTGTCACATTGACCTGTCTAGGGGAGATCGTCGTGATTCCCGAGACGTTCAGTCCGTGGATCGTCGGGGTGGCAGTGTACTCGTTTCCTAGGAACGTGAAGTTCTGGGTCGCCAAAGTCTGGTTCTGGATGAACAGCGGGTCGCTAATGTACTGCTTCAGCAGAGCCGGCGATGTCTTGACAACGTTCACGAGGTTGTTCAGGGCGATGAAGTCCGCCGTAGCAGACTCGAAGTTCGTGAGCACGCAGGTGTCGGCTACAGTGTGAACAGCAGGGGTGTCGGGTGCGGTGGTAACAGCCGGGGTGTCGGCTACGGTGGTAACAGCCGGGATGTCGGCTACAGTAGGAACCGGGGTGTTGGCTACGGTCTTGGCAGCAGGGGCTCCAGCGGAGACCACGCCGAATGCGGTGGCAGCGAGTGTGGCGACGGAGAAGAACTTGACCATTTTGAACAAGTCGGGAGGGATCTGAACAGGACGGAGCAGATTTGAGATTGATGCAATCGGGCGCGCGTCGAATCCAATCGACTGCAGAGAAACATGGAGGCTTCACTCCCCGCTCTTTGCTGCTCGAAGCCTAGCGACGTGTTACAGACCGGTAATCACGTTATATAAGTCGACGGATCAGAATCCAGACGAGCATTTCGGCATTCACTTGAATCACAGCGGGATTGACCGACCAAGCACACCTTACGAAACAGGCAGACGCGCCGAGAAGCCCATGTTCTGTAATGTCGTGGGCGGAGGAAGCACATCAAGCATGATAAGATAAACTAGGTCAACATCCAGAAACAAGATGCCAAAAACAGCAGAAAATGGCAAAACAAGATCATTCACGAGGGTCGCCAAATGGAAGTTGACTGCCTACGACTCGAGGCATGTGGCACCGAATTGCGGCGTCAGGTCGTCAGTGATGAGGTTGTTCAGCAGGGACAACAGTAGTTTCTGCAGCACGTCGATAAACACCGTGTAGTACGTGCCCTTCTTGTTGAGCTGTTCGGCCGAGAAGTCCAAAAGTGCGTTGATGAGCTGGGTGATGAAAGTGCTCGACTCATGGAAGACGAAGTCGATGTTGCTGATCGAGTCCCAGCCGAGCGTCAACGCCGTCAGCGACGCGCTCTTTAAGCGAAGGAATAGTGCGTCTTTAATCGTGGACAAATCACCGCCAGACAACACACTCACCAAAATACTGGTGACCGTCAAATTCGAGCACACAGACGTCGAAATGCCCTCCGCACACTGGTACATGTCCACCTGAGCACTGGTAGACACCTCGGGTTTCACAAGGGCGAGTGCAACGTCGACGGTGATGGTTTTGGAGGGGCACGTGATCGGGTTTAGCAGGTTGACCCAGCAGATCTGGTACCATTCGTGGTCGGGCTGTGCGATCTCAACCGAGAATGTTCCGGTCACCGACAGAGTGCCAGTGAAGTCCGTGCCGATGTCCAAAGTGTTAGTGCCCGTGACGTTGATTTGCTTGGGCGACAGTGTGGTGAGTCCCGATACGTTTAGTGAGTTGATTGTTGGCGTGAACGTGAAGGTGTAGCCCAGGAACGAAGTCTCCTGAGCCGTAAGCGTTTGGTCCTCGATAGTGAGAGGATCGCTGAGGTACGAGCTCAGCAACGACGGTGACGCCTTGACAATGCTCACGATGTTGTTGAGCGCCGTGAAGTCCGATGTTGCAGTCTGGAAGTCAACGATCACGCACGTGTCGGCCACAGTCGCACTGGTAGCAGCGGATGCTACACCGACCACCGCAGCAGCAAGGGCTGCGAGTCCGAAGAACTTGGCCATGTCACTTGGAAAGAATGTCTGGCGGTATGTGCTTGACGAAGCAAATTGAATTGTGAGAGACCTGTGGTTGGCGCGTGGCGAATGCGTCGAGGTGCTATGAGGAGCAGTCACCTTGGACTATCAGCAGTCAGATAGCAATTGAAGGTGACGTTGTAGGCAACTGTCATTGACAGTTGGAGTACGAAGAGTGTGGCTGCTACAGTGTAAGCAGCCGATATGTCGAGCATGGATTGATGTTCGAGCACTTGCTTGATCAAGATGCCAGAAATAAAAGTAAAAAACGCTGATTATGGCTCATAGTTTGCTGACTAAAAGAAATGCTGCTGCATGAGTACACAGCCACTGCCTACGACAGGCAGGTAGCGCCGAAAAGTGGTTCGAGGAGCTTGTCGATGAGATTATTCAGCAGTGAGCGCACAAGTTTGTTCAGGACCTCAAGGAATACCTTGAAGGTGTTGCCCTTCTTGTTGAGCTTTTCTGCCGAGTAGTCGAGCAGTCCGTTGATGATGTTCGAGATGAAGGCGCTGGAGCCGTGCCAGTAAAAATCGATGTTCGTGACCGAATCCCAGCCGAGTGACAACGATGTCACTGACGCGTCCTTGAAGTGCAGCAGGATGTTATTCACCACACTCGTAAGGTCTCCGCCTAGCGCGGCCACGAGAATGGAGGTGATCGTCATGTTCGTGCACACGGACGATGGAATACCCGATGCGCATTGGTAGAGATTCGCCTCAATTCCTGCTGCTAGCGTGGGTTTGTCCAGCGCAAGGGCGACATCGACACCGATTGTCACTGGAGGGCAGCTATGCTGATGCAGGAAACTCGTCCAGCAAATCTCGTACCATTTCTTGTCGAGTTGAGCAATTTCCACTGAAAACGTGCCGCTCACCGACAACTCACCGGAAAAATGTGCTCCCAAGTCCAGCTTGTTGGGCCCCGTAACGTTAGCGGTTTGAAAACCAACTGTGGTGAGGCCCGAGACGTTCAGCTTCTCAAAAGATGGGGTAGCCGAGAAGTCGAGGCCTAGAACGGTGAAGTCGATGCTTTTCAGCGTCTGGCTTTCGATGACGTACGGGTTTGAGATGTACATCGGCAGCAGGGACGGCACGAGGCTCAGCACGTTGTTGAGGCCAACGAAGTCAGCCGTCGCCGTCGTGAAGTCCGCCAGGACACATGTGTCTGCCACGGTAGCGGCATTCGTCAAGCCAAAAGTAGCGGTCGCAATGGCGCCAGCAAACGCGAGGAACTTGGCCATTTGACTTGTTGCGGAAGGTGGTGGCGACGCTGGGACGGTGCTAGTGTGCTCGACAAAGCAAATTGAATTGTGTTCGCTCGAATGGCAGTGCGAGTATAGGGTGCATACCAGCCCATGTTGACTATATCTGGCAACCTTGGCAAACAGCAAAGCGTAGCAGCTTGGACTGGTTTATCGTCGTGGTTGTTCGCAATGCTTGCCACTACTGATGGGGTAGCGTGGGACCCTTACTCATAGGCAATTTGGTTCTCTGTCTGACGAAGCTAGTAGATACTTGCAGCAGTGTCCATAAACAAATTATTGATGGCATAAATGCCATAATGGAGAGCGAAATGCCGCCATTTCCTGCCAGCTCGTGCGCCGGGCACTGCCCTGCAATGGATCCATCGAGCCACTCTCGTGACAGGTGATCGGCCATGGACAGTGCAAGCGGTGCAAGTGCCGCCAGCAAATCGCAGTCGACGACCGCTGCCTGACACTTTGACAAGCGTGAGAAACGGATTCACACCGGATCAGGTGTATCCTGTCTGCAGCAAAAAGGCGAATTCACAGTCAGGTACTGTACACGTAGCGCAACTCGCACCATTCGATTAGGCCACCCACTGGAGTGGGTGACCCATTAGGTCGGTACTGCAGTGCCAACCAGTTTCATGTGTAAAAGCGCTGTTGCCACATCTTGATCACCTTCAGAAGCTCTGAAGGTGCCCTACCAGAGCAGATTCGGTATCCATCGGATCACGTGTCGCTGAAGTTGAAATCATGTTGCACAAATGTGTGATTTGTGGTCCACATGAAATATATGTCGCACGAAGGTGAGCATTATTGCCAATACTTTTGATCTGATCGAAAGGTATCATCGCCATGAGCGCGGTTCCGAGCAACGTGGTGCGCTACGAGGTGCCCAATGGGGACTTCTGCGCCTATCTGAAGGGGTTCTGGAAGCGCAACTTGGAGTGGCGGCACTTTGGCTCCAGTTTTAAGCATTTGCGCTCCACCAACAACGTGGTTTTCATTGAGGAAGATCTGGACGCTGCTCGGCAGCCCAATACGACGTACAAGCCCCTTGTTTGAAGCTAATTTCACCCCTAATCAAGTAGTATCCTAACCTCTGTCTATTATGATATGTTAGGTTCCTTCGATGGTCGTTCGGACGCACCCACAAGAAGCAGGACCTCGCCAGCGCCTACACCGTCCAGGTTTTCAGACTTTGCACTGCAGTCGCTTTGGACTTAAGCTAATGTTGCTGTTCTTGTTGCATCCTGGCCAGTTCATTCCCGACGAGCAAGGGACGTTTATGGAGTGGAGTTTTGAAGGAGTGACGTGCCACGGAGTGTTCAAGCCAGAGGCCAGTGTAGCCATCCTGAACTTCACTCTGCAAGAGTCCATGGTCACCATCACGTACCGAGTCTTGGACGCCAATAGTAAGTTGTTACACTGCAGTGCTGTTGCGGTAGTACTACTGTTTCTGATGATTTTGGATTGTGCTTGTTAGCCATGGCCGTGTGTATTGTGGATGTGGACAGTGAGCACACGCCTACGATTCAATACGGAAACATGTACGCAGTGCACTCAACCAATGTATTCGTGCAACGCTCATGGAATTAACGCTTAACTATGTATCCGGCGTGTTGCTATCTCGTCGCTGTTGCAGGTATCGTATCAACCCGTCCAAGTATGATCGTGAGCCGGAAGACTAGGAAATACTCCTGTTAAGTGCGTCATCGGTTAAGTGCGACTCGAAATATAAGGCTGTGTGTCACAACGATGGGTCATCGGCGTGTGGCGATCGGTGGCACCTTTGCGTGTGACGAGGCTCTGGCTGTGCCGCTCCAGTATCTTCTGGCTAATGTTCGTGTGCTTGTTGTGCTTATTAGAGACTAATTGCGCTGCCAGGAGCAATGTTTTTGGGCTGGCCACTGGTGACGGAACTGATATCAAAGCAGGTTTTAATTTCTGGACATGTGCTTGCAATTTGTATTAGGCCGTGTGGAACGTCTCGGCAGACATCCAATGGCTGGCGTATGGCAGTCTGGTAGACTTCGGTGAGTGGTCGGCGGAAGTGCTGCACGTCGCGCACCCACCGGACCTCGTCGTGTTCCTCGTCCGCCTCAGCGACCTCGAAGCCGCGCATCCTGAATTGAGTGTGTCTACTACAAGTGCGGACAGTCCAGCGGAGAGGAACGCCGGCGTTGCAAATGATCCAATCGAACAGTTCCTGTGCGATCTTGGGAAATATAATGCAACAAATGGGTCCGTTGCTCCTCTAGTCGTGCTTCTGTGTCCATGTGCTCCATCTGAAGACTCAAATTTTGAGCTGGGGGAACGTAAATTTCAGCGCAAGATCGATGCTATGCAAAATGTGCACATGCGATCGTCGGGTCAACTCATGGATCTCTTCCAGCAGCAGCATACCTGTGAATTTTATGACGCAGTCGGTGATAAGCGCCAACATTCTCCATACACCCAAGAAATGTTCAACGTTTTAAGTTTGTCGGTGTGCCGACAAGTTTGTCGCCTCTTTCGTACCGCGGGCAGCCAGAAAAAGGTGATTGTACTCGACTGCGATAACACCTTATGGGGTGGTGCGGTGGCGGAGGTCGGCGCGCAGGATATTAGTCTGACACCGAATTTTCTAGCGCTCCAACGTTTCGTAGTGGCACAACAGCGGCGAGGCATGCTACTTGCTCTCTGCAGTAAGAACATCCACCAGGATGTTGCCCAGGCGTTTGAGCAACGCAGTGACATGGTGCTTGATCTGCACAAGCATGTAGTTGCTACCAAAATCAACTGGCGCTTAAAGTCCGAGAATATTGCTGAGCTCGCGAAGGAGTTGTCATTGGGTAAGTATGCTGCTGGGGTGGGGCCTTAGCTGACCGCAAACGTAACTAAAGTGATTTCCTTTTGTAGGCCTGGACTCATTCATCTTTATCGACGACAATCCACTCGAATGTGATGAAGTAAAGACTGCACTGCCTTCAGTGACGGTAATTAATCTGGAATCAGACTTCTCTGCGACTTTTCTCGACCAAGAATGGGTCTTTGATAAGTGTTTCAACACACAGCTATTAGGCTCCAAGGAAGACAGCCAACGAACACAGCTCTACCGAGAAAATCGACAGCGCCAGCAACTTCGTGAATCTTCGTTGACGCACAAGGCGTTTCTAAGTGCGCTAGGTGTAAAAATCGTTTTTGAAGAGCTACATTTCGAGAGAGAACCCGAAAAAGAATGCTCCTCGTTCACCCGAGCACTGCAACTTCACCACCGAACCAATCAATTCAACACGTCGACGACTTTTTCAAAGCGGCTAACCGAAGGACAGCTGATTGAGTACATCTTAGCGCCCGGCCACAGGATTATTTGCGCTCATGTGACCGATCGGTTTGGCCACTATGGTCTTGTGAATGTCGCTCTTTGTCGGCGTCTACCCAACAGGAGTGTCTTGCGTGTTGATAGTTTCCTGCTCAGCTGTCGTGCGCTCAATCGTGGCGTAGAGCACGCTATGATGCGGAAACTAGGAGTTGTCGCGGCTACAACAGGCGCAGTGATGCTGGAGTTTGCCTGGGAGCCAACAGAGCGCAACCAGCCAGCATACGCATTCTTTTCGCAACAATCGGACGTGATATTCGCTCAAATGAATGACCAGGATAAGAATCTAAACGAAGAGAGCCAGCGGTGTAGCGAAATGTGGACAATTCCGACCGAGAAGGCAACCGAAGTAATTTTCCTAAAATCGGCGGATACCTCGCTGCACAACGGGGCCAAAGCGCAAGGACTGATAAAATGGTTTCATGACTTTCCTTTTGTCCAGCGACTTCGGAATGCAGTGTTTTCGGCGATGAGGTCGATACTATCTTCCTTTCTGCTGCAATGGATGGCGCAGCTCGTCGGACCTCTTCTCTTCAGCCGATTCAAGCAAACCGGACCAACTGGATTGCTGCGGATATCATTCCGCAATAGCGAGAGTTTGAGTCGATTCGTCGCGCCAGCACTGTGTCAAGTAAATAGCGTGAGAACGTTAGCGCCTGCTTCCGGCGACAATACAGAATCCAACGAAGACGATAAATTCCGTCGTAAAGCTCGGCAGTTGACGAAGTTGGCGCTTGTCAAGCACGCGCACGATAAAGCTTCGAGTATGATTTGGTCAGCAAACCGATCGTATGCAGCACCCCTAGGCAATGGCAACGCTGAAAGCCTGCAAGTTGTGTGCGAGTCTCCGCAATGTTCTACGGTTATTCAGCGCGGCAGTCTGTGTGCATTCCAGAGATGCCGCAATTGCTGCTACCGTATCCAGCGTCTTCTCACCCGTTCGTTGCATCATGATAACGCAGACGCTCGACAGTCAGCCGTAAAATCTCTGCGTGCAGATTTCGCGATAGACGTGGCTCAAGTAGCAGAGAACGATACTGATCCAAATGCTGTGTGGTGCGAGGCGCATCAGAACAAACGACGTCGTGGAGAAATCTGTTCACCGAAACCAAGTGCTTTATCAAGAGAGTAAACCTAGGTGTCGCTTAGCCACAATCACTTCAGGTACAACGGCAGCTATACTTTGCAGTACAGTTTCTAGTTGCTCTCCTCACCATAGTCGCTGCCCCTATCATCCTCCTCCTCACTGGTATCATCTGTTGATTTCTTCTCTTCTGCTATGCCTTCGTCGATGACAGTAGCATCGGCATCTTTGTCGTTCTGTTTATTCGGCTTAATTCGCTTCGCAATTCTTCCACGTCTTGTTCCACGCCTTTCTTCTCCGTCTGCGTCGAGGACAATAATGTCGACATCGTTTTGTTTATTTGGTTTGGTTCGTTTTGCACGTTTTGCTCGCTCCCAAAACTCCGAGTCATCATCAACAAAACGGCCATGGGCCGCCTCGTACCTCTCCATCCACATGACAGCCTGAATGTGAGGAATGGTGACTTTCGTGTACTTGTGGCGTCGTTTCATGCTTCTCAAAATCTTCTCTGGGTCATTAGATGTTCCTCGAACAACTGGGTTCGCAAGTGCGTGCTGTGATCTGTAATCTATGCCCTCGATGACCCAGAAGTAGTGCCCAGGGAGCAAACTTTGCACTGTGCGCATAACATCCTCACGTGAAATCACACCCTCAAGCCCACCTTCTTTGCAGACTGCCCATGCGCCTGCTGCCAACTCATTCTCGTTCACATACATAAACAACTTCAGGATTGGCCGGAGTGCTCGCCTTATCTCTGCCAATCTCACTCTTCGTTGTCGGGCAAAACTTGACATTTTATTGCACATCAGCAGTTCCACCAGACTTTCACCAGGAAAATGTGGGTGGGAGCTGGGCAAGACACGCTTCATTTCCAGGATCGCTGCTTTAACCACGTCAGGTGTCACCTCGAATATACTCTTCACTCGCAGCTGCAGCACATACTTGGCAAGAAAAGCTTCGTATCGCAGCAACACTCCCCGATGGCCATAATCCACTAAATTTCCATTCCATCGCAACCGGAAGAACCGTATCAGCCGCTGCACTTGTTTGAACGTTGGCAAAACCATGTCCGAGAGGGATAGCTTTTCAGAAACCATTGTAAAAATGTGACGAGGGGTGGCTTCAGGATAACTGTAGGCTTCCTCTTCGACCATAGCTACGTAGGCTGGAATTGTTACCTGCGCCGACGCAGCAGAAATTTCTGCAGCTTTACGCTTTCGCTGCAATGCCCCCACGCTTGGACTACGCGACTCCACTTCGTCTTCCAGCGCATTTAGCAGATCTTCGACTAAGTGGGGATCTACTTTTTCGTTTGCTCCGTGTCGTGTCACCTCTACCTTCGCCATATCGCTGCCTGGAACTGTTTTCACTATTGATCTGCGTTCAATTACACGAAAAGCATTGCTGCCTCCGTTGAACGTTGGCAGCGAGGATTTTTATCGTCGTCGGTGACGGCCACATCAATAAGCGGTATGTTGCAAAACCCTTTTCGGGCCATTTCTGGTGCTGATAAACTCGGTGGTATTGGGAAAAAGCTACATAACACAGCATATACACTTTATCGTGAGAATTGGCTCACGTGTATCCAGATGATAGGTGAGACAAAAATTATACCTTTTAAACAAGCGAAGACAATCACGATTCAGGGATGCATCCTGTGATCTCATCGCGGATTGCAGTACCTCAGCCATAGCAAGGCGTCCAGGGAATAATCGATTCGCTACGGCAGCGCGGTAAATCGACACTTCCATCAAAGCTGTCCCGCTGTTTGATGCCGCTACTACTTCCTTCACTGTGCTTGGTCGCAAGAAATACAATCGTTTCCACCACAGGCGCTGCGCTCCAATATCAGCGATCGTTTCGTGGTTGTATGAAGCTTCGGTAGAGGCTTCATCAACTTGGGCCGTCGCAAACTCTTCATCATCCATTGCTGTGAGTAGTTCCGCCAAATTCCTCCACAATGTTATCGCGACTTGAGGGTTCTGGATAACGTGCATATCGCTACCGCACAGGTCAAGTGCCTCAACCAGCGCTTTAGTCAGCGTGTACGAAGATATTGCACCTGCACTGGACAACTCCATGACTTTTTCTAGTGCGTAAATGCACGAAGGATCAGCTTTCATCCACCTAGCAAAGCAATCAAGTGTAAGACCAAAACTAGTATAGAGTTCCATAAAATATCGTACCGAATGTAGACGGACACCTGAGCGTCCACTGAATCTGGGTAGTACCTCTCCAAGAATCCGGACAGCTGCAAAAAATGATGAACGTTTCGTAAATCATCGAATATCACCTCGGAAGTAAGTGTTCGTACCATTCTTGCCCCATGTGGATCAGCTGGATGCGCGTGGAAGTACGATTCGAGGTAATCGCACGCTGACTGGACACTTCCCACGAGAATTAGAAGCTGAGAATAATGCTCCACATACATCGCTGAGTGTGGACATAACGCCACTGCACGCCTTAATGCACCACTAGCGTGCTGATAGAGGACGTGGACACCTATGGGCGTCTTGAATAGATAGGTAGACTCAATCACGGACTCAACATTTTCACTCGACTGAAATCGTCTTTCCAATCCGTTGTCGTTGTCTTCCATGTCATCATCATCATCATCATCATCATCATCGCCATCCTCGCCGTCCAATTCTTGTTGTTTCAACATATCTCGCATCTCTTTTGACTCGATAAACAAAAGCCAGTAGCACAGCATACCGAAATTCGCAAGTAGCCTTGCATCTTTTTCAGCCTCCTCCAGCTAAACAATAATAGTTGTACGCAAAACCAATTACTACCGGTCGTCTTGATAGGCACCACATATGCGTGTGCAGCACACACTTACATTTTGAATCTTATCTTGGTAGAGCCGATAAGCCTCATAGAACTCTCCGTGAATGATGTGAAAAAGTAGCATCTCTTTCAGAAGCAGCATTTTCTGGGAACAACAATGCACAATGCACAATGTTAATGCACTACGACTGAAGTACTTGCTACTCATCGATGTCATACATCTAAACGGCGATCTTTTAATGCAGACTCGTAAAAATTTAGCAGGTCGCTGCGATAATCCTGTTGTCGGCGCATAACCTCGAGGCTAGCCTGCAACAACAACAGCGCAGCAAACAGGATGGATGCACTAGCCATTAATGGTGCCATGACAGTATATCAACAGCATCATTTTCTAACGACCTACCTCAACGCACAACGCTGGAGTCACCGAAAATCGATGGTACATTATCGCTAGAACCTTGGCTGCACCGGCGTAGTCTCGAGCGCCAACAAGCTGAAAAGATGCATACGTTAATCATAGCACTGAGAAGCGAAGGCCGAGATCATTTACCGTTGGTAGCAATTGGGTAAGCGCCGCTCGCAGGCGAGTGGGTGTTCCTCGATAATAATTTTTCTTCCATTGGTCAAAGTAGATGTTGTCGCTTGTCGTGATCAACGCATGGATTTGGCGGTCGACAGTCTCCTCCACCGGTGGGGCACCTACAAGCAGTGGGTTGCCACCGCTGCGCGCCGCACCGGTCGCACCAACCTCCTCGTCCGCCATTCGCACAGAGTAAAGTAACTGACGCTTCGATTGGTCGAAATAGTCTGAAAAATAATACTCCCCGGTTTATGCATTACTGAAGCTGATGTGCTTAGCTGCTCTACTCGTCGACTTCCTGCTCGCCGTCGTCCTCCCGCATGAGGATTGCTGCAATCATCTTGAGTTTCTTCTCCATCTGCGTACACAGTTACAGTTGACCTCTTCTTCTTCGATCTAGCTATTTCACTCATACTCCAATCGGACCCATGACGTACCCTGTTGTGCGCACGTAGACTGCTTGTGAGCTTTTTGTCACTAGCTTCGAACTGAGTATGTGAGGACGCGTGGCGCTCTTGGAGGCCACGCATGATCTCGTGCATAATAGCTTCGATCTGCCCGAAGCTTTCTGTTGGTAAACAAATAGTACGATCTCAGTCAGTGTGCACAAAACACAGTAATACTCCGTTTCTGATCGCTATCAATTCAAACCTTCGACTAGCGTCTCCACTTGCTCTTCCTGCTGCCGTTTCCGCTTTCGTAGTGTGTCGAGGTGCCCGTAGCACTTGGCGACATACGGCGTGAGTTGTTCCCTGCCGTCCTCGATCTCTTGCGTCTCATCTTGAGTCAGTTCGCCCTTCCCATCATACTCAGGCGCTGACTCCCGCATGGGCGACGCCTCCTCTTCCTCTTCCCCTTCAGTAGCAACACCTTCACCACTGGATAGGATACCACCCTCAAACTCCTGCACAACCACTGTAAAGATCAGCACTTGGGTTCCTTCTCTCTGCTGCAGAAGTGTGGAATTATGGACGCACACGGGTCGGCGTTACGTCCTGTTGCTGTTTTCCCTTGCCCATGATCCTCTACGTGCGTGCGGTCTGGGTATCAAAAAGTGAAGCACAATGCGGAATGGATCAAAAGGGAAACCAAAGGACCATCACTCCCACTTCAACCTCAACCAATACAAACTGCAGTATATTTCTCTCTAGAGTTGGTTATCCTCGTCACCTTTGCCACCGAGTGCATCGCCACCCTTGTGCTCCATGTTTTTATTCTCCGAGTCTTCTGCTTCCTTGATCATACCAAGGAAATTGGCGTCAACAGTACGTAGCAGCTCTTCCATCTTGTCGTCCTTGAGGCTTCCGCCACGCTCATCGGCAGCTCCTTCCTCCATTGTGGCTTTCTTCCGGCGCAGCTCCTTCTCCTTGGCCTCCAGATTCTTTTCCCGCTTGGTCTCGCGCTCGAACATGCCGTTAATAGCAGCCTTCTCATTGGGCTGCGAGACTGCGAGGCCATCCGAGAGCTCCATGAGCGAGATCATGCCGTTGCAGTCCCCCACAGCAACGAGCTTGCCCCCAGAGCCGGCGTTGCCCTGCACGCTGACCGACGAGAGAGCCACGTCCCCTACTTTATGTGAGTACGCTACTTCATTCTGGCGGTAAAAGAAGTCCCAAATGTCGACGACGCCGTCCATTCGCGTGACGAAGAAGACACCAGCGCGAGTGGGCGACCAGCAACCAGCAGTCACGTACGAGTCGTGGTAGATGGTACTCATAATTGGGGTCTTAAGATCTTCGCACCACAGCCGAGCTGTCCAGTCCCCAATCGTGAGGAAAAACTTGTTGTGCGTCGGGTTGCGTTGGATTGCACACACAGGTCCGTGGTGCTTGCCTGCTCCGGTGTCGTATAGTGTAATGCCATTGTTCTGCTTTGCATTACGCAGGTTCACACTCAGCACAGCCCCTTGCTCTGTGCCCACAAGGTACTTGGTCGGACCAGCCTCCGTATTGTATTCCATGGACGATCCGCCAAATGCGAGACCATCCTTGTCAGTAAGGAGCAGCTTTTGTGTGGGCTGCGCGAGGTGGCGAATGTCCCACCAGAGCATCCATCCGTCTGTCGATACAGAGCAGCATTGATTGCCAGTCTTGCTGGATATCCAGAAGACATCGTATACGGGGTCGTGGTGCGAATGCTCAATGATAGAGGTCTCTGCTGGAACTGCACCAGACTTGCGCAAATCGAAGAACGAAATAAGCCCGTTATACGATCCCGCCACAAGTTGGTCCACAGACTTGGGATTGTATCGCATGCATACCAACGGTGATGCTGGCTTTAGCGTGGTCTCAGGGGTGTTCGGATTCAGTACGTCCCAAATGTACGAATTGGCCGGCAGCCTCGCCGACGCGAACTTTGGATCCTGGAAGTTGAGAATGCAGTAGCAAGCTGCCATTTTCTGGGGGCTTTCCGGATGCCAATCGATCTGCGAGACCGTGCGTTTGACAGGCTCCGGGTCGCGAAAGACCGCCAAACCTTTGGCGCTGGGCTGCTCTGTCGTGGCAGCTTCACCCATGTGGGCAAAGTAGTCCTGGTAGATGTTGATCGTGTTGTTCTGCTTAAGAGCGCGATCCACGACCGGTCCAAGACATTTAACTGCCTGCTTGTAGTCGTCGTCTTTTTCGGCTTTCTTACGGAACCGCTGTACGTCGCTCTGTTCGGCTGGATCTACATCCTTGGGCCAGCCACCCTCCACGTGACGCATGCTGCTGTGCTTGGTCACCAGTCTCTCTGTGTTCACCTCGTGTTCCGACATGTGCGGAGTCGTATCCAGCCGCGTGACCATAGGCCGCCGCCGAACATAGTCGTTCTCCAACGCCTCAGTGCACGGGATGCTCTCCAAAACTTTGGCTTCCACGTTGCGGAAGTCGCAGTACCGGCCAAAACTCTCGCGCTGTTTCGTGTACAAATACGCGAGCTCCATGTGTCAGATGCTGTTGTTCAGGGTCTTGGCGTCGATTTGGAAATGGCAAGGATCGCGTCTTTTCAAGATCACCAATTTCTACATTCACCAAACAAAGCACAGGTTTCATTCAACAAATGCACCAGATGCTTCTCAATCGATCCACTACAACACCAAACAAAAACAACTGAGGGAGACAAGCAAGCACATTGTGATAAGGATTAGGCAAACTCGGCACGCTTCTTGGTATTTTCAGGGCTTCGTTTCTGGTAGACGCGTGCATTAAACACTCCACAACGTAGCCTTCCTTCCGCCTTCCCTGACCTGCTCTGTTATGATCTGCGTTCTTCTTTCTTTTTACCACACGCTTACTCCTTCTTGTTGACATCTGGGCGACGCTCCAGATACAGTCGCAGCTCCTCCACTTCAGCCAAGTCCCGGTGGTATTTGTTCTGCAGGTAGCTACCCAGACCAGCACCCACGCCCATGAACAGGACGTGCTCCCACGGTTCTATACATTAGTCAAATAGTTGATGCCTTAGTTCTGTCGTATGGAAAATTGACCATAGAGAAATCTTGGCAACTCTAAAAGGGCATAGACAGTAAGAAGGTCACTTACGGCGCATGTACGGAACCTTCTGCAGCACGTTGCTGCCGATCTTAGTGGTGAGGCCCATGAAGGTGCCGACGGCGATGCCTGTGAAGCCCATTGCTCTTGCTCTGCTTGGCTCAATTCCGTGGGTTCTGCCTCCCGAAACAGCGGTCACAAATGCACTGGCTTTCCAATTCGCTGAAAATGTTTTCATCCAATCATCACATTGTACATCGTGTTACGCGAATGTTGCTAGTACTGTTCGTGCAACATTCAAGTGTCGAACGGTTGGTCGAGCCTCGACCACGAAAAGCTCCACCAATTGAATTGACAGCAGCAGTAGATAGCAGCTAAGCACCTTGAGCAATGAGCGACACGGAGAGCAAGAAGAACAGCTACGAGGAGCGCGTGAAGCACGTGTCGGTGATCGCCAAGCCGCTGGCCAACAAGAAGCAGACCAAGCGCGCCTACAAGGTGGTCAAGAAGGCCACCAAGGTCAAGGGCATCAAGCGAGGCGTCAAGGAGGTCGTCAAGGGCATCCGCAAGGGCGAAAAGGGCGTTTGCATCATCGCTGGAGACATTTCGCCCGTGGACGTTATCTCGCACATCCCCGTGCTGTGCGAGGAGAACGACATTCCGTACATCTTCACGCCGTCCAAGGTGCGATGACATCGTTTGGTCGATGGCCGTGGCTGATTGACGACTGACTGAATTGTTGTGCACGTGATCGGCTGTTTAATTGCAGGTGGACCTGGGAGCGTCAGCCCTGTCGA
The DNA here is from genome assembly GCA_011947355.1 of Phytophthora boehmeriae. Taxonomy (NCBI): domain Eukaryota; phylum Oomycota; class Peronosporomycetes; order Peronosporales; family Peronosporaceae; genus Phytophthora; species Phytophthora boehmeriae. The sequence continues at coordinate 303,825 of JAAVTJ010000230.1, read as the reverse complement.
AGCGACCCACGAGCTGCATATTGATCACGCCCAGCAAGGCAGGATTTAACGCCCAGGAGGCGTACGACGAGCTGCTGGAGGAGGTCAAGCAGGTTCAGCCGACGTATTAGTCTGTTAGACGGCTGGCAGAACTGCCAACCACTTGCCAAACCATCAACTTACATACATGTAGCACTTTATCAGTAGTCGGCTCTTCCATCGACTTCGTTGCAATGGTCTTGTTGCAGCCACTGCAACTTACTTACTCAAACAAGTCGGTAAAAATGCCACGAGCGAAGTCTTCCCAGGTTGAGTAATTCACTGTCTGCGGGAAGTACCAGAACAGCCCCTTGATTGAACGACTCGGATGGAGCAGCACAAGCTGAAGGAATCGCTCGTGGAGACAACGTCGCTGTGGTGAGCGATGCGCTTTCTCACGGCGAATATATGCTTGCCAGTACTCCGAGGCAAGTGTCTCCTTCCATAGCTCGCGGTCACAATGCTGTTCATAACAACACACAATACTGTCAGTCCACAACCTTGTTGCGCGTGGTGTAATATTCCTCACCAGAGCTGCAACAAAAACAGCCACAAGATCGTAGAGCGGGTCTCCAGTTTTGGCGTCAGCGAAGTCGATCACGGACGTCGGGACCCATTCATGAGGTCCAGTAAACCTTGCTTTGCGCTTCGCTTCAACTGCCGCCAGGCCAGCCGGAGTTGAAATATCCTCATCTCCTTCCTCTTCAGAACTGCTGCTACTGCTACTGCTGGTCTCCCAATCTTCCTCACTCCCGCAGCGTCCATCACTTCCGTCGTCTTCGCTATCGACGATACGAACACGATCGGCGGACTGGATTCCCTTCAAGATTGCCAACCGAGGCCCCAGAGGAATGCCTAACTCTTTCAGATGATCTTCCCGTAACATTCTAAACGATTCAAGCGTCAACTCCTCTCGCTCCACGAGCAATGGGATGTACTTCTCACACCCAATCGCCTTCAAATACGATGCCAGATCCAAGTGATGCCCTTCACTGACGTTGTTCGATACGCGCTTCATAGGACCGTCTCCTAATTCGGTGCCAAGGATGTTTTCATCTGTCAAATCGCCGTGAAGCAGCACCGGTTTCTTCTCAGATGGGTTTACTGGAAGCAACTCGCTAACTATTGCATCCCTGCTTGCGCCAGGGAGGAAGTTTTCAAGGAGTTTCAATAAGTGCGCTGGCATATCGTTTTCTGTCATATGGACTGCAAAAGAAGAATGTCAGGTAAAACTGCCACCAGCAGACAACACGCACACACTTACATGACACGGCACGCTTTCGTTGGCGAAGCATGTAGTGGATGTACCAGTCCCACTCAGCCTTACTGTGTCCATACACTCCTCGAAATTCGGAGTCAACAGGAACCGCATGTAATTTCGGCAAAAACTCTTTACCAATCCAGGAAGCTGTTGATCGCCAGCTCTTCCCAGTGAGACCTCCTTTTTCGTGAGTGCATCAAGGCCAGCAACACTGCTCTTGTACTCGATGACAACATACGGCCACCGCCACATCGGTCCCTCTCCTTCGTCATCGTCGACTTCGTCCACATAGCGGAGATGGCCAGAATGATATAACTTAGGAACCATTGATTGGATTGACTGCGGCAAGACACTGTCCTTCTCAATAGTCGCTGCTTTCTCGATCATTTTGTAAGCTGCTCTCTCAATGCGGAAGCATTCTTCCATCGCATACCGCAGTGTCATAGCATTCTTGAGTTCATGTGGCTTCAACACCTCTTGTTTAAGGCGTTTCACCACAGTTTCATATTCACCCTCCATCACATCGTAATTCGGAGTCATGTAAGCCTCAAAGTCGAACTCGCCCCAGTTTTCGTTGAACTCGCTAAATAATTTCACCAGTAAATGCTTTCCGACAGCAAACGTCGGGTTGACGCGCGATGTCAAGCTTCTCATCTTCGGGAATTTCACCTTTTCAGCACCTACTTTGCCCGTTGTAGAGATGCTGATATCAGCGTTGTTCTGGGGCGCTAACATCTTGTGGCGCCTGAGAATTTGCTTCAGATGTGGCTTCCAATACTCGAGGATGCGGAACGACTGCATGTACAAGTCTTCATTCAGGTAACCATGCATCCGTGGAATTTGAACGAGGCGAAAAATGTCAAATGTTTCAGGTCTCGATGCTCCCAACTCGTGTTGAAGCATTGACAGCGCATCGTCTTGGCCATCGGCCAGCAGGTCTTTCATGAACATAACTGCATTGTGTGAATCCACGAAATTTTGTGTGACAGCTATTGTAAGATCCAAGTTCAGCACGAGATGCCACCATCCATTAGGGACGTAAATCGTCTCTCCCTCTTCCTGAATAACTTCCAGCGGCTTCTGATCGGGGCTAAGCGTGGGGTACACATGTAAATACCACATGAGGGAAGGCATGTCCAAGCCACTTGATTGGTATTCACCATTCTTGCCCACATTCACACCCGGAGGTGGCGATCCAGGAGGGTAAATCGCCCAACGCTTCCGTCCCTTTACTAGTGAATTCCATGCAGACGTCCTTGCAGGGTCCTGGTGCCACGGAGCTCCAGTTCGTTGAGGTCCAATGACGATCCATCGGAAGTCCGGTCGGACAGAACCAGGTGCACGCTTCTTTTTCTTCTTGTCCTTACGGACTTTCTTGCCTCCAGCCTCCAATTTGACACCTTTGCTGAGGGCATCCTTTTCTGTCTCTGGTGGAGTGACCATCACACTAAGAAAGTCTTCTTTGAACACTTTTAAATCCTCAACGTCATAGTCGCTCAGCATAGTAGGCATTTTCTCGCCAAAACGAGCGTCAAAAATGTACAGTGGAGTTTCGTCATGCTGATTGTTCGCGTATTGAAGATAGTCAGCAAATGTCATTTCCATCGTGGGGCTGTTGGAGGTAATGTCCAAGTTGTGCGTGATGCGATGCTTGACATCACTTTGAAATCGTGCAGCCAATTTCTCCATCGTCCACTACGTGTATCGTCACGGCACTTGGTCAGCCATCCTAGATCTGTGCATACTATCTATCACCTCAAAAACAAAACTGCCTACCTCTGTTGAAGCTTTCCATTTGCCAATGGCGTTGCGAATAATGAATGGCACGCGTGAGTACTGCCTGCTCGACAATTCAATACACAGTTAAGCCAGTTAATGCGACACAAAAACAAAGGCGCCACGCACTCGTAAAAGTCGCGGAAGGTCAGCTGGTCAATGTCGATCTTCTGCAGTCGGCGCACAGTGGGGTCCTGGTCTTCTGAAGGCAGCAGGTAGGCGTCTCCTAGCTCCATGTGGCTGCGGTACCAGCGTCGGTACAGAAAGTCCGAGCTGAAGCCACGGACGGCCAGCGGACGGAAGACCTTCTGCAGCTGGTCCAGCGGTCGAGGGTCTCGTGGGTAAAACGTCGTGAGCTTCCAGTTGTGGTGGTAGGAGAAGTCTCCACTGCACAGACGCAAGCACTGCGACATCCAGAGAGGGTCTTCCTGGCAAAACACGTAGAAGACTGGGCGGGTATTTAGAGGTTAGCTAGTGCAGAGACACAGGAAGGCCGTTCTAAGAGGTAGACGCACCGGAATTCACTTCAGAGAGACGCAGCAGCTCCTTCGGCTCGTAGAAGAGCGTCAGGTACGCCAGCAATTCGTCCGAGAAGCTGGCGAAGGCGCTGCCAGCGAGCGCCGGCTGACGAGGCACGAGCGACATCTCGCCGAGGTGTTGGGGAATGTGTCATTGCGGACACGTGCTTGATCACTGCAACGGTAGGTACAACTGACTGGATTGGTCAAAATGAATTTTGACGAATGGATGTGTCTGTTTTGATGGTCGACCTTGAAGCGACAACAGATTGCTGCTTGTGTGAGGTCAAGACGTGAACTCTGTCTAAACGCAGCTACCGATACGTAGTAGTTTGGTAATGGCTGTTTGCATAATGGCACACTGCACTGCAGCAGTCGATCCACGTGTCTGCCAGACAACAGGTAGAACTACACAGTATTCTGACTTCGTGTTGAGATCAAAGCCGTTGCCCACCACCACCATGGAAGCGTCTAGCGCCACAGTAACAGCTATAACAGGTATATTTGCAGTTCTCGATCCTCAGTGACCACTGTAGCCGACAGTGCAGGACAGCTTGAAGCCGTGACCTCGAGGTTCCTTCAAGCAAAAGTGTAGCCATTTCTTCAAATCTATCCATTCTTGCAGTACTGTAATTCCACATAAGATTAGATACTGCAGACACTAATCGAAACCCCCGACGTCAACGGACGCTTGCCATTCCTCATCTGGAAGCCCAAGCGAACGCCTTTCGATGCCACCGACCGAGGACTCTCGTCCTCTCAGTCCCGACGCAGTGCGGCCTGGAACGTTCACTGAGCCACTAACAGCAGCAGAAGGTGCAGTCGGAGTGACCAAACCGCCAACTGTTCCCGTATCTTCCCAGCCGATAATGCCGTCCAGCGGGGACCTCACAGCGCCGAAAGCCGACGAAGTGCGGGAGCTGCAGCCGCCGCCTCGCTGCCAGCTCGAGGACTTTACGCCGTTCGCTCGCTGCCACCTGTGGAAGCTCATGATGTCCTTCTACGACCGCCAGGGCGTCGAGTCCTGGGCGCAGGGCATCGTGCCGCACTTTATCACGTCCAACACGTTCATCGCCAAGCGCTACAGCAACACACTGCGAGCGTACTTCCGCGACGCTCTAGGAGCGGACTCTGCCTCGCCTCTGGACCCTTCCAAGCCTTTTTACATTGTGGAACTCGGCGCTGGATCCGGCAAATTCAGTTTTTACTTTCTTAAAGCTTTGGCACAGGTGGAGGTGCGTTCACTTTGTTAATGGTAGTTGCTAGCAATGTGCTAATGTGTCTTTTGGTCTGTTTGTTTCTTGTGGGGTGCGCACAGAGCGTGTTGGACTTCCCGTTGACCAACATCCGATACATCATGACGGACTTTACCGAGCAGAACTTTAACTTCTGGAAGACACATCCGGCCTTGGCGCCGTTCGTGAAACGAGGCATCGTGGATTTTGCCATCTTTGACGCTACCACGGACACAGAGCTGCGTTTGTTCTCGTCTGGGGAAGTGATTCGACCTGGCCAACTGGCTAATCCACTGTGCATCATTGCGAATTACCTGTTTGACACGCTGTACCACGATCTGTTCCAAGTGGATGGCGGAATGCTGAAGGAAGGACTGGTTAGTGTTGGCTCGAAGCGATTAGAAGAACCTGATCCGCTGGATCCGGAGATTATCAAGCGCCTGAACAATATCTTTAAGTACGAACAGATTGACGAGACCTACTACGGCGAATCGCGACCGCACTGCAACAATATCTTGAAGTGGTATCACGAATACTTCGACCCGGCATCCACTGGTGCCACGATACTTGTGCCGATTGGAGCACTCACGGCTCTTGAGCGTCTTAGTGCGCTGTCAAATCATGGACTCGTGGTTTTATCTGGTGACAAAGGAAATAATAATCCTGACCACTTCCGAGGCGTTACTGACCCACACATAGCAGTTCACGGCAGCTTCTCCGTCATGGTGAACTACCACGCAATTGGCGTGTATTTTGCCAGTCGCGGTGGGTTTGCACTTCACAGCCCACAGGAAGAAGCGAGCCTGAAGGTGTCCGCGTTTGTGCTCCCGGCGCATGCTGCCAGCGACGACCTGGCCGCCAACTCGACAATGACGGAATTATATGGTGGTGGACTGGACAGGGTGTGCGAAAAGCGAAGCCACCAGTACCCTCACTTAGCAACAGCATTTGAAGACGAAATTGCGTCGTTTGGACCGAACGACTTCTTTGTCATGCAAAAGTCCACAAAGGAAGATGCGAAGGCACCATCGCTGAAGGCTGTACTGGCGCTAATGAAACTTAGCGGCTGGGATCCGGACGTGTTTTACAAGTTCAGGGATGTGCTCCTGGACCAATCGCCGACTGCAGCTGCTAAGCTGAAACAGGATGTGATGTATGGGATCCCGCTTGTTTGGAAAAACTATTATGCGTTGGATAAAGAGAAGGATGTTGCGTTTGAGATCGGACGACTATACTACGGCTTACACGAATATGACAGAGCTCTAGCCTTCTACACACTGTCCGCCCAGGAAATGGGCAGACATCATGTCACAAGCCACAACATGGGTCTTTGCCACTACAGCAAGAAGCAGCTCGAGTTGGCTGCTACTTGCTTTGAAGAAGCCTATACATTGAATGGGTCATATCAGAAGGCATCCACGTGGCTTCAGCGCGTGCGTAAGGAACTTGGTGTTACTCAAGCTAATTCGGGTGATATCCAGGAGCACCTAGGCGCGGATGATACAGAGATCCAGCCCCAACGAAGCATTTTAACGCAGCAGGTCGTTTTGACTGTGCCTGGTCACGAAAACAGCACCGCAGGTGCTGGTAATGGTCAAGCAACTCTACAACCGAGAAATGAAAGCGAACACAGCACTGCCCATGTCTAAAGCAGGTGTGTCGAGGTACCCTCGCAAGACAGCTACGAGGGTGTCGCACCCTTCTGCATTAAATTGTGCAAGATCATAAACAGAAGCACTGCTACCCTACTAAAAGATTTGATTCGATTTGCTGGCCTGTTGCTGGCATTGATCTCAGCATCAGCACAAAATGCGCTTCCTTCTTTACTACTGTTGCTTCACCTACTTTTGCCGACCTGAGAGTACTCTGATTGACGGATCTGAAGATCGAATAGCTCACAATTTCCTGATCAACTCGAGATCAGTCTTCAGCTGTTTCGTCCTAAGGTTTACACTACCGCACCAATAATTTCTCACTGCTCACTGCACATTGCCGATGGTCCCATTCTCTTGTATTATTTGAGCTGCACAAATGTCGAGGGTGGTGACTTACTTGGGTTGGATCGAGGCAGCATCACCTATGATCTGCCAGGCCAACATCTTGCGATCGTTACCTGTGGAGAAGAACGTATTGCTTGGGCCTGTGGTGATGCGCCGCACAGCATCTTGATGTCCATGATTGACACTGGCGCCTAAAGTTGTCTTGTACGCGAACGATGGCAGCTCTTTCACAGTAATAAGCCCATCCTGTTAGAGCAACAACAACAACAACAAAAACTCCATTAGCTTTCCGTCATAACAAAACATTCCTAACTTGCCCAGCAAGTTACTTACAGCCGAGCCGATGAGAAGAATTGGAGCCTGTGCAGCATCCTGCGTCCCGCACAGAGATGTCACTTGGGAGTCCTGCGATTCCTTGAACAGCTGCTGGAATGGTGGTGCCAGCCCCACACGATAATCTCCGAGTCCAAGCCGCCACTGATGAGGAAGGTTTCGTTGTTGTTCACCCAGAACTCGAGGTCCATGACTGCGTCCGTGTGGCCATGTTCTTCAGCAGATAGCACCTTGACGCACTGGTATGTGGCCAGGTCCCAGAGTCGGATGGTCGTATCCACGGACGCAGACGCTAAAATGGGTGCGCCGCCCATTGTAAATGTTTTCAATCTCGTAATGCCACGGACGTGTCCCTCCATAACACCACGGCACTTGAATTGGTTGGACGCTGCGTCCAGTTGCCAGTAGCGAATAGAGCCATCAGCGCTGCCGCTAAACAGCGTCGCATTTCCCGTGGGGTCCGTAGCCACAGCCAACGCCTGCACATTCATCGTGTGCGCAAAGGGCATCATCTCCGACGCCGAGAACTCGAAAGGTGGAGCTTGTGCGTTCTCGAGATTCCAGCCACGGATCATCCCTACGGACACTTTCGGATTGGGAGGGAAGTGGCCTTCAAAGCCTGCGAAGAGGAAGGGCCCACAGAGCACGAGTGCCATCACTCCCTCGCTATTGTGACTCTTGTTGCCATTGCCTCCTCCTCTGCCTCCGTTGCCAGAGGCCGGGGGCACCGCCTCCTGCACGCCGATCGTGGTGATCTCCTGCCACGTCGCGCAGTCCCAGAGCTTGATACTGGCGTCCGCTGAGCACGTGAACAGCTGCTGACGCTCCGCCCACATGGCCACGTCCTTGATCGCTCCGCTGTGGCCCCGCGTCTCCCCAATCGTCTTGACGAAGTGCGGGTAGCGACACGGCCGCCCGCTCTGTCCGTACTCGCACTTGCCGCCGTTCATGAAGTTCCTGCACACTTCGCTGCCCAGTCCAGAGCTGTTGAAGCCGCGGCCGCCGCCATAGCTGCCTCGCCCGCGTCCTCGTCCGCGACTGCGACCGCCGAAACCTCCCCGTCGGTTGTTGTTGTAGCTCATCTCGGTCTCGGCCTGGGTTTATAGTCAAAGTGCGTGGCTGTACATTGGCTTGCCGCTCAGACGACGTTCAGACGACATTCAGACAACCTCCTCAAAGTGGAAGCAAAAGTATCTGTTCCAAAGGAAAGTGTAGCAAAGTGGAGAAGTTTTATGCTAATCGTCTTAAAAGTTGAGTGTGCGTCGCACAGGTAGCGTCGGTCTCAGTAGCTCTCGGATGTCACGCATGGCTCGGTAGGCGGCGATTACGTCGTGGTGCAAAACTCCTTGCGAGCCAATCTCCTCCATGCGGCTCACAGCCGCAGTGACGATGTCCATGCATTCCTCATACGCAATCGCGACCGAGAGAGTCGGAGACGCAGTGGCGAGCATCTCCATGTTCTCTGCAGCAGAAATAATCGCACGAGAGCAAGACTCGAACGTCGGCAGTCGGTCTTTTTCGTCCCTTTCGTCTTCGTCTTCGCTCTCAGACGCCCAGGTGATGGTCGATCCGCCATTGCTGGACAAAGCAGAGGATACTGTCGAGTGTCGTTCGGCTCTCGGTGCTGTGGCTGGTGCGTCGGTTCTAGGGGTGGCGGTGCTTCTGAAAGGTGTGGAGGTCATGATGTCACGTCGGGAAGGTCAACGATGCACTTGTGAGAAGAAACTAAGATGGAAAAAGGGCGACGACACAAACAGAATCGGAAGAAGATGAGGTACGTCTAGAAAGTGATGGCAATCATTGTCTTCGGTCTTGATTCTTTTTGTCAGCCGTGATTCTAGGGGCGATCTTGAAGCGACACAATCCAAAAGATCTGCGTGACCAAGTCGAGTGTGATGGACGCGTCCTGCTACTCTGTCGAGCTGCTCAAGGGTGCCTACGGTCTTGGCATTTACTTTGCAGCGTCAACCGATGCCACCCATGCTCTTGTAGACACGCGAGTTCCATTCTACCGTCTCCCATCGGGGGCTCTCGCTCCAGGGAGGCCAGTGGAGTTATCGCGTCCGGCGACATTCTGCTCTCAGTGAACGACTGCGACGTGACTGCTTTGCGCTTCCCGCAGATCGTGGAGCAGCTTCGTCAAGTGCCTCGAGGACCAGTGACGTTGGTGTTTCAGCGCCAAGCTTTAAAGCCTGAGGCCCCTCCGGAGACGCAGGTGGAAGCTACTCAAGAAGTTGAGAGTAACCAGAACGAACAGGCACCACTGCGTGATGCAGAGGTTGGAGAGGAGAAGACTCGGTCCAAGGGCTGGACGATGTTTCAGCGGTTGGGTTCTAGCGCAGCTGCCGTTGGAACAGCAGTGCCACCGAGTTCGACACCGACTGAGACGTCAGAGCTGCAGGAGATGGAAGGGAAACTGCGTGAGCTGGAGGAGACGCTCTCGAGAGAGCAAAAGTGTCGATTTCTAGCGGAACGCAAGAACGTGCTGTATCGCAATGAATTGCTGCGTGTGAGTCAAGAGAACGCGGCGCTGAGGGAGCAATTGGAGCAGCTGAAGCAGGCACAGCAACGTCAAGACGCCTTTGTAATGGATTCGCTGCATCTTGCCATCTAGGCGCAGCGACTAGTAGAATCGGGATCAAATACGGCAAAACTGATGTGGACGTTGACTCTATTTCCGTTGGTGCTGCCAAGGAAGTGCAGGTGGTAGTGCATTCTGCAAACAGCAGTGGGCATGGCCGCGCTTATCGCAACAGGAAATTCGCTTGAGAATGCCTATAGGCATGATAAACTGCAGTGAATGTAGCAAGCGCACATGAAGATACCGACGATGAAGGATTTGGACAGTCATATGTATGCTCCATGCCCTCGGCTATCGATCTGCAGGTTCAAGACAATGGCAATTGCGCTGACCTAGCGCTCAATGTACAGCACTATCTATCTCGAATTGTGGAAGAACTTCATCTCATAAGTGTTTGGAGCTCGAACTTGTTTCCGCGTCAGCTAGAGCAACGTAGGGATCGGCACCAGCAGCAAAATGTATCTAACACAAGCGCTCTCAGCCACGACATGGGGACCAGCAATAATTCATATACTTCTATGGCACGGCTAGGTGTTGTTACTGATATCGAGTTGCTGCGTCGTGATGTGGCGAAGGCACAGCATGAGCTTTTTCAGCGCTGTAACACGCAGATAGCAAACTTGCAGAACGAGGTGAGCGTGGCGGTAAGAAACCAGGATACTCTTTACAATGAACTTTTACAGCTAGTGAATGCCAACGTAAGAGCATGGGGTCAAAATGCACAATCTATTGAAGCACTGGAAAAAGCTCAAGGAGAGAACGACGTGCAGATACGCACCACTAGCATGACGCTCCGTCAAGTGCAGCAAGAAGCTGCGGCGCATCCAACACGAATTGCAGCACTTGAGAAATGTGTAGCCACGTTGACTGCTGCACAGTTCTCACACGAACAGGAACTGCAGGCGCTACAGAGGCAAGTCGAAAGCCACGATGTTGCACACAATGTACAGCTTGAAATTACGCAGCGAACTGCTGAGGATTCTTTGGCCGAATTGCGAGCCGCCAACTCCCAGCTCTCGGCAACAATGCAAGTGGTACGGCTGGAGATGCAGAAGCATTGCGAAGCGCAACGGCGCACGCAGCAGTTACTCAAAGCTTTAGGCTTAGTCGCGGGTAAATCCCAAGGAGTTCGTACCCCGGCATCGCACCCCAAAGACCCTCAACGGCAACTCCAAGAACGGCTCGCCCCCTTGGTGGACACGCTGCATCAAGCTCCCAGATACGAAGTGGTAGGTCGGAGGTTAACTCGAATTCATCCGGTGATTTTCTCGGGTTTGGTAGCTGTGCACCGAAGAGTGCAGGTGCAGCGTCGTCGCCTGACTGCTTCATATACGCAAAAGCTGCGCTGCCCCATCGACACTCAGCCGTCCAGATCAGTACTGCGTCAAGTAAGTCTTCAGCACAATCAATCGGTTCCAGTCGAGGAACAACAGGACTTGCCTCCGCAAATGCGAATCCAGCTGGTAGCTTTGAAACGAAGACCCAGGACGTCATGACCAGCTTGCTGAAGGTTCAGCAATCTGTGATGAGTATGCCATTGGGGCATGAAGAGAACACACGCTCAGGAATAAGGCCGAGTTCCAGGGAGAGTAGCACTGGAGTTGGAGAGCACACCATCCCGGCAGGATCATCACAGGATATCACCCGACAGAGTAGCCTTTCATGCGTTAATTTGAGCATGGAGCATCGGTCTCACTCAACGTGCGAATTGCCAATCAGTACTAAATTGAGGCTTACAACAAGCAGTGCCAGAAACTTGTGAACCGTATCGTGACGTTGCCTAGCTACCACGAAGCACAAGAGATACCAACACGAGCCTTCGAGTTCAAAGATGATCTATAGAGCGCCATTATCACGATTTGTGCCACGAATACCCTTGTCTTCTGCTTTGCAAAAGGATCGATCTCCTCTCCATATCCAACAGCAAAAAGTGGCATTCGGATCAACAGGCGATGGCATTGACAACACTTTTCCAACGCGGAGGTTCGACGTTCGCCTTGCTGCCACTACTTGAGTACGTGCCCAAGTCTTTCACCCAGAGGGCGAATTCCTCCAGATTGCTGCGCAGTCTTACTTCTTGTGTTGGATCTTGGCTTGTGATGTAGTCAATGTAGAAGATATAATCCCTGTTCGATAAACAACATGGGTATGCGTAAGAAAACACGTTTCACAACAACAGCCGGAATGGAGCGTACCAGTGTGTAGTTTGCACTGCAAAGAGAGTTCCGGCAGTAGCGGCGGGACGGCTCTCGATCTTGACAATCATAACGTTCCGTAGTGCAAAGGCCGATACGATTTTGAAGAGTGCTTGTGGTTCATTGGGCACAGCCACGACGATGCTGGACTTGGTGGTGGGTGGTGGTCGTGTGCTGAGGGTGGTGGTGCCTGGAGAAGTACCCAAGGGAAGTGGCAACGCGTCCAGCCGCCCAAGAATCATGTAGCGCGTCTCACTGTTGAGTTCATCTCCGACCCCTTTCTCCAACACAACCAGTCCATGTGCGATGGCTGCTTGTTCACTGGCAATGGCGGCGACATTTTTTCGCCTTCTTGTTTGACAATTTGGCAGGCGCCAGCGCTGTCCCACGTCGCTTGACGCTCAATAATGACTCCACTTACACGTTCCAGTGCGCTGATATAGCTCTCGCAGTGGTCCAGCACTGCTGGATGAGACAACAAGCAGTCGATGTCTCCGATCGTGGCTTCGGGCAGTGCGCAGAGACACAGCTCTTGCACACAGGCCACTTCCCCTACGATCTTGAGGTGGGAAGCTACCAACCTATCCAGAATGCCGTGGAACGTGCCAGAGATGGAGTTCTCCACTGGCAGCACCGCGTACTCCACTTCTCCACGCTCCACTGCGTCCACCACGTGGGTCACTTGGGAGTACCCGACGGTCTCGAACTCGCTTGGAGTCAGCGCCTTGACAGCCTTCAGCTCTTCGAAGGCGTTTCTGGCTGCCACATCGGAGAAAGCTCCTTCTTTGCCTTGGAATCCAATGAGCAAAAAGTCCGTCAGCACTTGGTCCTGCTGGCCTGAAGCTTCGTCCTGAGCCTGAACTTGGTCGTGAGTCTGCACCTGGTCCTGTCTCGGAGCAATGGCTTTCAGTTTCTTCTCTTGGCTCTCATTGGCTGATTCTGCGCGTCTTTTCCTGCCGCCGAAGCAGCCGATGGCCGTCGTCCTGCCCCTGGGAGTCGACGAGCGTTGGGGTGAAGCTCGGAGAGCTGCGCCTCCTTCTCTCGCCAAGACCGGACGCAGTTGCGGTCCACGTTGAAGCGCCGAGCCACAGCACGGAGAGACGCGGTCTTGGACGCCGCCACGATCGCCAGCTTCTCCTCCACAGTGAAGCTGCGCTTCTTCTCGCGCTTGTCAGCACCAGCAGCGTCCGCCATGGTCATTGACTGGGAAGGAAATTGCGCCCCCATGGGCCATAGTTTCGGAGCCTATAGAATAACATATTTTTGGTGTTAGATAGGTGTAGCTGTTTCCGGTGGTTTATTTTTAGCTTCGCACTTCAAGTTGAGACTATAAATAGAACCGCCAGTGACTACCTTTGGCTCCAATCAATCACTGAAGCAGATGACGCTGGAGGCGCTGCCACCGACGACTGCGCGGGGCTTGGACCCTCAGCAGCAGCAGCAGCAGCTGCAGCAGTTTCTGGACCGAGGGCGAGAGCCGCCACGCAAGCGCAATCCGCAGCGAGAGACCAACGACGTGTCCGACATTGCAGGGACCCGACCTCTGCTCAAGAACCACGTCTTCGTCAACAAGCAGCACTTCTACGATGCCCGCGACATCAAAGGGTCCACGAGCATGGAGCTGCACCCGAAGAACTGGCGCGTAGGGAGTGACGATCGCTTCAAGCAGCTGCCCATCGAGGGGACCACGTCGCATCCTGCAGGGTTCCGCACGGAGCGAGTCGTGAACCCTCTGGACCCAAGCTACAAGTTGCCGAGCTTCACTCAGGCCTCACCAGTGCGTTGTTTATTGCTCTTTTGTGCCTTTGGCGCTTTGTTTTGTTTACATTTGAGTGCTTTTATTGCAGGTTGAGCCTAAATTTCTGCGAGACAGCTACAACGTGTCGGATATTGAAGGCACCAGCATGAAAACGCGAGAGATTAAACACCCTCGCGATGCGCTGAAGCTGGTAAGACATGAAGCTTACAGCTGATGAAGGTTTTGGTCTGATGCATGGACGTTTGAAGAATGACATTGCAGGAGCTCAGGCTGGGTGGGTGCCTCAACACAAGCGAGGACTTCGCGAACACCCGCCGCGCGATATCCTCAACGTGAAGGATATCACCAACGGGGACTTCAGGTCCAGCCGTATCACGTGCGTGCGACGGATATCGATTGGCTAGCGTGTACAGGTCGACTGAACTGTGATTCTGTTGATGCGCTTGCTGTTGCAGGGACGTGCTGAACCCTACGTATACTTTCCACGGCGCAATAATTGGAGATGACCCGTTGTCACGACCACTGCCACAGCACCCCAAACGAGACAAACCTTATTTTGCGCTGCGAACAGATGATATTGAGGGTGCAAGTTGCTCCAGCACGGCCACAGCGGTCGTGGCGGGAATCGTCATGGCACAAAGGCGTAACTTTCGCGAAACCAATGTCACAGCCGACATCACTGGCGCCAAGGCTGACACCTTGCAGCACAGCATTCGATCGACCCGACGGGTGGATCCCAATGCTCCGTTGTATTCGGCACTGGATGGCTCGCGAGTGGATTCGAGCGCAATATCTGTAGGCAAGTCCATCGTATTTGCAGACTTCGTTCGTGAGCAGGAGCTACTTGAAGCTGCACATCGACGCGGCGGCGGTGAGGGAAAGCCGTACGTTGTGTGCGGGGTGGGCAACGTAGGGCTTCTAGGCTCTGGCAACAGAGACCGCGAAAAGAAACCACCGGGAGGGAAGCAAACCACTGGCAATGAGACCACCTCACCTCCAAGTACAACTCCTGTACCAGTAGCCAAACAGAAGACCGATCTCACGCCTGCAAGCACTAGTGGGAAATCGGGAAGCAGGCGGTTCAATCCTTCCAATTGTTCGAAGCCTGGATCAGCGTCAGGATCAAGTAGTGGTCGAGTAAACGAAAGTCGTGCGGAACGGCAGCAAGCAGCAGCAAGACAGGAGGACATTCAACTAGTTCGTGAACTGAGCTAACACGTAATTATTTGAAATCAGCGCAACCTGCGTGCACATATCGTAAGCTATGAGTTTGTACAGCGCAAGAAGAACAGTGTGCACGCAACGCAAACAGTGTCAATGAATCACATTACCCCGCTAAAATTCTGCATCTCTGTATGGAAAGTTTAGGTGAGGTCGAACATATCATCATCCGCTGAAGGCGCAGCAGGTTTTGAAGCTGGCTTGGATGCTTCCGCCTTGGGGGCTGGAGCAGCAGCCGCCTCGAACGAATCCGAGTATCCGCCGCCACTAGCTGCTCCGGTTGGGCTCATAGAAAACTCAAGGGAGTCTGGCATAGCAAACTCCAGCTCATCGAAGTCATAGTCCATGCGCGTGTTGCGGTCCGCATGGACCATCGGCGGGGAGGGCGGCAGGTCAGGGGAGCGTGGAGATAAGACGGCGGGTGGGGCGTTGGTCTCTGTTGCTGCAGGCTGCTTTGTGCTATAAGCAAACTCCTCGTGGCCACGCGAGGCGGGGGCCGAGGAAGCGGCTATTGGCTTTCTTTTTCCTCAGTAACGCTGACTTCGCCCAGTGCTGCGGCCAATGCCGCATCGTACTCGCTGTCACGGATATCGGTGCTCGACGCCGTAGGCGCCTCAGAGCGTACATCGTACTCGGAATCCAACGCCGGTGCTTGCGCAGGGGCTCGTGCAGCCGGGGCCCGCGAAGACGGCGCGAACGGATTGCGCTGGGTTGGCGCCGCACGGGTCGATGGTGCGAACGGGTTACGCTGGTTACTAGATGTGTTGCTTCCCCCAGCGGACGGAGCTGGTCGGCGATGCTGAGGCGGCGCTGCCGGGACATCTGCTGCTCCATACACCGACAGTTTGCGGCAGATGCGTCCGATCTGGTTGTCCAGCGCCATAAATCCTGGCTTGCGCACGGTAGCTTGCAAGAGTTCCTCATTCCCCATCTTGAACGCCCGCACAAGATCCTCGGCAAGTGCGCAGTCGTCTGAAGACAAGAAGGAATCGTCCTGCAAACAGCGGGAGTACAGCGCATCGGCAGCTGGCACGTCTCCCGACGCGAGCATCAAGATCACCTGGCTCAAGTTCATCTTGTGCACGTTGTGTCTCTGGTCCATGGCCTCGTAGAGCACCACCATCCGGTCCAGCAGCTTCACTGCCTCGTTGTACCTCGCGTGTTTGACCAAGAAACTCAGCGTCTTCCTGAAGCTCTCGACTGCAAAGTGCGGCTTGTCCTGCGCCTCCAGCAGGTCGCAGGCGCGGTAATAGAGCGGCAGCACGTCGTCCGCATTGGACCCGTGGGTCTCGCAGGCCTGCGCGCCCTTCACCAGAGCGTCTGCCGCTTTGCCGAGCTCCCCATGTCCACGTAGCAGCCGCTGGCGGTCTCGTACGCCTTGCGCGCCTCCGCCGTGCGCTGCTGCGCGCTGGCGGCCCCGGAGCGCTCCGCCTTGAGCTGCTGCAGCGCCGTCTTGGCCACATTCTCCCAGGCTTGCGCTGCGCGGAACGGCGACTGGTTGTGCTGCTGCGCGTCGGCGCAACGGGCGAACGCTTGCTTGCTGGCCTCGAAGTCTCCTCCCAGGCGATACAACTCGCCCGCCTTGTCCAGAAGAGGCGCGGCGCTGAGGTAGTCGGGGGACCCGCGGAAGAACGAGCGCTTGGCCAGCGCCTTGTCCGCCTGCTTGAGCTGCGCCGCGGCCTCCGCGCACTTGCTCTGCTGCAGCGACGACATGGTGACGTTTTGGTCGGGTTGTAAAGCTTGTAAGGCTACTTGGAACCAATTTTTTGCCGATTTTTAAAGTTTGGTATTTTAAAAACGCGGTTTTGAAATCGAAATGGGACCTGCACTCGTACCGGTCCGTGACGTTATCGTGTCCATCAGCCGCCAACTTATGCCTGCTGGCTGTGATGATCCCGGCGCCTCCTCCATTTGCCATTCTCCGCGGGACGACGACCATGTCGTGACCCGGCAAGTACATCGCGAAGGTGGTCGGCTTCAAGCAGCCCTTCAGCGATCCCAACGAATTCCCCCGATGACCGCGGCTTGTACTACGTCGAGTTCACTGCGACGTTCTGCCAAGCGGCCCGCCACATGGGGCTGTCGAGGAACGGGGCAGGTACGCCGACAGCGAGCTCGCAGGCGAGGCGGGCGAGGCCGAAAACGGCGAAGTCCAGAACAGCCTGTGGAATATGGCTCGATGTGACCCGATCGCGCCGATCGTGCGCTCGGCCCCCGACGGCAAGATCTCGCTGCCGAGCTTGGTGGGTTGGCTGCCGCGAGCAGCAGGAGCCGTCGCCAGAGTCGCTCCTGAAGAAGCTCCTCCTCGACTTCAGAGTGACTGCGTCCGAAGGAGAGCTCCCTCGAGACGTGGGCGAGCTGTTGGTCTACGCGCGCGACCGGAGGGAGGACATCGAGAGCAAGCTCTACGAGCTTGTTCTCATCCTCAACGAGCGCGAACTCGACCTTTCGGAAGCGGACGTCACCACGCAACGCGGAGAGATACGCGTGCAGCAGGAAAAGATGGAGGACTTGATGGACGAGATGGCAGCTCAAGCACAGGCCCGCGACACGGCTTCGACGGAGCACGAGCAGATCGTGGCGCGGCGAGCTATCCGCGACGCTACGAGCAAGTTTACCACGGCGCAGGGCGAGGCTTCGACAGCCCAAGCGAATTTAAATGCAGGGAAGCGCTTCCTCGTTTCTCTCCGAAAAGCAGTGGCGCGCGACAAGCGCGTGGAAGCTCAACGCAAGGAAGCTAGCGAAGCGACGACGAGGAGCGTGAATAAGCAGCACCGTCTCGCGAGATCAACGGCGTCGTGGCGCTCGTCTGAGTCGTGATCTTGTAGACGTGCATTACGATTTTGCCTTTAATTGAGTGCCGACACACGCTTGCACTGGGCTCGCACTGGGCCACTTCGCGACTGCGTTCATGGCTTTCGCCAGTATGCACGCTTCAGTGTCCATGTCCAAGGTGCTCCTGTTGACCTCCAACTCCGTCAACACGTTCGGTGCCTTCGACGAATGGAGCAGACGCAAGACCGGACGGTGGTCATATCTCAAATGGGCTCCTGTTAGTTGACCCCTTGCGCGTTCCCAGTGCTTGGGGGTGGCCTACTCGATGGTCTCTTTCCGAGAGCATCCGACTCTGAAGGAAGGAGCGGATGCAGCTTTCGCGGGATACATCGGTACGCTCGTCGCGGACGCTCTTGGAGTTGATATCGTGGTGTACGGAATACGCGGTCATCCGAGTGTCCCGAGTCCTGACCTCAGTGTATTTCCAGCCATCGGTGCGTTTGGCAGTTTGGCAGTCTTTCACTCGGCTACGGCGCTAGCTGTATTCCAACACGGGTCTCACGTGGCTGGGCTTTAAGCCTAACGGGGATCGGCATATCTTGCCATGTAGGTGCACATTACCATCTCGTCATCGGTACTACGCAACCCAGCTTTCTACATTGATGAACACAATGCTGAGCGCTTGGTACTGGATATATACAAAGGGAACTTGAGCGGCCTCGACAACCCAGATATGTGTATCAGGAAGCTGGGACGCCTGTGGATGGACTTGAAGAGTAAGTTAGGGCGAGATTCCACAGACCAGTATTTCGTCTGTATGTCGTTTAAAGACGCTGCTCGAGAGAGGGGCAATTGGGGGAAACCAGTCCAACGACACCCATGAAAGCGGAAGCAGCAGAGTACTGCGGTACCAACGCCACTAAGTATATTATTGCATTTTTCAAGATCATTTCTCCGACTTCGCTGACTTCGTGGGCTCGCGGACAACTGCATTATTCTCTTGCCAACGATTTTCTACCTTGTCAAGACCTGGGAGCACGTTACGCTTCATTTGGTCGGTGAGTGATCCCAGCTCTGCTTTCGACGCTTAACAACGACGACAAAAGTATCGCTAGCGCCTAGCAACGCTGCTGAGTTGATCCACAAATTATCCTAAAACTCAACAGCTACGTACAACAACATGCATTGACGACATATAGCATTGTTCATTACGAGTCTACAATCTTTGGCTGTTCGTATTCACGAAGTACTCATCGCAGTACTCTACGTCCGAGTCAGATAGAGCAAATAGAGTCTTACCAAGTGTGTAGGTCGAATAATGCCCAAGAAGAAAGCGCGTGACAAGAACGATGTCAGCAGGGATTCTTTCATAAAAGCGATTCGAAGGGTAATCCATTACCGATACAAACGACGAATATTACACCCACTTTCATCTCCTTAGTGCACACATCCGCGTCAGACAAGCCTCAATACAATGTATGATTAAGCTGCAAAAGACGATCATCTTCGACCGCTGAATTAACAAACAGGCAATAGTGCTATGGCCGAGCAATATCATCCTTGCCCCCACATGCATCCACACCGCAAACTTTGAACTTACCATGCTGGTCTTACGTGTCGACGGGTGACGTCAATGAACCGTGCAAATCCCATAATCCTACATTCGGAACGAGACGAGTCGAGGCCGTCCATTTTGAAACTGAAGCACAGTGTCCATCTGCTGAAGCATCTCCGCAAAACTGAAGTCTAAACATTAGTCGCCAGTCATGTTTGGACGAGATTCACTCCATAGTTCACACAAGGTAAACTACAGTCGCCACGGCAGCCCAAAGACTTCAAATAAAAGTCTAATCGAAATTCACCTCTGATGTTTAGACGAGATATTGAAGCTCAATGGCTCCGTTGCAGTGTTGAGCGTTGAAGTTCCATTTGACAGCGCTCGGCTCTGGCTTTGGCCTCCAGTATTCGGACAGACTCAACTGAGCGTGCCGGGAACGGCCAGCTTGGCTTACCGAGCGTTCCGCCGCACCAAAGGCGAATCAGCCAGCCCTGGCGCTGCCAGCCTGGCAGACGACGGCCTCCGAGGGAGCGAAGACGGTCCGAGCGTTGTGAATGCAATCGTAGGAAACGCACGGCAGCAGAAGACGACACGGCACGACTTTGCCCACGACCGCCGACATTTATGCAAAGTGAAAATACAGCGCTTTCGTGTAAGGTAAAAACTGATGAGTGCTAGAGCATTATGAGTGGCCAAACCCAACACTTTATGAGACTGCCTCAAAAAGTTAACGATGGCTCATCCCCACCGTGATAACGGGTGGTCCATACTGTTTGGATGCTACGAAATCCGGGCCTTTGCATCCAATCGTCGATATCATTGGCACATTTCGAGCGTCCATCACCATAAAACATGGTCCCCGCCTCACTGTCCATGCACCGGAAATGTACTTTGCATGTTTCCGTATTCTGTGAGATCCAGCGCGAGCAGTTCGTCCAAACTTTTTAGCGGCATGATCATGCACCGGTGAGAGCTTCTGGTGCTCTTCATAGGCCGTGCACTCGTGTCACGTAGTACGAGCGTGTGAATCCTGTTGGTCGATGATTCTGGCAAGAACATTTTCTGGCAGTGCCTTTCCGTCCTCTTTTGTCAGGGATACGGATCTCTCAGCGCGGTCAGCGCCAAAGCCAGCCCGTTCTGCTGTTGCAGGGCGTCACTTTTAATTTGGCTGCGATTGACACAGCCTCGACCCAACACGCACAGCTCCTCTTCAACTACCGGTAACAGGCCACCGACAATATGGCCAAGGGACCGTTCCTCACCTTCGAGGATTGCAAAATGGCGTTCAGCCTCTTCACCTGCATGTGCGGCGTCGGCACTCTAAGTATGCCCGCCAACTTCGCCCGAGCTGGCATGGTGCTCGGTTTCTTCGCAGCAGCTTTCATGGGCCTCGCCAACATTTACGCATCGGTGTCAATGTCCAAGGTGCTTCTGCTAGCCCCCAACTCCGTCAAGACCTTCGGTGACCTCGGTGAATGGGCCATGGGCAAGACCGGCCGCTGGTTGTGCGTTGTGTCTCAAATGGGCTCCTGCCTGTTGATGCCCTGCGTGTTTCTGGTGCTAGGCGGTGGACTCCTCGATGGTCTCTTCCCCGGAGCTTTCAGCACCACCACTTGGATCATCCTGATGACGATCACGGTGTTGCCGCTGTCTCTAGTGCCGACTCTCAAGGAAGGAGCCGGCGCCGCTTTCGCGGCTTGCATGGGCACGATTATTGCTGACATCATTGGCGTGGGCATCATCTTGCACGGAATGCGTGGACACCCGAGCGTGCCCAGCCCCGACCTCGAATTGTCTCAAGTCGCGGGTGCCTTCGGCAGTCTCGCAATGGGTTTCGGAGCCGGCATCGTCCTGTCGGACCTGCAGCGCCAACACAGTGAACCCAGCCGTATGCCGCGTGTCGTCGTCGTTACCATGGTCTTTATCATGTTCATGCTGATGGCTCTAGGCTTTGCTCCGTACTCGGCCATCGGCTGCCAGGTCTCCGGAAACCTTCTCTACGTCATCTACCCGGACGCGTCCTCCGGCCTCACAGAGCTCGGATTTGCGCCTGACTGGGGCATGGTTGTGCTTGCGTACCTTGCCATGCAGATGCACATTACTATCGCTTTTTCGGTTCTCATCAACCCTGCCTTCTTCATTGCTGAGCGTTTGGTGCTGGGCATGCACGCGAAAAATCTGATGACATCGAGAACGGTACGGGCTACCAGGAGGCTGGCACGCCCGCGGCTCCTGCGGACAACGACAAGCACGATATCGCACGCCTCAGCATCATGTCGGACCGCATTTCGAAAGCTTCGTCGGTGCCAGACGTTCTGAATGAGAACCACACTAACCACAACCACGAGGCTGAAGTTGCAGAGTACCAGGGCGCCAACGCTATCAAGTACGTTGTGCTGCGAATGACTATCATCGTTATCCTGGTCGTATTATCGATCATTTTCAAGGACCACTTCTCGGATTTCGTCGACTTCGTCGGAGCGTCCGCCATCACGGCCAACTGCGTCATCCTACCTATCATTTTTTACCTTGTCAAGACGTGGGAGAAGGTACCTGTGTACGAACGTATCGGGGCTGGCACTGTGCTTATTGTGTGCACTGTTCTCGGATGCTACTCGACGTACACGGCTGGCAAAAACCTGTTTTTCCCGTCGGAATCGGACACGATCTTCCCGTACTGCGACGAGGAGTTCGAGAACACGGTGTACTACAACTACACGGCTGTGCATGAGCCTTAAGCAAGCTGATCTGGGTAGTGTGTGGCTTCACTATTTGTATACATAAATTCGGGTTCCAAGGAGAACGGAGAATCAATTGAACGTATCGGTACGACTTTACGTTTGAATTTACCCTTGCAATTTTCTCGCAGTCTACACACTTGCACACTGCAACCAAACCTATCGTCTTCAACGATAACCAGTACACACACTCAACATAACACCGCTACAGCTACTGCAAATACACGCAGTGCGGGCAAATTAATCGTAAATTCATGCCCAGCGCGCACACACCGAAACTCGGGTACGCTTTCCATTTGCTCTTCCTTAGTATCGTCGGCCTTTTATTGCAGATGCTGTTTGTCTGTGCTTCGAATTGCATCAGTTGGGTACCGCACTTCCGCTAAAATGCTCATCCAGTGCTGCTGGCAGCAACAAGTTCGCGGTGGTCGAGAGATGACGCCCGTCTCATGTTCATTGCCGCGTCTCATGCGATCTGTGGCGCCCAGACTTTGGGTCGGTCCGAGCTACGATCCGTATTGCCGGTGCCGGAGTTGTGGCATTGTGCAGACACACGGACAGGAATCCTTTCGTCAGAGTCTCGTCGCTGGCCGTGGCAGCATGAGTGGACGAGAACGCCACAGTTGTGGTCTCGCTACGAAACCAACAATTCTTCTTCAAGTGCTTGCTACCGCTCGCTACCAGTTTGCATTTAGTGATCTGCCTCAAAAGCATCACTCTAAAAGCCCTCGGGAACCATGGCTAAGGAGCCTTTCTTCACTGTCGAAGACATCAAGGCGTCGTTCAACCTGTTCTGCTGCGTCTGTGGTGTCGGAACACTCGGCATGCCTGGGAACTACGCGCGTGCTGGACCAGTATACGCCACGATCGCTATGGTCTTTATGGCATTCGCCAACATCTACTCTTCAATCGCAATGTCCAAGGTGATGCTGCTGGCCCCCAACTCCGTCAAGACTTTTGGTGACCTCGGTGAATGGGCAATGGGCCGGACCGGACGCTGGCTGTGCGTGGTCTCGCAAATGGCGTCTTGCCTGCTTATCCCGTGCGTGTTCTTGGTACTTGGCGGCGGACTGCTGGATGGACTTTTCCCAGGAGCTTTCGACCCCACTGTTTGGTCCATCCTGATGGCTACGATGGTGCTGCCGCTATGCCTCGTCCCCACCCTCGAGGAAGGAGCCGGGACGGCATTGGCGGGATGTATCGGCACACTAGTTGCAGATGCGATCGGAGTAGCGGTTGTGATGCACGGTATGCGTGGCCACCCGAGCATCCCGAAGACCGACGTTACAATCTCTCAGGTGGCAGGAACTTTCGGCAACCTTGCCCTGAGCTACGGCGCTGGCACTATCATCCCCGATCTACAGCGGCAACACAGCGATCCACACCGCATGCCCCGTATCATCACTGTCACTCTGGTTATTATCTCGATCCTGTTTTTCATGCTGTCCATTGCGGGCTACGTGTCCGTGGGTTGCCAGGGTGCAGGCAATCTGTTGTACACGATCTATCCGGACTCAGCGACGGGGCTAACGTCGCTGGGATTTGCGCCGCATTGGGGCGCCGTTGTGCTGGCTTACCTGTTCATGCAGTTGCACACGACCACTGCGTTCTCGGTGCTGCTGCAACCAGCGTTTTACATGGCTGAGTGTGCTGTTCTGGGCATGCACAAGAAGAGCCCAGAAGATGTTGAGAGCGGCTTGAACTACGTCGAAGGTGCAAGTCCCGCAGACGAATTCGCGAAGCAAATCGGTGCAAAGACTCCCATCGCCGTCGATGACAATGAGCGGCATCATGACCGCGAAGTGGAAGCTGCTGAGTACCGAGGTGCGAACATGATCAAGTATATTGCAGTGCGTATCTGCATCGTCGTGTTGCTGGTGGTGATGGCAATCGTCTTCCAGGATCATTTCTCGGACTTTGCTGACTTTGCCGGCGCTTCGTCTTTGACGACCAGCTGCATCCTCTTACCGATTGCCTTCTACGTCGTCAAGGCGTGGGGCACAATCCCTCCAGTAGAGAGGGTGGCGGCCATCGTCGTGTTTATTGTTTGCTTCATTTTCGGTTGCTACTCTACATACACGGCAGGGAAGAAACTATTCGCCCCGTCAGACTCCAGCGTGCAGTTCCCGTACTGTGAGGACGAGTTCAAGAACACAGTGTACTACAACTACACAGCAGTGCACGAATCCTAGGTTGTCTTGTAGATAAATATGAAGCATCCGTGCCATAATACGTTTGGATGGCGTTGTCCGCATCCGATTTCAATGTCTTCGTGGATACAGGTCATCAAGTGTCGCGGCACCGACTTACTCACCATGACGCTCTGCAAATCTTGAAAGCGACCTTCAACTTGAAGGTCGCTTGATTTTGTTGAAGGCTTCAACCTACCTCTTCTGATCAGCCTTGCTACAACAGAGGTGGTCGAACTCAAACAATGTTCATTTGTACATTTATGGGTGCCATTGGCATATTTCACTACCGGTAGCCAGCAGCCTAAGACTCGTGCGCAGCGGTGTAGTTGTAGTACACAGTGTTCTCGTACTTGGCCGAGCAGAACGGGAACTCTGCATCGTTCTCCGTCGGAGCAAAAGTGCCTTTCCGGTGGTGTAGGTGACGTAGCATCCAAGGACGAAGCACACGACGACTACCACAATAGCAGCAACCTTCTCGTACGCTGGGACCCGCTCCCATGACTTGATCAGGTAAAAGACGATCGGCAGGAGGATGCAGTTCATGGTGATGCACGAGGCACCCACAAAGTCGGCGAACTCGGAGAAGTGGTCCTGGAAGATAATCGACAGCACCACCAAAATCACGACGATGAAAACGCGTAGCAGGATGTACTTGATCATGTTCGCGCCTTGGTATTCCGCTGCTTCCTCTTCAGCGTTGTCCTTGTGCACGTTCTCAGCATCAGCGACTGACACATACGACATTTTGGAGCTACGACGCACCGAGTTGGTGTTCGGGAACGCGTTTGATTCCTTCGCATGTGCGTCCGACTCCTTCGCAAGGAGATCGGCTGGGGTGGATGACTCCTCAAAGCCGAAGCCATTCTCAATATCGTCGGTCTTCTTCTTGTGCATGCCTAGGAAGATGCGCTCAGAGATGTAGAAGGCCGGGTTCAGGATCACGGAGAACGCGATGGTGATGTGGAGCTGCATGAACAGGTAGGCCAGCACCACAATGCCCCAGTTCGGCTTGAAACCCAGCGAGGTGAGACCCGTTTCGTGGTCCGGGTAGATCGTAAACAACAAGTTACCCGAGATCTGGCATCCCACAGCCGAGTAAGCAGTACTCGACAAGATGAGGAACAGAACCGAAACAAAAGCCACCGTGACACCGACAACACGCGGCATACGAGTCGGGTTGCTGTGCTGACGCTGAAGGTCTGGAATAACAATACCAGCTCCGTAGGCGAGCGATAGGTTGCCGAACACGCCAGCAACTTGAGAGAATTTGAGTTCCGGGAACGGGACGCTGGGGTGGCCACGCATGCCGTGCATCACGACTGCCACGCCAATGATATCAGCGATGATCGTCCCCATGCATCCGGCGAAAGCGGCACCCGAGCCTTCCTTGAGGGTGGGCACAAGGCACACTGGTAGCACCATGAGGGCCATGAGGATGGTCCATGTGGTGGCACTGAATGCGTTGGGGAAGAGTCCATCGAGCAGCGAGCCGCCAAGCACCAGGAACACGCACGGGATCAGCAGGCAAGAGCCCATTTGCGAGATGATGCACAACCAGCGACCGGTCTGCCCCATACTCCATTCCCCGAGGTCGCCGAACGTCTTGACTGACTTGGGGGCTAGTAGAATAACCTTGGACATGGTAATTGACGAGTAGATGTTGGCGAAAGCCATGAAGGCCATTGCGATGATGGCGATCACGGGCCCAGCTCGAGCGAAGTTGCCAGGCATACCAAGCGTGCCAATGCCGTAAATGCAGCAGAAGAGATTGAACGCCGTCTTGCAGTCCTCGAACGTGAGGAACGGTCCCTTGGTCATGGTGAAGTGTCGAACGGGAGCAGTCTGGACTGGAGTGTCCTGCGTCGAAGGAGGCGAATTTGAGAATGTAAAGTTCGATGCGAATTTGGACGGAAGCTTCGATGTCGAAGTGGAGCGCCGGGATGTTCACAAAGACGTCGCTACATGCAGTGCGGAGCTCGTCAAACCAGATGGACCGCTCTCTAGCCACCTTTGCGGGATAATTAAACGACCTGCTGGTGTGCAAAGTGCCGGTCTCACTGCGCGAATTGAAGTGTTTCGGCTCCTTATGCGGTGTGAGCCAGGCCCTCATGGCTTCAAGGCTGCTAAAGGAACCGGCTCAACGGAATTTCGACTACAGTTAGTTGAGGCGGGGCGGACAGATACATGATGTGCTGTTCACTCCAGAGAACAAGCAAGTGAATTGTCACTTTCACCGCTTGGCAAAGTCGGATGGCATCAGGTCAACTTGAGCTCATGTTCGTTTGAAGTTGAAGCGGTTCACTCGTCTAATCCGCTACAGCGAAAGGTGTTTAGACTAAAGCTGTCGACGCCCGCAGTAAGTAGACCACACACCGCTTCCGGGTTGTGCAGCACATCGTCAAGCTCTCGCGATGGAAAAGCGCTGAAGCTGAATTTTTACGATGATGTGCTTACATCTGGAGTCAACTTGGAAAGCACATGGCTTTCTCGAGATTGACACCGTTCGAGAGACCCCACAAGCCTACCAACTCTACTGTAGATCCACAGCACACATTGTTTCGACGCTAAAGCGGTGGAGGCATGGAGTGGTCTCGGCTCTCTCTTCAATCTACAACAACTCGATTGGTGCTTTCGTACATCTGCCTGTGTAGATTTAGTTCCATCTGCCCCCAACAACTGCCGTGTTCAGGAGGAAGAACGTGAGCGCCTCCGATTTGCGTCCTGATGTATCCGTATCTCTTGAGAACGCACAGTGCAGAGCACTTCAATGTCATCAGCACTTCTATCAGTACTCGCTGCATGGGTGAAGTATTGTCCAGAGCAATCGACATGGCTTAGTTATCGACATGGTTTAGTTGTCTAGCTAGAACTTTCAGCTATCCGTTGAGGACACAAAATACCTGTACGTTTCAGCCCATCGGATGGTTCGCTTTATATAACTAAGCTTTCAATCTCACAGCCTCAATTCGCATGACCACAAGACACAGCTTCATCAGCCATGAGTATGATCAGCGGATACCTGGTGAAGCGGGTGGAGACTAGCAGCGAGTCCGTTAGTGGACGGTCACTCGCCAGCTTTTCTGTTGGTCGGCGGTCGATCGACCAAGCGCTGGATGCTTTTTCCATCGCAAACCGAACAAAACCTTTGTTGGACGACGATGTCACGGACGCTTTCGACCCCAATACACTTTTTTTCAGGCCTGGGAACATCTTTTGCTATTTGGCGTGTTCTACCACGGATTCACACTGCCGTATTTATTGACGTTTCAACCCCAAGCAGTGAACTCAACTGGCCCAATATTCGTGCTGGCGATCATTGCCGAGTGCATTTTTGCCGTCGATTTCTACGTACAAGCGCACAAAGGTTACTATTCGGACGGCAATCTCATTCGAGACAAGAAACTGACGCGGCGAAGATACTTTCGTTCTCACCAATTTGCAATGGACGTCGTGGCGATTTTACCGACTCAAATGCTGGTCATGTACGATGACTACTTGGTGGTGAAGATATCGTTGCTAAAGTATTTACGATTTTGTCGACTCCCTCAAATTGTGTCGAGTCTTGACGCCCTCTACGCGAAGCATTTCGTCTTCCTCAAGTTACTTAAGGTGCTAGTGTCCATGGTGTATCTGGCGCATATTTTGGCGTGTGTGCGCTACAGTTTTGGTTACAATGAGGATCATCACAATCACTGGTTGCCTCCTAGTGAAGAACACCACCATCCACTCCACACTCGATACTTGGGTGCGTTGTTTTGGAGTGTCGGAATCATGACTGGTCTTTTTGAAGGCGAACTACCTCTCCACAGTAGCGAGTTTCTCTTCACAACACTGGTAGCTTTATGTGGATTCTCGATGTTCACGACGCTCGTCGCGACGATCTTCGTGATCTCCAAGTGCGAAAGCGGCCAAACAGAAGCTGTTGAGGCAAGAATTAATCAGCTTGCATACCTCCTCTCGTTTCACAGAGTACCAGAAAGTCAGCAGGTTCAAGCCATTGAGTATTTAAGGGTTCGTACGCACACTCCATACCCCCTTCTTCTACGTATCAAGCTCTAACACCAGCTCTCGCTTCGTTGCTTTCTTACAGCGATACTACACGGACGAAGAGTCGAATGACCGTGAGGCCGCAAAACTCCTTTGTCGGTCGCTGGCGAACGACATCCAAGTGGAACTTCTGGAGGCGACATTTGCTCAAATACCAATCTTTGAAGGTTGTAGCGACAGATTTATTGTTGCCATGACAAGCCTGCTGGAAATGATCGCAGTGCCTGCTCAAACCACACTTTTCTCGATAGGTGACGCAGGAGATGCCATGTACATTGTTCATTCGGGTGTCCTTGCAGTTATCATCAGATCAGTCACAGTACGTGAGATCCGCAAAGGCGCTTGCTTTGGGGAGCTGTCGGTGTTTTCATCAATACGACGAACAGCGACGGTTGTGTCGACAACGTACGCGATCCTGTACAAATTGTCACGCTTCCATTGCGAGCGTGTGCTTGCCGGGTATCCAACTTGTGCGGCACAAATCGCAGAACACGTAGACAAGGCTGTCCTTCAAGTTCGCAAAGATGCCAGCAATTATGATACGAACCCTGCTGTCATGAGCGATGCCATCAGCAGCATCAAAACGACAGGGCGAAGTGGTTCGTTATCGGCAGGATTGGCTGCTGGGACGTCAGCGCTCACGAATACTTTAATGCGAATGAGAACATCAAATGGAGATTTAAGTGTGAGGTCATCTACAACAGCAAGGAGAGGCACCGCAGAGGCACCGCCAGCGAAAAAGCGAAGTATCGTGATACCCTCACTCCTTGACTCGACGAATTCGCAGTTGGTATCTAGAAATCTTAGCAACGCTAGAAACCAAGACAATCCGATCAAACCACCAACCGGCCCTCGGCTACGGAAAAAACGCGGCCTATTACGGTTCCTGCTGCCGAGAACGTGCATTAATCACCACTCGCGAGTGCGTTTGTGGTGGCTGGTGCTACTTCAATTAACGCTCTGCTACCACTGGCTCATGATTCCGAGTCAAGTCGTTTTTCCGCTTTGGCAGCAACCATTGTGGACCATTCAAGCTATTGACACGCTGTTTGGCGTTGGCTTGTACCTCGACATCGTGTTGAACTTTAGCTTATCGTTTACAGTCAATTCTGAGAACATCATGGATCCAACACGCAGCGCAAAGCGGTATTTGGAGGGTGGGTTTCTCTTCGATCTGCTTTGTGCGCTTCCGTACGAATACTTGAACATGTCGACGTATGGCCTACTGCGCTTGCCGCGCCTCCTGCGAGCTGCTCTCGTGAAAAAGCATATGGATGAGCTGGAGCATTTCATTGTTTTCAACACAAGGAAGCAGCTCTTGTTGCTTGGCGTATTGCTGTTCATGATGTTTCATGTGGTAGCGTGCATTCATTTCGGCATTTCGTACATCGAAGGTTTTAATCCGCTTGAAGAAGAAGCGTGGATTTCCTCCATCAAACTTTGCCTGCGCAGATTGAACTCCACACACCTCGAGAATTGCAACGGAACGATCTTTGACGAAGACGCAGACCGGAGCGACTTGGAAAGTATAAGCGCGTTGGAGTATGCTCGTTCGTTGTACTATGCTGTGGGGTTCTCGGTTCTCCTGGAAAAAGCGTGGAGCCCGTCACCGATGTGCAGTTAACAGCAGCGCTTCTTCTCATGTTGAGTGGGTTTCTGATCACGGCGATTGTGGTCGACAACGTACAGAAACGATTTACAGCTTCTGCGTTCGAGCAAAAGGAGTTTTTCGCTGTCAGCACTCAGATTCAGCTTTTCCTACGACGACAGAATGCTCCGTTAGCCATCCACCACCGCGTCAAGTCATTTCTTGACTACTGGTGGTCCTCACATCGCGGTGCAATCATTGGGGAGCTGCTTGCTGATCTTCCGAGACCGATTCGGTTAGATGTACTGCGAAGTATTTGTTTGCCTGTATTACAGACGTTGGCGCTACTGCAAGGTGTGCGGACGGTGCGAGATCAACTAGAAGAAGTCATGGTAGAGAACGCCAAATTCATTCTCTACGGCCAAGGCGAGATCGTTTACCGCCATGGCGACTACGTCACTGGGATGTTTTTCCTTCTCGAAGGGGAGGTGTGTCTCGTGACTGCAGGAGGGCCAGCACGAGAAGTTCCTCGTGGAGGATATTTTGGCACAGCAGCACTCACACAACAGGAACGAGGAGAAGGCTATACAGAGCATGTGAGCGCCAACAGTGGTTGTATTCTGCTGTTTGTTTCACGCGACCAACTCCACGCAATGGAACTCATTTTTCCAGCGCTCAAAGTGGAACTACTTACACTTGAGCGACGACTGCTAAATAACAAATTGGCGAAGTCAGCCGTGAACAAAGAGGTAGGTCGGCGGATTCGGAGGCAGTCGACAGTGGTGTTTTTGCGCAATGCAATTTTTGGGTCGTTGCCAAGAACACACAATGCCGTGTACGACCCAGATTCAGCGTTCATACTTGCCTGGGAGACGTGGGTCTTGCTTGTCATGACTGTCCAGTGGATATTAGTCATGTTTCAAGCATGCTTCCCGCTAGAAGGGCAACACGAGACTGCGGACGCGCTGATGTTGTTTTTGGAGGCGTCATTCATAGTGGATATGTACATCCGATCGCGCCTCGGCTTTTACGAGTACGGAAACAAAATGATGAATCCTCAGCGTATTCGACATGCGTTCTTCAGATCGGGGACGTTTGCCTTGGATATCGTGGCGCTGCTGCCATTTTATCTCATCAATTGGAGCGTGCCTGAGCACGAACGCTGGGACCTACTCAATGTGAACAAACTCGTACGCTTATTCAAAGTACCGCGGCAGCTTCACGGGCTGGAAACAAGATATCTGAAGCGCACCACAGAACTGCGGTTGTTCAAGTTGTTGTACTACACGTTCATGCTGTCACACATGCTTGGGTGCATCTGGTTCAACTTCGCGTCGAAGGTGGCGGTGCCAAACTTTTCTAGCACGGTGTTGCCTGTCACCAAGAAGACAGCATTTGGTGAGAATCACTGGCTTCCACACAAGCATTTGGAGCACGGATCGCACGTCCTCCAGTACATGGCCTCGCTCTACTGGTCTTTTGGGCTAATGTCAGCCTCGAGCGAGCCGGAATTCCCAAGACCACAGCACAGTGCTTTTTCAGCGTTATCACCATGTCCACAGGTTTCTTCCTGTTTGCGTACGTGATCGGCAATTTCACCGACATTATTGAGCTCACTAGCTCCGAGACCAGAGAATTCAACGCCAAAATGGGAGCTGTGCGCCAAATGCTCAATCATTTTCAGTTGCCTGAAGCGCTTCAGGAACGACTGAAAACATATTACCTCTTCAAACGGTTCCACACCATTACGCAGGAGCACCTTCTAGTGCATTGCTTGCCGCCGTCATTGCTTACAGATATTCGCCTCGTACATCTTAAACGGATGATCGAGAAAGTGGAGTTCTTGAGCGGCATGGAGGGATCTGTCACGCGGATGTTGGTATCGCAATTCACGCAGGTACTTATCTCCCGAGGCGAATTTGTTTGTAAGATGGGTGAAGCGAGCAGCGATATGTATTTCGTCTTTACAGGAGTGCTTGACATTCTCTTACCCCTTGGAGTAGAGAGCACTGGGGCTGGTGTAGATGGTTCCTCTCGAAAAGTTTCAGGCAAAAAGGTGATTCCAAAGAATGGGACACCCACCAAGCTTTGGCGTCTTGGAATTCGAGGTGCGTCAAGCCGCGCGTCTATCCAGCAAAAGAGCGTCATTGAGAACCTCCGGAAAGTGAACGAGATCTCTGCCGGCAGCTACTTTGGAGAGAACGGACTGTTCACTCATGGACGACGAAATGCCTACGTTAAGGCGCAGACATCCTGCATCTTGTACAAATTGTCTCGCGAGTCACTAGAACTCGTATTTGACCGCTACCCCCAGTGGAAGGAGAAGGTGATGCGGATCGTAAACATCCATCGCGAGCAAACACGGTTAACTGAAATGACACGCGACGAGCAGCGTCGCGGGACGGATGCTACAACAGGTTTAATGTTGTCGCGCGCAGACATTATGAACCAGCGGGCCGAGAATATCAAAGAGGAGCTTCAGCATGTGCGCTTGCAGAACGCTGAGAGCGACCGCATTCTTTCTTCAAAAGCGCCGGTAAAGCTGTGCTGCACTGGTTGCATCAATTCGTCCTCACTCCGCTCCACCACCTCGCGGAGGGTACTGAGGTGCAGAGCAGCTTCCATTTATTTTGGCTGCGGTTCATGGTGGTTTGCATTCTGTACGTTTCCATCTTGATACCTTACCAGCTCGCAATGGATGATCTTGACCGTGTCACTCCTGTAGCAATTTTAGCAAGAGTTTGCGGGCTGATCTGCGAGGTTGTCTTTATCGTAGATATATGGTTCAGCTGGCACGTCAAGGAATCCCCATCCTCGATGGAGTTATACGAGCAAGACTTGCGCACAACGTACAAGAAGGAGAGAATGTTTTGGGATGTCGTTGCTGCCATTCCGTTCTATCGCTTTTTGTCGGAATTTCACCTCCGCCCGTGGTTGAAATTGTTTCGGTGCCTCAAGATTTTCAACGTCGTGAGTTATCTGGACGAGCTCAATCGCCGCAGTGTAGTCTACGAGATCACTCGCTTCTGGTACATTTGTCTGCTCTATCTGCTCATGATCTACTGGGCTGCCTGCTCCTACTTGGCCGTATCCCAGGACGTAGGTTTTGGCACAGAATGGGACGCATGGCTTCCGTCTGTAGAGCTGGAGATATCGGACCCAAGTAATCCTTCGTCTGCACAACTCGCTCGACGTTTTCTGCGGGGGCTCTTCTTCGCAACCACGACGTTCGTGAAGAAAGCTCGCAATCTTGCACCTGATACTGCGTCCCTGTACGCTTTTAACATCACACTCTCGTTCGCTGGTCTTATCACGATGTCGTTTGTGCTCGGCGAGTTGGCAAGTCTTTTCATCTCGTACATCGGTCTTGAGGTGGATTTCCGTAAGAATCATATCGCCATCGAACTCTATCTGGCACGTCTTCGTGTCAGCGACCGACTAAAAACTCGTGCACATGCCTTCATGACGTCGTTCTGGTCCTCGCATGCTGGTGTAAACTATGAGGACATTCTGACTGAAATGCCTCGCCCGATTCGAACAGCGTGCGTATTGCATGTTTCAAAGCAGCCTGTGGACTGGTTTATCAAGAAGATAATTTCGCCGGTGTGTTGGGAGGGTTCCGACGAACTCGAGGCGTTTAGGCAATCGCTGGTAGAGCATTTGCATTTTGAAGGCTACCCTTCCAACGAAGGTGTCGTTGTAGAAGGCAGCATCACGCGCGCCATGTATTTTGTTTTGCGCGGTCACCTTCGATTGTACAGCCGATCACTCCTCGCGATGACTCGACCGATCTTGCTACGTCGTGGAGACTTTTTCGGGGAACGAGGACTACTGGGCAACGCCATTAGTGCCTTTACTGTGCGAACCGTGCGCTCCTGCGACCTGCTTTCGTTAAACTCCCAGGCTCTTGCAGAAGTTATGCACAAACACGCATTTACTCACTTCGCCGTCAAGCTCTGCGAGTGCGCGTACGAACACCTCAAGTTGAGAAACATCTCAGCCAGCTCAAAAATGGACATGGAGAAGCACTGGGGTATGGCGCTGCTGGAGGTGGTTAAAGCCATTCGCCGACGGCACAGCGAGACTGTGGGCGCTAGTTTTGTCACTGCTTTGATGAAATCAGCGGCGGTAACATTGGCCACAGACACACTGCTCAGCAGCCATCTTGATAGAGTCGAAGAGATCGGAGAAAGTGCCACAGAACCCGGATGTCGAACCCAAGAGACTCGAGACATTTCCCTCGCAATCGACAGCAGCGAGTTTCCATCGCACGTGAACAAAATGTTTGAGGCGCTGGCAACAGGTGCCGATTGTTTCACGGCATTTTCGCCGTTACTTCAAATCATCCTTCCGACTGACCCGCTTAACTGGAGCGCAAGTTTTCGCCAAACTAGCAAGATGGGTCCCTTGAATGGAGATTGCACAGTCAAGAAGGGGTCAACAATACCACTCGATAGCTGGATCAGTAAACGGCATCTCGACGCCATCGACAAGACAGTTGACCCATCAAGAAAAACATCTTCTCGCATTGACGATGGCACGGGCGATACGGAAGTGATGGCGTTTGATGACGTGGAAACCTCAAATTTGAAATACGATCAAGAGGAAGTATCCGCCGGTAAAGTTGCAGCCTCACGAACAAAGCCTTTCGTGACTAGTTTAGCCTCTAGGCTGCGTGAAATGGATGTCGGGACTGATGAAGCAGTGGAGAGCATGGACCCCAGCGCCGATACAAAGACGGCTGTCGGGTTCAGTATCAAAGATGCCAACGGGAAATCTCGCAACTCACCGGGGTTTGACTCAATGGCGAAAACTAATGCGCCTCCGATCCACTTACTGCGCAATCGCAAGTCAGGTGCGCCATTGCATCTGGTTGCTATCGCTGCATGGAGTTAACGGATTGTCCTTGTTTAATCTTGATATTTTCACAGGTGATGGTGGTCCAGACTCATCTCGCAAATACATACCGGACGAGGACGACGAGATTGAGTCGCTAGAGTAGCCTTAACACGTTAGAGCACTTACTCGCTGTACCCAGATTGTTCACTCTTGTCCTACTTGTCGTTGTAGTGCAAGAGCAAACTCTCCTGTACTATAAAGGAATTTCGCCAAGTGCCATGACCTCAAGCAAGCACCATTGTGACTGGCTATGAGAATTCATCAGCGCGAACGCCTCAGAGTCTTTCCAGTCACTTTCATCTTGAGTCTTCGTTCAGAGTTGAGTTCCTCGTTTGAACGCCTCCATCCTCTGTCTCCCATGAAAAGCTTGCTCCACAGGAGACCCAGGATGTTCCTTGCCGCGTTAACGTCTCGTCCCCACACTTTGGCCTTGCAATCACTGTTTTGCAGCCCAAGACGTTTCTTGTGGGCTTGAGGGCAACCTTGTAGGTAGAGTAGCCTTAACAAACTTGTGGAAAATATGTATAGTAGTTCTCGGAAAAGAGGGTAATAGCATCATTGCGTGTACGTCCTTCTAAACGTGATATCCGCCAAGGTCCAGCCGTCGGTGTCACTCTTCAAGGTTTATTATCCTGCATTCTGAGTGCAGTATTTCAATGCCATGCTGGTAATATCGAAAGCGACGCGATTCCCCCCAGTGATTTTAAATATAAGTTGTTGCGTTCCAAGCACATGTCAGACGCATTCTTAACCATACAGCGCAAATAGAGGAGCCGCAGCATTGCTCTCCCAGCGCAATAACGCCATAGCGATTTGATACTTCCAGATGGTAGCATGCTTGGCGCTGTGGCCATTGAGCAAATTGCCGCCGAATGTCACGTCGCATCCACGAACTGGAGGTCTCGGTGGCCCCATGGTTCCTTGTGATCTCTCCTCCACCGGTGGATCTGTCACCATTAGCCAATAGAACATTTCCATCCACTGGACGTTGGGGTCGTCGTCGTCTTCGACGCGTATGGGTGGGTTGTGCGACCGAAAGCAGATTAGGTAGCCGTTGGGTAGCCGTATCCGAAACAGCAGAAATATGGTGCGGAAAATGGGGGCCGAGCTACCTTCCTGTAAGTCCCGCCGGATCAGCACAGTGTTGTCATTAATTTTCTGCAAAATCTCGAGCTTCTGCACCGATGCATAGATACCGTGGTAAAGACCAAAGTCGCAGTACATATCCCAGCTCTTGTCCACAAGCTCCTCGGCACTAATGGTCTCAATTCGTTTGGTGAAATTGAATTGGACGCGGCCTTCTGCAGTGATACGCTGGTGCTGCGTCCATCCCATGGTTTTCTCCTCTTCCCCAGCAGCAACTCCTCGCATCGTCTCGAAGAACGACGTCGCCTGTCTGTGGGAGTCAATCATGATATCGCGGGCCTCAGCCACACTCAGCTCCTGGAAGTGGATGGTGCCAATGGAGGTGCGTGTGCCGATCTGTCGAGGAATCTGCTTGCATAGCAAAAATTACGTTAGACCCATACAACATAACGACGAGTCAGCGATTGAAGTGTACCTGGAAATCCCCTTGCAGTCGCTGCAGCTGTTCCCCCAGTGCGTCGTACACCAGCAACTGATCCTTGAGCTCCGAGCTCTCTCTCCGCAAGCCGCGCACCTCGTAGATCGAGTGCACGAACTTCTTGAACACGACGTCCCTCAGCGACCGCTCGTCGAAGTGCATCCAGTCGTGCTGGCGCCGGTAGGAGCGCAGCATTCCGTTCAGCTCCTTCTCCAGCTCGTCGTTCACCTGTCGGAGCCCCTTGCGCTCGTTCTTCTTGCGAACGCGCGACTGCCGCACCGTCTCGCAGTGTTTGAGCCGCTTGAGCTCCGCCTTGGCCATGCGGCGCTTGGCGTCGGGCGGCAGGTTGGCGTTCAGCTGAACGATGCGACGCTCCACGTCGTCCAGCGTCAGCTGCGTCCGCGGCTTCGAGGGCGTCAGAGTCGCGACTCTCGTGGGCTCTTCGTCCTCGGGAGCGGCAGGAGACGACGACGCGGGCGACGGACTCGAGTCGACGCCTTGACAGCGAGCGGGCGGCGGCAGCGGAGGCATCGGAGACCGAGAGAAGCAGTCGGAGAGTGGCCTGTCCGGTGTCTGTCTGTCTCGTGACGTAATGCCATTTGACAGGTTTTTAGAAAGAAAATTATCTTAGACTTGGTGTTTGTATGGAGCAAGGGGTTTGGTCCACTATGTCACAGGAGGACACTCTAAGATCGAAAACGTCCACTTGAGTATTCATAGCTACGCAATCCAAGTTAAGACCAGACTGCGGCCGTTCAAGATCAGAGCGACGACATGCCGCCCCCGGCCCCCACTGAAGTGTCCACTGCTGCTCCTGACAGCAGCATCTACGACAAACAACTCGCCTGGAAGCTGCACGGCCAGCGAAAGGTGCGTCCGCTAGTGCGCACAACTCGATTGCTCTCGGGTTCTTAGCGTCCTTGTCCTGCAGCTGGCGAGCAAGTCGCAGGAGCTGCGAGCTCAGCAAGAGCAGCAGTGCACGTTCGCTCCAAAGGTGCTGCAGATGTCTGCAATGTGTCGTGCAATGCTGAGACTTGTGTCTTGTGCAGACGAACTCAAAGCTGCAGCGGTCGCTCGACGACTCTGGACTTGACGAAGAGGAGGATGGAGAGGAAAAAGTCACGACGGCGGAGACGGAGGCCGCACTGCTGCATCCGACCGAGTCGCAGGAGAGCTCTATCCAACTGCATTTGGCGCGTCAAGGGAGAGCTCGGGAACATGCACGTGAAGCCCAGCACAAGTAAGCGGGGTTGGCTTGATGGGGAGAACAAAGACTGACTGATTACTGTGCGAGTGCAGACTCAATGGAGCGCAACAAGCAAAGGACTTCACGAAGGTCACAACCTTCGAGCCGTTCACACTGAGCACGACGAACTGGGTGAGATGAGGGTCTTTACTAGATAACGTGGCAGGCGGGTGATGATAACGTCTTTGTTGAGCATTAGAAACCCCGTCAGAGCACGACAGAGTCTCCGACAAAAGTCGATAATAACCAGCAGCAGTCGAAGTCGACTAGCAAAGGAAGCGGGAACCCAAAACGAAAGCTCAGCCGGCAGCTTCGCGAAAGTCCAACAAATCGCCGCACTCACCTCCGTGTGCTACCAAAGAGGAGACATGGGAAAGGTGCGCTCCACTTTACTTCCTGGCGTTCAATGTCTGGTGACGATGTGTTCCAATTCTTAGTGAGAGGGCGACATTGATATCGGTCATCGACGCTCAGCAACGAGAACTGGCACTCCGGGAGCAAGCTCAACAAGAAGCCGTCCGGGTTGCAGAACGATTTGCTGAGGCGACCCAAGCGTTCGAAGAACGGCTCGTAGCTGTCGAACAAACTGTGGGCAAAGAGCTGGAAGAGGTGAAGAAACTGCTCGCAAGCCAGGCTGCGTCCACAGACCTGATTCTGACCTCGCTAGGCATAACACGACGTCCAGACTCAACCACCGGCAGCTCACTCTACGATTGAGAGGCTACTGGGTACTTCGCACGAGTAGAATAATGGTCACATGGGACAACAGCTGATAACTTCACGATCATCTTGTTTGATTTCAATCCTTCTCACCTGCCGGCCCTACATAATTTGTGCAGGGCACTAAGATGGCGGACAATCTGCTAATACATATCATACACACTGGAGTGCCAGAATCACCAACGGAGCCACACTACAGCCTGCAGCTTGGATTTCGTAGCCCATACAAGATTGGATGGCCTGCACCAGACTGCGCCGGACCGCACCGAAGCCGCGCACTTCTCACTCGTGCACCTCCTGCGCTATGGATTCGGATGGATAAAGTAAAATGGGTCTCGAGTTGGACCAGATCAACTCGACAGCGGCAATGTAAAGAGTGGGCCAACCATCGTAGTTTCCCATCTGAGTACAATAGACAGCGTATTCATGGCAAGCAGTGCCACAGACTCGTTGTCACCATTGTCCATGCAGCCACCGTATTCGACGTGTGCACAGCCCTCCTCCTCGGAGCAAGCACCTCCATCTGCATGTTCAAAAACGAACCAGCTCGACATCTCCACCCATTGGACGGGTTTACCCTCGTGACTGCAGCAGTTCAGCGCCGGGTCGGTTAAACGTTCAGGCGCAATTGACTGCACGCAAATGAGAAATCCCTTCCGAGTGCGTACCCGGAACAAAATATACACACACCGGTAGATCTTGGCACCGTCTTCACTCTGACTGTCTCGCATGGCCACAATTGTGTCGTCGTTGACACGCTGCAGAACACGAAGAGTCATCAGGCCGCGGAATTTGGTGTCGGAGCACTCAGGGTCCGAGAGGCATTGCCACGTGCTAGCCATTAAGCGCAAGGCGTTTTGACCAGGAAATCTCTTGCGCAGCGAAAATTTGAGACTCGTTCCGTCCAGCAATCGCTTGTCCTCCCACCCCATGATGTTCGCGCCGGTGCTCAGAGCCCTGCCACTGAGAGAGAAAGCCAGGATGGACCGGTACGTTTCGTTCACGAGAGTCGTCGAGTCCTCAAAGGCCAGCGGTTTGTAGCCGATTTGTTTCCTCATGGCCACCGCCAACGGCGCTTTGTTGGAGACGTTTGGACCCAAACAGGTTGGATGGGGGTCGTTGTACAATGGACTTTTCTTCGACTTTTGTTGATGATGAGTCATCAAAGTGGTGCTGTTATCATGTAACGACATTGGCGAACCCATGTTCATTGTGGACGCTGTAGAGGTAGACGAAGGTGACGGCGATGGCGTAAACCATGAGCTGGTGGACGAAATCGTGTCGGAATCTGTATCCGAATTGTCCGAGTCGTCTGAGCCTGAGATGGACGCCGCTCTCTGAGCCAAAGTGACCATATTCACAGCGAATTGCTGTCTGTAGTTGAGCAAAAGCCGGAGACGAGCTGCCTCCTGTCCCAATTCCTCCTGCTGCGTCGTCAACAGAGCGTACCGTCGCTCGATGTCGCTCGGCGGTCTGCCAGTGGCCACTTGACCTGACAAATGTCCACTTTGCTCCTGCTGCTGCTTGGAGAGAGACAGTTTCTCCAATTGGTCCTCCAACGTCTTCACAGTGTCTCGTAGACTCTTCAGAGCAGCCTAAGTCATTCCACAAAAAGTGAAACATACACATTTAGACAATTTGTACAGTCACTAAACTACACCTTTTGTCAAAATGTATACTTCGAAGTACCTTATTGCGGTGATAGGCGCGTTTAACCACTTCTCGATGTCTGGCTCGACGCTCCACGGCCGTCAATTTCCCTTTAGGTAGAGTTTTGCCCTTCGGCGGAGAGTCTGCGGCCACGGGAGACGCCGGTTGCACCTGCTGCTGCACTTGGACCGCGTTATCCGGCGCTGGAGACGAGAACGCGTCCTCCATCTTGACGTCCTCCAGCGACGGCTCCGAGGGCGGAGGCTCCGTCATAAAGAGGATGTCCAGCAGCTCCTGGTCGTCCTCGCTCCACGTGGCCGCGACTGGCGGCGCCGGCGGGTACGACGTCCGCGGACTCGGCGTCGGGTGCAGGCTGGCCACCACGTGCATACTGTGTGAAGCGACTGTGAAAGCCAGACACGCTTCTTCGCTCGATGTAGAGCTTGTCATTGGTCAAAACGGACGACCAATCAGCGCAGCGCATCAGGAGCCTACCCAACGTCATTACCCTGCCTAATGGCACGAGAAACCTGCTTCATATCATTAACGTCTAGCGGCGACAAACCGACACCAATGCGATCGGTATTTGGTAGAGGTAGTGTCTGCGACGGCGTGACCGCGGAGCAGTGCTCCCGAAGACGTGAGAGATTGTTGTAGGGAGCGCGGACTGGCACCTGCGTCCAACCACAAGAAAAATTAGTCCACGTCGAAAATAAGGGATTAGTAGGTGTCCAAGCTCTCGACCCCGCATCTGCCATCACATTATCCACATCCGGGATGTGCTTTGCCGATAGTACTAGAGAATACTGGAACTCCGCTAGGGACAAAAGGCGATTGTAAAGCTGAGCCAAAGGCTGACGGCTAGCGCGTCGCTGTGTCCAGGACACGGTGCTAGAATTGTCAATCCACATGCAGACGTGGATAGGCCGACGTGATGGCCTCGTAGCCCAAACAGGACCCGATAGTAGAGCTGCAAGCACGGCGCTCTGGAGTTCTCGAACGTTGATGGAGTTCATCGATTCCATCGCGCTCGAAGCTGGCCTGCTCCGCTGTTGTGAAGCGAACGCGTATGAACTGGCGTAGAGCGGGTTCCAAAGCGCATTGATCATCATGTGACGCATCCATGTGCACGTGCACCGTCGGAATGGATACATCAGCGAAGTGCGATAGCGAAATCGAGTGACACGAATATCGGCGCCATCCTTTTCAGCCACTCCAATGGGGAAGTGAAAACATCCGTCCATTGAGCCAACACTGACGTGTTGAGGATAAGATAGCGACCATCCTTCTGCCCCTTCCGTATATAACACCAAACTCAACAACCGAAGCTGAAGTCATAGAGACCACGAAGCACAGGTGGCGTTGCACGAAAGCAGGTGTCGCGGGCCTGTTGAACAAATTCAAGAAGAGATTGAGGGTCCTTACCTTTGTGGTTGGGATGAACAATCACACTGTGTATCTGTCGCTCGAGTGCAGTTGGGCGGAACGTTGTAGCAGAACTGTGGTATAGGAAAACACACAAATCTGTTAGTCTTCCAACGCAATACGCACAACAATGCGCCGAGTCAAGATCGGCGCTGTTGGCCTGCGCAGGGATAGGTCCCCGTGCGGTTCGGCCCAGCCGGGACAGTGGTGAGTTCATCTCGACGAGCACCCACTACCAGGTTCCGTCACTCCTCTCTCCTTCTTCTCTCCCTCCAGGTGTATGCGGCCGCAGACTCTGGGAATGTTGTCCGTGCCCCCCACTACAGAATGAGCCTGAAACGGTGGCGCCGCGGTTAATCAGTAACCCCGGACGCGTAGTTTAACGACGTCACTCTGAGAAGAGGCCCGTCGATTCGGCGAGGACGCACACTCGCCGACTTCCAGCGGAATTGGCACGCTGGGGACAAATACCCAACCCGGGCCGACCTTGTACTCTTGGCGCCGCCAGTTGGTTGAATTCCCTACAAGCTATGCCTCTCGGGAACCAACGGCAGGCATAATCCGGCCCGCGGCAGTGACTTACCTAAGAAGTGTACCGTTTGTGTTGAACCTAGAAAATTCTGCACTATTATCGTTTTATGTCTTCCGGGAGCCCTTCGGCCCCTCCTTTGCTATTCTAAGCCTCCTATACAAACATGTAGTGAAATGGGTCTGTTACGGATCTTGGCCGACTTTCGCTGTGCCCCTTGGAGAGGTCCTGGTCGGACTCGCCGAGTTCGGACTCAGCGAGTACTCGTCGAGTTACCTTGGACTCGCAGAGTTCGGACTCAGCGAGTGCTCGACGACGCAGCTCGTACTTGCAAGCTCAGCTCGCTGGGCCGGTACACTGGTACCCATGTACCACTATTATGGTACCGGTTGTTCCAAGCGTCCTTCAGGCCACATCGTGGGGCAGCCCACAATTATGCAAATTCCTACATCACAGAACGTCTACGTAACTCGTCGACTGCGTCGAAAGCCGCAGCAGGAAATTCACCGCTGTTCACACATGCCTCCTCATCAACGAGCGGGAGGTTTTGACGCTGCACAGCCTGTACGTCGTCGTCATCGGTCGGAAAAGGCAAAATTGACTCGTTGGGAGATATACCGTCATATTCATCGCATGATGGACTGTCAGACGGCTTGTGACGCGTTGGTAGACGATCAGGAGCTGGCGTATTCTCGAGAGCTCCGTGTTTCTTGGCGCGGACTGACGTTTGGTCATTCGGAATCGTGAACGGATCGGCATTCTTTTTCCTTTCTTGTTGAGGGTACAGTCCAGTACGTGCTGTCGCGGAACGTTTACTATCTCCAGCGTATCAGGACGAATTACTTAAGTCGTTCCCCGTCTACACGAACCACCCGCGTATAGTGAAACTCAGATAAAGTTGCGACTTGCGGAGGACCCACAAATGCTAAAGATCCAACGGAGAGTTTAGAGGGAGCCATTGTGAGTGTGTGAGATGTCAAATCGGAAATCTGGAAAGATCGACGACGCTTCGTGCCGAGCGAACAAATTCGCGAATTATGAAACCTGCCCAACGTCATTGACCTGCCCAACGTCATTAACCTACTTAATGTCAGTACCGTCTAGAAACCTACTTCATATCATGAACCTACCCAACGTCATTACCCTGCCTAATGGCACGAGAAACCTGCTTCATATCATTAACGTCTAGGGGCGTCTTTGTCAAACGGGGCGGCGTTAATGATATGAAGCAGGTCAGGTTTCTCAGCCCTGATGCTGAGACTGCAGGACATGGCTACATGCCAAGAGGCGTCCATCGACCGCACCACTCGTGATGCTGGACGTGTGTGCGCACATGCAGCAGCTGCTGCAGCAGGCCGAGGTGAAGGGCGAGCGCCCTGCAGACCTGTCCTTCCTGCCGCTGTCGCTGTCCGTGGCGTGTCTGCTGCAGCAGCTTCCTGCAGGACTGGCGCCTCCTGCAGGACGAGACAGCTTGTCCTTCCTCCAAGTGGACAGATTGCCACAGGAGGAACTGGAGCGGAGACTGGCATCGCAGCTCCTGGAGGACCCTCTTTGCGCCTTCTCGTTCCTATGCTCGGTGGTTCGGTACGTCAAGATGGCGAGGTGTCTCCTGACTTTGTGCCACGAGCACATGACGAACTGCAGGACGACGGAGGACACAACGCAAAGTGTCGTCCAAGCGGTGGTGGACGCTTTACCATCGATGGAGGAGGAGGAGGACGACGATGCGGACGAAGAG
Source organism: Phytophthora boehmeriae (assembly GCA_011947355.1). Lineage (NCBI taxonomy): Eukaryota > Oomycota > Peronosporomycetes > Peronosporales > Peronosporaceae > Phytophthora > Phytophthora boehmeriae. Next base: position 260,259 of record JAAVTJ010000230.1, on the reverse strand, counting down.
GAGGACATCCAAGAACAAGACACAAGGCACGTGATGCCACCCGTTGACAACTCTAGGACAACTGTGTCTGCTGCTGTCCACCAACGTCCAATCGTGTCCAAGGATGACAAGAAGCCACAGACTGTGGCTGTTGCCTCTAGGGCAACCGACCCAGCAGGGATCATGAGACGGGCGGTGAGTCGAGACGTTGGCGACGGAAGTGCCGTCCTGGAGATCATGAACAAATATCCGGCCGACGAGCGGATCCAGTCGCATGGCGTGCGAGCTCTAAAGGGAGTCATTCGGAACTCCGCCGCATCGACTGAAGATCCTGAAGATGATCGAAAGCCTGCTCCTCACGAGTTGAGGTTACGAAAACAGCATGGACTTGATGAAAGCGACGAGAGTGAAGACACAAAACCTGTTAGCCAGAGCCAGCAGCCTGACGCGAGCTCGCGCACAGCCATACAGATGGTCATTGACAAGATGAAGCAGTTTCCTGAATCGCTTGCACTGCAACAGGACGGATTGCTCAGTCTTGCAGAGTTTGCGCATCAAGCCGAAGAGCATATCGCCGTCATCACGTCCAGTGGCGGCATCATTTCCATTGTGGATGCTATGGCCTCGCTTCCCGACGACGTATCTGCTAATATGGCGGGTCTTTCTGTTCTTGCACACCCCAAAATCGCAGGTACTTCAAAGTAGTTGTCTCCTGCCATAGTTTTGCTTTATTTTCGCACCACAAGTGATCCACTGACATTCGGTTGTCCTGCGTATTCACTAGACGAAACGATCGTACGAGTCATTCCGGAAAGTCGACGCCTGGTGCTTTCAGCCATGGAGCGATTTCCGCTAAACGATCAGGTGCAGGGCCTTGGTTGCCTTGCATTGGCAAACTTGAGCTTACGACAGGGTACGCGTGATAAGCTTGAGATTACAACTGTCGTGAACTGGGTCCTAACAGCCAGCATCTCAATGTACTGAAGACGCCAGCATGGTTGAGATCGTTTCGAAAGGAGGTCTGAGCATCGTTATCGAAAGTATGAAGCGCTTTAGCACAACAGGCCTCGTCCAAGCAGCTGGCTGCTGGTTTATCGCGATCATCAGTGGTAAAAATGGTAAGGCGCCGTGCTCTATCTCCGCTGCGTAAATTGCCATGCTTACCGTGCAGCTTTTTGTAGACGAAATGAAGGTCGCTTGTCTAGATGCAGGGGCGCTACCGGCGTGTGAGAAGGCACGACTACGTTTCCCAACTGATCCGAAGGTGCAGAAGCATGCCGTACAAGCAATTCAGGCAATGCTTCCAGACGAACTGATCGAACAAGAAGAAGGAGGACCACCAACATCTTGTAAGCTGCAATGAGCCAGTGCGAAAAGGTAATAGTTAACGATCTACCGTGTGTTGATAATCATACTGATATTAGCGTGTGTGTTATGGTGCTGCAGCAAACTAGGCCTGATAGACACCGCGCGCGACGCCCTTTTCTTCCTCTTGCTGGCTTGCAAACGCGTTGAAAATCTGCTCCAGAGTCGTCTGCGAAACGCTGTACTCGTGAATGTGCATCTTTGTCTTGACATTCTCGATCAAAGCGAACATTCGCGAAAGCTTCAGCTCGTTGTTCGACCCGCGAATCTTGAACCGGCAAAAATCGTTCTGGCGCTCCATCACTATGACCCCCTTCGGTCCAAATGAACCCTGGAGATACTCATGTAGCGCGTCAAATCGAGTTTCCTCTACACACCATGTACAGAAGGCCTCTGCACGGATGAATCCGTCACGCTCGATGGCGGCAGTGAGGCTGTATCCAGTCGGGTGCGAAGCAGTGATGCGCTCAGCAAGTTCAGCGTTCCCAAATGCACGGCACTTGACATCCAATTCCATCGGCGTCACGTACGTGTTACCGTCTGTAAACACATGCTGAAGTAGGTATTCCAACTCTTCAGTACTGGGTGGATCTAGCTTCACGTCGAACATTAGACCATCACCGAACCGAGACTTAAGGTGCTGTACACTGCCCAAGCAACGCAGTCGGCCGCCAACCATGATCCCAACTCGTGAGCACAGCGCCTCACACTCCTCCATGCTGTGCGTCGTCAACACGATCGTCGATTCCTTGCCACGAGTCGAAATGTCCGCAATGACGTCCCACATGAAGCGGCGAGACACAGGGTCCATACCGGTCGACGGCTCATCCAAGAAAATAATGGCCGGATTGCCGATCATTGCAATGGCCACCGACAGCTTGCGCTTGTTGCCGCCGCTCAAACTCCCAGCCAGCTTGTTCTCGAAGTCAGCGAGGTTCAGTTGTTGGATCTTCTCCGTCACGACACGGTCCAACAAGTGCTGCGGCACGCCCTTAATGGCACCAAAGAGCTCCAAGTGCTCACGTACAGTGAGCAAGTCGAAGAGGGCGTCGAACTGCGGGCAGTATCCGATCTGGCGACGTACTTCGATCTGCTGCGAGAGGATGTCAAAACCGCCGAGTGTGGCTGTGCCGTGGCTGGGGTGAACATCGCCTGTAAGCATCTTCATGGTGGTTGTTTTGCCGGCACCATTGATACCGAGGAATCCGAAGCACTCGCCACGCTTCAAACCGAAGGAGAGGTTGCGGACCGCGACCTTGCCACCCGGGTATATCTTGCGAAGTCCCATCAGCTTGACAGCATCATTGTCAGCGCCGCCTGAAGCCACACGCTGGGCTTCTCTCTCGACATCTTCGTCAATCTCCTGCGTTTCGCCGGCGTACGCTTCGGATGAATCGTCCTTCGCTTTTGGGAACGTCTTCGAGTAGTCCAAGTACACTGCGAGCGCCATATACCCGACGGCTGTTACCAGTAGATACAGCAGCTCGAAGCCCATAATGTCTCCGCTAAATGGACTCTTTTTCTCGTCCTTGCTGAAACGAATGCTTGTGATGTCATTGACAACAAGCTGGAGTAAACCCGTGCCGAGATTGTACAACGGCGAAAGCCGCCAGATGAAAACAAGCACCGAGTTGGCGCTCGAGGTTGAGCCGATCACGCTCATGATGAATGATACAATCATCAAAACCACACCAATCGCGAAGTTGATCATGATTGTGTACGTCTGTGCGGCCGCATGCTCCTTGAATAGGAATGACAGGCAGTACGTGAATGGGCAGACAGCTAAGCCGAAGAGGATGAAGAGCAGGATCACCGACGGGAATGTAGCTGATGTGCAGCTGTCACAATCCCGTCCTGTCATCGAAGAAACGTCGAACCCGTAAATCAAGGCGAGAGCACATACACATGGGACTACATACATGGCCAAGTCCCAAACGTAGTTTGACATCCAGAATGCGGGTAGAGATACTCCGGAAACCAGTTGCTGGTGCTTAGAATTGTGCTCCAATTGCTTCTCCTTCACCAAGAACACAACAATAGAAGCCGGGAGGAACGTAAACGCGATGCAAATGAACATGCACGCCACAAATGCGACCGCCGATCCCGAGAACGCTTTCTCAGCTGCAGTCACTGGTAGCGGGTAGCTGTTCACCTGCAGTGTCATAGCTGAATTACTCGAGCCGTTTGCTGCAAAGAACCGGTACACCGCTTGGTCCATCAGCGCCTTGAAAATTGCCGACGAGTGCGGCGCCGTCGTGTTCGTGAACACATTGTAGCCAAACAAGTTCTGCTCGCTGTCTCCATACACCAAGTAGGCTCCATACTGACCCTCTACGAGATCAGTACCCTGACCATATCCACGATCGTAGAGCTGTTGGCCCAATGCAAGGCTGTATCCGGTAGCACCACTGGCGTTGATGGAAGGATCCGTGTAGGTCACGTCGAATACGGTGGGCGAGTTGGAGTCGAAGGCTGGTTGTGAAATCGAGAGTGACTGAGCGTTGGCGCCTGTGTAAAAGGCTGATGTCATGGCATCACTACACCATTCTCCAGCACCCGCACCTGCCTGACAAAAGTATGGCGTAGGAGTCTCGCCTCCAGAGTATGCGTCCGTTGTCAATGACATGATCGGGTTATCACTTACCAATGCGCTGCTTTTCAGGATCCCTAAACCAGCCGCAATCAACAGGACCGGCAAAGCCGCAACGTAAATGATCGCCTTCTTGTCACGCTTCGCATAACGGAAGCGCTTGAGCAGCAGAGCGCGCAAGTGCGTGGTGAACATGGGCGCAGTTGTAATGATCTCATCGCATTCCTGGTAGTTCTCGTCCGAGCCAGATGCCTTCACTCGGGGTTGTTGCCGAGCGTGTGCTGGTTGTTCTCATCGCCCAGTTCAGCTACCTTGATGAACACCTCCTCCAGTGTCGTCACAGACACACCATAGGACAGCAAACCAAGCGGCTGCAACTGACGGTCCAGCTCAGCAAACATGGTCGCGAACTGTGCGGAGCTGTGGAGAGGCAACTGGAACGCGATCTCGCTACCAACGTTGCTCAACAACTGTGCAGCCGGCACAAACGATGTCACAAAGGCCGTCACTGCGTTGTCGTCGCACCTGGCGTCGTCCTTCACGAGAGTCAAGTTGTATCCTGCACCGAAGCGGTTCTTCAAGAACAGCGACGACCCGCAGCAACGCATCTCGCCTTCCGCCATGATAGCGATACGGTCACCTAAGATGTCGGCCTCGTCCATGAAGTGCGTGGTCAACACCATGACGCGGTCGTTGCGGTTGTTTAACAGGATCTCCCACGTGCTGCGACGGCTGTAAGGGTCCATTCCTGATGTTGGTTCATCGAGGAAGACGAGAGAGCTGTCACCCAGCAGTGACACGGCCACCGACAACTTGCGTTTCATACCGCCCGACAGATCATTCGGTCTCGAGTTTCGCTTCTCTGTCAGGCCGACCTCACGGATCTGCTTCTCGGCTACAGCCTTGAGCTCCTCGTTCGCGTATCCCTTGATCTGACCGAAGAACAGCAGATGCTCCTCCACCGACAGCTCCGGGAATAGGACGTCGTGCTGGAAGCAGATACCGAGTGACTGGCGCAGTTCGTCCATGTCTTCGTTCACCGACAAGCCGCGATAGGTGGCGTTGCCGCTGGACGGAGCTGTCATTCCGGTGAGCATGGAGATGAGAGTGGTTTTGCCGGCACCATTGTGGCCTAGCAGACAGGTGATCTGATCCTTGTACATGGTGATGTCGAGTCCCTTCACAGCCACCTTCTCACCACCAGGGACCTGGAAGACCTTACGGATGCGTTGCACGGTGAAGGCCTCACCATTTTGCTCTTGTGCGCGCAGCTCTGCGTTCACTGGCTCGATGTTTGGGTTGATGTTTAAGGAAACGTTCTCGAGCAAGGGGCCGTCTTTATGGTTGATGATATTTTGACGCCGGCTTCGCCAGTATGACGGCGAGACGGGGAAGTACCACTTGAGTGTTGTGCCGTACTCCTTTGGCATCACCTTCTCGAAGTACAATCCGATGATGGTGTAGAGCACAGTGTCGAAGGCAAACATCCACAGTGCGGTGCTGAAGCGGAAGTTGTTGTTGAGCTCACTCACGTTCGAGAAAGTTACGCCTGCTCCTGTTGTCTCAGCATTCGCCAGCACCTGAACGCCGAGCGAGAGTCCTACAGGGGCTAAAAGACAACCGATCGTCTTGGTTCCTTCGGCAGTACCGGCAGTAAAGCCTTGGGAGACCGCATGCATGAAGAAAAACACGATCATACCCACGAAAGAGCCGATGCGAGCCTTGTTGAAGATTGTGCTGACTAAGTAAGCGAGTGCCAGAACACTCGTGCCGAACAGGAAATAGAAGAGGAACGTCAGGATCACTGAAGTATTTGGAAATAGACCGACAAGTCCAGCCAAGGCTTGCACGACAGCACCGACAAAGAGAATGAACGCGTACGTCATGTACCACGTGATGATGATGGCCTTTTCGGACACGCCCAGGATTTTCATAAACTCACGTAGCCGCAGTTCTTTCTCCTGAATAAACACCACCAGAATTCGAGAAATCGTGAAGAGATATGCCAGCACGAAAATCACGGAAAACACGTTGGAAATCGTGTCGTAAAATGACGAGCTATCGAAGCTGTCGACCGCAAATGGAGCGACTGTCGCGCCCATGAATGGCTGTGGCGCTTGACGCAAGGGTGTGAGAAGCAGTTCCTTGGTACTGTTCGACATGCTTTCCAAAAACTCGAGACAGATGAGCTCCCAGACACTAACCCTGTGTTGATGACCTCTTGGACCAAGGCGTCATTCGTCAAAGTATCGAGAAGAATATTGTCCAGATTGGCCGACGCGAGCGCTGTAGTCTGTGATCGTTGGCACACCCCAGTAGTCGACTGGTTGGCAGAACTCCACTCGGGCATGCACGTCATAAAACGAGTAACTAGTGTCTGCAGCGTCATGAATCCAGTTACGGCATAGCGCGAATAGTAGTCGGTCTTGATATCAGTCTGGAATGGATCCGTAGCTGCTAGAGAGCTCGCTGTCGATGGCACACGACCGGCGGAATCGCCTGCGGTGGAATTCAGTCGTAGCGTATACTCAATCGAAGCAAACGACCCGATCTCGTCTCCTGACGGGACTGAGTCAAACACGATAGCCGCGAAAATACGCGGATTCTCGATCCCTTTGCCGTACTCGTCGCTCTTGACATAGTCCGTCAACGCGTCGTTCGAGTCGAAGAATTGGACACTCTCCTTAAAAGAAGGAACTACCAGCGAGTCACTTGACGAATTCAGAAGATTCAGTCGTGGGTACCACAAGTCTATCGTCTCCGTGAAATAGCTGCGCGTAAAAGCGTTGTCCGGTACGACTCCGATCTTGTAGGGCGACACTTTGCCAGCGCATTCTGTCGGCACGCGGAAGGCCGAGGACGTATTGGTCTCGATGAATCCTTTCGTGATAACTCCAATCGAGCAGGTCTTCTGGTCAGCCGCCGACAGTTCTTCCAACCGGATTGCGTCGTCAACAGACTGGACTCCAAGCTTCATGATGAGACCGGTCATCGTGGACTCGTGCAGAGCAAACTTGGGCACGTCGGCGTTCACCCACTCGATGGTCTGTCCTGAGGGTTGGAAGAGGTTGTAGCTAGTGCCGATGGACTTGTCGTTGGCAGAAGCAGTCGTGTCACTCCATCCTGCCGGCACAGCTACTGTTGTGGTCGAGCTCTTGAGCAATCCCAGCAGAAGGATAAACACCACGGGCACCAAGACTTCGCAGGCGGTGGCGATCGGGTGGCGAGACTTGATGAGCCAGTTCTTCCACAGCAGAGCGCGCAGAAACGTCCAAGTGGTGCGTCGTTCCGACAGTCTGGCAGACGATTTGGCCATGGGTGGCTTCATGGAGAGGGGACTGGGATCGACGTGTTGTCTGACTCAGAGCGTATGTGCTGGATCTGGTTATCTGCTCGAGCTGACAAGTTGAGGAATGGCCAAAGTGGCTGGAAAGTGTCAAAGCAGGATGGACAATCATCGTGAACAATTTGATTACTGTTGTGGCGCGGGTCATCAAATGGTGCGGTCCGCTGCGGTAATCGGTCAAAAATCCAGATGGCTCATCATGTCGAGGGGTTGTATTGCTCCCAGTCGACGAATGGCAGCCATTCCGTCGGCCCCAACTCAGCCTGGCAGACACCTTGACCAGCTCAGCCAGTGCAAACATTCATGGCAATGTCATCCCTTGCCTGCACGACGCACTTCTGCTCGGCGAATTCGTCAGTGACGCGTACTGCCCAAAGAGATGACACAGCCTCTATAAATTTGTATAAACTAGAGGTCCACTAATTTGTGGAATGGGGCTGCCCAAAACGGTGCAATGCACTGTCGAGGACTCGCCCCCATGCTTCGTTGACGGTTTTCGCGGTAACAATGAGCAAAAGTTAGCAATAGTAGGAAAAGTGCTTTGTGTTTGTAAAGCAGAACCACAAGTCGGAGAGACGACGGCCGTGGCATGCATCTACAATACTTGTTTTGCTTAACGTTAACTCCAACAACCTCGATAAAAGCAATAAAAGGATCGATTCCTGACGACTAAGCTTCACACCCGTAGATGTCCAACTCAAAACGTTGCTGCATGGGTGCAGTTGACTTATTGGCAAGCTTGTTAAGCCATTTCATGGTCTTTATGATATGTATAAATATTGACGACTTGCAGATAAACCCAGTGCAAGAGTTTGTCCTTAGGCAGCTAATGCTTCCGTGCTGTATAGTCACTACTTGCTGCCGCGTATGACTAGCAAGAGCAGTATTTTCAGTGTCAGCTACGCGAGGAATATAAACCGATGTGCTGCGTGCCAAGATGCGCTCGCCGCGGCGGCACGGGTTCTTGAAGATGATGAATGTGGTTTGATTTCTTAAAAAATAACAAAGCAAAAGCAACGTTAGACAGGATATAAGTTGCCGTTCTGAGCTGCGGCAACACTGCAGCCGAGCTAGCCCTATATATTGTTCCTATCCCATATTGGGTGGTGTTTAGTGATATTTGCGAGAAGAACAACAACAGTAAATGGCACTTTTCAAGTTAAAATCTTACATGCAAATGGCACTAAAGTCATAGGCAAGAGGGACACCACCGCGGATCGCAGGTCCCAGGTCCTCGATTTAGTGACCTATCCTAACCCAGGTTAATTTCCCACAATGAAACAAACATGAAAATGTGATAATGTTTTAATATCTCAAACGTAAAAGTGAGGTAAGCCAAATTCGCTTCATGCAAGCCCGCAGTATTGGGACTACGCCCAACAAATAATGTTTTCTAAGAAGCGATTTCTTTGATACAAAGCCCAACATCAACAAATTGAAAAGTCGACGATTTGCAACATACCAAACCCAACAAATATTAAAATTCCGCGCCACACCACATGCACACCACTCTGACTACGAATCGCCTTGCCCTTGTAAACATCTTGGCAGGCGCAGATCACTGTTGCTGTCCCTGCTCTCCGAAGAATGCGTGGCTTCAGGTGCCCAGGAGATAACACGCAGCCACGTTACCACAGATTCCGATTGTCGCCATCGCTGCGTTATCGCCCTATATTTGGCCTCTCTCTTGGACCTCCACACGTCAACGCCTTCCGATGGCGGCAACAGAAAGCGACGCCGCCTCAAGCTCAAACTCGACGGACTCGAGCGTCCACGAGGACAGCGATGCTCGCTCCCAGAAGGCGCCGCCCGCCGCTGAAAGGCCGAAGCCCAAGGAGCAACTCCCCATCAAGGAGGAGATCTGCAGGCTACGCGCAGAGGTGAAGACACTGACGGCCGAGTTGCGAGCGCTGGGCGGACTCCCGCCGAGCGGAAATCAGTCCGAGGAGAAAGCTGCAAGTCGCTCCCAACTCTGGCGACAGATCGCAGCCAAGCAACTGGAGCGGCGCCACAGAGCAGAGGAGGAGAACGCCATGCTGCGCAACATGGTGGAGCTGCAGACCGAGGAGGCCAGGAACTTGAGGCGGATTCTGAAGCGCCGAACCAAGATTCAGGTATCTGCGCTTTGCTGCACGAGGGATTTTGAGTGTGTGCTGATTGCTGGCTCGTGTTCTGGTTAGATGATGGAGAAACTATTAGGTAAAAAGGCTCAGCAAAAGCAGCAGGCACTGCCCAGAGCGACGCCTGCCACCTCCGAGGACAGTTCGCACGTGTTCAACCAGATATTGCAAGACATCGACCAGACGTATGCAGACGTAGACACGCTCATCAAGGAGATGGACACGTATAACATCCCGTGTCCTGGTCGACACCGTAGGGCAACGGACAACACGGTTAACGGCGTGTGCTTGGAGCTCATGGAGCGTTTCGTGGTCCCGTTCAGTGTCGATGCGACGGCAAAGGCGTTCTGGGACGCGCTCGACAAATTGGAATGCCAAGAAATGCAGTGCGTCGACGACTTGAAGGTGGATATTCAATGGCAAATGCAGAGCTCCGAAAAAGGCAAGGATACTGTGATGGTCAATTTTAACTCGACGTACTCCGTGGACTCTTTTATCTGGCGTTCTAAGGTGCGGAAGGTCGTGCGCAAGTACGTCAATGACAACGCAACCGTGCTTATCTACAGGGCTTTTATCGAGCCAAAACTTTTAGGCATGAATGAGTCGATTGGGGTATTTTGGACATCGACTTTGTTGGTCGATATACGGCAAGATGCGATGTCATCGGGTGAAATCGCGACTTTTGTGCGAGGTTATTTCTACGCGACAAGACGTGACGAAGGCATGGCGGTAGCTGAAAAACTACGCTCGCCGTCCAACTTAAAGATGGCAATGGCAGTGTGGGATGAATCGATACCACGGCTATATCGACAAGTCGAAAGTCTGTTAGTGGACGAAGCGATCAAACAGCCTTTCAACACAGGAAGCTCTGGGCAATCCCTGCCTGCCAGTGCTGCCGAAGGGTACGCTTCGATGGATATAGTGTGACATAGCTTCTAGGAGGTGGAACAGCAAGTCTGGAGTGAAGGGGCTAAAGAAAGCGATGCACTGCAGCGCACTAGCGACGGTGAAGACTGTCGTAGTATTCACGGTAAACCCTCTCCAACATACCAAGCACATTTATGGTTAACAACCTTGATCTTGAGGACGTGGTCAGGCGAAATGCATCATGCACGCAGCGTGTATTAACTCTATGCGACCAGCAGTGCGTTTAATTGGGATGACAATACAGAAGGCGTGTCCTTCAACGATATCTCAGCTGATGCTCATCGGCGGGATAGGGACGGAAGTTTTGCAAAGGTAAGTGAGACGATATTGTTGGTCAATTATCTTGTATCCATTTTCTTACTATGCATCGTCTTCTTTTGCTGACAATTCTTTCTCGCTAATGTCTAGCAACTTAGTCGCCCTGGTAGACACCACGAGCGACACCCTGTTCTTCCTCTTGTTGGCTTGCGAAAGAGTTGAAAATTTGCTCCAACGTCGTCTGTGAAACGCTGTACTCGCGGATGTACATCTTGGTCTTCACATCCTCGATCAGCGCAAACATCTTGGACAACTTCACTTCCTTGCCTGAGCTGCGAACCTTGAACCGACAGAAGTCGTTTTGGCGCTCCATTACCAGCACTTGCTCGACGCCGAATGATCCTTGCAGGTACGTGTTCAGCTCGTCGAATCGAGTTTCTTCCACGCACCAGGAGCAGAAAGCTTCTGCACGGATGAATCCGTCGCGCTCGATGGCAGCAGCAAGACTGTAACCGGTCGGGTGGGAAATGTTGATACGCCCAGCGAGATCAGCATTGCCGAATGCGAGACACTTCTCTTCTAGGTTCATGGGTGTCACAAACTCGCTGCCATCGCCAAAGATATGCTGCATCAAGTATTCCAGTTCATCGGCATCCGGCATATCAAGCTTCACATCAAGCATCAGACCATCACCGAACCGAGACTTAAGGTGCTGCACACTGCCCAAGCAACGCAGTCGGCCGCCAACCATGATCCCAACTCGTGAGCACAGCGCCTCACACTCCTCCATGCTGTGCGTCGTCAACACGATCGTCGATTCCTTGCCACGAGTCGAAATGTCCGCAATGACGTCCCACATGAAGCGGCGAGACACAGGGTCCATACCGGTCGACGGCTCATCCAAGAAAATAATGGCCGGATTGCCGATCATTGCAATGGCCACCGACAGCTTGCGCTTGTTGCCGCCGCTCAAACTCCCAGCCAGCTTGTTCTCGAAGTCAGCGAGGTTCAGTTGTTGGATCTTCTCCGTCACGACACGGTCCAACAAGTGCTGCGGCACGCCCTTAATGGCACCAAAGAGCTCCAAGTGCTCACGTACAGTGAGCAAGTCGAAGAGGGCGTCGAACTGCGGGCAGTATCCGATCTGGCGACGTACTTCGATCTGCTGCGAGAGGATGTCAAAACCGCCGAGTGTGGCTGTGCCGTGGCTGGGGTGAACATCGCCTGTAAGCATCTTCATGGTGGTTGTTTTGCCGGCACCATTGATACCGAGGAATCCGAAGCACTCGCCACGCTTCAAACCGAAGGAGAGGTTGCGGACCGCGACCTTGCCACCCGGGTATATCTTGCGAAGTCCCATCAGCTTGACAGCATCATTGTCAGCGCCGCCTGAAGCCACACGCTGGGCTTCTCTCTCGACATCTTCGTCAATCTCCTGCGTTTCGCCGGCGTACGCTTCGGATGAATCGTCCTTCGCCTTGGCGAATGTTTTGGAATAGTCAAGGTACAGAGTCAAACTCATGAAGCCAATCGCTGACAATGCGAGGAAGAGAAGCTCTAAACCCATGACATCTGTGCTGAAGGGGCCCGGGGCATCGTCTTCACTGTACTGGATACTGTCAACGTCATTTGTTACCATTGTGAGCAGACCATTTCCGAGGTTGAACAGAGGTGAAAATCGCCAGAAGTATTTCAGCACCGAGTTGACATCCTTTGTCGAGTCAAAGAGGTCCAGAATGAAAGAGGTGATCATCAGCACCACGCCAATCATGAAGTTGAGCACGATCGTGTACGTTTGCGCAGAGGCGTGCTCCTTGTACAAGAACGACAGGCAGTATGTGAACGGGCAAACTGCAAGACCGAACAGAATGAACAACAGGATCACTGCCGGGAACGTAGCTGATGTGCAGCTGTTGCAATCTTCTTGTCCAGTCAACGCGGAGATTTCAAACAAATTGATCAGGATGAGTGCACAAATGCATGGGAAGAGATACATCACCATATCCCAAATGTAGTTGGATAGCCAAAAAGCCGGCAGCGACACACCCGATACAAGCTGCTGATGCTTCGAGTTGTGGGAAGCCTGCTTCTCCTTCACCAAGAACACCACGATGGACGCCGGCAAGAAGGTAAATGCGATACAGATAAACAGCGCGGCAACGAATGAACTGTTGGAGTTGAAGACTGCCTTGGCAGCAGCAGTGTACGGCAGCGGATAGTTGTTCACCTTTAGGTTCACAGGCGATTCATTCGAGCCGTTTGCTGCAAAGAACCGGTATACCGCTTGGTCCATCAACGCCTTGAAAATTGCCGACGAATGTGACGCAGACGTGTTTGTGAACACATTGTAGCCAAACAAGTTCTGCTCGCTGTCTCCATACACCAAGTAGGCTCCATACTGACCCTCTACGAGATCAGTACCCTGACCATATCCACGATCGTAGAGCTGTTGGCCCAATGCAAGGCTGTATCCGGTAGCACCACTGGCGTTGATGGAAGGATCCGTGTAGGTCACGTCAAATACGGTGGGCGAGTTGGAGTCGAAGGCTGGTTGTGAAATCGAGAGTGACTGAGCGTTGGCGCCTGTGTAAAAGGCTGATGTCATGGCATCACTACACCATTCTCCAGCACCCGCACCTGCCTGACAAAAGTATGGCGTAGGAGTCTCGCCTCCAGAGTATGCGTCCGTTGTCAACGCTTTTAAAGGATCATCACTTATGGACATGCTTGCCTTCAATATTCCCAAACCAGCCGCAATCAACAGGACCGGCAAAGCCGCAACGTAAATGATCGCCTTCTTGTCACGCTTCGCATAACGGAAGCGCTTGAGCAGCAGAGCGCGCAAGTGCGTGGTGAACATGGGCGCAGTTGTAATGATCTCATCGCATTCCTGGTAGTTCTCGTCCGAGCCAGATGCCTTCACTCGGGGGTTGTTGCCGAGCGTGTGCTGGTTGTTCTCATCGCCCAGTTCAGCTACCTTGATGAACACCTCCTCCAGTGTCGTCACAGACACACCATAGGACAGCAAACCAAGCGGCTGCAACTGACGGTCCAGCTCAGCAAACATGGTCGCGAACTGTGCGGAGCTGTGGAGAGGCAACTGGAACGCGATCTCGCTACCAACGTTGCTCAACAACTGTGCAGCCGGCACAAACGATGTCACAAAGGCCGTCACTGCGTTGTCGTCGCACCTGGCGTCGTCCTTCACGAGAGTCAAGTTGTATCCTGCACCGAAGCGGTTCTTCAAGAACAGCGACGACCCGCAGCAACGCATCTCGCCTTCCGCCATGATAGCGATACGGTCACCTAAGATGTCGGCCTCGTCCATGAAGTGCGTGGTCAACACCATGACGCGGTCGTTGCGGTTGTTTAACAGGATCTCCCACGTGCTGCGACGGCTGTAAGGGTCCATTCCTGATGTTGGTTCATCGAGGAAGACGAGAGAGCTGTCACCCAGCAGTGACACGGCCACCGACAACTTGCGTTTCATACCGCCCGACAGATCATTCGGTCTCGAGTTTCGCTTCTCTGTCAGGCCGACCTCACGGATCTGCTTCTCGGCTACAGCCTTGAGCTCCTCGTTCGCGTATCCCTTGATCTGACCGAAGAACAGCAGATGCTCCTCCACCGACAGCTCCGGGAATAGGACGTCGTGCTGGAAGCAGATACCGAGTGACTGGCGCAGTTCGTCCATGTCTTCGTTCACCGACAAGCCGCGATAGGTGGCGTTGCCGCTGGACGGAGCTGTCATTCCGGTGAGCATGGAGATGAGAGTGGTTTTGCCGGCACCATTGTGGCCTAGCAGACAGGTGATCTGATCCTTGTACATGGTGATGTCGAGTCCCTTCACAGCCACCTTCTCACCACCAGGGACCTGGAAGACCTTACGGATGCGCTGCACGGAAAGAGCCTCGCCATTTTGCTCTTGTGCACGCAGCTCTGAGCTCACAGGCTCGAAGTTCGGGTTTAGGTCCAATGCAACTTCATTGGATTGAGTATCGACTGGCGCCATAACTGTCACTGGACGCTGCTTGCGGCCTCGCCAATACGATGGCGAAAACGGGAAATACCATTTGAGTGACGTGCCGTACTCCTTTGGCATCACCTTCTCGAAGTACAATCCGAGGATCGTGTATAGTACCGTGTCCAAAGCGAACATGAGCAGAGCTGTACTGAGCCGGTAGTTGTCACTCAGTGTGTCTATAGTCGAGAACTGCACGCCTTCTCCTGTCTCTTCAGCATTTGCCAGTACCCCCACACCAAGCGAGAGCGCCACTGGAGATAACAAAGAACCCATTTGCTTTGCACTCTCCGAAGTGCCAGTTGAGAATCCTTGTGAAACCGCGTACATGGCGAAGAACGCCACCATACCAACGAAAGCGCCAACACGGGCCTTGCTGAATAGCGTGCTGATGAGAAAAGCCAGGGCCAACACGCTCAAGCCAAACAGGAAAAAGAAGAGGAACGTCACGATAACCGAGCTGTTGGGGAAAAGCCCCGCGAGACCTGCAATCGACTGAATGATCGCTCCGACAAACATGATCGCTGCATACGTGATGTACCAGGTGATGATGATGGTTTTCTCGGTCACTCCAAGGATCTTCATAAACTCACGCAGACGCAGCTCCTTCTCTTGGATAAGCACCACCAGAACACGAGAGATCGTGAAGAGGTACGCCATGATGAAGACAATCGAAAACACGCTGGCGACCCTCTCGTAAAACGGTGAGTCAGTGTAGCTATCGATGGGGAAAGGGGCAACAATGGACCCCAGGATGGACTGTGGAGCTTGGCGTAGCGGCGATAGCAATGACTCCTTCGTGCTATTTGACATGTCTGTCAAAATACTTGAGACGGAAGTACTCCCGGACGTAAAAATCGTGGCCACTGCCTCCTGGATCAAGCTGTCGTTGTTCAGACTATTCAAAAGCGTGTTGTCAAGGTATGACGAAGATGGCGCTGTGGTCTGAGAACGCTGGCAAATGCCCGTGGTCGACTGATTTACCGAGCTCCACTCAGGCATGCACGTCACAAAGCGAGTGACAAGTGTCTGCAACGTCATGAAGCCCGTCACCGTGTACGCAGAGTAGTAGTCGGTGGCAATATTCTTTGAAACAACTCCAAATCGACAAGAGACCCGTCAGTAGTTGGCACACGACCCACAGAGTCTCTGTCGTCTCCTCTTGTCGCGTTGAGCCGCAACGAATATTCGATAGACGCGAACGATCCAATATCATCCCCCGATGGAGCCGAGTCAAATACGATGGCTCCGTAAATGCGTGGGTTGTCAATGCCGTCGCCGTAGTTGTCACTCTTCACGTACTCTGTCAGAGCATCGTTCGAGTCGAAGAACTGAATGCTCTCCGTAAACGACGGAACAGTCAGCGACTCGCTCGACGAGTTCATAAGGTCAATGCGCGGGTACCACATGTTCATCGTCTCCGCAAAGTAGCTGCGCGTGAAGGCATTGTCCGGTGCAATTGCGATCTTGTATGGCGAAACCTTGTCTTCACACTCCGTCGGGACACGGTAGGGTGATGACGTGTTGGTGTCCACGAGGCCTCCAGCCATCACCCCAGATCTGCATGCAGCCAGACTAGCAGCCGACAGTTCTTCCAGACGCAGGCCGTCAGCGATGGATTGCACTCCGAGCTTGAGCATCAGTCCGGTCATTGTCGACTCGTAGAGCGCAAACTTCGGCAGGTCGACGTCCACCCACTCGAAATCCTGGCCCGTGGGCTGGAAAAGGTTGTATCTGGTCGGCGCGGTGTTGTCAGCATCGTCACTCCATCCAGGAGGTACATCGACCGACTCGGCGAGCAGCTTGAGCAGTCCGAGCAGGATGATGAAGAAGGTTGGCACCAACACCTCACAGGCGGTGGCAATTGGCTGGCGGTTCTTGATGAGCCAGTTTTTCCAGAGCAGCGCTCGCATGAAGGTCCAGGCAGTGCGTCGCTGGGACAAATCCTCGTTGGAAGACTTCATCAGCTTCTCCTGGAGCGTCATTTGCGAGGTTGAGCAGAGTAAGTTTTTGTAAGTTTTAGTTTCTGCTTCGTCGTCTTTTTCGTCGTTGTTGGTGTTCAAGTGTGCACTCGATGGCGTATTGGGGAATGAGAAGATCAGAGGCAGACAACTTCGACTTGCGACTTAGTTGGGCGTGCAGGTGTGTACAACAGATGCCGTGGGTGGTCCATTAGCCGTCGTCATCATCATTTTGGCCCAGATAATCACAGGTGATAAAGAGCAATGATTGGCTGAAAGTGGCAGATTTTGATTTTGGACCAATTGTGGCCACATCGGACGTACAGAAATGAGTCGCAACGTAGTAAACTCTTTGGCTCGCCCGCTTACGACCTTGGTACATACCACAAGCTAAAATGTCACGTACCGCTGAGTTCGCGATTTCGATGCGGAGGCAAGCAGCAATGATTTGCACGCGTGTTAGCGCAATTTCATGCAGTTTCTTCGTCTGCAGTCTGTGCACAACGCGATTGCTGGCTGGGAACACTTTCTGGTAGGTCTCATACAATGCACTCACGGCGGTGGTGGCACGGGTGGATCGACTAAAAGTGGCCCACGACGTCGCGATGATCACTTCTGGCTGGATATTTTCCGTTCGATTTGAGTGACTGGAGTAATCATTTGGCTCTGCGACCAAATGTCTTCAACATATGGATGCAGCGGGTGCCGCATTGTGGCATTGAGTAGCTACATCGGTACTGTGCCTCTTGTCCATAAGATGATGCCGCATTGTGTTCGACATCGTAGAGATGCTAAATCGGTTACTACAGCGAAAAAATGTTGCGTCTGTGGAACAAGGACCGACAGCAGTCGTCGCTGTTGCTGCTGCCAGCGTCGTCGGTTCGCGCGGCACGTTTGCCCAAAGCTGTGGGACGTGTGTCCGCGAACGATCTGTACATGATCTTAATTGTGAAAGGCCCGGTGAAAATCCATCAAGCTGTTGCTTTCCTTCACTACATGCATCCATCCATGCTGGTCGTGCTTCCTCATGCTTATCCGAAGCTGGGTGTCTGGTCTTCAGCACCATCAATGCCTGCCACTCAAGCAGCCGGTTGGTGGCAGGCAGGCCTCTGACTAAAAATCCAGCTCGACTACCGATCTGTCGAGTGGGGGTACTGCAGACTTTACCACCTCGAGAGTACCGATCTTCGTGACTATCTTATCGGTGCCACCCGTCGCTTTCACAATAAATTTCTCGCCATGACCGAAACCAACAACGAGATGCCTTCTGTCGGGTCTTCGTTATCTTCGCACTGCCACACACCAGAGAATGCCTTTCAATCGAAGACAAGTCTCTTCGCTCGCGCTCACTCCCTCGAAATCCCCGACCAAGATCTAGGCGAGGATGGCACCTCCACGGCCAACTGTGATGATGATTTTCAATCAGCATGCGACTTTCTCGATACGTGTGCCGCTGAAGACTTTTGGGGCCAGCTTGCCGAACCTCCTGAAGGAACGGGAGCTATGCACACGATATACGCCGTAGAAGTAGCCGAGTCAAGTGACGGAAGCGATGCTACCGCGGAAAGTAAGACGAGAACTACTGCAGAGAAACCAACACGAGCGCGACGCATTACGTCTAAGCAGAAAATTGACAATCTCCGTGACGAGGTTGCCGCGTTGACGTCACAATTACAAGAACTTAAAGCCGGGGCTTCGACGAGTTCAGATTGGAATCCCGGACAACGCCGGAATCTCATCAAGACACGGCGCTCTCAGCTATGGCGCCAAATTGCAGTTAGACAGCTCGAGCGGCGCAATCAAGCGGAAAAGGACAACGCTGAACTCCGTGAGATGATGGAAATGCAGGTCCAAGAAGCCAAGAACCTGCGGCGAGTTTTGAAGCGCCGCGCCAGAATCGAGGTATGGATTAGAGTCATCGAAGGTAGAGGACCCCTTACCGGTATTGATTCGTGTTGTCGCTTTGATCTGCAGATGATGAAAAACGTGCTTGGTATAAAGGACCAGACGAATCAAGCTCTCCAAGCCGCGGACAACACCGAAGAGGACAGTTCTAGTTTCGAGCAGATGCTCCAAGATGTCGACCTACTGTATGCACAGGTCGAAAAGCTATTTGAGAAGAAGATGCAGGGAATCCCTTGCCCGGGCCAAAGGCGCCATGCAAACAGCAACACACTGAATGGCGCATGTTTCGAGCTCGCAAGGCGCGATCTTGTGCCGTTCAGCGCTTCCATGACCGAGGAGGCGGTGTGGACTGCTCTGGAACAGCCCGAGCTGCAAGATCTGCAGTGCGTTCCTGCGTTCAAGGCTGGCATTCAATTTCACATGGAGAACACCAGTCACGACAAAACTACCGCTATGTCCAGCTTCTTTCTGCCAAATCCAAGCGGTGCGCATGTTCTGGGCGTCAAGGTGCGGAAAGTTATTCGCAAGTACGCCGAAAGTGATCGGGCTGTGTTCATCTGCCAAAGCTTCATGGAGCCCAAGCTTCTTGGTTCCTTTGGGGCCGCTGGCACATCCACGACCTCAACGATGGTGGTCGACGTAAGGAAAGGAGGCTCGACGGTTCTTGGCGACGACATGACGCTGATCCAGAGCCATTTCAGCGCAGATCGGTACGATGAAGGTTTGGCAGCGGGGCAGAGGTTGCGGTTGCCGGCCAATTTGGACATGGCCATTACAGTGCTGGACGAGTCGGTCTCTCGCATTTATCGCCACGTAGAAAGTTCCTTGATGGACAAGAGTGTAGCAGTGAGAAATACTTGTGCTAGTGCAGAGCAAGATCTGCAACTGTTAAGTCTTTAAGAATCGATGTGTTTTTCAGGCCAAAACTTTTTCGGCAAGCTGTATAGTACAGTACTTTGTTTAACTTGAGTCTATTTAATGGATGGAATCGGTCGCGCGAGTCAGTCTCGCGTAACAGATCGCCACAAAACTATCACCGCAGAATTGAAGCAATAGTAATGGCGTTGCTCCGAGCCTCCAAGGCGTTGCTGGCGTCGTCGCGCTGTGGCGTCAGCTCGCGTCGGTTATCTGCGCTGTCGTTCGTCCCAGAGCTGCGCGCAGCCATCCCCCAGACGCTCCCAGCGATCCACAACCTGGTGGCGGACTACGAGGTGCTGTGACTGCGGCATTTGATAGGCATGGAATCAGATCTGATTCTACAACATTTTCTCTTTGTATCACTTGGCAGCGCGACTTGCAGACGTTCCAGCCCAGCTCATACATCCCACCCGACGTGGTGTTCGCCAACAATCATCTGAAGTAAGTTTACTCGGGAACCCTTTAGCTTTGCGGTATTGATTCTGATCTTGAGCATTTCGCAGACTGTCCGCTATTGATGTTGTTGGGTTTGGTACGAGGCATTTGCCAATTTCTGCACTGAAGTTGCAATGTGTTTGGGAGGGTTATACTAAATTTGCTTTTCTCTTACTTTATGTGTCTAGATTATGACTACACACTGTGTCACTACACGGAAGAACTTCAACATCTCATTTACGCCATGGCTAGAGACTACATGGTGCGTTCAAGATTGTTGACATCAACGACCGCTGCAAAACCAGTGACTTACGTTCTATGAACAGGTGAGCAACTTGAGGTACCCGGAGGGCGTCTCGGTGCTGCAATACGATCCCAGCTTCGCGATTCGAGGACTTACGATCGACAAGCAGAAGGGTTTGCTCTGCAAAATCAGCTCGCATCAAAAACTGTCGACGGCTGCAGTGTTTCGTGGCCGGCAGCGCCTTTCGCGTGATGAGATTATGGAACTATACGGAGGCTCGCGGCACATTTCTGTGCGCGACCGCGATTATAACATGGAGCCGCTGAACGACTTGTTTAGCGTCGCCCATGCCTGTCTGTTTGCGGACGTGGTGCAGTACATGATGGACCGCGACATCGAGTATGAACCTATTGCGCTTGTCGAGGACGTTCACCAAGCTATCGCAAACGTACATCTGAGTGGGGAGATGCACAGGGAAGTCGCTCAGGACCCACCAAAGTACATTGAGCCGAATCCAACTTTGCGGCCGTTGCTGGAGCGTATTCGGGTGAGTGTTAGTTAAGATCAACGATACGGGTGATTCAGTGAGGATCTCTCATGTGGATTGTTGTGCAGAGTTCTGGAAAGAAGAGCTTTCTGTGTACAAATAGTTCATTTCCGTATATCAACGCGGGACTGCGACACATGCTCGGAGATGAATGGCGAGAGGTACGTTAATACGATGCAAGGATTTTTTTATGGTTCCGGGTATTAGTTTGCATGATTTAATCAGGCAAAAAATGCGTTTGTTGTGGTCACAGCTTTTTGATGTGGTGAGCGTTAGCGCCAACAAACCCAAATTCTACACTCGGAAGCGCTCTTTCCGACATTTGGACACCGAAAACAAACAAGTACAGGTAAGTTATGAGGTAGACTGATCATCAAAATCCGAACTTGTGTCTAATACAATTGTGTTGCAGTGGCACGCAGTGCGCGCTGGATCGTGGTCAAGTGTACACACAGGGAAGTGTATATCAATTGGCAAAGTTGACTGGATGGGTGGGCAATCGAGTACTCTACATTGGGTATGTCAATTACTGCACCGAGAAATAATGTGCACATAGCTGAAGCTGTTGGTGGAGTTATGCCGTACAGTGACAGTATTTTTTCCGACTTAGTGGAACCTTCGCGCGCTAACGGTTGGAGAACGGGTGCTATCATCCGGTACGTTTTTTTGTTCGACATGTTTGCCTACGCGTTGTTGAACACACATGGGCAATGCTCTGTGCAAATGCTACACAGAGAACTGGAAGATGAGATGCGAGTACATCGAACACCGGAGTACCAGCGACTTGCCTTCCAGGTACTGTGCCCTATTGATCCTTGCCTTAGCTTTAGTTGTTCCTAACAGTGCAACGATGGCTGACAGATCCACAAGGTGGAAGAATTGATGCGCAACATCCAGAACCAGCTACGTTCCGAGCCAATTCCTCAGGTCAGTGTTATTATTTGTGTGCATGCGAATTGTGACAATTTCGTTGGCTGACTTGCTGGCTATGCCTCACGTATTATGTAGAACCATGGTTTCGTCGATCAGCTTGTTGACGTGCACGAGGAGCTTCAGATGGCAATGGAGAATTTAGTCAACGCCAATTTCGGATCGGTCTTCCGAGCTGATGCGTATCCTTCACAGTTCGCGTTTTTCGTGCAGCGCTATGTTGATATTTACTCAGCGCGGCTCGAGAATCTGCTGGAATATCCCTCAAACCACACTTTTTACCCCGAGCGCATTGGAATGCCGCACGAAGAACCGGTTGGGGTGCCAAGGTACGAATGAGTAGAGCAGTCGTTGCAGCTTTTTGTCTCGACTTTTTACGAGCAATGACCTAAGCGCCGGAAACAAGAACTAGAATGCGATCGTTAATAAACGGCCAATTGTTCAATGCTCCCGACCTACGTATGATAGATCACACCACACTATCAAAGAAAAACCGTGTGCTTTCCAGTTTCTTTAAGGTCTTCAGCTGAGTTTGCGCTGGTACTTTGGTTCATCGATTTTCTTATTGGTCACTCGATTGCCTTGTTATCAACAATAACAACAGCAGCAGCAGATAATTTACTTTCCCATTTATCAAAAGCAGATAAGTAGGTGACCAAGCGCGTTAGACTTCAGGTGGCTTTCACGATCCCATTGACGTGCAATGCAGGCAGCTGAACTAGCAAGTTCAGTCTTTCAAGCGACTCTGCAGAACAAAAAAATAGCTCGACAGGAATGCAATCTTCCTCTTTACCAAGAAACCCTCTACTTACAACGATGGCTACCTTCGCAACGATGGTTGTGCGCTTTTTCCAGTGGTCTTGTCCGCAAGCTGCCAGTCGAAGTCGCCGTTTAGTATTAGTATACATTATTCCTTGCGCTAGTGCATTCAGCTTGGTCAATGTGTCGTTCTTCCACCACAATTTCTGGCCCTGATCCCAATTTACTGTAATCACAATATCCGTCGATCAGGTCGTGGTCCCAAATACCAGCATTATAGCTGATGCCTCCTTCCTGGATGTCTTGCACTTCGTATGGCCAGGCCTCGTCCGTTGGGCATGTCAATTCCACAACAGAGAAATCGAGAGCCTGGCCTTCCTCCCGATGTACATAAACTGCAATGCACACCCGGGATACGCTCACTTTTTCTCCATCTTGCTAGACAGACAATAACGCCTCCATGACAATGCGCTTTAGTTGCATCGACGCATACGCAGAAACAAATGAAAGTTTAATCTATTGAATGTTGTAATAACGAATGCATTTCTACATGTAGGCGCGTGATTCGCCTTGGCTGTCTGCCGCCTCCAAGACGTACGCCGTTTTGTCGTCGGATGACTGGAGCTTCTGGTACTTCCAGTACATGTACACTGCCGCTGGGTAGTGCACCATCGCAACAATCATCAAAAAGAAAGAAGTCTTCAACGACGTGTCGTCTTCCTCGCCCAACGGCTTTGCCTGTACGATCCACAGCACAAACGTCAACGCAGCTGTGACGGCCGACACCCCGGGAAAAGGTAGCTGGCGCCGACCCATTTCTTGTTGCCTTTGCGGCATGTCATGGTGGCGATGAACGTGACGATCGCCATCAGGCCGTTCGAGAAGCTCATTCCACCGAAAGTCATCGTGGCCGTGCCCAACAAACCACACGACTTGTCCAAGAACTTGTCGAACTGCTCGGCATCCATACCAGCAGCGGTGGCCAGCACCGTCACGTACTCCAACTGAGTAGCATCGCTCACGTCACCTGCGTCTCCGTACGCCGCACAAATACCGGAGCCGCCATACGTCGACCAGATCTTGTCGTTGAGGACCGACAGGTCGTCGTAGGTGGACCCAAACTTGTAGTAGAAGCAGTGGTCGAGTGTGGTGGTGGAGTTGGTGAGTTCGCTGTCGACGCAGAATCCCATGAGTCCAGCCTTGAAGTTGGTACTGGTGACTTCGTCGGAGAGCGCGGCGTTGACGGTCTTGTTGGCGGTCCACATGGGTAGCACGAAGGCGACGATGGTGTAGAGTGTGCCGAAGCAGATCATGAGCAGCGCTCCGAAGGCAGACTTGTTGAAGTGCATCTGAAACACTGAAGAGATTGTTGTGGTTAGCTGCAAGAAGAATATTGAAGAGTGGGTCATACTATCGGACGGGGTGCCATCCGAAGCAAATTCAGAAAATCGTGGCAATCGCGCAATCTCCATGCACCTTGTCAAGGTCATGATCATTCGTCTCAGCTAATCTTTGCAGCACAGTAAACGTCCGCGTCAATTATTTTAGCGTAATCTGCGAAACCGCTATTCGTAAATATTTGCAAATATTTACACATAGCGGTCTACGTCTCTGACGTGGCAGTTGTCTAATGAGCACTGGGAAGAGCTCCAGCCGCGCGTCTGCGGCCTCCAGAGGCGTGGACGTCGGGTCTTTGCTGGTTTTAATCGGTGGCATCTTCGCTGTCGTTGCTGCGCTGCTTGCGCGTCAAGGCTTCACTGGCAGAGACCACGTCGTGGGCATCGACTTGGGCACAACGTACTCGGTGGTGGCCATCTCTCAGAAGAACAACGTGACTGCGATTGCAGACGCACAGGGCCGCGTTCTGGTGCCTTCCACAGTCGCTTTCCTGCCTCATGGAGGTGCCAATAAACTATAGTGTTTGTCAATTACTTGTTTTGATATTTACAGAGCTATGCGGCTTGATGAATGCGCAGAAGTTTTGGTGGGGCGAAAGGCACGAGAACATCGCACAACAGACCCAATGCACACGATTTTCAATGCCAAACGCTTTATCGGTCGCAGGTAAATTGTTTTCTGTTGTTAAAAACATGTGGTCAAAATGTGAAGCTGATAGTGCTGTTGTTCTTGCTGCAGTTATGACGAAGCCTTGAGCTCAGAAGCGGATTCCAATGGCATCACTCCGTACGAGTTTGCCATCAAACCAGCGGATAATAGTGGAAAAGACGGACTGTGCTTTGCGATTGACCTCCCCGACCAACCTAGCTGTGTGACGCCCGTGAAAATTGGCAGCGCAATTGTTCGCCACCTACGTTCAATGGCGCACACTTTTGTTGGACACGATCAGATCACCAAAGCAGTCATTGCCGTGCCGGTGGACTTTAATGCTCGGCAACGCGACGCCACGGTGGAAGCGTTTCGAGCGGCGGGCTTGGAGGTCTCACGCGTGCTTGAGGAACCCACAGCGGCAGCGATCGCTTATGGTCTGCATCAGGACCCGAACGTTAGCTTCTTGCTAGTGTTTGACTTCGGGGAGGTACTCTGGATGTGTCGTTACTTTTTGCACGAAATGGAGCCATCAATGTGCTTGACACACTAGGAGATAACCATCTCGGAGGTGAAGACATGGACGCTGCACTTGCACAATGGCTTGTGCGCGAGTTTGAAATGCAGATTGGCGCAAAAATCTCGTCTCGTGGGATTGAAATGGAGATAGAAAGTTACCAAGGCGATGACCGGGAGCCACCATGCACATTGTCCGGCATTCGCCAGGCTGCAGAATTTCTAAAGAGGAAGCTCACCGATGCTTTAACTGCCAGCGCCTCGTGCATCTGGAAAGACAATAGACAAACTAAGCACCGAGCTGAAGTCAAGATGACGAGAATGCGGCTGGAGAAAGTTTGTGAACCACTACTGGAACGCACGATGATTCCAGTGCACGAGGTCTTAGAAGCGAATCACATGACGACTGAGGAGATCGATGCCGTGGTGCTTGTTGGCGGGTCTTCGCGGATTCCATGGGTTCGTGAGCGCCTCACCGATATGTTCCAAGGCCGGCCACCCCTATCTGACATTGACCCAGATCTTGCAGTGGCGTATGGCGCAGCGCGAACATTAGACTAAAGAGAAGCCGAACACAATCAATAGAAGGCAATTATCCGACAGATTATCCACACCTGCAGACACGTCTGAATATCCAGGCTTTCTTGTGCATGCTTGGCAATAATCGTGACCATTCGATCTTGGCTCCAGTCCAGTCGCCCTCTACTCTCGGTACGTCTCTAAATGGTTTCAGAGGGCCGTGATAGCTGTTTGAGCTGGTAGAGATTCACATGAAAACGAGTTGAGTTAGGACAAGCAAAAGATTCGTTTCGCAGCTCTTTCCTTACCAATCTCAGCGAGCTCCGGAGATGCGTTTGCCGCATAGAAATCCTGGATATGCTCAAGCGCAAACTTCTGCAGACGCTCATTGATTCCGTCATCATCCTGGTCCGCACGGTAACTGCGCTGTGCTGCGATTGCCTTCGTGCAGGTCACGAGAGAAAAATACGCTCGCAAGTTCTGCTTCTTGTTCAGCTCGATCGAGTGCGCGTAGTGCTTGCGCGCGGTCAGCAGATTGTCGAGCCCGCCGATGGTCGAGTAGATCTAACCAACAGAGCATGTAGGCGCCAAACAACTTAGCCAAAAATGACAGAAGAAATCCAAGAGGATACCAAAAAGAAGTGAAAATGCCTGAACGTACGTCGGCCAGACGGGTGTGAAAAATGGAGTCCATGGGGTTCAGTAGCACGAGCTCCTCGTAGCAAAAGGCAGCGTAGCGATACGCTCCCAGTGACAGATAGGTCTCTCCCAGCTCTGTCCACTGCAGCAACCCACAACACAAGCCAATCAGCACAACCAAAGCCAGCAGTCTCCACTCTCAGCGGCAGCACGTACAGCAGCCAGATCCGTGCCGAAGCTGCGCAAGAACTCGTTGAGCGCCGTGACGACGTCCGCCGTCTTCTTCTGGGCCTTGAGCACTGCGATCTTCCTCTTGAGCACCAGCGCGTTGGCTGGGTTGGCCTCCAGCAGCTCGTCGTACAGAGCCAGCGCCTTGGGGAACTCGCCCCTCTGCTCCAGGAGCATTCCCTCGAGTCGCGCCACTCTGGAGCTGCCAGGGAACTTGGTCTGCAGCGCCTTGAGACACGTCTGGAGGTAAAGCACAAGAGTTAAAGCACCAAAGTCAGCTGCTGTAGGCAGTCAAAGCACACAGTGGAGAGGGTTGAAACACCTCCGCCAACTCGTCATCGTGCACGTCCAACGCAGCAACACACGTCTGTTCGTACACAGCCCAAGCTGCAAAAACCCCAAATAAAAATGGTTAAAACACCGAGTAAAGGCACAAAAATGGCTGATTGATACCTTCGTCCCCCAACCCCCAGCTGTGTTTCGTCACCAGGAGCTTCCCAATGGACGCCACAGCACGAGACTCGCGCAGCTTCTCCTTGCGGACGTACTGCAGCAGCTCCACGCAGCGATCGCGCGCGCCGCTTTGCTCCGCCGCCGCCAGCTTCTGCTCAAACTCCCGCTGCCCCATGCTCGGAAGAGATATGCTCGGAAGAAATATGATTACTAACTGGGCATATCGTTAGGTTCGATAAATATAGTTAAGTCCGGTGTAGCCATTTTATCTGCTGTCAAGTTCCAGCAAGTACGTGTTGCTGGGATAAGACTACCGTTGACATTCCTCAAACCAATCTGTTGCAGCCACATTTCTAAGCATATGACGATCCCAATAACCTCGTCGTCTCGAGCCATGACTTGACATAAGGTGCCGTTAACAAAGCGAGATCACCTGGATCACGCGAAAGAAACTAAAGAGAGAAGGCAACTGCTCTTCAACTGCACCACCCAACTTTCCCTTGTCTTTCCATTATTCTTTTATCCTCGCATCGTCTCCACTATTCTGCGTCAATGACCAAATTCGCAGCACACATCGCCACAGCTACTCTCTTTGCTTTCGCATCCACTACTGTAGCTGCCGCCACGGACAATTGCGTCTTGGTGGACTTCACCGCCGTGGCATCGCAGTTCGAGGATCTGAATACCGCCATCGACCTCGTCAAATCTGCCAAAGCGGTCGACTCGATGTTTGCAAAGTACGACCCGCTGGTCGTGAAGGACATCACGCTCGCCAACGTTCAGTTCGATTTGCTGGGGCAGAAAGTTACGATCGTTCCCACCATTGACTTGCTCAACGTCTCAGGGCTCACGACCATTGTCCCTCAGCATTTTAACGTGACTTCGCCCACGGGCGTCGACATCGGCGCGTATTCGGACGGTGAGGTGTCTGTAGATGCCGCGTTAAGCGTGACAGTCAAAGAACTGGACGCGTCTACCTCGGCCCACGCGAAGATTGGATTGAAGAAGTCGACGTTAAAGGCAAATGTCGAGGCAAATGTCTACGCGTGCGCACCAGGAGTGCCTGACTCACAGTGCTCGAACATGACGGTCATGGACTTCGAGACGCAAGTGGTCGGTGCCACCGCGAGCAAGAACTACGACAGCATTCTGGAAAACGTGCTCAGGAGAGTGAAAGATTCGTCTGTCAAGTCTTTCGCGCTAGATTTCGAGAAAGCTTGTGCTTTCGACATCAGCGTCGACAGCTCCAGCTTCGCTTTCGCGTCAATCAGTTCTCTATTAGAGCACTTCTCAGCGGCGGAGCTCAACAAGAAAGGTGATGTCTACGACACTGTCGTCTCGACAATCAACGACCAAGTGCCGGCACTACTAAACGACCTGGTCAACTCCACGCTAAAACAGAGCTTTGGTGCAACGTGTCTTTCAGAGTAGACATGTCCTCTTGCACTCCTCAAATGCAAAGCTTCGCTAACTTCATGTCTTGTACTTTGGCATTCTAAAATATGTTAAAGTGATTTTCTGCTTCGTGCCTACATGTACGCCCGGGAACCACCTTGACTATCTGAAGCCTCCAGAATGAACGTCGACTGATCATCGTCCGCACCTTTCTCCATTTGCTGCTTCTGTTGCTTCCAAAACATGAATACTGCCAGCAGGTAATGAAGCACCGCAATGATCATCAAGAAGAACGCCGTTTTCAGCGACGCGTCGTCTTCCTCGCCCAACGGGTTGGCTTGAACCATCCAAAGCACAAACGTTAATGCTGCTGTGACGGCCGACACCCCGGGAAAAAGTAACTGGCACCAACCCACTTCTTGTTCCCTTGACGGCACGTCAACGCACCGATCATCGCTATGATCGCCATCAGTCCATTCGACATACTCATACCACCGAAAGACATTGTGGCCATACCCAACAAACCACATGACTTGTCCAAGAACTTGTCGAACTGCTCGGCATCCATACCAGCAGCGGTGGCCAGCACCGTCACGTACTCCAACTGAGTAGCATCGCTCACGTCACCTGCGTCTCCGTACGCCGCACAAATACCGGAGCCGCCATACGTCGACCAGATCTTGTCGTTGAGGACCGACAGGTCGTCGTAGGCGGACCCAAACTTGTAGTAGAAGCAGTGGTCGAGTGTGGTGGTGGAGTTGGTGAGTTCGCTGTCGACGCAGAATCCCATGAGTCCAGCCTTGAAGTTGGTACTGGTGACTTCGGCGGAGAGCGCGGCGTTGACGGTCTTGTTGACAGTCCACATGGGCATGACCAATGCGGCAGTATTGTAGATCGCGCCAATTGCCGCCATGGCAATGGCTCCGTAGCCATGTTTTGTGATGACCATGCCCGAAAATTTGCTGTCGATTGTGTCTGTATGAGTTCAAACTGAAAATGGGCTGCATGGAAAACTGCTGCATCGCTCAAGAAATAATCACGAGACGTCTCGGGGAGGTGTAAGCAATAGGCTCTCTCTATCCACACCTGTCGTGCTCCCCACACGTATTTGCCACACGAAAACGACATCTGGACAGTCTCACCATAAAACAAAATCCAGTTATGATTACCATCACCGCGGGACGTTGGACTTGCGGTAATCTATCTAGCTTGCCGATCTGAGTCGACTTGACTAACAAACATTTAGCTAAGTATTCAAGTGCACTAGCCGTTCATTTGTTTGTGGTTCATTTCCTTGGTGTGGTACCATACGCTTTGCTTGACAACAGACATGTGGAGGTGTCGTGATTTCATCAAATTCATCCTTACGAAGGTAAATGTTGTTTGGTCGAAGCCACCAGAAACGGACACATTGAAGATGATCACTTTGGTATTATGCAGCGGTGCCATTAAACAGTTTCTTCAGGTGCACTAGCGATAGGAGTCCCTGCTCCAGTATAAGTTACGTCCACGGTTGCTTTTCCCTCACTCATCTGTCGTTGTTCATTCTGGTACCTCCAGTACATGTACACTGCCGCTGGGTAGTGCACCATCGCAACAATCATCAAAAAGAAAGAAGTTTTCAACGACGTGTCGTCTTCCTCGCCCAACGGCTTTGCCTGTACGATCCACAGCACAAACGTCAACGCAGCTGTGACGGCCGACACCCCGGGAAAAGTAGCTGGCGCCGACCCATTTCTTGTTGCCTTTACGGCATGTCATGGTGGCGATGAACGTGACGATCGCCATCAGGCCGTTCGAGAAGCTCATTCCACCGAAAGTCATCGTGGCCATACCCAACAAACCACATGACTTGTCCAAGAACTTGTCGAACTGCTCGGCATCCATACCAGCAGCGGTGGCCAGCACCGTCACGTACTCCAACTGAGTAGCATCGCTCACGTCACCTGCGTCTCCGTACGCCGCACAAATACCGGAGCCGCCATACGTCGACCAGATCTTGTCGTTGAGGACCGACAGGTCGTCGTAGGTGGACCCAAACTTGTAGTAGAAGCAGTGGTCGAGTGTGGTGGTGGAGTTGGTGAGTTCGCTGTCGACGCAGAATCCCATGAGTCCAGCCTTGAAGTTGGTACTGGTGACTTCGGCGGAGAGCGCGGCGTTGACGGTCTTGTTGACAGTCCACATGGGCATGACCAATGCGGCAGTATTGTAGATCGCGCCAATTGCCGCCATGGCAATGGCTCCGTAGCCATGTTTTGT
The DNA here is from genome assembly GCA_011947355.1 of Phytophthora boehmeriae. Lineage (NCBI taxonomy): Eukaryota > Oomycota > Peronosporomycetes > Peronosporales > Peronosporaceae > Phytophthora > Phytophthora boehmeriae. Next base: position 229,899 of record JAAVTJ010000230.1, on the reverse strand, counting down.
GATGACCATGCCCGAAAATTTGCTGTCGATTGTGTCTGTATGAGTTCAAACTGAAAATGGGCTGCATGGAAAACTGCTGCATCGCTCAAGAAATAATCACGAGACGTCTCGGGGAGGTGTAAGCAATAGGCTCTCTCTATCCACACCTGTCGTGCTCCCCACACGTATTTGCCACACGAAAACGACATCTGGACAGTCTCACCATAAAACAAAATCCAGTTATGATTACCATCACCGCGGGACGTTGGACTTGCGGTAATCTATCTAGCTTGCCGATCTGAGTCGACTTGACTAACAAACATTTAGCTAAGTATTCAAGTGCACTAGCCGTTCATTTGTTTGTGGTTCATTTCCTTGGTGTGGTACCATACGCTTTGCTTGACAACAGACATGTGGAGGTGTCGTGATTTCATCAAATTCATCCTTACGAAGGTAAATGTTGTTTGGTCGAAGCCACCAGAAACGGACACATTGAAGATGATCACTTTGGTATTATGCAGCGGTGCCATTAAACAGTTTCTTCAGGTGCACTAGCGATAGGAGTCCCTGCTCCAGTATAAGTTACGTCCACGGTTGCTTTTCCCTCACTCATCTGTCGTTGTTCATTCTGGTACCTCCAGTACATGTACACTGCCGCTGGGTAGTGCACCATCGCAACAATCATCAAAAAGAAAGAAGTTTTCAACGACGTGTCGTCTTCCTCGCCCAACGGCTTTGCCTGTACGATCCACAGCACAAACGTCAACGCAGCTGTGACGGCCGACACCCCGGGAAAAGTAGCTGGCGCCGACCCATTTCTTGTTGCCTTTACGGCATGTCATGGTGGCGATGAACGTGACGATCGCCATCAGGCCGTTCGAGAAGCTCATTCCACCGAAAGTCATCGTGGCCATACCCAACAAACCACATGACTTGTCCAAGAACTTGTCGAACTGCTCGGCATCCATACCAGCAGCGGTGGCCAGCACCGTCACGTACTCCAACTGAGTAGCATCGCTCACGTCACCTGCGTCTCCGTACGCCGCACAAATACCGGAGCCGCCATACGTCGACCAGATCTTGTCGTTGAGGACCGACAGGTCGTCGTAGGTGGACCCAAACTTGTAGTAGAAGCAGTGGTCGAGTGTGGTGGTGGAGTTGGTGAGTTCGCTGTCGACGCAGAATCCCATGAGTCCAGCCTTGAAGTTGGTACTGGTGACTTCGTCGGAGAGCGCGGCGTTGACGGTCTTGTTGACAGTCCACATGGGTAGCGCGAAGGCGACGATGGTGTAGAGTGTGCCGAAGCAGATCATGAGCAGCGCTCCGAAGGCAGACTTGTTGAAGTGCATGGTCAAAAGTTGTCCACGTTTGTAGCTTTCTGAAGGCAGGTGCTTGGACTTGTGTTTTTTTGGTGAGTTTGGAAATGAGCCTGGTCATAGCTAAATAACCAGGCCTGCGGTGCGTTGTGGCATTTATCACGAGTGCTTGGCTTGAGGTATTATCACCAGCAGAATCCAGTGCAGCGAAGTAATCGGTAGATTCCGTTTGGCGGTTGTAAGCATCGGCCGTTCCCATCGTTTGTGCTTACAGCGATGCCTCAGAGGAGCAGCAATCAACTTTCATCGCGTGTATCCATACAATACGGATAGTACAGTACTTCGTATTGCTTTGCAGAGCACGAAGAACCGAAGGGTTCTTTCCCCGGCTGAACAAACCGCTAGTGTTTGTCAAATCATCCTATCCTATAATTCGGTTTCCTGCGTTCAAAATTTCCAGTTGCGCTGCTGAACTGCTACACCAACTCAACAACTGCTTCAACGCAAGAACCCGCTTTCACAAATCGATTGCGTTCTAAGCTCGACGCTATCGTCATTGTAATCATTCACTGAGTTATGCCCGCCAATAGCTGAAATAGGGGCACATCTGCCGAGTCACTACATTGGTTTGCTCAGAATCTCTACTGCTGGCATTCCATTTGCGATTTCGCGCAGAACCATCAACGTTGACGTTTGAGAGAGAAAACTAGCAACCTGAAACAGCACAATGGCGATCACCAAATTCGGCTACGGGGCCATTGCCATGGCGGCAATTGGCACGATCTACAATACTGCCGCATTGGTCATGCCCATGTGGACTGTCAACAAGACCGTCAACGCCGCGCTCTCCGCCGAAGTCACCAGTACCAACTTCAAGGCTGGACTCATGGGATTCTGCGTCGACAGCGAACTCACCAACTCCACCACCACACTCGACCACTGCTTCTACTACAAGTTTGGGTCCACCTACGACGACCTGTCGGTCCTCAACGACAAGATCTGGTCGACGTATGGCGGCTCCGGTATTTGTGCGGCGTACGGAGACGCAGGTGACGTGAGCGATGCTACTCAGTTGGAGTACGTGACGGTGCTGGCCACCGCTGCTGGTATGGATGCCGAGCAGTTCGACAAGTTCTTGGACAAGTCATGTGGTTTGTTGGGTATGGCCACAATGTCTTTCGGTGGTATGAGTATGTCGAATGGACTGATGGCGATCATAGCGATGATCGGTGCGTTGACGTGCCGTCAAGGGAACAAGAAGTGGGTTGGTGCCAGTTACTTTTTCCCGGGGTGTCGGCCGTCACAGCAGCATTAACGTTTGTGCTTTGGATGGTTCAAGCCAACCCGTTGGGCGAGGAAGACGACGCGTCGCTGAAAACGGCGTTCTTCTTGATGATCATTGCGATGCTGCACTATCCTCTGGCTGCGTACATGTTGTGGAAGCACTGTGGACTGGATGGTGGGAAACCAGGAGTATCGAATGCTTAGCGACTTCAATGGTTGCTGCTGCAGCTCTAAATGAACAATACATACTCCAATTTTCAAGAAACGTTAACTTTAACACTCACACCTGACTAAGTGGCGGTCCTATACGAATGGAGTTGTCCGTGGGGAGACGACCAACCGCATGGTTCTGTAGCTTATTTACAGCATGGCGACAGCAACAGGGGCATATCCCAGCTCAACTGGGCTTTTTAACTTCATTGTTGTGATCTACATCAGCGCAATCGACCAAGCTGAGGCTGCGTCGACAATTCACGATGCGTCAAGTGCAGCGTCTGCTACACGTGGCTCAATCTTCAACGAGCGCTTAAAGCACGACTCGGCATCTATGAAAGGAGCAGACGAACAAATTTGCTCCTGAGCACCACAACAAACATTCAAATGTGAGTGCACCATCAACAACAACCGTTCATCAATAAATGGACTCACCAGCACTCGCTTATTCGTCGGTAACAAGTACGGCGTCTTCTGGAATGACAACATCCTTTGAATGAGGAAGCCGATGGAGCGGATTTTCTTAAAGTTGATCAAATCACCCTCCACGCGGTCTGGGTACTCTTGAAGTGCAATCACATTTTGAATCACCATACCCATGTACGGGATCAAGGGTGGTGTTGCCTCCTTAGTGAGCTTGTTGAGGGGCGCGCACCGTTCTCTGTGAGTGGCACTAGCTCTTGCCACAAATCACGCGCCTGTGGGGGTAATCGACCCCATGTTTTCTTCAGGCGAAACACTGACGAGTCGTTCGCTGCATTCATTACTGCCATAAACCCGTCCAAGTTTTGCAAAGGAGACAGCAGCACACCAGCAACTCGAATGAAGTACGCGAGAATTTCTGCACGGTGGTCAACATCGCCTCGCATCAAAATTTGCCCAACTACCCATATTGAGATATGGTTGTGCAATAGTCGAAGCCGCTGGTATCCCGGCGTTTTCTCGGCGTTGCGCTTCGAGGCCAGCACTTCCGAAACTGTGATAAAACAATTCGCCAAGCAAATATTAGGGTATGCGTCTCACTACTGTACTTCCTCGCCGTGTTACCTTTAATTTTGCTGAACAGATAGTGCTGCAACAACGTGATCTGCTGTGCAATGATGCTTGGGTCCAGATCCAAAATCCTGTTAAAATAATGTTGATTAGGGGACGAATTGATTTAACCGCGCACGACAAGCAAACGTACCACAGCCTTGCAATACGCTGTTCTGGATATGAACGGCCTACATTCACACCTCGTGGTTGCCAAGGGGTAATTGTGGTTGATCGTCCTCCTTCGGACAAGGCTCCATCGAGTCTCTCCTCCGCCTTCACGACAAAAGATCCTTTAACTTCACCCGTTTTCCAAACACCAGCAAGGGACATACGACGACGCATTGTCTCAGTGATAATCTCCATGCCGGACGCAGCACCAAACAGTTCATCATCTAAAAAAGCAAGATTTGGGTTTGCCTGCTTTGCTGTGCAGATAAACTGTTTAAGTGACGGATAGTCTCCTTCGCAGAACGAAAGCACTTGATACTCCTGCATGCGCCTTGAAGTACAAGCGTCAACGAATTCGGGCAGAAATGATGTGCTTAACCATTGTGCACACTGGGGGTCTTCTCTAGAAAGCTCGTCCTGAAGAGGGACAAGCTCCGCGAAGAATTCGGCTACATAATTGCATACATCCATGTCGCACTCCACGCTATGTTTCAAAATTTCTACGAGCATGTTTAACGCACATAGCACCATTCGTCGCACATAAAATCCCGGCTCCGTTCCCACTGAATAGCGCTTTAAAAGATTTCGCAGAATATCAACCATTTCACGAAAATTAACACCACCTTTGGAGGCATAGCCACAGTACCAAATCAGAGCATTCAGTTCCTCCCGACGGTAGTTCTCAAAGCGTAGTAATAAATCAGCAATCGCGTCAAAAGTTCCTGCGATGATTTCCTCCACGCCATCGTTCTCTTCCGTAATAAGATCCTTTATACTCAGAGTCTTCCCCGACAAATCTTTGCGTCCAGTCAGTGACATCGGAATATCAGCCTGCTCCACTTCGTCGACATCTTCGTCATCATCATCTGAATCGTCGTTGTCGTCTTCTCCAATGTCGCTGTAGTCATCGACAACCGTAGAACCATCATCATTGGATACATTTTCATCCACATGCGCGTGAGAGGATCGGCTGGCCTCCGCCATGGCCATTGCCGATTCACCATACAAATCGCGTCTCTCCGCATGTGCATTGTCGCCCATTTTTGTTAGAAGACACGCAAACAACTCGTCGCTGCCATACATGGCAGCGTAATGTAAAGGCATTCGGTATACCTCACAAACGGCCGACATATCAGCGCCGCTCTGCACTAGATAGTTCATGGTCGAAATAATCGAGGAGTTGTCCACATGAATGCTGCTGCGTAGATCAACCGTTGTGTGGTGATGATGATGGCCATTCTGATGATAATTTTCTCCCACAGGGGGCAGTGTCGAAGGCGTCAAAGCTGCAATCTTTTCCATGGCCATACCGCGGCCCCTTGCCACAGCGATCATCAGCGGTGTTAAACCTTCACTCGTACGAACATCAACACTGCAGCCCTTCTCTATCAGCAGCTGGCACACACGCTGCGTTGCACTGGCTGCAGCGAAATGAAGCGGTGTTTCTCCGTGCAAAGTGCGAATATCAACTTGGGCTCCGTAATCCAGCAATCCCTCCACCACGTTCACACGACCACTTTTTGCCGCAAGAGCAAGCGCACTCATGCCGCGCTGCCAATTTCTCGCGTTCAAGTCAATGTTGCTATCCGCTTCCATTATCGTATCGATTCCGCCAAGATAGCCTCTCTCCGCAAGTAGCATGACAGGATTATTTCCATAAATGTCCACAGTATCGACAAGTGCTCCATGAGCCAGCAATTTCTTGATGACCAGTACAGCCTTGTCCGAGTCACTCAGAGCAGCAGCTGAATTACCATTCACCGTTTTGGGGGCTTCGGCTGATGATGAGCTCATTGTCGCAGGCATTGTGCACGGAGAACCGACCATATGCAATGCACTTCGACCATATTCGCCGATTGTTTTGACCTTTGCGCCGTGTTGAAGCATGTACGAGACGACGTTAAAATGTAGAGCACTGACTGCTACGTGCAACGGTGTATTGCTCCCGCATTCGTGAGCAACATAATTCACATCGGCGCCATTTGCGAGAAGCATCTGTACGCTGAATACGTCACCACGCTGGCAAGCATGCATAAGTGCAACGTTCCACAGTGCTTTGTTGGACGTCAAAATTTTGAAATAACTGCTCCCCGGAATGAATGCCAATCGATGAGGAGATACTGATTCAAGCAGCAAGGCCATGATGTCTTGAATGGCCACAGAACAACGTTCTGGCCGTTGACGGTCACTAAGACATATCCACGCGTGATGATAGTTCCTACAGCAGAATAACCATGCGGCGAAATGTGCTCTACGATGGCGCCGTAGCGGTAGGTTGGTTCCACCTCGAATTCCAAAACACGCCTCCAATCGCCGTCAATGGATAAAGTGATCTGGTCTTTAAAGATGTCTTCCAGTACTGCAGGGATGCTCACGTTACTGATGAAATCAACCGCGTGAACCAATATGTTCAGCGATTTCTCGTCGTCCGGGGATTTACCGACAGCCCACGATCCGTTCAGCTCCGTTAGCAGTGTTTTCAGCGAGATGAGGTTCTCCAGCCCGCTATTCGACAATACATAGGTGAAAATCGGGATAATGTCATCTGTCTCGAGCGCTTCCAACTCACTAATTGTGTCATGTTCCTCAGCGTAAGTGGACTGAATTTCCTTGATCGTACTCGTAAGGACGTCGTATTTGGCTGCAGGGAGATGAACCATCGCTATCTGCGCAAGAATCCTTGACGCCTTCCGCCATTCCTTCCACGATACTTGATGTAATGGAATGTTGAAGTACATCTGGTCTTTTCCTTGCAGCCACCGAACCTTCCGGTTGATTGAAGCTTCATCCTCATGGTATACGCGCCGCAAGTATGTATTTATCTTGTCCTGCATCGGTAGGAAAAGCACTTCCTCTACGTGACGAGAGACAGCTGCCTGCAGAATATCCAGTGATATTGGCAATGAATTGCTCTTCTTGTCGACACTGCTGGTGCCATTGTTATCACTACTTGGACCCCTGAGTGCTGTCAAGATACGAGCGCCATGATCTTTACGATAGATTCGGTGAGCATCGCGTGGAACTCACGAAATTGGCGCAATGAGCTTGAACTACGGCATTCAAACGCGTTTTGGAAGTTTTTGAACTTGACAGCTTCAGGAGACTTGCTAGTGTGAAGCACCCGGCGTAATTCCGCCACAATCCGGATGCTTCGCGCATCGATGGTGGTGGTGCGGACGCGAGCGTTCCCCGAACTGTCCGCTGACTGGAGGATACTACCGGACGCAGCCGTGCCTACTGCAGATGGCGGCATTGTGCTGCTGCCACCTCCTGATAGACTTTGCAGTAGACACACCCATGCACTGGCGTCATCGTCGTTCGAACCGGAACATACAAAAGAAAAGTCTTCACCTGCCACTTCGAAACAAAATGGACGTTTCGTCTCATCCGGCTCCAGGAAGCGCACGGACAACATGCCGTCCTGCAAATGCATCTCACCTCGCAACTTGCCGAAATTGTTTCCTTTGTAGTACTGCAATGACGCCCAATATTCCCCTGTCGCTAAGTTCGTCCGTTTGATCAGTACGAAATACCTCCGTTTCCACGTTTTCCTGTCGGCACCACAACACCAACATTCATAATTAGCTAGTTCTTGCACCTGGCAACATGACTCCGCACTTGACGTACATGACATTGGCCTGCTTGAAAAGCCAGCCGCTGCGCACAAGCTCGCGATCAATTCGCACCGAGGAGTTTCTACGCGAGCCCATGGAGTTGCCACTTGAGTAGTTGGATGACAACTCTGTGGTGCGAGCGGACATCCGCAGCAGTGTCTCTTGGTCTGGAACTCTCACCGTCCTCCCAATAGGAACTCCTCTTCTCGCCGATGCCCTCCAGGAGAACTTTTTGCTGCCCATGTGCCTATGCGCTCTTAAAGCGTCCTCTGCTGTCTGTAGAACCGGCACAAAATCGTCTTCTTCCGCGTCGTACTCGCCCACCACCACTCTTGCCTGCTCTCCTCCGTCCTCGTCCTCGTCACTATTCACCTCCAGTTCTGCTTGGTCCGCTCCGTCCAGACGGAAGCCGCTGCTGTCTCTGGCCGCTTCGAGCACAGGAATATTGTCCACATCCGACGTGCGTCGTCGACTAGCAGGACCTGCAGTTGGAGCTTGGGGACGATGACGTGGCGCCGATCCGTCGCTTCTAGCGGCTGCTTGGGACCTCAGAGGCGGCAAAGGAGGCGGCGGAGCCCTCGTCGGAGCCGCGTGGAGCTGCACAGGAGACGAAACGCCGTCCATTAGGAAGGTGCTGAAGCTGCGGCCCGAACTCGTGTCTGAGGGGGACGCCGTGGAGGCCGCGCGCTGCTCCATGGCGCGCTTCTCTCGACTGACGGCGTCTGGGACGTCTCTGCGGCTCGTCTGAGAGCTGCGCTGCATGCTATGACGGCCGAAAGAGCCGTCAGAAGGGGGTCTTGGTGCTTGAGGGACTGGAAGTGGCCTTGTTTCTCGGGCTGCAGACGACACCAGAAGCCCAGACCTGCACGAGGAGAAAGAGGAAGAGAATGCACACAGATACAGCCAGGAGAGAGAACGAGAAGACCTCGACACGCGCAGAGACAGCGGTGCGAACACGCTCAGCAAGTCACGAGCGCGCGTTCCTGCTTTGCTTCTTTCGTTTGCTTCGTGCAACATTCAGGTGATGCAATAGCGGAGAGGTTGCACGAAGGTCGTAGTAAGAAATTAGGTAAACGTGGCGTATCTTATTCGAAGAGGTCAACTGTACAGTTTTAAATATGAAATATTCTCCTCCATGACACCAAAAAGCTCTACGAGCTAGCAATGACGTTTAACTAAATAACGCCTCATGCGATGCATGCAGCAGCCAGCTCCGCCATGAGAATTCGGTGCAGGGATGCATGCAATGCAACGACGAGATGAAGCTTGGAGACGAGGCGCTTTAACAGTTTGAACCCCTACGGCGCTTTTCTGTCCTGTGCACTTGTCGTCAACTCGATTAGCAAGGAAGCACAGCTTTCGGTGCCTCACGAGGAATTGGCTTTTAGCCGTAGGTTAGCGACTACCGATGCCCAGAGGTCCATGTGCTCAATTCTGTATCACCAGCAACTGTTAGTATTGGGGGCGATTCCTCACAAACGCCGAGTCTGGACGCCTAACTTATCGGGAGTGCAAAGTTGAGCTTTGCTGGTGTGTTAGCGATCGGTGGACTGCCCACTCAGCTCGCTTTATCTCTACTCCCCACCGTAGAAATTAGAGGATGGTAACGTGATGCCGAAACAACTGCACGCGGAAAACCATCCGATGGTGCTTGTCCCTAATGTCTCGGTAGCTTAGAGTATGGCTACGATTTCACCAGCCGTCCTAGCGAGGATAGACTATCGTGCACGACTGTGCATGTTACACAACAGCTTATCTCGCTTGTGGTGGCGTCCACTTTATCGTCGACAATAACGCCTCGTACTTCCAGCCCAGTTGGCGGCTGCGAATGTCTGAGGAGCCCTAAGGAATGTGTCCCAGTGCGTAGCAGGTCGACAGCTGAGCATCACTATGGACCAACTCGAGAGATACCGACGCTCAACGAAGAGATCTGTGGTCGTTCTGGTCAATGCTGACTATGCATCGACCATTCTCTCATTTACCTCCGACTACCTACAGCTCAACAGCTAATATGGCCAAGATACTCGCGCTCGCAACCATCGCTTCTATCGCTGCATTCGACACTGCTGCAGCGACTCAAAAGCTGTGCTTTGACGGACTTCACCGCCGAGAAAACTCAATTTCTACTGCTGAACAATGTCATTGATGTTGTCACCCAATCAACTCTTCTGTCCACCTACGTCGAAGACTACGACCCATTTGTGGTGCAAGACATTAATCTCGGAGGATTCTCGTATTCCGTCCTGGGCCAGGATCTCACCTTCACGCCAACAGTAGACAAGTTGAACGTCACCGGTCTCAGGGATATTACCCCGGAGCATGTCAACGCTTCGACGTCAAATTGCGTCGACTTCGGTGCGCATTGGAATGGTGGTGTGGTAATCGAAGCTACGGTGAGTTTGACACTAGAGGAGATCGACACATCGATCACAGTTGAAGTATCACTTACACTGGAAAATCCAACGTTGGCTGTTGACGTCCAAGCTAACATGTTCAAGTGCGCTGACGGAGCAGCCGATTGCGATCCATTTACGATCACCTCTATTGAGGTGGCTGGTGTTGATGGCAAAATTAGCGAGATTATGGATTCGCTGCTGCTGCGATTCAAGGACGCGGTTGTGCAGACACTAGCAGTGAACTTTGCATCGATCAAGGACTCCAATTTCAGATTCAAGAGCTCGGGTCCGATCATTTCAGCACTCACCGACGCCCTGGCGGACTTCTCTGCCGACGAAATAAACAAGAAGGGCGGCGCATACGACACGTTCACATCCAAGATCAGTGACCAATTGCTGTCGGTAGCAAACGACTATATCGAGTCGAACCTCCAGCCGAAATTTGGTGCCACGTGCACCGAAGCGTAGACATGACGTATAATTTGCTGTCAATATACATGCAGTTTTCCTGTTCGAGCTGCATGTTAGCCACGATAAGGTTTCGCCTGGTATATCCCTTTTGCGACTGTCGAGGGAGCTGAAATTAGACTCGGAAGTCTCCAAGCACAAGACATGGCAGCCACTCAATTCGCTTCCTATGATCGGTGCAATGAAAGTGATCGAGACGGATACCGTCGAAGTGCAGGTGGACTCCGCAGGCACCACAAGCCTTGTCAACGAGTACAAAATACTGGCGATGCTCGGCGAGGGCACGTTCTCAAAGGTTTATCTATGTCAAAAGGACGATGGTGTTGAATTCGTAGGTGCCTGGGCTTGAAGTGCGTGTTTTAGTGCTGAAGTATAACGAATGACGAGCATTAATGACATTTCAGGCGCTTAAAATTATTAACAAGTCGATCCTGAAGCGCAAACGCGAATACAAGCGCGTTGACGGGAAGCTGGTGCTCTCCAATGCGTTTCAGGTACTTTAATTCATGTAGAAGTTGTAGGCTTGGTCTGATGTGCTGCGTCTTGTTTTTGTTTTTCGTTCGCCCTGCTACTGCAGAAAGTGCAAAAGAAGTAGCGATCATGAAGAAACTAGCCCACTCGAACCTGGTTAGATTGTACGAGGTGATCGACAGCCCGGCAGACGACAAGCTCTTTTTGGTTCTCGAGCTAATTCGCGGAGGTCAGGTTATGAATTGGGACGACAAGAACTTTCGCTACTTCTCTCGATATTCCCCAAATGGTACTCTGGATGAAGAAACTGTGCGCCGATGCATGCGTGACATGGTGGCAGCCCTCGACTATCGTACGTGCTTTAAATTTCAGTAGTTTTAGACGATAGCTGTAGATATCTCGTGGTTTCTCAACACATATTTGTATTGACGCGCTATCCCAAACAGTGCACCGAAATCGCATTTGCCACCGTGACATCAAGCCTGAGAATATTCTTCTCTCGAGTAGCGAATACAAACTCGCTGACTTTGGCGTTGCATACATGAATGAGGACGAGCAAACAGCACGGCTTCGTAGTACGGAAGGGACATACCATTTCCTCGCTCCTGAATGCACAACAGGTGAAGAATACGACCCTTACCAGGTTGATATTTGGGCGCTAGGGGTGACCATGTTCACACTCCTGGTTGGAACGCTACCATTCGGCACAGGCGTTGTATCGTTGGATGATGTAATGACTTCCATTCGCGAGGATCCACTACATTTGCCTGCAGAACTAGGTCCTGAATGCTCCGAGCTGCTCAACCGATTGATGGAAAAGAATCCTTGTTCGCGCATTACACTCCAGCAGCTCAAAACACATCCGTGGATTACAGGAATATGTGGCAGTGCGGAGGCATTCAGACGAATTCCGTCCAACGCCAAGGTATTGGTCACCCAGCAGGAAATTGATGATGCCTTTACCCCGGTCAATAACTTCATCCTCATGTCAAAACTCAAAATTAAAATGTCCTCGCGGCTGACGACTGCGCGTAAATCGCTGGCCGAGAATATTATTCGTGGCGATGAAGCTGTATCAGGAACGAGCCACGCTCTGATCTCTTCGTCGGAACTGAGCGCTGTTCGAGATAATTGCGACGGGAATACAAGAGTTCAGGAGTCAACACTAGTGCCTAGCCAGCATGTGGCGAGTAATCTATCACCAGAGTGTTCATCTCCTATGTCGGGTACGATTGACTCGATAACGACTACGATTACTCGTCGTAAAAGCCATTTAGAAGCAGTCTCATTAGAAGCTGACACTGCTCGACTTGCTGTATCGCCAGCTCCAAGCAAAGCTGAAATCAGTTGCAAGCCCAGCATACTATCGCGAAGCTTAATGAGGCATAAATCGCAATCAACTCGAGCGCTCATCGCTTCTACAGAAACAACTCGAGGTGTGAACAGTGCAGGGCAGAAAGATTTCGTGAATGTCGAAGCGAGGCATCATCTATCACCTGACAAAGCAGACTCCGTTTTTGGACTGTCACTACAGAAGAGTACGATGACATCTTTGGATGAAAACAAAGGGACTGAAGCTGTCGATCCTACTGGCTTACTATCGCAAAGGATGACAAAGCGCAAGTCGACATCATTTCGAGGGATCATTCGTACGGCTGACCTCACTAAATACGCTGCTGAATCAGGAAGTCCAATAAGTAAGAGAAAGAAGGGGGCCAAACGTGACCCCAATACGACCAATATCGATGATGAAGCAAGAGATCCATCAGATTTGAGGTTGGGCAGGAGACTATCTCGACGCACCTCGGCATCTTCCCGAGCGCTAGTCCTTACTGAATTACCAGGCGAAGATGGAGCGCCAGTGGATGCAGAAAACTTGAGAAACACCGCTGCATTGGGTACTTTGTTGATCGAGAGAAATGATGCAAGCTCCACAGAAAACTCGCCGTGCACAGCAGATTGGGCGTCAAACACAAACAACACTATCCCTGCTATCTCATCCCTGCAGGATGATTCAGGTAACTCATCAACCTCACCAAAGTTGAAAATCACCATTCCTACGGACGAACAGCCACCGCGCAAAACACAACTCCCCACGCTAGATGTCCGTATGTCGCCAGTATCCTCGCCTGGTACTTCCCCATTTCCCCTTCAAGGATTGCAGCAGATATCTGTGAGCAAGAAGCATTTAGCAGCTGCTCGACACCTAGACGGAGAACTAGCAGTCCGCCCAAGATAATTCCTCCCGTTCGATTCTTTTCCACACTAGAAGTCCCAACCTTACAGCCCCTAACGCGAATGCACCTGGCTTAGAAAGCAAGAAAGAGCCCCGAGACTCTACGCGTCATGGCGAAGGTGAAACCACACCCCGTGCATTGTCAATTGATACAGCTATGGGCGTGGCGTCAACCTTTCCTCTAGATCCATCGGGACGTCATTTAGCAGAATCCCCTATCGCCCGATCTGGGTCTCCCTCACGAAGGGCGACGATTGTAGCTCTGCCGGATCAAGAAAGAAGCCCACAATCACGATCAAGACGCTTGCATCGGAATCGGTCCATGTCTGATGACGACGATCTCAACAATACTTTTGCACGCACGACATCGCTAGCGAAGGTGTTGGACGAGTGTCTCGGTTCCTCGTCTGCCAGATTTCGTCAAAATCAGCCAGCCATTTCCTCTGGAATAGCAACAAGTCCTGAAATTCATGTGCTGTCAGTACCGACGACTCCGACGAATCACCAGGTGCCCATTCTTCACAACGAAAACGCAGTTTGCCAAGCAGACGGCAAGAGCAAAGAGAAGTCACCTCGGGTAGAAGACGGATCGCAACAAATCCAGGTCTTGCCGCTCGCATGCGCTCGAAAAAGTGATCCTATATTGTCGGCAGATACCAGCACACCAGACACGTCGCGCCTTCGGAGACGATCCCTTGTTGAGGCCCCCGACTCCTTGCGCGTGCTCTTTCGAGGGAGGAGACTGAGTGTATTCGGCGAAAAGCGTGAACCAATCTGCACCACGACGGAAGATGCGACCACGGCCACGAAGGCAAAAGTGTGCACCGTCATGTAGCATAGTAGAACAGAGCTCCGTCTCAAGTTGAAGCCAACGATCCAAAAAATCGTATTTAGCTGGAAAATAATTACGATTAGCGGTTTACCGGGTTTAGCACACGAATATTCCTGTGGCAGCTTAAGCGCAAACGTCTCGAAAATGGACTTGTGGGGGCGTCTAAATAGCAACAAGCCCACCGGCTAATTATCATTCACACCTGTTCCACAGGTGTGATTTGCATCGTGCCGCTGGGTTTTGGGCCACTGGATCCGCGCCAACACACCTCAGTTCAGTTTCATTTGGCGGGACTATAGTTCTGCCCATCTCCCTCCAGTGCACGCCTTTGACTTTCCGTCATTCTTGAATTTGCGTTGTGAGACCGAAGCGACGCGAACTGCCTGGGATTAACTGACCCAAGGACCAACGGCTCGAAGCAGTGCCAGCGCTATGACGGTGCACGTTCCAGCACTTCCAGCCATTGCCACGGGCTTTATACGCAAATTGTATCGCATTCTGGACCTGGAGAGTGCGACGATCATTGCATGGGACGTCGACGGCGCGTCCTTCGTCATACGTGACGGGGACGCCCTTGAGACGAGCGTCCTCCCTCGGTACTTCCGCGGTCGACTGAGCGCCTTCCGCCAGCAGTTGCGAGAGCACGAGTTTGCTCTGGAGCTGATGGAGCAAGGCCAGGAGCGCTACAGACACCAGTTCTTCCGCCGGGGTGTCCTGGTGAGCTCAGTCAGATCACGCACTCGCCATTGCCGAGGAAGAGAGGACCCAGGAAGAAGAAGCGCAAACAGATCACAACGACAACAGCAGGTGACGCACAGCAGGCAGTTAAGGGCGGTCCCAATAGAGGCACACATCGCGTAACACCGTACCCGTTGCAGCATGAATCGGAGTCCCAGGTGAAGCACGCAGTCATCGAAGATCGTGCAGCGTTGGCCGCCAATCCACTCTTTGCGGACGATGAGTCATTGAGTGGGTTTGTGCATGGCTTGGCAGTTGACGGCTTTGCAATAGACTGTGTGGAGTCTACTGCACCATTGGTGGGCGAATTGATGTCTGGGAAAGAGGAACTTATGCCTGACGATACCATGGATGCGTTGCTTAAGCTGTTAACCAACTCGCTGTCTACTGATGGACGAGAGGGAGCCACTACTACCAATGACGCACTTGTGACTGCTTCTACGACGACGGCTACAACTATATCTGTCAGCACTGCAATTGCAACACCTGCGGCAACCAATAGCACCAGTAGCACGGGAAGGGATTTTTTTCGGACGGCCGTCCCCTGTAGTACTGCCGGCGTTGCCTCCTGGCATTGTCGAGCACGGGCAGTTCTCGGACGATACACTTAACGGCCTCATGCGCTGGGCAACCTCCTAATGGGGTGACAGAAGAGTTACAGCAACACTACCGATGATGATTCAACAGTCTAAGGCAATGCCATGATCGAGGTCTCCCATTGTCCGACCGTATTGCCGCTAGAGAAAAAAAAGAGGTTTAGTGGCAACACGCTTCCTACCGGATATATGCCATCGCCACAACCCGGTTCTCCTTCACATTGCGTTTTGCTGCATGGCTTCCAGAACTGCGTGGCTTCCTGGACATCACTGACGAGAGTATCGCCCAACGACGGTGGCAATACAAGTACGCACATGGGTCATGAGTTTATCATCGAACTCGTTGGCGATGTGTCCTAGTATATGTTTTAAGAAAATCAAATGATAAGTAAAATGCCTTGAGGGCTTCTTCACTGCAAGGCAACGAAGAGCTGGCTTCGCGCACTCAATCGACAGACGACTCTGTAGCTCACAAATTAGTGTGTGAAAATGCAGCGGCAACCCGTTAGCTCCGTTCAAAACGGCGCGTCCAAGTGGACAGCATTTATCGAGAAGCATTACAAAACATCTCTGATCAACACTAGTTGCCTCTCCAGCGCTCTTTGATACAAAGACTAAGTAGTCGGCCAGGAAGCAGCAGGACGTGCAATGCAGACTACTGGGAAGGAAGCTCGAAGTTGTGTAGTTTCGAAGATGATTGGTTTTTAAAAATAGAACCTTGATTATGCTGCCAACTATAGCTATGAAGCAATCTATCGAGTACATATATACTAAAGTATGTATGCTACCGCAGTTCCAGAAGTTTCGAGCTCCAGAATGACGGTCTCGTAGTTGCCTTTTACCATCATTTTCTCTTCAGTGTTTTGTGGTTTCTCCTCTCACAATCCAATTGACCAAAGTCGAAAGCTATGGCTCGCTCTCGTCGCTCCGCCCCTGCTCCTGCCCGCAAGTCCGCGCCTGCCAAGTCAGCTCCTGTTCCGGCCAAGCAGCCTGCTGCTCCTGCTCCTGCAGCCGCCAGTGCCCCGGCCCCGAGTGTCGGCGGCGGCCTCATGGCGACTGTTGCCGAGGGCTTCGCGTTCGGAACTGGCAGCGCCATCGCTCGCCACGGAGTGAACGCCGTCGTCGACTCGTTCAGCGGCTCCAAGGACGCGCCTGTTGCCCAACCGGTAGCTGCTGCTGCTGCTCCTGTTGCTGCACCAGTTGCCAGCGCCCCTGGCCTTGCAGCAGTGTGCGCCAGTGATAACAAGGCGTTCCTCGAGTGCATCGACCGCAACACCCACGACGTGGCCGCGTGCCAGTTTTACCTGGACGCGCTCAACCAGTGCAAGCAGCAGAGCGTCAACATTTAATGACTGAATTGTAGATCCCACGAGATATTGCTCATATTCCAAGCCTTAGACTTTTGACACATTTGCTATTGCCGAACGATCTTTGCAACCGATCACACAACGTCTTCGTCACCTATGCAGCTGTATATTGTCAACGTTGAAGAGAGAGGCTCTATAATAAATCACTCCACTCCTGCCGCGCACAGCAATGTCAGCCATTGCCATTCTGCCCGGAGATGCCGAAAGCAGAGATATGAGCTGCATCTCCACAACGAGGCACTGTTCTTGAGACCCCTCAAATGAAATCTATCGACGACAGTCTTACACCTTCTTGACAATCTGCACAATGTCTTCGTCCTGCAGCTGGTGCTCCTTGCCCACCTTCTGCGGTTGGTGCTTACACGATGCGCCCCACACCCAGGCGTACTTGAACTCCTTCAGCAGCGACTTGTGAATGCGCTGGCAAAAGTTCTCGACCGTGGGGTTTTCCTCGTGCAAAATCACCGGTGCACTGTAGTCCGGCAGCCTGCCACGGGGCTTGGTGTAGATGCGGATCATGTGGCAGTAGTCCCAGATCGTCTCCAGGAGCTCGTCCAGGTTCCATCCGTGGTGCGCTGAGATGACCACGTTGTGCGGGATCTGGTCAATGATCGTGAGCTCCTCGATGGTCAGCTGGTCGATCTTATTGAGCACGTAGAGACACGGGATGTACACTCGGTTGCCTTCGATCTGGTCGATGAACTCGTCCACCGTGACGTCAGCACGCAGCGTCACATCGGCGTTGTGGATCTTGTACTCGTGCAGGATCTGGTACACTGTGTCGGCGTCCAGTTCGCTCTGCGGACACGTGGTCTGAAAGTTGATTCCTCCGCGCTCCTTGCGACGGAACACCATGTTGGCGGGTTTCTTATTGAGGCGAATGCCGAAGCCCTCGAGCTCGAACTCGATGAGTTTCTTGTGCGTGGCAGGCTTCATGGCGTCCAGCACAATGAGAATCACGTTGCACGTTCTGGCCGTGCCGATCACTTGTCGGCCGCGGCCTTTGCCGTCCTTGGCGCCTTCGATGATTCCTGGCAAGTCCAGGATCTGGATGCGAGCGCCGCGGTAGTTGAGCGTGCCTGGGATGGCCGTGAGCGTCGTGAACTCGTAGCTGGCAGCCTCCGAGAAGGTGCCGGTGAGTTTGGTCAGCAGCGTGGACTTCCCCACAGAAGGGAAGCCCACGAGCCCCACGCGAGTGTCGCCGACCTTGTTGACGTCGAAGCCTTCGCCGGTGCCGCCGCCGCCGGACTTGGAGCCTGCGTCCGTCACTTCGCGTCGCAGCTTGGCGATCTTGGCCTTCAGCAGACACAGATGCTTCATCGTAGCTTTGTTCTTCTGCGTGCGGGCGTACTCCGCCTCCAGCTCGGCGATCTTGGCCATAGCGGACGACATGGTGGCAACGCTGTCTTCAGGGGGAAACACTGGCTGAAATCGGCCTTCGTAAATAACAGTTTAAAATGAACTCGTTATTTTAAACTCGGAGTTTAAAATACGAGGTGAAAAAGCTCAATTTTAAAAAAGTAGAGTCAGATTATCAATTGACCTTCGACATGGGCTGCTGCTCTTCCAAGTCTCAGCTAGCGACGGTCTCGGAGCGGCAGCCGCCTTCAGGCGGACGAACTGGACGAGCTCTCGGCGGAGGAGGAGGAGCTACTCTGTCCAACGGGCCACAGCCTTCCAACGCAGAGAAGCGCGAGAGAGCGGCGGAGGCGGCCGAGAACCGCCGGTCGGACTGGCGTCAAGGTGGCAACGCCGACCCCGAGAAGGCTCGGAGCATCGCGCAGCGCAGAGAGAAGGACGAGCTGCTGGCCAAGATCTACAACCGCTACACGACACTTGGGAAGGAGCCGCCCATCGGTCTGCCGTCCTGCGACTTGGACCAACTGCGCCGCCACCTCGAAACGCTGCGCTGATCGATGAGCGTCGGACACTCGTTGACTTCTGACTGCTTGAGGAAGACCATTTTGTTACGTATATATTTCAACGAACTAGGACATTTGATAGGTTCTGGCCAACGGCACAGTGAGGGAAGTTTGTCATTTTTGCCTTCTCGGAAACAATTTGCCAGACCGTCTCTATGCGCTGCGTTCTTGCTGTACTAAACCCGATGCTGCTTCGTGTTGACGCTGTTTCTATCAAGAGCGAGATGAGCATGTCGTGAGGTAACGTTGGTGGTGGCTGCTGCTCCATGGTCTGCCCTTTTAAAGTTCTTCTTGTTCGATTTGTTTGTGTTCATCTTGTACCCGGCTCTCGAAGCGCCCGCCTACTTTGTCGCTCGATGTTCGGTGCTTCAATTCCATCTTGGTCTCTATCGTTGCCGACTATCGACCACGAGACGCTATTGGGTTTGCTCTCTACTAGAGGAAATAATTAAACAAATCGCTGAGCGATACCAGTCCCACGCAACGCATATACTCGTCCACGCAAACAAGTCGGTGGGCCTTGCACGCTGCGAATCGTTCGAAAATCATGTGCAGCGTGTCTGTCTTATAGCACAGATGCAGTCCTTCTCCGACGTTACCCTACGATTACACCGCCATCGTCAGCAACACTGGCTTTACACAAGCACGTGGTATTTGTTGACAGACTCACCTCAGCAGCTTGGATTCTCAGGATCTCCCCTACAGGCATGTCTAACTGAGTAAGTGATCTGTCCTTCACCAATTCGGTGACGTTCGATACACAATAAATATTCACAACAACGCCTGAGAAGAACAATCGTAGACAGGAATTAGCACGGTCATTTGGAGGCGTCACTTCATCACTGCATACATTTTTACACGTACCACTTGGGTCGACTATCGGCACAGCCGAGACTCTACGCTCAATAAGGGTGTGCAGCACGCGGATGAGCGGCATGTCTTCTGGGACGGTCACAAATCCACTGTAAACACCAACGCCCAGGTCGAAAATGGGCTGATCGAACAACCGACGCTGCTCGCGGAAGGTTGCCACCAAGTATTCCAAAATCCCACTGTGTGTGATGACAGACAAGACCGAATTCTGGGTCGGGTCTACTACGGGTAGTCTATGAAGCCTATTGTCTCGAAGCATTTTGCACACGTCGTAGAGTGAGTGCTCGGGCGTAACTGACACCATCTCCTCCCGCGTTGGTGCCATCGAAAGGGATCGCGGGATTGCTGCTCATCAGACAAACCGCGTCAGCCTCTTGTCATGCAACATCTTGCTTTAAGTACATAAAAACTCACCTCTCCAGGAGGCGATACTGTGCTCTGCTAGCTCGTTCATGGGGGATCCTCGGATGTAAAAATGCCGTAGGATATTGACAAAATCGGTCGCTGTGAACATCCCTACAAATTTGCCCTGCTCAGCGTCCCAGATAGGTACCGACTTGATGTCTATCTCGCAACAACAACCAACAGAAACGACAATTGTCAGTCCCTGTTCTCAACGAGTATTTCCTTGCTTCAGTAAGCTGAAGCTCACCATGCTCTACTAGAGCGAAGAAGGCGAGGTTGATGGGGATCTTGACGTCGAACACGACGACCTTGCCACTGTTCTTGATGACGTCGTAGCACTTGACTTGCTGCAGGAACTCTGTGATCACTCGTTTGCCTTCCTTGACAATGTCCAGCACCGAAGACTGCGCCAAATTCAGCGCGGAGGACGAATTCGAGCGGTCTGAGTCGCTCATATTTTGGTCGTCGTCTCCCTCCAGCTGCGGCGGGAGAACCACGTGCGTGCGAGGCAGCAGGCCGTTCGAGTCCGCCATTGAGGAGCTGTGCGGGGCCGGCGGCGGCGCGTCGTCCCGCGAGGAGGCGTAGTATCCGTCATGGGACATCCCTCCGTCGCCGCGCTTTCTCTTGCGGTCCGCGAGCGTGGTGGCGACTACGCGTACAGTCACGGAAGGACGGAGCGGCCAGAAGCTCGGTGAGGTGTATACTCTGTATACGTCCGATGTATACGCTCGCGCTGAGACTCACTGGACGAAGTAGACGACGAGAGAGGCGCCAAAGGTGCGCGCGGATGTCTTCTACAGAACGGAAGCGCGAGAGGAAGTCGGCGGAGCGCGAGGGAAGCACCAGACAGGAAACAATCGGCGCGTCGGCTGCGATCGGACACTGACTTGGTGCGGGGTGGGCGGCACAAAGACTGACTGGAGAATTGTATGGGGGCCTTTGGCTCGCGTTTTTGTATTGCTTTTTTCCTTCTTTTGCAGCAGTATACAAACACCAAGTCAACTGCGTAATCCCGTTTATTGGCTTTTTAGCTTCATTTTGATGATTGGCCAAAATGATTTTTGAGTGTGACGAGCTTGCGTTGCGTCATGTGGTCCACTACAACTGAACCACTTCAACTTGGTCAACTTCAGTTTTGACGACCGTCGTGCAGTTTCTGCATCAATTGCTAACTTGGACAGATTTCTTCAAAGGCAAATCGATTTGCTTCGGCCTTACCTGAGATGGCTTCAGCTCACTTTTGCCAACGTGCTTTGCCAAAGCACCGGAATCGCAGTAATAATGACGTTAACACTCGATTTCGATGGTGGAGGTTGAACACGCAGTTGAGCCGATACGGATAGCTATCGTCTTTTTGCTGCAGAACTCTGCCCAATAACTCGCAGGTCAGATCGTGGAGCTTCCTTATCCGGGCAAATATGTCGTTTCAAAGCAGGCCTTGCTACTTCGCTATACATAGCGATTCCAAAGCATCACGAATGACTTGCATGACTTGTCCGCACAACTGCCGCCACATCGCACGCCGAGAAAATACGGCTGCTTCCGGGCGACAATACGCACTTCCGAGCAGACCGACGGACTGACCAAGTGGCAGCCTTACCATGTTGGATCGACTAGCGGAAGTCAAAGGCAAGGCGGCCGCTGACCAGGTCGCCATCAATGTTGAGGTGCGTCTCACTGAGAGTAAAGCTGTGGTTTGCTCTGCTAATGGCTGTGAGTTGAATGTTTGTAGAGGTAATATGGCGTTCTCTCTAATTGTTTTGGCCACCAAGCTAGGCTTTTGTCTTTCAAATCGAAGTGTTGATTGTCGTATTCACTATCAATGCCGCTTGCAGCCGTGGTGTCGTTCGACCAAAATTCATGGAGACCTTTTTCAAGGACGTGGAGGACATGCAAATGGACCTCGCCAACATCAAGTGCGTCGATATTTTTGAGGCTTTTATTGTTAATGATTCGCTGAGATTGCTTTGGTTTTTGTCGGCGGTTCAGCCTTGCTTCGCAACAGATTTCAGAGCTGAATGGGAAAGCCATTCTTGCAACGTCTAACACAGAAGAGCAAGGTTACCAACCTCACTTGGTTCGGTGCTACCTGCCATTCGTGTACTGACTTGCTTGTTGTACTTGTATCAATCTAGCTATCAGCACAGAGCTCGGATTCGTCATTGAGACGACAAACAAGCTCGCAGCACATGCCAAAGGGTTGCTGGAATTGCTCAAAAGGAGTCGGCCGATCGGAAGAAGGAAAAGGGCACACCGCTGTCGGAGATCAGGTCAGCGTTTTGGTTGGCTCTTGTGCTGAAGGAATCACTAATAAAATTATCGCTTGTATGGATGTGTGCAGGATCCGCGATAATATGTGCGCTACGCTCACGAAGAAGTTCATGGATGCCATGAAGGACTATCAAAAGGCCCAGCAGAAATACAAGGCCGACATGAAAACCAAAGTGAAGCGCCAGGTGCAGATTGTGAAACCGGATGCGTCCGAGGCAGAGATCGATGCTGTCATGCGATCAGGAGACCCCGGATCCATCTATAAGAGCGCCATCCTGCAGGGCGGTGCTGCCGAGTCTATCACGGAAGTGTTCCTTCACTGTCAGGATAAATACCAGGATGTTCTGAAGTTAGAGCAGAGCGTAGCGGAACTGCATCAGATGTTCCTGGACTTAGCGCTTCTGGTCGAGCAACAAGGCGAGTTGCTGGACCAAATTGATCACCAGGTGCGCACAGCAGCCAATTACGTGGAGCAGGGGAACCAAGAGGTACTGAAAGCCATCAAATACCAGAAAGCGCATCGCAAGAAAATGTGCTGTCTGCTCGGCATCGGTGTCTCAATCCTGGTTGCTATCGTCGTTATTGCGATGGTCTTGAAGAAGGCATCGTAAAGCAGATCACAGTGCCTCGCATTCAAACGATAACCTATTGAATGACGATAGTTAGAGCCCGTATGGAATGACCTGCTGCGTCATCATGAATTTTGCTTTTACCAATAGCCCAGCCTGATCACTACTACGTAGTAGTCAAAACAACTACAACATCGAAAGCAACGATTCGCACTGCCATCGCACTATGCTTTTCACAAACATTACTTACGTACCAAAGATCCATGTGCCATGTATCTTTCTGAGCTCCGCTGCAACTTTTTTTTATCTCCCTTCATTTTCTAGCAAATCTGTCTGCCCAGGTCTATTCGATGGACTTGGGTGCCTTGTTGAATACGTCGCCGATGGCAGACTTGAAGCAGTCAATATTGTAGTCGATAATGCCCTGCTTCATAAAATTCTCGGCGCGCAGCAAGCACACAAGTGCCAAGTAACTACGAATACGAAAAAGAAAATGTAATTAGTACACCGTTGCAACCACTGGCTGTCTCAATGGACGTACTTGTTGACTTCACGAAGGTACAACACCATGCCGTTGTTGAGCTTGATCACAGACGACGACTTGGAATCGTATGCCAGGCCGTCGCCTTCTCCATCGTCCTTCATTCTGCATCGCATGTCCGTGATAACATGTTAGACTTATCAGTTCACGTATCATAATGTGTCATCACCATTGCAGTCACGTACCCATAAATGCAAGAAACGTCGATGACCACGTCGATCATGTCACTGCACAGCTCGTATGACTGCATGTCAACGGGATTGCTGTCCGTCGCAATGTAAACCTTGCTCACAACGTCAAAGAGAAACGATTTCTCCATGTTGCAACTCTGATACCAGTACATTACATCCATGAAACAACGCAAATTAGACGCTATTGTGCTTCAGTGAAAAATGACACGAATACTTACCGTGATGAGGATGTTGAGCAGATTCTCCAGGGTCGGCAGCTGCGGAATCAGCTTCTGCACGACCTTGCTGAATGCCTCAAAGATACTGTGGTCATAAATGCTGGTGAGGTAAAAACTCATGTGGATATCCAGCTCGCCGTCGTTAATTTCGTCCATAATCTGTTGCTGGATCTCGCGCTGGCAATCTAAGAGCATACAGAATGAGTGCAAGCAGTAAAAAAATCGCAGAATGCTTTCCGTACCGATTTTGTGGTCGTCCGAGAGAAACAAGTCGCCATCCACCTTGTGGATGAACACCTCAAAGAGAATGTCCGGGTTGTACCGATGAGCTCGCGTGACGGTGTCGTGCAGTCGGGCTAGTGCTTCAGCGTAGGGCTCATCCTGAGCGTCAATCACGAACACAATGGATCCGCAATTGCTGAAGATCATCTCCTCGTTCACGAGTTGTCCGCCGTACACAAGGTCCTCTGTTGTAGTCAACACAAAAACCGCATGCTCTTCGTCAGTTAATGTTGTACGATACTCTTCCAGCCGTTCAATTGGTATCCACCTTTAAAGTCGTAGTCGCCGGGAAAATCCCAGATCTGGAACTGCACGAACGAGTTGTTGGCAATGTACTTGATGTCCAGACTGTTGGTGCCTTCCAGGAACAAAGTCTCGTGCGGCGACATCTTGTGGAACACCACGCGCTGAATACTGGACTTGCCACTCCTGCAATCATCGGCAATAGTGTTAGCAAGCGATGTCTTCTGCTCGCACTTCTCAGTAACATTAGGACAGACCTACGCAGCCCCATGAGCAGGATACGAGGCTTGTTTTCTCCCGTCAGAGCCGTCGTCTCGTCCCCATAACTAACAGGACCAAATGACAAATAAACTCGTTACGTATTGCCTAATGCATAGAGACAAGGAGGGGCTATTAGAGCGTACCCTTGGCCAACGGCGTAGCCCTCGGAATCTGATGGGGGAAAACAAAGAAGAGGGAGTTAGAGGAACAACCAAAGAGAGTTATGCATATGAATAAGACGCCGAGTGTATCAGGAAGCAGAATCTACGGTCTGCAGCTACCAGGGAGCTCTACAGCCAGAGATATAGCCAACAACGTACAGGAATTCTCCGTCCAGCCCAGCTCCATATTTGATCCGAAAAAATACACAGCAGCAAAAAAGGTTCGATCTAAATTTGTGTTGTATCATTTGTTAGGTACGACTCAGTTCGCGAAAGGCCGTAGTGGCTACATGCATACGGAGCATGGGCGTGGAGAAGACTCAGGACGTGGCTGCCTCCCTCCAAGCCTTCGAGACGCTGAGCGATGGGATCATCGCCAAGACGGCGCTGCAGTTCGTGGATTTCGTGCGTAGAAGGCGTCGCGTAGTGGACACGCAGCAGTGGCAGAAGCTCAAGTCGGAGCGAGGCGTGGACCTGTACACGGAGCGAGTGGAGTCGCGCTCCCCAGCGAGTTCCTGCAGCAGTCGCAGTTCAGTGCCGACGGTGTCCAGCGCCAAGAGCTCAGGTCCAGACACTGGCACTTGCAGCGGCTTTGAGTCGTTCAATACGCTGAGCACCACTCTGGTGGCAGCCTTTGGAGGCGGCACGCTACGTGGGACGTTGGAGAGCACCATGCAGGGACTCTACGCAGAGACGACGGAGCAGATGCAACTTAATGCTGCCATCCAGTACGGCAATATCCTTGACTGCGGAGTGGTGCAGACTTATCGGACTCGGTCAAGCGCCAAGCCCCATGAGTTCTTTGGAGTTAAGTTTGTGGAAAAGTTCGGACATATCCCTGGTGTTGTTGATCAATTGTGTTGGGTAGAGCGGTTGGGGACGTTGATGACAGCTGGGAGACAATTTGGGTTCCAGTTGATCAAGTCAGTGGAGATCGAAGGTCGAAACACGGAGCAATTGGTGCGGCGAGTGAACATGTCGGTGTGCTATCTCTACTGTCAAAGTGGTCCGAATGCAGTGGACGTATTTATTCGAGGGATTGTGGAGCTACCAGGGAGCTCCAAGGCCCATCGTCGGAAGGAGACAATTAATGCTGCCGGCGACTATATCCTTGCCACTATTCATGGACGAGAATGCCAGCGCATGAAAACAATAGCCTCACTCATTGCGAGATCGAAGACAGAGCGCGAGAACCTCAAGTACGTATATTTATCTCATGATGTACATTACATGTAGAGTGCGTAGTTATCTCATTCTTTTGTTGTGCAAACGCATTGCAGTGCCTGCCATTGTTCGAAGACTGTTCGTGGCCTTGAGAAAGTCGTACGTGCAATAACTTTCATTTTTCAGCCATTTCAAGTACGAAGATTCGTCTGACATGTTGTGGTTTGAACCATGGCAGGAAATGTGCTCTGGTTGCCAGGAAGCCATGCGTCGCCCTAAATTGGTGACGCTGTCCGATGCTGACAACAGGAAGCGTGGCTCTCGTGGTGAGTGCTCGCAAAAGAGTCTCCAAGTATGTTTCTTTTATTCTGGTCGTGTAGTTAATCGGTCGTCCATCCTGCTGTGACCGCCACTGTAGCGCTAAGCGAGTCGCTGCGCGGTGCCAAACTCCAGCTGCGATGCGGCAGCACTCGTTGCGACGGAGAATTGCCTGAGACCGCGACCAAGAGCTACTGCGAGGCCGAGTCCTTCCGCATGTTCCTGCCCATCTGCGACCCAAGACCCACTTCCAACTACCGACTTTCACGCAAGAAGCGCGAGAATATCCTCATCACAATGCTGCGGCGGCACGAGCACGAGCGGAGGAATGCAACGGCATCCCGTCGACATTCCCTCGGCTCTTGATCGTCCTCGCGACGTGTCACAAGTCACACATGCCCATCCGATTGGCTCATATCCTGTACATACACATCGTTGATTGGCCAAATCTCCTTTCCGCCAATGCGTGTTCGCGAACATTCTGGCAGGTTCCAGAAAAAACATCAGCGTTTTTGTATCGCAGCACTCCCACCATTTTTTCACTTCAACACTGCCTCTCATTATTGAAAAGCCAAGTGGAAGGCAAACAGACAGAAAGATCTTGATCTTATTCAAGCCAAAGTGATCTCACAACCATGGGCAAAGACTACTACGCCATTCTGAACGTGTCCAAGAACGCCACGGACGACGAACTGCGCAAAGCGTACCGTAAACTGGCGCTCAAATGGCACCCCGACAAGAACCCCAAGGACCGCGACGGGGCGCAGAAGAAGTTCCAGGAGATTGGCGAAGCGTACGAAGTGCTAAGCGACAAGAAGAAGCGAGAGATCTACGACATGTACGGAGAGGAGGGGCTCAAGGGAGCCCCGGCAGGACCCGAAGGACCAGAAATGCCAGGAGGAATGCCAGCAGGAGGGATGCCAGGAGGCTTCACGTACACGTCGACCAGTGGCTTCCCAGGCGGAGGCTTCTCGTTCCACTCGACAGACGCCTCCAAGATCTTCGAGCAGTTCTTCGGGACGGCAAACCCCATGGAAGCAGAGAGCAGAGACCCGATGGCCTCCATGTTCGGAGGAATGGGCGGCTTCGGAGGCATGCACGGCATGCAGAGCGGTGGCTTCGGAGGCCAAGACATGTTCGGAGGCGGCAGGAGTGCGAGGCAGCCGCGGGCGCAGCAGCTCAAGAGCCAACTGGAAGTCCCGCTGGACCAGCTGTACTCGGGCTGCACCAAGAAGCTAAAAATCACCCGGAAAGTGCACGACCCGAGCTCGAACCAGTTGCGTGAGGAGCAGAAGATCCTGGAGGTGAACATCAAGCCCGGCTGGAAGGATGGCACGAAGGTGACGTTTGAAGGACAGGGCGACGCGCTGCCTGGGCGGCCAGCGCAAGACATCGTGTTCGTGATCAAGCAGAAGCCGCACGACAAGTTCCGTCGCGAAGGCGACAACCTCGTGTACCGCTTCAAGCTGTCGCTGAAGGACGCGCTGTTGGGCGATGGCACGTTGACAATCAGAACGCTGGATGGTCGGAGTTTGCCGGTTCGGTTGGACGGTGTGGTCGCTCCTGGCTCGAAGAAGGTGATCGCTGGCGAGGGCATGCCGCTGCAGAAGCGACCGACGCAGCGCGGCAATCTGATTGTTGAGTTCGACGTAGCTTTCCCCACGAGTCTGAGCGAGGCGCAAAAGAAAGCGATTCGCCAAGCATTGTAAACATTGTAGCAAATTTATTTCAGTCAGTTCGTAGTAATAGAGGAAAACACTTTCAGACAATGTCTAAGCGAAACTTCGCTCTGTTAGCAGATGTTCGCCGGGAGTACGGCTACTCCTTCAATTCACGCCATTATTCATTGGCCTTCTTCTCCTCTTCTGGTGAATCTCTCCTTGGCGGTAGTGTTCGGAACATCTGCGGCTGAGAAAGTGTTGTGGGTCTGGTTGCGCTGTCCACATCTGCCCTGCGAATACCATAGATGGTGAATATGGGCGAGCCACCAATCGGTGGAGCAGCATCGTCACCTTTACTCTCTTCAATTGAATCAAATGTCTGCGAGATATCGCTAGGTGATGGCTCTGAATGCTCATTAGAAGCGCCACCGTGCGAGCTGCGACGTGAGCCACGCAGCCTTCCAGCATCGATGGAGTCTTGGGACTGACTTGAACCTGACAAGATCCTGGTCTCAAGTGCGTCCTCGGCTAATTTCCCTTCCTCTTGGGTCAGCTCGAATTCCGCTTGGTCCATTTTGCCTGCTTCTTGATTGAGCCGCTCCATTTCCTGTCTTATCTGCTCCCTTTTCTGGCTGACCTGGTAACGCTTTTGCTGTATGATGATCAGTTGGTGTATGGCCAATTTTTTCCTTTCGATGTCCACAGCTAGCGTTTTCTTTGGTGGAGGAGTTCTGTGGGTTAAGTTGGTAAGTAAATGGCATTAGTATAGATGGCACTTGTATCCTTACATACAAATACGTACGTCTCAGATCGGCTAAGAACCGAACCAACAAAATCTGATTGATTCTCAAGAACCACTTCATCTCGTCGGACTTTAAGTTGACGTTCCAGCTCAAGTATCTGCAAACAAGAGACCCTCCCGTAAGCCAAGCGTAGTTTACCAACACATAAATAATACCACCATACCTTTGCGTCCAATTGAACTATTGTTCGCACTTGATGCGGCGTTTCTGGATCGATGAGAACGTGCTCCAGCACCTTTTTAGGCCTTCGTGCTCTTCACGTAGCTCGTTGTAGCTCTTACTTTGGTCGTCCAGTTGCTTCTTTGCCGTCGCCGCATCGGCGAGCGCTTGAGTTTTCAAAGCCGCCAATTCTTTCTCATGAGTACTTTTAAGTGCTTCGTGTTCTAGCTGTAGAGTAGCCAGATCCTTAACTTTTTCCTCGAGCTGCTCCTTCGTCTCTGTCAGTTCTGAGTTCATCTTGTCAAAATCTTGCTTCTGCTCAGCGATGGTTTCCACGAGCACCTTTCTCTTTGCGTCATACTCTTCTTGGAGTTTCTTTTAAGCCGAAGAGCGACCTTGCTGTCATCAGCTGGCACCTCAGCGCGGCGGCGTTTCTTGCCAACAGCACTCGCCGACTGTGTAGGCTGGCCAGACTTAACCTGAGGCGCTGAAGTGATTGGTCTCTGCTCGCTTCTACCGGCTTTAGCACTTCGTACCTGTTTATTACGTGACGGAGGTTGTTCAGGCGAATTTTGTATGTTTTGTGGTTCTTTTTGCGTGCGCTTGCGCGTTCGGTCCGACACCGACATTTCGTCTGCGCTCAGTTGCGCGTGAAGTGCTTCATTCTGTGGTGTGAGACCACTCGGTCTACAATTCAGTGCAATCGTCAGTAACAAATTCTATATCCTTTACACCAACCGTTCGTACAATATCTCGAATCTATAGGAAAGTGGCTCTGGTTTTGAGAGAAACATACAGTAATAGGACAGAAAACTTACGTTAGTTAAACGAAAATCGACTATCGACATGTAGCTACTATGCTGTCATACCTCTCGATTCAGGAGACGTGAGATGGATCAAACATCCGGATTTCAGAAGTATCTTATTTCTTTTCCCGATCTTCTCCTTGTTTACGTATGTGCCATTGCGACTGGAATGCAGGGTGAATGGTAGGAAAATCAACGTAAAAAGAAATCTGACCATGGGTTTCTCATTTCAGATCGCACCTTTTGTCCTCCAGCTCCACAATGGGATTTCCTGGTTGTCTTTGCCTTTTAGAGTCACGATGCAATGCTGATTTCAACGCACACCATTAGATCGATAAGCAACCGCTCAACTCATTCGATCGTACCAAACCACTGAGGTCTTGCTCATTGATGACGATATCGCAACGCGTTTGGACGCGTCCAATGCAGTGTCTGGAGCGAAGTAGGTCCTCGTCTTTCAGCAATGCCTTCTGGGGCTTCACTAGCACGAGTCGTCCCCAGGGAAGCACATTGAGCTGGCCAGCCATTCGCACCTTAGTGTGAAATGAAAACTGAACGGATACCGCCAATCTACGACGTAGAACGTTCCGCATATTCAGTAGTGCAATTGGCTCAAAAACCATTAGCCAATCCAAATCCTCCATTCAAATATTTTAGAAATAATTAATAATGTAAAAGATTTGTTTTACATAAATAACCGCAACAAATATATTCACACCTTACAATGCTTGGCGAATCGCTTTCTTTTGCGCCTCGCTCAGACTCGTGGGGAAAGCTACGTCGAACTCAACAATCAGATTGCCGCGCTGCGTCGGTCGCTTCTGCAGCGGCATGCCCTCGCCAGCGATCACCTTCTTCGAGCCAGGAGCGACCACACCGTCCAACCGAACCGGCAAACTCCGACCATCCAGCGTTCTGATTGTCAACGTGCCATCGCCCAACAGCGCGTCCTTCAGCGACAGCTTGAAGCGGTACACGAGGTTGTCGCCTTCGCGACGGAACTTGTCGTGCGGCTTCTGCTTGATCACGAACACGATGTCTTGCGCTGGCCGCCCAGGCAGCGCGTCGCCCTGTCCTTCAAACGTCACCTTCGTGCCATCCTTCCAGCCGGGCTTGATGTTCACCTCCAGGATCTTCTGCTCCTCACGCAACTGGTTCGAGCTCGGGTCGTGCACTTTCCGGGTGATTTTTAGCTTCTTGGTGCAGCCCGAGTACAGCTGGTCCAGCGGGACTTCCAGTTGGCTCTTGAGCTGCTGCGCCCGCGGCTGCCTCGCACTCCTGCCGCCTCCGAACATGTCTTGGCCTCCGAAGCCACCGCTCTGCATGCCGTGCATGCCTCCGAAGCCGCCCATTCCTCCGAACATGGAGGCCATCGGGTCTCTGCTCTCTGCTTCCATGGGGTTTGCCGTCCCGAAGAACTGCTCGAAGATCTTGGAGGCGTCTGTCGAGTGGAACGAGAAGCCTCCGCCTGGGAAGCCACTGGTCGACGTGTACGTGAAGCCTCCTGGCATCCCTCCTGCTGGCATTCCTCCTGGCATTTCTGGTCCTTCGGGTCCTGCCGGGGCTCCCTTGAGCCCCTCCTCTCCGTACATGTCGTAGATCTCTCGCTTCTTCTTGTCGCTTAGCACTTCGTACGCTTCGCCAATCTCCTGGAACTTCTTCTGCGCCCCGTCGCGGTCCTTGGGGTTCTTGTCGGGGTGCCATTTGAGCGCCAGTTTACGGTACGCTTTGCGCAGTTCGTCGTCCGTGGCGTTCTTGGACACGTTCAGAATGGCGTAGTAGTCTTTGCCCATGGTTGTGAGATCACTTTGGCTTGAATAAGATCAAGATCTTTCTGTCTGTTTGCCTTCCACTTGGCTTTTTCAATAATGAGAGGCAGTGTTGAAGTGAAAAATGGTGGGAGTGCTGCGATACAAAAACGCTGATGTTTTTCTGGAACCTGCCAGAATGTTCGCGAACACGCATTGGCGGAAAGGAGATTTGGCCAATCAACGATGTGTATGTACAGGATATGAGCCAATCGGATGGGCATGTGTGACTTGTGACACGTCGCGAGGACGATCAAGAGCCGAGGGAATGTCGACGGGATGCCGTTGCATTCCTCCGCTCGTGCTCGTGCCGCCGCAGCATTGTGATGAGGATATTCTCGCGCTTCTTGCGTGAAAGTCGGTAGTTGGAAGTGGGTCTTGGGTCGCAGATGGGCAGGAACATGCGGAAGGACTCGGCCTCGCAGTAGCTCTTGGTCGCGGTCTCAGGCAATTCTCCGTCGCAACGAGTGCTGCCGCATCGCAGCTGGAGTTTGGCACCGCGCAGCGACTCGCTTAGCGCTACAGTGGCGGTCACAGCAGGATGGACGACCGATTAACTACACGACCAGAATAAAAGAAACATACTTGGAGACTCTTTGCGAGCACTCACCACGAGAGCCACGCTTCCTGTTGTCAGCATCGGACAGCGTCACCAATTTAGGGCGACGCATGGCTTCCTGGCAACCAGAGCACATTTCCTGCCATGGTTCAAACCGCAACGTGGTCGAGGAAAGGGATTCTTCGCTATGTTACAATTAAGGCTGCTCTCGCTCACGGGTCTCACTTCTTTCAACTTTCTGTCGAGCGACCTCAAACTTCCGCTCTTGTGGTTCACTTCTCTTCCGGTTCATGCATTTTCTTGCCTTGGTGGGTGGTTTCTTCGGTTTCTCCTCGTGCCTTGATCGGTAAACAGACGCTGCGCATATGCAATGAGAGCAAATTCAAACACATTCAAAGATTCAACGCGAGACTCCACCATGCGTACACGTCCACTTGTGTGACAAGAAGCAGCAGTTGACTTCGGAGAAACGAAGAGAAGTCCAGACGAGAAATTTGAGCTTGTCCATCACTCAGTCACTCAAGTTCGCTTCGTCTTCACATGGTGCCACGACGAATGTGCTGGTAGACGACTCCCTCCGGCGTGAGCTGTTTCTTGTAGCGTGAGGACGCCGCCCAGTCCAAGACGCTGATGTCGTCCTTGGTAGTCTTGACAACGTCAGCTGCTTTCTTGGCCTGCTGCTCCTTGGCCTTGGCCAAGATCTTGCTCACTCCGTCAGCGTAGGCGTTGGCGTTGTCTCCACACTCGAGGCGCAGCACCTCCAGCTTCATCTGGATCTGGTCCAGCAGGGCCACGTTCTCCTTGGCCAGCTTCTTCTCCATGCGGCGACGCTCCGACTGCAGTCCAGTGAGCTGCTTCTGCAGGCGGTTCACCAGGAACTCCTGCTCCTGCTCCAGTTCGTTCTCCAAATGGACTTTTTCGTGGAGAATCTTGGCCACTTGCGACTCGAGCGCCTTGCGGACGCCATTGTCCTCGTTCTGGAGCTCCTGCAGCAGTCGCTCCTTCTCTGCGCGCGCCGCCTCCAACTGCTTCGACAGTCGGTTGACGATGTACTCCTGCTCGTTCTCCAGTTTGTTCTCCAGATCCACCTTCTCCTTGCGCAGCTGGTTCAGCTTCTTCTGCAGACTGTTGGTCAGCAGCTCCTCCTCCCGCTCCACCTCCAGCGCCAGCTTCTCCTTCTCGCTCTTCACGTCGTGGAGGCGCTTGATCAGGCGGTTCGTCATGCGCTCCTCTTCGAACTCCGTCGACTCGCCCAGCGCCACCAGAGACGCGCGAAGAGACTTGACCTCGGCCTCCAGCACGGCGGTGCGCTGGCGCTCCAGCACCAGCAGCTCGCGTGGGTCGTCCTCGGATGTAGCCATCTTATTCACACTTGGTTTCAGTATACGATCCAGCAGCTTGAGCTTCGAGAAGCAGATTCGGAAATGACCCGCGGAAAAGACGCGACTTCTGCATGCGGCTGGGGAAGCGTTTTACTAAAGATGAACCGACATTTTGGATACAGATAATATAGATGAATGTATGCTACATCAGTGAATTAGAATGACTACAGCGAGTTTTAGCCGTATTGAACTACGAATTAGCAGGCGAATCTATGTGTCCATGTGTGGCTGCGACATGCTACACATGCCATCACTGACGTAGCGGGACTGCCAGCTCTCTATCAAATGCTGTACAGCCTGTACGCAACACGTTGCATATCAAAGCACTTCGTTGTATATGCCAAAGTTGAGCGCCCAAATCATTCCACCTTCACTTCATTCTCGACACTTGATCTGTACAACTTCTCAAGATCTCAGCGCTGCACTGCGCTCTGTGGCATCGCCAGAAGGACACAAGGAAGCTTGCGCTGATTTCGCGGCGTCGTTACAAAGAATATTTGTCCGAGAAGAACGTTGGGCTTCAACTTCAACTGCCAGCAAGTGTAGCCATGTCGTCAGTCTTTGATTTTTCCAACGCGAAACGCATTTTCTCCGGCATCGCTTGGCTGACTGCCCAGGGACAGCACGATGTTGCTGCCAACTATGCGATGTGGTCGCTGTCGACATTAGTACACGTTGCGTCAGCACGCGTTACAGGTAGTTAAGTTGTTAAGCAGTGACCACAAGATGTTAACAGCCAGATTCGCTTTAAGTGTCTTGGTTTCACTATAGGCATTAAAGCGAGACGTTCGATTGAGTGTCCATGTCACTAAAGTGGTCGCTCAATGATAGTGACCAGTAGTGAGCTTTGATAGATCATGTCGTGGAGCGGCTGGGGGACGAAGCTCAACGTGACGTCCATCGTGAACCAGGGGCTGGAGCAGGTGCGCAGTCTGCGGGAGGACGTGGAGAAGTCCTTCGACCAGGTGGTGGCTGGCGCTCCAGGCTCGCGGGCGCCGCTTCCGCTCTCAGTAGGCGGCAGGACGCCGCAGGTCGAAGCAGAGCAGAAAGTCGAAAATCTTGCGGAATTGGAGGAGAAAAAGACGGAATTGGGAGTTGCAGAAGCGTCGAGGAAGAGTTTGGAGGGCGATGGAGGAGTGAGTGGAGCGCTGGAGGAAGCAGTAGAGACGACACGGGCGCAGGAGGAAGATACGAAAGAGCAGGACGAAATTCAGGAAACAGAAGGGGAGCAGTGCCCACTAGAGGTGGATGAACAAGATGGCGTCCTACAGGACGAAGAACAGGATAAGGAGCAGACTCCTCAAGATAAAGAACTGCTGGATGGTGGTCCTGTAGATGCTGCAATAGGAAAAGATCCTGAAGGTGATGAAGCTGAGGAGACGGAGGCAAAAGTGGAGGAAGAGGACGCTACAACTGAGGACATTGAGGCCGAAGTGGCTGATATGATGGAGGTGGTGGAAAGCGGAGAGAAGGCTGGCGAGTTTGAAGCAAAAATGAACCAGGAGGAGGAACAGAAGAAGGTTTACGGAGAGGTGGATCAGGAGGCTGCAGAGTTTGAGGATCTGTCCGTCAATGAGCTGGATGTGGCAGCTCTGCGCAAGGAATTAGTAATGAGAGAGTCGCAGCTGTTGGCGACGTCAGCGACGATCCAAGAGCTGCATGATGAGCTGGACAAGACGTGTCATCGCGAAGTTGCGGCAGTGGAACGTGCGCAGTATCTTACAGAGCAGCTTGAGCTTATGCGACGTGAAGTGACCAAGTTAACACAGTTGCACCACGAGACGAGCAATAACCAAAGTGCGGGTGTCCAGGCGCTGCAAGTGGCACTGGCAGAAAAAGAAGAAAAGCTTAGCGCACTACTCGATGAAGGCCAGGCGCTGTCTATCAAGCAGGCACAGTACGAACAGCGGTTGCGTTCATTACGTAAAGAGAAGGATGAGCTGGAAGAACGTGCTCTTAAATCTCAGTCGCAATACGATGCAGCTGTGGTGG
The DNA here is from genome assembly GCA_011947355.1 of Phytophthora boehmeriae. NCBI lineage: Eukaryota > Oomycota > Peronosporomycetes > Peronosporales > Peronosporaceae > Phytophthora > Phytophthora boehmeriae. Next base: position 194,597 of record JAAVTJ010000230.1, on the reverse strand, counting down.
AAGTGAAAGACCTGTCTGTGAAGTTAAAAGCCGCTGAAGATGAGAAGACTCGGCTGACACGTGAAAACCGTCAGCTAACAACGAGCACCGATGCTTCAGCCACCAAAGTGGAAAAGGCGGAGCAAGAAGCACGGGTAGCAACCCAACAGCTCGAGAAGCTGCAAGCTCAAGTAGAGCAGCTAACTCTTGATGTGACTCGCAAAAGCGAAAAGATCGAGAGTCTTAAGGCGGCCACCCAATCAAATGAAACTCTGAATGTGGAGAAGGCAGAACTCCAGCAGATGCTGCATTTTTTGCAGGAAAATGTTCGTGACCTAGAACAAGAAGCGGCACGCCGCGAAGAGATGGCGCGAACGGAGATCGCCGATTTGAAACGCAAGTGGCAAGATGCTGTGGCTCGCGTCGACATGCTTGGTCAGAGTGTATCTGATGCCACACAACCACTGCTCAGGCAGATTCATGCGCTACAGGAGGACCAACGTGCTAGGCAAGACTGCTGGAAATCTACGGAGGAATCATTAAAGACACAACTTGAGGAGGCTGCTAAACAACAACAAGCAGTTGAGCAGGATAAGCTTGTAATCGAGCAGCAAACTCACGACCTTCAACGCAAGCTGGAGGAAGTTGAGCTACAATTGACACAAAAGCAGAAGGAACTAACTCGCTCACTGGACGTTGTTGAGAGTGCGAAGGCTGAAGCCCGTGAGCTGCGTGGGCAAGCAGACGCGTTACAAATCGACTTAGAGCAGGCAAGGCACCAGCGTGATGCAGAAGTTGAGGCGAAACAGAACCTCTCAGCTCGCCTGGAGTCTGCTGAGCGCTTCTCAAAGCAGTTAGAAGTATCTGTAACGACGACAGCTGAGCTTGAAGAGGCTCGTGAGCGTGAGGCTCAGCTTCGGCAGGACTTGGAATGGCATCAGCAAGAACTGCTCCGATTAAAGGCTATGCCGCAGGCACAGATTGCTTCTGCACCACTGTCAACTGGATCCTCGTCCTCTCCGCATCATTACGTGAGGAGAAGTTTCGATGGCGACAAGAACAATGGCGATGAAAACAGCCTATCATCGGAGGCATCAATTCTCAAAACGACCTTAGAGACGAGTATGAGTGATTCACTGGGCTCGAATGACGCTAACACGTCGGTGTTGGGGTTCAGTCAACTACAGCAACGACTGCGCTTACGCGAAGGAGAGAACCGCATGCTAAAGCAACAGTTAGAATCACTAGAAGCTCGACAGAAGCAGACAACCGACGAGATCGTTCGACTGAGTACACGCAATGCACTGCTTGAAAGCGGAGAGGCAGAGCGCGAACAAACGCAACTGGAATTGGCGAAGTTGCAGCAGCATCAGGTCGTGCTACTCGAGCTCTTCGGTGAGAAAGAGGAACAAGTTGAGGAGTTACAAGCCGAAGTAAGTGAGCTGAAAGCTTTCTACCGCAAGCAACTAGACACACTGGCTACACACAATGAACAACAGCAAAAGCAACAAGCAGATCAGCATCAGCACTAGAAGCCCAACAAGAATGATTCAAGGGGTAAGCTTTTGTGACTAAGCCATGCATTACAGTACTTTTTATCATGTGTTTTTGCGGTTGCTTGTAGAGCCATCATACCAAGAAACAAGCAGCAATGCGTGGGGAATACCGTAAAACAAATCGACGTGGGAAGCAACCACTTGTGGTGAATTCAAGTCGAGAGCTATGGTCAATAGTTTTCAGCATGGCACTCGGTCATACTTGTTCAATTTAAGACGTAGCCATCTTCACGCTACCATCTACAACGTGAACTTAGCGGTGCCATCCTCGTCGCAGAGACCGAAGTGGGCCTCGACTCCACTAGCCGAAGGCAGATCGAACATCTGAAAGTAGTGACTGCGAGATGCGTCCAAGTTCGCAGCGCTCCAAGTCATGTAATCAGAGTAGAACTGCTCGGCGCCCGCGACGGAGCCAGTGTTGCCGTCCTCTGTGCCAGCGCTGGGCCAACCCGTCTCAGTGATTGCCAGTTTGGCGGCCAGACCAGGAAAGCGCGACTCCGTGTCGCTTCCCTGCAGCTCCGTCCACTCAGCAGAAACAAGCGTGATGGCGTCTGCCGCGGCAGTGTTGGATGTATACATGGGCTGAATGTTGACGCCCACGACATCGCAAGCATCGAAGAGGTCTGCAAGCCCTGACATGGCCGAGTACCGCGAGGAGTCAAGCATTTCCGTATTGCGTTGTACTGTGCCAACGGGAACGTTGGGCAGCGCAGTCTGGAGCTGCTTGATGTACGTGAGCATCTCGGACGGCACCTCGTCTACAGAGGCCAAGTTCTCATTGCCCACGAAGATCTGGATAACGCTGGCGGATCCATTGGACAGTGCGCCAGCCGAGATGGCGGCGGTGACGTAGTCAGCGGTGGCGGATGGATCGTCGTTGTCGAAGGGCACACCCAAGGACACGTTGAGGCCCTGTGCGATGGCGAGCGTGGCCATGTCGGCCGATCTGTACGTCGTGATGTAGGTGCGCACGAGGTCGAAGCCGCTCTCTTTGATGGTTTGGAAGTCAGCGGAGATGGTGGATTCTGTAACGGAGTCAACATGAGCTGGATCGTAGCAGACTCCACCAGTGGCAGTAGCCGAGATGAGTCGAGCGAAGGCGAACATGTTGAATGCAGCAGCAGCGACGAACGAGAAGATCTTCATGCTTGTTGTTGTTGTTGTTGTCAGATACGCTGGTACTAAACGTTGGTGCTGGATTAGAAGTCTCTGTGGCGAGGCAAGTTGTGGAATGAGCTATTGAATGAATCTTGAGTTTGGCCGGATGCTCGGCAATTATCCTGCAAGTGCATGGTGCCTTCTGAAGATCGAGTCGACACAGTTTACTGCAATGCTGTAGGACACCATTGCCATCTGGACGATGCAAATCGTGGCTATGAATTGAGGCGTGATGTCAAAGCTATGACCATGTGGTACTCTGGGCTGTATTCTTGATAGCGAGAGATACCACGTTGACTCCGGTTGTATCGTTCGTGCGCGCGCTAAGCCGCGCCGTATGGCGATCAAGTGGACGCCACTGGGTATAATTCGGTAGACGAGCGGCCCACATGTAAGAACACGGTCCACCATATCCTCGGCTAGAATCCGATACTGGTGTTGTATTGTGAGCGCACCTCAGATCTCAATTGCACTTGAAAGAGACTAATGTGCCGGTGCATCCGTTCTATTGGTTCAGATTGAGGCTGCCACACGTCGTGTTGGTATGGGCAGAATACTGTTGTTCGGTTGTGAAAGCACTAGGCTTTGGTTGTCAATGGCTGATGTGTGGAGTAGCAATTCCGGGTGCTGTTGACGTACGCCGCGATGTCGTTGCAGTGTAGCCGTTATCGAACTCGACCTGGGACTGATGAATCAAAACCTAATTCCAGTCTCTAAGTTTCCGATGTGTGTGTGATTTTCAAAGCTGTCAGGTGCATGAAAGTCATCGACTACGGGTGTCAAACATCACTTCATACTTCTCCACGAATCACTTGACACTTCTCCACGAAAATCATCGCAAAATCTCCTTGAAAAATACGAGTCTCGCAATATAATGCAGTTGTTCGAACCTCCAGAATTCTCCTTGTCTTAGCGGAGACCAAACGCTCACAACTCAACTTGCCTGCAAGAGCAAACCAAGTACTTCGCCAAGTTACCAGCCAAACTACAGTCAGCCTCATCATGAAGTTCGCTGCTGCGCTTACCGTTGCTGCCGCGATTGCTGTGGCAAATGTCACTGCTGTCGACCAACCAGCACTCCGTGCAGTTGCTGTTCCGGCCGAGTCGGCGGCGACAGGCAAGGGTGCGGTGACTCCGGGTGGAGAGAAGAAGAAGGAGATGTGGGGTGGCTTCGGCTGGGGGCCGGGCTGGGGCGGTCTGGGCTGGGGAGGTCTGGGCTGGGGTGGAGGCTGGGGCGGGGGTTGCTGTGGTGGCGGCTGGGGCCTCGGCTGGGGGTGGTAAGGACCTCTCGGCGTAAGTCCCAGGTTGTTACGGCTCTGTGCGGAACGACAAAGTTTTTCGTCCTAACCTTACATTATAGTAAGGTTGGTGAAAATAATCTCAAAACATGTTTTTCCTTTGGGTGACGACGCAGCTCCTATAGCAATCTCTATGCTTGATTAAAATGGAAGGTTACTGATAGCGACTCATGACACAGCGATTCATGACTTAATTATATACATGCATGGTCTAGGCGGCGATGCCCTGCATTGGCTCTACTAGCTATCGGTGCTGCATATGCTACACAGCATTTAGTCCTCAGCATCATGCATATCCTCCTCTTCCTCTTCGTCCATGTTAGCATCGCCATCCTCCTCTTCGTCTTCAGAAGTCAAACCGTCGTTCTCGGGCAACTCGCCCATGACTAAGTCGTACTCGGTTGTGTCGCCAGCTGCGTGAGAGATAGGTGCCGGTTTGAAGACAAGCACACGCTTGTGGCCCGTCGGGTTGGAGCTGTACACCAGAGTTTCAGCATCAGACATCTGTCCATAGAGCATGAAACAAGTGAGGGTTATGACAGTATTTAGCGCAGCGCAAGGATGCATCTTACCTTGGCCAGCTCAAGCTCTTGAAACCAGGCAGGCAGTTCAAAGCGCGACTTGGACTTGGCAGGCGGCAAGCACGATGGGTTGTACACGCTCTTGCCCATGCTCTGTAAGAATGTCCGTGCTACCATCAGTATGTCAGGGTCGCCACCCTTGCGCAGCATATTCCGTTTGATGGCAAGCTTGGCAAGGAATTCTTCATGGTTGCGGAAAACAGGAATTTGCAACGTTTGCATGAGATTCACAGCATCACCACGCTCAATCACACTCTTCACGACAGGCACCGGGTCTTCCACGAAGACGCCAGCGATACCGTGACGCAGAATAACAGCAGATTCATCGCTGTAGTCTGGGTCCAGTGCAGGGCAATCAAACAGCGTGATCTTGTCGTTGTACTGAATCTCCTGCACAGTCTTGGTCGACTGGGGCGTAGCTGACACTGGCGTCACAAGACGCCGCTTAAGAGAGTTAATGAGTGTGCTCTTGCCAACATTCGGGTACCCGACCACGGCAATGTTCAACTTGCTTTCTGTTTTGCTGCTCAGTTCGTTCATCAGCTCACGTAAAGGCTGCACCTCTCCGTTGTCACGCATGCCGCTGATAGATTGCTGACGATCGTAGAGCGACTTGTGGCTCTTGTCCGACCTGCTCTTCTTGGCATTGTCCGCCACTTTGCTGTTGAGAGCTCGCACGGGAATCGTCGGATGGAATCGACGCAAATAGTTGACCCACTTCTGCGCCGTCTCGACCGAAATGAGGTCCACCTTGTTGAGCACCAGCACCACCTTCTTGCGTCCCTTGGCGATCAGTCCGTCCTCCAAAGACAGCGAGCGAGAGCCCTGCGGGTCACGCGCGTCCAGCACCACCAGCACCACGTCCGCCTTCTGTACGCTGTGCTTGAGGTCCTTCTTGGCCTGCATCTCCACGGACAAAGGCGTCACGAGAGAGACCGCCGACGCATTGGCTCGTTCCTGTTTGGCCAACAGTTTGGCCTTCTTCTTGTCCTCTTTGCGCTGCTGCTGGGCTTGGCGCTGCGCGTCAATCTCCGCCAGACGCGCCTGCTCTACCTGCAGCAGCAGTTCCTCCTTGAACGGCCAGTTGTTGGGGATCCCCGGGTCCTTCTTCTTCTTGTGGGCATTGGCTCGCTCCGACTTGCGCTCCTGCCGCTTGTGCTCGCGCACTTTGGCTGCGATCTTGTACTTCTTGTGCAGAGACAAGCGCTTGCTCTTCCCTTTCTTCTTGACCATGGCGCCGAGCTAGAGTCCTCGCGTATGGGGATCGAATGGCACAATGTCGCTTGGCGTCCGCTGTCGAGGCCAATCGTTCTGATAGACGGCCAGGATTGGTGGAAAAGAGCATCTGACGGCGTTTTGAGTCGAGGATAATTAATTAGCCAATGAGAGAGAAGAGACGGCGAACAGCTACGTTACGAAATCGGTGGTGACGGAGAGTGTAACACTGGAAGGAAGAGGAACATGCGTCTGCTGACCCACAACATGCTCGTGTGCCACGTCAAGGTATTGCAAACCTTGTGCAGATTATTGCTATTTTGTGGCAATGTTATTAATTGCATTGGGTTGTAATGTGTGCTTTTAGGCGTGTGCCGACACTGCCGGTCGAGAGGCGGGTGGTCGACCGCTCAACTTCCCATTGAGAGTGCGCACTGTCGATCTCAATTGTTGTTTATGATTGAACTTACAGACACTCATTTACGCAACTTTTATTGCTTTATTGGAGCAGATTGTGCCGGAGATGGACGGCGTCGTGGTACTCGAGACGCAGTACAGCAAGAGCTTCATGCTGCACATCATGAACTCCATCGACTATCCGGCTCTGTGTCAGACCACCAAGGAGGTGAGAAGAACAAGGTGGTGATGATCTGCGTAAGTTATGACTGACGGTTGCTGGCTGGTCTGTAGCTGAACCACCCCGAGGTGCCGATTCTGCCGGAGCAAATTCCCACCGACTTGTCAGAGCAGGACGAGCTGCTCAAACTAATCCACCGCGTGATTTTCGATGTACGTAGCATTGTCTGAACTAAGACTGATGACGATTGGAAACTAACACTTTCGGCTCGTTTGCAGACCAACATTGTGGAAGGAGAGCTATTGTGCAACAACTGCGGTCGCAGCTACCCAGTCACGAACGCCGTACCCAACATGCTCCTGGAGGAAGACGAATTGTAAACGCTCGAATGTATGGTTAAATTGCATTGGGAGAACCCCAGTTGGTTGATACGTACTCGGAAACTACGCTTAGATTCCGTGCTCGCTCGCACCGGGCAAATCATTGACATAAGCGATAACAAGCGGAACCTCTCGCATCTGACGATATCCAGCACAAGCGTTATCCGCACAGATGATCGTCATCGAACAGGAGCAGGATGACCACGAACTATGTCTACATCAGCTGGAAACGCAGACCACCTCATAACACTCAAAAGGCATTCCAAAGAAGAAAAACAACATTAAGCGTGTTCAAGCTTGAGTTGTGCGCGCTAAACTCAACTAAAATGTAGGGGCCATAGATGTTAAAGACATCACGCGAGGACGAACCGGACTCAACTCGAGTCGAGTCGACTCTCACCAGCCCCAGCCGAGGCCCCAGCCGCCACCACAGCAACCCCCACCCCAACCTCCTCCCCAGCCCGGACCTCCCCAGCCCAGACCACCCCAGCCCGGCCCCCAGCCGAAGCCACCCCACATCTCCTTCTTCTTCTCTCCACCCGGAGTCACCGCACCCTTGCCTGTCGCCGCCGACTCGGCCGGAACAGCAACTGCACGGAGTGCTGGTTGGTCGGCAGCAGCAACCGACGCGGCAGCAATCGCAGCAGCAACGGCGAGCGCGCTAATCTTCATGGTATGTCTTGTTGTCCGGTAACTTGTAGTCGGTGCGCTTGGTGCGCTGTCGGAAGCAAGTTGAGTTGTGGCGGTCCGATATCTTGCTGTGCTATTGCACGAACAAAATTCCTTGCAATCTCCATGTAGTCAATTTTTCATACAGAGTACACGACACCCCGGGACACGGTAACCGTTGCTTCGTTTTCATCGCGATCTCTCAATTTTCTCAATTGTCTCTCAATATTGGTGGGACACATCTCAATCACATCGGTGCCTGCCGCGACCACAAGTCTTTTGATTGGCTGGTGGGTTGAAGTTAACAGCAACAGTCTACCGGTAGTAACCCAGTGATGACTCCGTAATGACATGCACAATACAGTCCACATCGATCATATAGTCGTGGCATGTCAAAATATCACTTCAATTGCAGAAAAATGTCATGAAATTATTCGCGAAGTTTACTTGGGTGTGCACGAGTACTCGCAAGGCAATAGCGACGAAAATGTAACACTAGAAGTTCTGTGTGCGTTTTGCAGCCGCTTATGCCGGACCGCCACAACTCAACTTGCGTCCAAGCGCTCGCTAAGTACTCCGCGGCAAGTTTCCAACCAAGAGTATGAAGTTCACTGCGCTCGCCGTTGCTGCTGCGATTGCTGCCGCGTCGGTTGCTGCTGCCGACCAACCAGCACTCCGTGCAGTTGCTGTTCCGGCCGAGTCGGCGGCGACAGGCAAGGGTGCGGTGACTCCGGGTGGAGAGAAGAAGAAGGAGATGTGGGGTGGCTTCGGCTGGGGGCCGGGTGGGGGCGGTCTGGGCTGGGGCGGTCTGGGCTGGGGAGGTCTGGGCTGGGGTGGAGGCTGGGGCGGGGGTTGCTGTGGTGGCGGCTGGGGCCTCGGCTGGGGGTGGTGAGAATCGAGTCGAGTCCGATTCGCCCACGTCTGATGTCTTTAGCACCTAGGGCCTCTACATTTGAGTTGAGCTCGGCGCGCTCAACCTAAGCTCAACACGCTTACTGTCGTTTTCTTCTTTAGTAAGGATGTCTTTGAGTTTCAACGCTAGTTTTCTAACTACGAGGTTGTCATTTGTCTGATTGTAATGACGCACTGGAGGTAGTCCAAATACTTGATGAGGTGAAGTTCCTGTGACGATGCTCGTCCGATCCCAATGACACTGTCTCCTGGTGTTCTCAGTGGCGGTCAAACTATCTGTTTCTGCCAGCCCAGCGACTGATACAAAGACGCGCTGATATAACCAGCAGTAGACCTCTCGTACCCCTTCTTCCGCAACTAGAGCTCTACAGTTCCGTACAAGGCAAATGCATTGTTTGATGACAACAGCGATGGTACACGGTACCATTTCCGACTACGATATTTTGTGATATTTTAACTAGGGACGGCGTGACGTGAGCATGGTTTTTGACTGTTTACGCGCAGCTCGAGATGTAGCTACTGTAGCCGACTAAAAACAGTAAATGAAATCATGCTCTACAACGCGTATACATCCCACTGCGATAATACTGAATGCTTTCGCAAGCGCCGGCTCAGCGAGCAGACGGTAATGTACCTCTTGTAGAGCAATCGATTGGTGTATTGCCGGTCGCAGTATCCATCACGATAATCGCCACGGTAGCGGTATCGGTGGCCTCCATAGACAGTAATTCAAACGGCGGACTTCCAAGTGGTGTGTACACACCTAGCGAACGCACATCCTGAACAACATCTGGAAAGAATTCGCTTTCAATTGTTGTTATCTAAACGCAAAGATGCACTTGCCATCCTTCGTCGATGAGCCAGCAAAAGCCGCAGCAACCTGAGACTTACGCCGAGAGGTCCTTACCACCCCCAGCCGAGGCCCCAGCCGCCACCACAGCAACCCCGCCCCAGCCTCCACCCCAGCCCAGACCTCCCCAGCCCAGACCGCCCCAGCCCGGCCCCCAGCCGAAGCCGCCCCACATCTCCTTCTTCTTCTCTCCACCCGGAGTCACCGCACCCTTGCCTGTCGCCGCCGACTCGGCCGGAACAGCAACTGCACGGAGTGCTGGTTGGTCGGCAGCAGCAACCGACGCGGCAGCAATCGCAGCAGCAACGGCGAGCGCGCTAATCTTCATGGTATGTCTTGTTGTCCGGTAACTTGTAGTCGGTGCGCTTGGTGCGCTGTCGGAAGCAAGTTGAGTTGTGGCGGTCCGATATCTTGCTGTGCTATTGCACGAACAAAATTCCTTGCAATCTCCATGTAGTCAATTTTTCATACAGAGTACACGACACCCCGGGACACGGTAACCGTTGCTTCGTTTTCATCGCGATCTCTCAATTTTCTCAATTGTCTCTCAATATTGGTGGGACACATCTCAATCACATCGGTGCCTGCCGCGACCACAAGTCTTTTGATTGGCTGGTGGGTTGAAGTTAACAGCAACAGTCTACCGGTAGTAACCCAGTGATGACTCCGTAATGACATGCACAATACAGTCCACATCGATCATATAGTCGTGGCATGTCAAAATATCACTTCAATTGCAGAAAAATGTCATGAAATTATTCGCGAAGTTTACTTGGGTGTGCACGAGTACTCGCAAGGCAATAGCGACGAAAATGTAACACTAGAAGTTCTGTGTGCGTTTTGCAGCCGCTTATGCCGGACCGCCACAACTCAACTTGCGTCCAAGCGCTCGCTAAGTACTCCGCGGCAAGTTTCCAACCAAGAGTATGAAGTTCACTGCGCTCGCCGTTGCTGCTGCGATTGCTGCCGCGTCGGTTGCTGCTGCCGACCAACCAGCACTCCGTGCAGTTGCTGTTCCGGCCGAGTCGGCGGCGACAGGCAAGGGTGCGGTGACTCCGGGTGGAGAGAAGAAGAAGGAGATGTGGGGTGGCTTCGGCTGGGGGCCGGGTGGGGGCGGTCTGGGCTGGGGCGGTCTGGGCTGGGGAGGTCTGGGCTGGGGTGGAGGCTGGGGCGGGGGTTGCTGTGGTGGCGGCTGGGGCCTCGGCTGGGGGTGGTGAGAATCGAGTCGAGTCCGATTCGCCCGCGTCTGATGTCTTTAGCACCTAGGGCCTCTACATTTGAGTTGAGCTCGGCGCGCTCAACCTAAGCTCAACACGCTTACTGTCGTTTTCTTCTTTAGTAAGGATGTCTTTGAGTTTCAACGCTAGTTTTCTAACTACGAGGTTGTCATTTGTCTGATTGTAATGACGCACTGGAGGTAGTCCAAATACTTGATGAGGTGAAGTTCCTGTGACGATGCTCGTCCGATCCCAATGACACTGTCTCCTGGTGTTCTCAGTGGCGGTCAAACTATCTGTTTCTGCCAGCCCAGCGACTGATACAAAGACGCGCTGATATAACCAGCAGTAGACCTCTCGTACCCCTTCTTCCGCAACTAGAGCTCTACAGTTCCGTACAAGGCAAATGCATTGTTTGATGACAACAGCGATGGTACACGGTACCATTTCCGACTACGATATTTTGTGATATTTTAACTAGGGACGGCGTGACGTGAGCATGGTTTTTGACTGTTTACGCGCAGCTCGAGATGTAGCTACTGTAGCCGACTAAAAACAGTAAATGAAATCATGCTCTACAACGCGTATACATCCCACTGCGATAATACTGAATGCTTTCGCAAGCGCCGGCTCAGCGAGCAGACGGTAATGTACCTCTTGTAGAGCAATCGATTGGTGTATTGCCGGTCGCAGTATCCATCACGATAATCGCCACGGTAGCGGTATCGGTGGCCTCCATAGACAGTAATTCAAACGGCGGACTTCCAAGTGGTGTGTACACACCTAGCGAACGCACATCCTGAACAACATCTGGAAAGAATTCGCTTTCAATTGTTGTTATCTAAACGCAAAGATGCACTTGCCATCCTTCGTCGATGAGCCAGCAAAAGCCGCAGCAACCTGAGACTTACGCCGAGAGGTCCTTACCACCCCCAGCCGAGGCCCCAGCCGCCACCACAGCAACCCCCGCCCCAGCCTCCACCCCAGCCCAGACCTCCCCAGCCCAGACCGCCCCAGCCCGGCCCCCAGCCGAAGCCACCCCACATCTCCTTCTTCTTCTCTCCACCCGGAGTCACCGCACCCTTGCCTGTCGCCGCCGACTCGGCCGGAACAGCAACTGCACGGAGTGCTGGTTGGTCGGCAGCAGCAACCGACGCGGCAGCAATCGCAGCAGCAACGGCGAGCGCGCTAATCTTCATGGTATGTCTTGTTGTCCGGTAACTTGTAGTCGGTGCGCTTGGTGCGCTGTCGGAAGCAAGTTGAGTTGTGGCGGTCCGATATCTTGCTGTGCTATTGCACGAACAAAATTCCTTGCAATCTCCATGTAGTCAATTTTTCATACAGAGTACACGACACCCCGGGACACGGTAACCGTTGCTTCGTTTTCATCGCGATCTCTCAATTTTCTCAATTGTCTCTCAATATTGGTGGGACACATCTCAATCACATCGGTGCCTGCCGCGACCACAAGTCTTTTGATTGGCTGGTGGGTTGAAGTTAACAGCAACAGTCTACCGGTAGTAACCCAGTGATGACTCCGTAATGACATGCACAATACAGTCCACATCGATCATATAGTCGTGGCATGTCAAAATATCACTTCAATTGCAGAAAAATGTCATGAAATTATTCGCGAAGTTTACTTGGGTGTGCACGAGTACTCGCAAGGCAATAGCGACGAAAATGTAACACTAGAAGTTCTGTGTGCGTTTAGCAGCCGCTTATGCCGGACCGCCACAACTCAACTTGCGTCCAAGCGCTCGCTAAGTACTCCGCGGCAAGTTTCCAACCAAGAGTATGAAGTTCACTGCGCTCGCCGTTGCTGCTGCGATTGCTGCCGCGTCGGTTGCTGCTGCCGACCAACCAGCACTCCGTGCAGTTGCTGCTCCGACCGAGTCGGCGGCGACAGGCAAGGGTGCGGTGACTCCGGGTGGAGAGAAGAAGAAGGAGATGTGGGGTGGCTTCGGCTGGGGGCCGGGCTGGGGCGGTCTGGGCTGGGGAGGTCTGGGCTGGGGTGGAGGCTGGGGCGGGGTTGCTGTGGTGGCGGCTGGGGCCTCGGCTGGGGGTGGTAAGGACCTCTCGGCGTAAGTCTCAGGTTGCTGCGGCTTTTGCTGGCTCATCGACGAAGGATGGCAAGTGCATCTTTGCGTTTAGATAACAACAATTGAAAGCGAATTCTTTCCAGATGTTGTTCAGGATGTGCGTTCGCTAGGTGTGTACACACCACTTGGAAGTCCGCCGTTTGAATTACTGTCTATGGAGGCCACCGATACCGCTACCGTGGCGATTATCGTGATGGATACTGCGACCGGCAATACACCAATCGATTGCTCTACAAGAGGTACATTACCGTCTGCTCGCTGAGCCGGCGCTTGCGAAAGCATTCAGTATTATCGCAGTGGGATGTATACGCGTTGTAGAGCATGATTTCATTTACTGTTTTTAGTCGGCTACAGTAGCTACATCTCGAGCTGCGCGTAAACAGTCAAAAACCATGCTCACGTCACGCCGTCCCTAGTTAAAATATCACAAAATATCGTAGTCGGAAATGGTACCGTGTACCATCGCTGTTGTCATCAAACAATGCATTTGCCTTGTACGGAACTGTAGAGCTCTAGTTGCGGAAGAAGGGTACGGAGGTCTACTGCTGGTTATATCAGCGCGTCTTTGTATCAGTCGCTGGGCTGGCGAAACAAAGTTTGACCGCCACTGAGAACACCAGGAGACGTGTCATCGGGATCACGAGCATCGTCACAGGAACTTCACCTCATCAAGTATTTGGACTACCTCAGTGCGTCATTACAATCAGACAAATGACAACCTCGTAGTTAGAAAACAGCGTTGGACTTTACTAAAGAAGAAAACGACAGTAAGCGTGTTGAGCTTAGGTTGAGCGCGCCGAGCTCAACTCAAATGTAGAGGCTAGGTGCTAAAGACATCAGACGCGGGCAATCGGACTCGACTCGATTCTCACCACCCCAGCCGAGGCCCCAGCCGCCACCACAGCAACCCCGCCCCAGCCTCCACCCCAGCCCAGACCTCCCCAGCCCAGACCGCCCCAGCCCGGCCCCAGCCGAAGCCACCCCACATCTCCTTCTTCTTCTCTCCACCCGGAGTCACCGCACCCTTGCCTGTCGCCGCCGACTCGGCCGGAACAGCAACTGCACGGAGTGCTGGTTGGTCGGCAGCAGCAACCGACGCGGCAGCAATCGCAGCAGCAACGGCGAGCGCTAATCTTCATGGTATGTCTTGTTGTCCGGTAACTTGTAGTCGGTGCGCTTGGTGCGCTGTCGGAAGCAAGTTGAGTTGTGGCGGTCCGATATCTTGCTGTGCTATTGCACGAACAAAATTCCTTGCAATCTCCATGTAGTCAATTTTTCATACAGAGTACACGACACCCCGGGACACGGTAACCGTTGCTTCGTTTTCATCGCGATCTCTCAATTTTCTCAATTGTCTCTCAATATTGGTGGGACACATCTCAATCACATCGGTGCCTGCCGCGACCACAAGTCTTTTGATTGGCTGGTGGGTTGAAGTTAACAGCAACAGTCTACCGGTAGTAAAGTGATGACTCCGTAATGACATGCACAATACAGTCCACATCGATCATATAGTCGTGGCATGTCAAAATATCACTTCAATTGCAGAAAAATGTCATGAAATTATTCGCGAAGTTTACTTGGGTGTGCACAGTACTCGCAAGGCAATAGCGACGAAAATGTAACACTAGAAGTTCTGTGTGCGTTTTGCAGCCGCTTATGCCGGACCGCCACAACTCAACTTGCGTCCAAGCGCTCGCTAAGTACTCCGCGGCAAGTTTCCAACCAAGAGTATGAAGTTCACTGCGCTCGCCGTTGCTGCTGCGATTGCTGCCGCGTCGGTTGCTGCTGCCGACCAACCAGCACTCCGTGCAGTTGCTGTTCCGGCCGAGTCGGCGGCGACAGGCAAGGGTGCGGTGACTCCGGGTGGAGAGAAGAAGAAGGAGATGTGGGGTGGCTTCGGCTGGGGGCCGGGTGGGGGCGGTCTGGGCTGGGGCGGTCTGGGCTGGGGAGGTCTGGGCTGGGGTGGAGGCTGGGGCGGGGTTGCTGTGGTGGCGGCTGGGGCCTCGGCTGGGGGTGGTGAGAATCGAGTCGAGTCCGATTCGCCGCGTCTGATGTCTTTAGCACCTAGGGCCTCTACATTTGAGTTGAGCTCGGCGCGCTCAACCTAAGCTCAACACGCTTACTGTCGTTTTCTTCTTTAGTAAGGATGTCTTTGAGTTTCAACGCTAGTTTTCTAACTACGAGGTTGTCATTTGTCTGATTGTAATGACGCACTGGAGGTAGTCAAATACTTGATGAGGTGAAGTTCCTGTGACGATGCTCGTCCGATCCCAATGACACTGTCTCCTGGTGTTCTCAGTGGCGGTCAAACTATCTGTTTCTGCCAGCCCAGCGACTGATACAAAGACGCTGATATAACCAGCAGTAGACCTCTCGTACCCCTTCTTCCGCAACTAGAGCTCTACAGTTCCGTACAAGGCAAATGCATTGTTTGATGACAACAGCGATGGTACACGGTACCATTTCCGACTACGATATTTTGTGATATTTTAACTAGGGACGGCGTGACGTGAGCATGGTTTTTGACTGTTTACGCGCAGCTCGAGATGTAGCTACTGTAGCCGACTAAAAACAGTAAATGAAATCATGCTCTACAACGCGTATACATCCCACTGCGATAATACTGAATGCTTTCGCAAGCGCCGGCTCAGCGAGCAGACGGTAATGTACCTCTTGTAGAGCAATCGATTGGTGTATTGCCGGTCGCAGTATCCATCACGATAATCGCCACGGTAGCGGTATCGGTGGCCTCCATAGACAGTAATTCAAACGGCGGACTTCCAAGTGGTGTGTACACACCTAGCGAACGCACATCCTGAACAACATCTGGAAAGAATTCGCTTTCAATTGTTGTTATCTAAACGCAAAGATGCACTTGCCATCCTTCGTCGATGAGCCAGCAAAAGCCGCAGCAACCTGAGACTTACGCCGAGAGGTCCTTACCACCCCCAGCCGAGGCCCCAGCCGCCACCACAGCAACCCCCGCCCCAGCCTCCACCCCAGCCCAGACCTCCCCAGCCCAGACCGCCCCAGCCCGGCCCCCAGCCGAAGCCACCCCACATCTCCTTCTTCTTCTCTCCACCCGGAGTCACCGCACCCTTGCCTGTCGCCGCCGACTCGGCCGGAACAGCAACTGCACGGAGTGCTGGTTGGTCGGCAGCAGCAACCGACGCGGCAGCAATCGCAGCAGCAACGGCGAGCGCGCTAATCTTCATGGTATGTCTTGTTGTCCGGTAACTTGTAGTCGGTGCGCTTGGTGCGCTGTCGGAAGCAAGTTGAGTTGTGGCGGTCCGATATCTTGCTGTGCTATTGCACGAACAAAATTCCTTGCAATCTCCATGTAGTCAATTTTCATACAGAGTACGACACCCCGGGACACGGTAACCGTTGCTTCGTTTTCATCGCGATCTCTCAATTTTCTCAATTGTCTCTCAATATTGGTGGGACACATCTCAATCACATCGGTGCCTGCCGCGACCACAAGTCTTTTGATTGGCTGGTGGGTTGAAGTTAACAGCAACAGTCTACCGGTAGTAACCCAGTGATGACTCCGTAATGACATGCACAATACAGTCCACATCGATCATATAGTCGTGGCATGTCAAAATATCACTTCAATTGCAGAAAAATGTCATGAAATTATTCGCGAAGTTTACTTGGGTGTGCACGAGTACTCGCAAGGCAATAGCGACGAAAATGTAACACTAGAAGTTCTGTGTGCGTTTTGCAGCCGCTTATGCCGGACCGCCACAACTCAACTTGCGTCCAAGCGCTCGCTAAGTACTCCGCGGCAAGTTTCCAACCAAGAGTATGAAGTTCACTGCTCGCCGTTGCTGCTGCGATTGCTGCCGCGTCGGTTGCTGCTGCCGACCAACCAGCACTCCGTGCAGTTGCTGTTCCGGCCGAGTCGGCGGCGACAGGCAAGGTGCGGTGACTCCGGGTGGAGAGAAGAAGAAGGAGATGTGGGGTGGCTTCGGCTGGGGGGCTGGGGCGGTCTGGGCTGGGAGGTCTGGGCTGGGGTGGAGGCTGGGGGGGGGTTGCTGTGGTGGCGGCTGGGGCCTCGGCTGGGGTGGTAAGGACCTCTCGGCGTAAGTCTCAGGTTGCTGCGGCTTTGCTGGCTCATCGACGAAGGATGGCAAGTGCATCTTTGCGTTTAGATAACAACAATTGAAAGCGAATTCTTTCCAGATGTTGTTCAGGATGTGCGTTCGCTAGGTGTACACACCACTTGGAAGTCCGCCGTTTGAATTACTGTCTATGGAGGCCACCGATACCGCTACCGTGGCGATTATCGTGATGGATACTGCGACCGGCAATACACCAATCGATTGCTCTACAAGAGGTACATTACCGTCTGCTCGCTGAGCCGGCGCATGCGAAAGCATTCAGTATTATCGCAGTGGGATGTATACGCGTTGTAGAGCATGATTTCATTTACTGTTTTTAGTCGGCTACAGTAGCTACATCTCGAGCTGCGCGTAAACAGTCAAAAACCATGCTCACGTCACGCCGTCCCTAGTTAAAATATCACAAAATATCGTAGTCGGAAATGGTACCGTGTACCATCGCTGTTGTCATCAAACAATGCATTTGCCTTGTACGGAACTGTAGAGCTCTAGTTGCGGAAGAAGGGGTACGAGAGGTCTACTGCTGGTTATATCAGCGCGTCTTTGTATCAGTCGCTGGGCTGGCAGAAACAGATAGTTTGACCGCCACTGAGAACACCAGGAGACAGTGTCATTGGGATCGGACGAGCATCGTCACAGGAACTTCACCTCATCAAGTATTTGGACTACCTCCAGTGCGTCATTACAATCAGACAAATGACAACCTCGTAGTTAGAAAACTAGCGTTGAAACTCAAAGACATCCTTACTAAAGAAGAAAACGACAGTAAGCGTGTTGAGCTTAGGTTGAGCGCGCCGAGCTCAACTCAAATGTAGAGGCCCTAGGTGCTAAAGACATCAGACGCGGGCGAATCGGACTCGACTCGATTCTCACCACCCCAGCCGAGGCCCCAGCCGCCACCACAGCAACCCCGCCCCAGCCTCCACCCCAGCCCAGACCTCCCCAGCCCAGACCGCCCCAGCCCAGACCGCCCCCACCCGGCCCCCAGCCGAAGCCACCCCACATCTCCTTCTTCTTCTCTCCACCCGGAGTCACCGCACCCTTGCCTGTCGCCGCCGACTCGGCCGGAACAGCAACTGCACGGAGTGCTGGTTGGTCGGCAGCAGCAACCGACGCGGCAGCAATCGCAGCAGCAACAATCATGGAGTTCTTCTCGTTTGTCGCTACTGCTGCACCCTGCATCCTCTCCACTGCTGACCTCATCTCACTATGGCCACTGGCGGGCGTCATTAACGTTAGTAGTGATCCCTGCTTACGGTCGCAATGTCACGCAGTCCACCATTCATGGTGACTTACGGCAACACTGGCTCCGTCGTGGGCGCCGAGCAGTCATACTCGGACTACATGCCTCGGACTCCGCTTAACTTGGACGCATCTCGCAGTCACTACGCTCAGATGTTCGATCTGCCTACGGCTAGTGGAGTCGAGGTGCACTTCTGCCCATGTGATGAAGACAGCACGGCGAAGTTCGCGCTATAGGTGATCGTGTGCTGATAGATGTCTGCCTGGATGAGTGCGCCGTTAGAGTCACCGATGTACATGTAAGTGAAATAATGTTAATAACATCTTGCATCATAGATTCTCCTCGGGTTTCGAGAGTTTCGCGCTACGCTGCTTGACGCTGGAGACGGAAAGTTGGGAAGTAGATTCTCCTCAAAGTGCGGCCTCTCATCAAACGCTCCCGCAGTATTGATCACGAGAGTAAGTACATCGTATTCACAACCACTTTAGTAATACCTCGAGACGTTATAAACATGTCGATGGCAGGGTGATACCTCGGGTTGAACTCTAATATTCGTGGGCGTCGTATGGCATACTACTGCACAAGAATACCGGTGAGTCATTCACTGTATCAACGAATGACACACCAGGCATATAGCATCGTACCTAGTTTAATCATCTGGTTGCAGCAACTCGTCGTATTCCTCGCGTAAGTCTAGAGCTTGCTGCATCATAGCCTCCAGCTGACTTGTTGAAAACTTTTCTTCCTTTCGTGCTGCCGAGCGATTGTGGCAAACGCATTTAATCTTTGAACGTCGACACTTGCGGCAAAGTGATGGTTGGCCACCGGCAGAAGCTTGCTTTATTGCGTCATTGCCGACCAGTTCGCTGTCCGTAGGCGCTGCATCGACGTCTGTGTCGATGACAACATCACTGTCCTTACGCACCTCATAAAATAGATTGAGTAGTTGCTGAAGCTCTGCTGTGTCCAGTTTTGTCAGTGTTTTAACTTGGTTGCTGCAAGCACAATAACGAACGTGTCAGCTCTGCATCAGGGTGAAAGATTATGTCATATTACAAGATCTAACAATACCTTCGCTCGTTTTCCTGTAGATCTTCCGCCTTGATATTGTGCGCTACAAGCATTAAAATCGTCGCAACACACGTCCACTAAAATTCATTGTGTCAGCAATTGTAAGTTCCAGAAAGTATGAGCATACAGCGAATTTCTTCTACTGTAGTAGTTGGCATTTTACCTGGTGCGCATTGCGGGTATCGATAGCTTCCCGAAGTGAGAAAGTGTCTGTGATAGAGTCGATTCGGTGGTTTGCCTGCCGATCGCATGCAAGCTTCAGCTTGAGCGCAACCTGGGGCAGAGGGCGCCGCACCATTAGAGACAAAGAATTCCATCGCTCCATGAAGATCTGACGAGAACGACGACGACCTGCTTCAATCTCAGCCTTGCTTGGTCCTCCGTTCATCTCGTCAACTTCAGTTTTTTCCTCTTGCTGCTCAGGTAGTGGTAGTCCAGCTACCATCAAAGTTGTCTTATGGGTAATCCAGCCGGAAAATAGTCCCCAAAGGTGGCTGAACAATGGCAGATCATCAAGCGTCACGACTTCTTCGTCATCAAAATCTGAAATCTCAAAGCTGCCAGCAGACGAAGCCTCGCTACCGGCTGCATCGCTCTCATCACTGTCGCTCACGACGAGATTGTCTCCTTCCTGACCTTCTTCCTGGCTTTTCTTAACCATCTTCTCCACCTTCTTGGCCAATTGCTGTTTGTGGGATGGAAACACATAACCCTCGATCAGCACTGCGTGTTCAGCAGTTGGGAAGTTCCTGTCTGGTGCTGCTGGCGCTTCGTTCTCCTTCAGCGTCGAGGACGTCGCAGCTTCCAGCGCTGGTGGAACAGCCACAGACATTGGGTTTGCACTGGAATGCTTCCTCTCAACGACGCTCAGATCCGTCGTCTTGGCCCACACTGTCTTGGCTTGAGGTGGTGGGCGAACTTCCTGCAAAGCCGCTGTCTCTGTACGTTTCGCTGGTTCCTCGTCTTCATAGTCTGAAGGATTAGGCTTGTCCGTGCCAAACACTTCAAGCAGCGACGGCACAAGTTGCGGTGGTTTATGGGCCAGTCGAGAGAGCAAGACGCGGGCCTTCTACTTGTCATAACAATAAAACATATTTAAAAAAACACTTAAATGTCAGTTTAATGTCAATCGTGGGCAGCATTTTCGCCCATAAACAGCAACAGCAACATCACAAGACCTTCAAGCAGAGCTGCGAACAGAATTGACGCTCGTATTGCGGCTCGTAGATCTCTTTTCGAGCCAAAGAGACTCGGAACTTGCCGGAAGAGCTGCATCATTGGAAGAGAGCGATTAGATTGGCTAAAAATCGAAATTATGAGCTGTGATTGGACGAAAACGGCGCTTTCTTACGCTGAGAGTGGATTGTTGCAGGCCGGGAAGGCGCAGCACTTCTGCACGGCGCGCTCTTCGAAGACCTCCTCCATCTGTCGACGCTGCAGCAGCTGCCCACTCAGCTCCAGGAAACGCACAGGCACGCGGGGCGCTAGCAGCGTCGCCATGAGCGAGAAGGCCTCATGGACCGAGGAGCCATTGGTGCTAGTAGTCATGATTGGCGAGAAATGGGCTTGAAATTGCTGCTCAGTACACAGTAGCTGTGATTGGTCGAAATCAATTATCGTGAGTGCTGATTGGTGGATATAGAGATAGGCTGATTTATATCGCTGGAAACTCTCAGTAATTGATATTCAGCGCATGGCAACAATGGCACACCGCCTAGCTAAGTACACTTCACTCACGCTCCACGAGAAACAAGTGCTTTGCGAAAAGGCCGACGCAATGAAACAATGGTCGCACTCTCATCTCGCCGAGTGGGCAACCAAAGAGTTCAAGAAGGTCCGTCCAATTCCCCGAAGTACCGTCCAAGGAATCCTGAAGCGACGGCACGAGCTCATCGACATACCCGACACCCACCGAGAGCGCAAGCGTCAGTGCTCCAAGCATATCCGCTCTAGCGACGCTCAACTCATGGAGCAGATCAACGCGTACAAATCGAGGCATGAGAACGCCAGAGTCACTGGCGCTACTGTCGTTGCCCTCGCCCAGCGCGTTGACGCCATCATGGCGCGGCGTGAAGGCACTGGCGTCCCAACGCGTGGATGGCTCTACCACTTCCAGAAACGCAACAATGTCCGGTTCTCGCTATGTCATGGGGAGACAATGGTCGAGGAGGGAGGGAGACGCCTCATGGCACTCACAGCACTCCGCCATCCTCGTGACGTCTTCAGCATGGATGCGACCTCATTTCTCGTAAGCCAAAGGCAGCATTAACTACCGATAAAAGCAAGCAGGGAAGCAGTGACTGTGCCGGCATTAATAACTTTAGTTGCATATAATAAACTTTGCTGCCGAATTGGAGGTGCAAGACTGTAGCAACAAGCAGAGCGCTTTGACACTTTAGGCAAAGCAGTTTGATGGGCAGCATCTTCAACTTGCTGTTTTCCACCAATCACCTCTCGTTTCGAGCTGGACCAGAGCTGCATCCATACATTTTCTTAGTCTAAACACGAAAGTACCTTTCACGTCAACGTCATCTTGGATCTTCAACGTGCGCTTTTGTTTTCCAACCAATCACCACGCTTCCTCCTTCTTTTCATCCAATCGTTGCTGTCTAGGGTGGTCCACACCACCGATCCAAATGGCGATATCCGCTCGCACTGTTAGATTCGCCTCCTTGTCGACAATGTTCGCTGTGCGTCAGGCTTCTCCCTCCACGTGGACCGCTCTGCGTCGCCCTCTGGCCCGCGCTTTCGCGTCCAAAGGTCCGTTCAGTATCAAAAGACTTGTATACAAACGCCAACATGTCTGACGCTGCTGCCTTCCCAGCCGAGTACGAAAACATCCTCACGGAAGTGCGCGGCAAAGTCGCCATCATCACGTTGAACCGCCCCAAGGTATTTCAATGACCGTCACTATCATATCACTATTTCGAGGGATAACAACAATTCACACTATACAGGCACTCAACGCGCTGTGCAGCCCGCTGATCGAAGAGCTCAATGGCGCGGCCCACGCCTTCGACGCCGACAAGAACATCGGCGCCATCATCATCACCGGCAGCGAGAAGGCCTTCGCAGCTGGCGCCGACATCAAGGAGATGGCCACCAAGAGCTTCGTGGAGGCCTACTCCTCCAACATGTTCGCCAACTGGGGGACATCACCAAGGTCTCAAGCCGGTCATCGCCGCAGTCAACGGCTACGCTCTGGGCGGAGGCTGCGAGCTGGCCATGCTCTGCGACCTCATCATTGCTGGGGACAAGGCCAAGTTCGGCCAGCCGGAGATCACACTGGGCACGATTCCTGGCTGTGGCGGCACCCAGCGCCTCATCCGCGCGGTCGGCAAGTCCAAGGCCATGGAGATGATCCTCACGGGCAACATGATCGACGCGCAGCAGGCCGAGCGTGACGGACTTGTGGCCCGCGTGGTGCCTGCTGACCAGCTGCTGGACGAAGCCCTCAAGACTGCCAACAAGATTGCGTCCTTCTCGCAGCCGGTGGTCAAGATGGCCAAGGAGGCAGTCAACGCTTCGTACGAGCAGACGCTGCAGGAAGGTCTCAAGTACGAGAGCCGTCTCTTCTGGAGCTCGTTTGCCACCAAGGACCAGAAGGAAGGCATGGCCGCTTTTGTGGAGAAACGCAAGGCCGAGTTCAAGGACGAGTAAGCACAGTGATGGCCCCGGTGAGTGTATTGTGGCATTGCCCTATGGATCAATCCACCTTTTGAAAATCAACAATCAAACGCATTGAAACTATTGCAATTCAAAGCATTACCTGCAGATTTAGCTAAATCTTCACACACTACTACTGTGGTCAACCACACGGTCGATGCATGCGCCGCCGCGACTACCTAAGCTCTAATGGAGTTGCCAATACAATCACTACTAACTGAATGGCGACACCTGGCCGCGAGGACAGCCCTGTCAGCATCTATCTCTTCACGTACCTTTGCTCTTCTTTGAGCAACTTCCTTCAGTAGGACTTGTTGCCCCATTATCCCCGGCTTCCTCATCACTGCAATCACTGGCGTCGCGTTTTTCTTCTTAGACTGCTTCTTGATCGAAGCCCCTTTCCGCAGGTGCTTGCTATCGACTGGTGCATCCACAGACTCCACCACCCAGTCAGGAATCTCGGCGCGTGTTACATGGTCTATTTGCATATCCATCCCGCCATGCCGAGACTCCCATTGATCTGTGTAATAGGCGAATTCGCGTACCACAGCCGTCAGATCCACGTCGTGAGTCTCGCTGGAAGCAGTGTTTGCAGCAGACTTCGGTGCTCGGAAAGCCAACCCAATGAACAGCCATGAAGTATGCACTTCACGTAGAACTGAGCTCTCAGGACTGGCATCGGTGGTCTCTATAAAGTCAAAGAAGCGTGCAAATGGGTGGACGCGAAGCTCTGGTACGGATTCCAACCTGAACAGGGTGCATATAAGTCACGTCAATCCACACAGAGGTATACCCAGCCGATAACTTGATTGTCGTAAATCAATACACATTGCCGAATAGTTTCGATTTACGTTGGGCTGTCGAACAAAAATCACGTACCGAAGAAATAGATGGCGGAGTCTTGACTCGACCCAGCTGAACCATGTCCCGAAGTCTTCTGCATTGCTGGCCGTCACTTGGACACGAAGAAAATGCTTTGACCTGATAGAAGTGCCGTCATGAAAGCAATCGGTATTCACACAGGCACAATCACGTGATAAAGAAGCCTTTAGCAAAGGATAAGCCAAACACAGGTGTCAAGCAACATACTAAAACCTTTTGAAAAACGCCGGTGCAATAAAGAGTTTTGCCCACGAGGTTTTCTGCACGTCAACGTCAGTACAATAGTGAGTATATTTTATATGTAGGACCCAGTGTGATTGATTCCAACTCACCTTGGTCTCGATCTCCAGCGTTCTGGAAAACCCTTTGCCGAATTCAGCCTTCAGAATTCGCAGGGTAGACGCCATGACGTTGTACGCCGAATTATATTGTGGATACGCTGGCGTGATGATTGGCATCAAGTGCAATCGGTCTCGAACATTAACCTTTGGGTTCCACACCTAAAAACACGAAAACACGACCGAAACAAACAACAGTCCGTTAGCATATTTTCACAGGATATGCTGCTGATGCGAGGAAACACAGCCCCTAAGCTATCGTGTTCGACAGCGTTGCATCACCGAGAAGCCAAGGTTGAGTGGGTTGGCGACCACATCAAGCATGATTGGATTTGGCCACGTCCACATTTGGTTTATCCGAAAGAACCGCGATAACAGCGATGCAGGTAACGAATTTGGGTAAAACTGGCAGATACGCGCCACCAAAATGGCCCAATTCACGCCACCGAGGAAGCCAAGTACGTTTGAGTAGATGCCACGGACCTGCATCAACAAAAGCAGTACTAGTGTTTACTCAAATCGAGTCGAGAAGACACAGAGATCGATGACGTACATGAGCCCAGTGCTTCACAGCGATCAAAGTCGTTCGAAAATGATCGGGATGAGGAACAAGCTGTAGAATTCGCTCTGTTACTCGAACGCCGTTGCAGCTCCTCACCTAAGCAAACAAAACATCATCGTTCCACGCAATAAGGTTGACGGATCAAACAATGCGTTTCTACAATTAACCTGCCGTACCGAAGGCTCGTCCAGGTCTCGCAGATATCGATCATCCAAGAGGTCGATACTCTCTGGAATGGAATCTAGGTTCAACGATACAAACAACAGGTCTACAGGAATTCCTTCAACCTTCATCTTGATCACAGGAACAAACCTACAAACAGATGGTACCATAAACCGTGTGAATAGCAGCCAAGAATATCATAGAGAATATAAAAGCTTTATAAAGCTGCCCAGCGTACGCATCACTGATAACGTGCAGTCCAGTCACATTTGGAGTAGTCTCCAGTAGAATAGGTGCCTTCTGGAAGAAACTCGCGCGAGAACAGTGTCTTGGCGCAATGCACAGTCTGTCACCACCACAACAATATAACGTCAGCACCTTATCACCAACTAGCAATTCTAAGCGTTTTAACTTGGATCCATACGCGTCAATGTCCGCATCGCTGCTCTGCACTCCTAGCCTGTAGGAGCCAAAGGTCCGCAACTGAACGCGCTTGGAGGCTGCTTCTGCCTCGCTCATGTGCGTCAGTGCTTCGTGGAGAACGCACTCCTGTAGGACCTCTTCCAGCCTGCTAAGAACTGCCTCGCGCTTGGCCAACTGCTCTTGACTCTCGTAGAGTCCACTGGTCCTGATAAACCCACCGGTTGTGAGTCTTCTGGGGCCTTCTAGGAGGCGAAAAGGACCGATTTACGCACCGCAGCGTCTTCAGAAGCTCCTCATTAAGCTTTACGTCTTCATCCGTCGGCCCTGCGAGCGAAAGGGGCTGCGTCATTGACAAAGTTCGGGAGAGAAGTGGTTGGACGGCGTTTGAGCTTGAGAATCTGCACGAAAGCATCGCCAAATGACAAGAAAAACACGTAGGAAGGTTAGAAGACGACGACGGAGACGAAGACGTCGAGAAATCGGTGTGTGGGAGGCTCCAGAGGGCCAAGCA
This sequence comes from Phytophthora boehmeriae, assembly GCA_011947355.1. NCBI lineage: Eukaryota > Oomycota > Peronosporomycetes > Peronosporales > Peronosporaceae > Phytophthora > Phytophthora boehmeriae. The sequence continues at coordinate 169,115 of JAAVTJ010000230.1, read as the reverse complement.
GAGCCGTAAAGTAAGTACGTACGGCGATGACTTGCGAAGCGCTTTTTGAAAATCTCACGTTTCCAAACAAGTTATACATTTTTAAAATATTCAACTTGTTTAAAAAAACATTGTTAAAAATCGTTTTTGAGAGGTCTTGTTGGAGGACATTGAGTGTCTCTCAGTGAGAGGACAATATGGACTGGAGTGTTAATATTTTAATACTTCGTATTGCTTCATTTACCAGTCACAGTCACGCGGTGGAGAATTGTTCACAGATCTACCTACCTGCCAGACTCTAAAAAATAGTCGACCGAGGAATCCTCACGAATCACTACCTGCTGCACCGCATGCGTTGTCTGTAAAATTTGAGGAGTTCACCGCAATCCGCTGCCTTCGTATCCCGCAAGGCATTGAGTAGAGTCGCAAGCGAGCTTAACCGCCTTAAAATCGCTGCTCCAGAAGGTAGAGTGCTGCCCCTTGCACGGTCATGACTGCGGCGGTGTGTTCGCCTTGCACGGGTAGATACACGTACGCCAACGGCGATTCCAGCATTGCGAATTGGTCGGGCGAGACGTACAATGGGCAGCGGTAGAATCCCACCGGGGGCTGGTGTGGAAGTGGCCGGGGTCGTCGATTTCTGTCGACCTGCCTGACGAAAGTGTGAAATCTTCAGGTGCCGAGCCAAATCGGCTCGTTGCGTGCAGCGTCAGGGTCGGAAGCGTCTGAAATCGTCCAGACAACGTTGAGTTACAGTTTGACTGGGATACTTGCTCCGAGAGAGTTCCTAATTCGAGGGACCACTCGCCATTCTGGAAAGCAGAGCGTTAGCTTGGAAAGGGACCAAACAAGACAATTGAGTGCAATACCGAGAGGAATAATCCGGACAGGTTGATCGAACCGAGGAGGTCACTGGCAGAGTTAGGAACAGTTGTTGTCGCTGAAGCCTTGTCCGGCGACTTTGGGCGTCGTTGGACTGTCGACCGCTGGTTTGGAATCGCCATCAACGAAATCGCTCTGAATGGCAAACCAGCTCGGATGGATACGCGGTGGCGAAATGAGAACAGAAGTGCTACAATTAATGGTACGAGGTTAGTGAGTCATGACGTCGATATTACTGCTAGCACGAAACGCAAACCTTTGGGACGCTGTAAGGCTGGCAGCCAAACTGCGTCGTCCACAGCTGGAGCTGGGGACATGATCGTATTCTGGTGAGCGTGAAAGTAAGCCACTGCTTGTTGGAACCAACTAAGCCACGACTCTAAGTGCGTTGGTGTCGGATACCCCTCGTTGCGTATCGCATCGCCTCTCCATGCAGGTGGAAGTTCACCACGATGCAGTGCCTTAACCGTTGTAATCATTACCGGATCCATAAGTTCTATACTATCCGCGCGAAGAGATAGAATTGCTTCGGCGCTAGACCAAATAAAGGTCAAATACGCTTCCATCGCCGGGAGCTCTACATGTGTCAAGTGAGCTGCCGGTTGCTCCTGCAAGTGATGAGGCAGATATTGCTGACGCTGAAACGAGCTGACCGGAACTTGTGGCGATCTACAATTTATCAACGCTGCCATTCCAGAACTACCCTTCCGCTTGTTCCACCCGACGATCATGCTTTCTCGCTGCTGCTTATGTAGCTGTTGAATACCACTGGAGAGGCTCATCTTGTCAGGAAATGATGTTGTCAAAGTCTCAAGAAGTCGCTGCGCAGCAAGTAAATACGTCGCAGCTTTTGCCACGATACGTGCACGTTTGTTTTGTAACAATCGCGACGGTATGTGGCAGATTTCCGCAAGACCTTGAAGGGTATTGGACATATGGCGCGCGCGTTGCTGCTGTTGGAGGCCAGCAGGAAGTAGATCCAACTCAATCTCATCAAAAAGATGCGCACGCGGCAGGATCATCTCTGTCATCAACTTCTTTCGCGTCTCTGTAATGCGAGATGTCAAGGATGCATCCTGCTCGGAGCTGTGGAGCTCAACGGTATCCTGGTGTAGACACCAGGCCAACAGTTCTTGACATTGACTTGCTCGAACGTCGCTCCACTGTCTGCCGAAGTACACCAATCCTGCGAGATCAGCGAGCGTTTTCTCATGAGCTTCAGCAACAGCTGCAGTAGGAGCAGGTGATTGGACTAGCGATGATGCCACGCCCGATGTAGCAGTGGCTGCGACTACACGCTGGTGCAGATGCAACTCAATGAGACGTATCACTCGATCCAGCTCAATGTGAGAAACGTAAAGGTCGATGGGTAACGTACTTGAAGAGCAGTGGGCTGCTACTGACCGTGGATCGCGAGCATGAAGACGGAAAATCGAATGGAAGAGCCACAGCGCTGCACGGGCTTGTCGTTCCGCTGACCCACTGCGTTGGTGATCTGTCACGGTTGATAAAGCATGTCGGGACAGTGGGGAGGACGCGCTGAGATTTGATGCTGCTGGGGCTTATTTTCCGGGTTCTTGTTCAGTGTTTCAGCTTCCCTTTGCTCCTGTTTTTCTTGCAAGAAGAATTCGTGATATTGTCTAAGCGACTGCGGTGGTTCCAGAAACAGTTTATGGGTCAACACAAGAGCCAAACCTTGCGCATGTGTGTTGAAGCGGTCACACCCCGCTGCATTGGATAGTTCTTCCACAAGCCACACGCGAAATTTATGGTGTGTGGTTTTTATGTCATTTAAACGAGCGAGCTGAAGTCGTAGCGTATTTGAGATGGTTGGGAACGGTGATTCTGCAGCTCCTTCGATGATTGCCCACCCGGGATCCATTGATATTTCTTTGAGTTTTGCCACAACTGTTGCGTCTCGGACTGCCGACTCGTTTATACTGCAACTCGAAGTAAGTTTATCGCGACATAACCAATTTCCGCCAGCATTTTGGATATCTTTGCGCTGGCTGACGGAAACGAATGCAACTGCCTTTGCAGGAATTCCTTGTCTTCTTGCGCAACAGCGTACATCAGATGATGCGGCAACTGCGTGCTCAGCAGGATTGGAAAGTATTAGCAGTGGAGTTGAAGAGTTTGCGTTTTTCATGAGGGAGTCCAAGCTCGCCCTCATTATTCCATTCTCCTCTGGTGAACCGAGCAATGACGAGATCACCTTGTCCCCAAGGTGTAAGTTGATCATATCATCGATTATATGAAGAGAGATGGAATCAAACAGACACATGTGAACCCGAAGTTGATCGATCAGACGAAGATTTCTCTTTATCCATGGTGGCCATCGAATGCCGATATTTTTCCTGGACGAGGTCGACACTGTGTCACCAGATTCACGAATTTTTGCCGTATCGTTCGCACGGTCTGCATGCACCGCTGAAGACTTAAAGTATGCTTTCCAGTCGTTATCATTATCAGCCATGTCATCACATAGTGCTTCTCTAAAAGCACTACGAGTAAATCCTGCCGGGTCTCCGTCTTCGTGTAGGTGTTGCAAAAATTCGTGTTGAATCTTGAGGAAAGCCACAGAAAGCTCATGATCAAGATGCCTATGAGACGTCCCGGTATTGCTCCAAATCATTGTGTCTGCTGCTGCTAGAAGACCCACTTCAATGACGTGGTGGACGAAGCCACGCGCCGATTGTTTCACCACATCCACAATATTGCTCAATTCGGAGTGATGACAATCCAAATTGCGCCTTGAGCATAGCCTAAGGATGCGTTCTCGTACACCCTCAGTGGTAGTGACGTTGAACGGGCCGAGATTCTCGTTCCCTTCCCTTTCAATGTCTCCTATGAACAGCACCAGAGCGAACAAGTATGTCCTCCACAACGATGTAGGCAGGCCACTTAGTCGCCGGTGAAGATACGCAGTGGTGGTTTGATCTGTGCCTGAAGCAGCAAGTCTGCGCAGCATGTTTCCGTTCGAGGAAGAAGGCTGCTGCACAAAATTATAAAGGTGTTCTTGTACTTCAACACCAGTTTCGGGCGTGTGCTGAGAAGATGGCTGAGATGGAGATTGCGCTAGGCACTCAGAGATATCTGCAATAGTCTGTACGAGCGAGTTGTGCAACATTGGATCCAGCTTTGCGATTCCTTCTTCCACCTTGACAAAGGCGCGTGCCCGACGTGCAAATTGGACTGCTTCTCTTCGCTCATTGTGTATGTGCCACAGGTCCTGTTGCATTTGTTTCCGCGCTCGTTGAGTCACCAGAAAGTCATTCAGCTGTGTCGAAATGCGGTGCATCGATTCCTCATCATAAAACCCCTGAGGTCCAGTCCCGGACGATATCCAAGCAGACAAAATGGATGCGGCAGTCGTGCTTAGACCAGAAAGTGAATTCTGCGCGTCCTCATCATTCGCAGCGCACAAATTTGTCGTGAAGTTCCGAAAGAGCGCCTCCTCTTTTAATTTCTTTGCACGCAGCCTTGATTTTAGCGATTCAATGTCACTTTGTACCGACGTACTACTTCCATGGTGCTTGCAAAAAGCGTCAGGAAGTGGTTGTCCAGATCTCTTCGCGTTGGAGTAAAGTCGATCACGCCAAAGCGACTCCAGGTCTGTTCATGTAACATTAGTATAACAGCGTATATGAAGAATTCTCAAGGGCAAAAATTCAAGTAAAATGAGGTACTCAGACGTTACCTTGGGCGTCCAAAAGACTGTATTTTCAAGAGACCTGGCAGAAAAGTAAACTGCACAACTGCACTTCTCTTTGAGCAGTGAAATCAGCTCCAGAGCAGCTTCAATCGTAGATTCTTCACCTTCAGAGGCATTTTCTATAAGAATCTGTGGGACAACTAAACTTCAGCAGTCTTGTAACAGGCATAAAACAAGCATTGTTGAGCGTACCATTGACGGCGGGCTTTGTGCAAGACACGTTTCAATTGCGCGTATCAACAACGGATCACCAGCATCCAAAACGACCACTGCTCCTACACCGTCTCGTGTTCGTTGCCCGACACCATTATCGCCAAACGGTCTAGTAGCATCAGTGTTGGAAGTCGTTCTCAACGGAGATGAACTTCCTGACAAGCTACAGTACGCTTGCTTGATCCACAATACACCACGATCCAGAGGGTCCACGAGAAACGGGATTTTGAAGCACACTTGCTGAACCTGGTTCATCAAGAAAAGACTCGTCGCAAATGCTTCATCTTCCTCATCTTGCATGCCAACGGCAACTTCCCGCAGATGAGTCGTCAAGCCTTCCCCGCTGAGTACCCAGTGCTGTAACATGGCAAGACCATCGGTTGCATCGGGGTATGGGCCATTCGATGTCAAGGCAAAATGCTGGGGAATTGCTTGCCGACATCGGGTCACAAGCTTTTCCCGCTCCTCGTGGCGAATTTCACCCCGAAGATAACCAGCATTGCTATGATAGCACAATCGCTGAACAAACTCACCCGCTGCTGGTCAACAGTTTCCTGTCTTTCTTGCGTAATATCATACCATTGCTTGATGACATTGCCAAAATTTGTTACTGAAGATTTCCAGCGCATTCTCGTTTCTTGTGTCCGTTGGAGCTCAGATGCGCGTTGAAGATTTTGAGCGTGCTTTATTCGGAGCTCAGCAAGATGCACCTCAATTTCGACTAACTTCTTCTTCTCAGCGTGCACGCGCTGCTCAATAATATGAAATTGTCGCTCAGTTTCTTTAAGAAGCTCCTTCGTCGGTGCCATGCGTTTCGTCGCGTCAAAGTAGCGCACAAGTGCGAGAACCCACTTACATAGTGTAGTAGAGGCCAGCGACGCGCGCCTCATGTTTTCCATCGAGAAGTCAGGGTGATTCACATAAAACTTAACACGTTCCATCAGTATGGGGTCGATACGGTCTTTGTCAAATTCACGAAGACGCTCCAGAAAGTGGATATCTGCGAGGATACGAAGTGCTTCGCTCCATGTTGGTGGCACTCCAAGCAACACGCAAACAGCTTGCATCGCCAAACGCACAAGCTGCGGTGGATTTGTAAAAGACTTCATCTCGACAATGTGATATTTGTTGATTTGTGACAGCGCCTCGGTAGCTTCGTGCACATCCGGTAGTGTCTTCGATAGCTCACGCTGGATCCCCTCTCGTTCCACTTCAATTTCACTCTGGATTTTAGCGCAGCGTTCTTCATCAAGCAAAAATGATCGCTTCGCTTCCCTTTCCATGGCTTCCTGGTCTGCCAACTGGGCGGTGGTATCTCTGACAGCTTGCGCAGCGCCACTGTGGAGAGCCTCGTTAGTCTCCTCCTTCGAAACGCGTAAATGAGCCTGCGAAAGCTTTTTGCCAAAAACTGCAACGCTTTCTTCAAGTCGCGCGATTCGGCCTGTAACTTTTTCTGGTGAAATGCAAACAAAACCTTAAACACGCACAGCATGTCATCAAATCGAGTGGTGACGGCACCAAATCTTCTGCCACGTATTGCGGGGGATGGTATAAGCTTGCCCGAAAGATAAAATGCGTCACCCGCAACGTCTTCTGCAACGCGATAGACAGCAATCATGATGTCGCGTACTTGAGAGCGCACCTCAGAATCTAGGTAGTACCGAGCGCCTACTGCCGGCAACGCACAAGTGGTATCCGAGATAGACAAGACCTCATGAAACGAGGTCCAGTCATGCAGTTCGCTGTTCCAGACTGCTTCGATCGAATTGTTCTGCCACGGAGGAAACGTTTTCACCGCAAATCGGTAGTACACAGATGGCTGGAAAGTCATGAACTCGAGCAATTTTTCTCGGCATCTGAACAGAAGCGAGCACAAGCCAGAAGTTTAGAAAGCAGCACGTACACCCCAATAACAACTTACTTACCCCATTGAAAGTACGACGTAAAGACTGCGCCTCACATTCTCTCGGAAGAGCATGGAAGGTAGTAATGATGACTGTGTAGCTGGGCGCTTGTTTGCTGTTGCGCTAACATCGTGAAGGAATACTGGCTTCGAGACCGTCTGTGGCGTTGTCGGTGGCACTTTTGCTGATGGTTAAGCGCCTGCAGCTTGACTCTATCTGCCGTTGAATACATTTGCGGTGGTAGATCATCTTGGCGGATCAAATACACGAGGAGTGCTACCTCCTCCGAGTTCAGATCTTCAAATTCAGCGTACAAAACAGTTTGCGTAGCCTTAAGACCAGCTTCTAGCACGATGGTTTTAACTTGCTCGACAAACTCGCAGAACTGTAGTGCCGTGCTGATTTCGTGGAACTGGAAGGATAAAGTTCCGCATGCCACCATCGTCGTGCTTCGTCGATCTGCGGTATCCGATCCGTTGAGTAGGAGATGTCGTGTCCCGCTCTGTAGGAAACTGTAAATGTCCAATGTGTTCTTGAGCTGACATTGGGAAACAGCGGCTGCCACGTTTTCGTCCGGAAGATCCGTTTTCAGAGCGGCTGCTGCTAGTGTTGAGCGACGTACTGCTTCATGCGCAGCAGTCACCAAGTTCTGAGGACGTCCTATATTAGCAGCACTCCGACTTACCACCGACAGTAGTTGATGGACGGATTTGAAACCTCCCTGGGAACTATCTTCACTTCTCACTGCCTCTACGTTTGAGTCGAAATTCGAAGAGTTAACTTTTGCTGCTGTCTTGTGATACCACTGGAATCGTTCCTCACCAGCGACAAACATGGTTGTAACATCTCGAGCAGTCACTCGCGTAATTCCTTCTGAGTCTCCACAGTCAGCGAACAAAATCTCTCCTGGAGATTGAAGATATTCCAGACTTCGCGGGCTAAACTTGAGTTTCTTTGCGACGCGTAGTGCGGTAGACTGAAAGAGCGTTTGATCTTCTTCATCCAGCAGGCGATTACGAAGGAGCTGAAAGGTGAAGTGCACACTGAGTTGCTCGAACTCGGTAGTCGGATCAGTTGGCATACGCGTCTTAGACACATTCATCAAATTAATGAAAACAGAAAGCACGCTGCCCATGCTGAAGAGCAAATGAGGGGCTGCAACCGAGGGCTTCCAAGATTTCCTTGATCGCTTGAAAAGTTGGATAGGGAACTGACACAATCGCTTCACCGTGTTTGATAAGTCCCCGAAGGAGCTCTCGTAATGTCTCCGAAAAGAAGCAACAAACATGGGAATCACTTGCACGAACACCTGGTCGCTCTGATCTGGGATCCATATCTGCGTGAAATACACGTATGCAAATTGGAGAACAACGGTGAGCAAGAAATGCGATCAACACCTCTCCCCGCCTAGGACCCTACCATGTGAAAGTGACGGAGCAGTCGAGTAGGAACTTTGGGGTATCCAAACGCGGACAACGAAAACGAGCACCAGACGGCGAGGTCTCTAAACTCAACATATTCCTTTGTCGCTTTGATGAAGCTCCCTTTTCCATCGATCACTTGTCGAATCATGGCTGGGCAGGGACGGTTTGCCAGAATTGTCGAGTCCTAGCGCCAACCAACAGCGAGAACATGGTAGGGAATCAAAAAGCAGTTGGCGTGAAGAATAAATTTCCAGCACACTTTTACCTGCGTTTCGAGGTTGATATTCTCCAACAACAATATCAACGCTCGTTTCCCGACACCAGGGCAATGCGCTCCTTTCAGTTTACCGGTCATCCCGTTTTCAACAGTTCTCTGGATGTCAAACCCAGTCGTTGTGGGGCCAATCTGCATAGAAGTTGCGCTCACACGATCCTGTTGCCCAAGCTCGAGTAGTGTGTTTTCCGTAACAAGGGTCTTCCCAACACCGGACTCTCCAACAACAAATGCGTTTGCTTTTGCTGAGGCAACCATCTTGAGCCACGCGTTACAGCTGATAGTGTGCGCCGTGGGGACATATATGACTGACAAGGGACTTGTTAGGGCTGTGGTGTCACCCACGAATTCATCGACTCCGCCGGAATCATTAGCATCGTCGCTTGTCACTATTCGTCCTCGTGCTCTCAATACTGCACTTGTTCGACGTGGAGATTCTGTTTGATAAGCGAATGTACCTCGGCGGGTTGCTGGCCCTGGCACTTGCATCAGTGCCCCACGCCACAGAAACAGGATAGACCGATGTTCACGAAAGCGCAGTCCGACGTCAAACAGTGTGACAGAGGGGTCAGACAAGAAAATTGGATGCTCTTGCTGCAATCGAGGAGCGATCTGAGCAACAGCGAAATGGAACTCTGCCCGAGCACGAGGCTGCAGAATCATACCAAGAGACATTGTGGCTGCGTACGCAACGACAATTCTAGTGTCATCCATCCATTCGGATCCCTCCTCCACAATACCCTTCGCAATCTCTACCAAGAGCGGAGTCAAGATTTGAAGCATATTTGAGACGACGTGCGTAATTGAGAACTCAAGGAAAGAAAAAGTGTGCCGTTTGCAGACGTCTAATATCGTTGGCAAGTGCGTTCTCAGTAATTTTGCCACGAATTCGCTAGTTGAGTCCAACGGATTTGCCGCCACACTTGATAAGCTGGCCTCGTTGTGACTGGATTGTTGCTGACGCAGCCAACTCTTTATCAGCAACGTGTACGGAAGCATAAGCTCCGTTTGCATATAAACCACACCACATCGGCTTAAGCAGGCAGGAGACCATTGCTGCAGACTCTCAACCTCACAAAATATGCGCAGATTTTCGTGCGTGCATTGCAACTGATCTCCATTTGGAAGAACCATTTTCTTGGTATCCTTAGGCGATGCTTCCATTAAATCACGAAGAGGTTCCAGCAGCGTCGATGGATCTCCCACTCCATCAAATATCATCCATGACGCAGGTATCAACGAACGTGACGATGGTGTGCGTGTAGCCCCCGGAACTTAGCGCGATTGATACCTTGCGCTGAGAGTTTGGGGAGAACTACCATCACTACTACTGGTCGTGTAATCGAAGCTGCCATCAAGGCAATTTTGGCGAAAGAAATGGCTGAAGTAGCCATCCACCCAAGTTGAGTTGCCACCTGTAGCCTGTTTGAATAATCAAGCTTGCGTGGGAAAGCACGCCAGAAGTACATCGAATTTAACCATAGTAAAACATATCAAAAGCTTACCTCACCGTAGATGTCCTTCAAATAGAACGCATCAGGATAGAGCCGAATCGTTCGGATGGCCTTGGTGGAAAGTAAGACGGCATGACGATCACTCGACGTGGGCGCACCATCCTGAGGAAAAATACTTGAGTTGTGATCGCACTAAGTATATCTAACGCGCTGGATTTGCCACAAACTCCACGACCGACCACAACTGTCATGACTCGTCTTGACATGACTTGATATAGTTCAAGCAACTTGCGTACGTAGGACTCGCTTACGCTAAGTTGACGTATCGCAATCGCAGCTTCGACCTTTGTCTTCACAGCTTCTAGCTCATCGTACTGCCTTTCTTCATCGCTATCATACGAAATGGTCGTGTCTTTAAGGACCCCCGAGTCGTCGTTCGTAATCTCGTTAGCCTTTGCAGAAGTTATTGTAATGTCACGTGGTATGGAAGCTTGGAGAGCTAGCATTCCGAACTTGTTCACTTCTAGATCTGCTGTGTGTGGGAAAACTGTCCGAATGCATTTCAAAAACGCGACTCTTCTCTCAGGCAGCACTTTGAAATAAACTTCTTCCCATATTGCCGTCACAAGACACTTTTCCGTTGGTTGCCACGAGATCGAGGCCAAACGACTGGTGACATTTCGAACGATGGAAAGCGCCAACGGTAGTCTGCTGAGTGAGAAATCTTTCGTAAAAGGCACGGGATCATTCATGAGGAGACAGAAGAAAGCCTCTAGTTGCTGACTAAGAACTTTCCAGTCCTTGCAGCCATTTACCAACAGCAGCGCCTCCACCAGGAGCTCCGGGTTCACGCTCTGACAGTAAACTGGTACAAAACTGCTTGTGAGACGGAGAAAAATTTGGTGGTGCACAGGTGACTGATAGTCCAGCGAACAGGTAACGATAACGGCCAGTTCCTCGTTCAAAATGTCGACAGAGGTGCCATCCAGAACAAGGAAATCCTGTTGACCTCGTAGAGCATCTACTATTTGGATCATTTCCTGCGCGAAGATGCGTAGCATACCTGACATTTCTAACCCCGAAAACGAAAGCCACAGTGACTTGCTTTGTAGCACACCACGCAGTATTCGCTTGAAATGCGCGTGCGTTAGTCCATTCGAAAAATCAAAAGAAATACACTCTCTGCCAACCATTGCAGACAGTTCTTTTAGAAGTGTTCGCTTTCTGGTGCAACCACCGCCACTGGAGGAGTGCATTATCACTCCGTGCTCTAGCGATAGCGCACTGCTCATCGCCATAAGAGAGCGTTTGCAGAGAGGACTTAGTACTGCACAAGAGTAATTCCCAAAAACGAGTACTCATACTGGAACGTCTTGACTAAATGATGAACAGTGACTCTTTTTCAAAAGGGTCGTAGTAGAACCGTGGTAGTTTAGTCCACGAAAACGCGTCTCCAACTGCGTAGCTGTACGGGTAGACAGACACATCACTGCTGGTGTGGGTTAATTCTGGGTCGACAGACTGGTTAAGCACAGACAGCGGTTGGTCGTCATATAAATCTTGAATATCCTGTGCCTTGTTCAATAGCAACGTCACCATAGAACTTGCAATCCATTTCTCTCTTGAGCTCGAATTTCGGTGAACGATAAACTCAATCAAGTTAGCCTTCTTCTGCTGAAAAAGATCCCAAAATCGTTGCCAGGCAGCACCTGTGCGATCTAGTCGAACCAATGGACTCAGCTCATGCGTGACTAAGATGTTCATACAAAGCAATATCACTTGAAGAGGGTAGTCCTTCCACTGGCGGTCAACTGTTCCACCGGTCCGAAGATTTCTTTCTGCCGAATGATAGGCACTATCATGAGCATTCCAGTAGTTAGTGCCCCTACATGACAGCTCTGTTGTGTTCTCTAGCGTTGTTGTATGGGGTTTAGCCAGCGACTCCAGATTATCTTCGAACAGAGCAACTAAGCTCCCGTCCATCGCGCTACTAACCGCCTCCATCACTGCAATGCGGACTCGCTCTTCAAATTCTTTCATCCAAATCTGAGCGCTAGCTTGAACGCGCAACGGCTTGATGGGTAGCTCAACATCGGGTTCAGCGCTACAAATGGCATCAATACTAATGCCATAAAATGAGTTCGCAGACGCCACATGATTTCCAAGTCGATCTGCATCTTTTTGAAGATTGTCGTGAGTAGTTTTACCATTATCATCCAAAGCTTTTGCCGACGATTCCACCTCAACCTCAGAAGTTTTAATTGCACTTCTTCTCACCTGTGCCATACGAAGTGAATGGATTTCTCGAAAGCATTTTGATATCATCTGAGGAAGATGTTTTGGGTCACGAGCATATATCAGCAGCTGAATCAGATCGTGGTCGGATACGAAATTGAATCGCGGAAAATACCTTCGCTGGTCGTCGAGATACGCACCTAGCTGCAACCACAGCTTTGCGTAGGATTCTTGTGCCCCGACGAGAAAGCCCAGCGTAACTACCTCACGCAGGCAAATTGACAGCGAAGAAGTGCCCTTAGCCGTATACATCATACCTTTCCACTTCCGATCAATGGCCTGGAATTCGAATGACGCCTCACCAACACTTTGTTGAACGTCAGGCAACGAAAACATCATGCTTAGCTTCGTGCGGCTACGCTGGACGATGCTCCACTTGTCTAGTACTTGCTCGCAAAGGTGAACTTCGTCACGCCATTGCACCAGCTGCAGTTGGAGTGCACCCGACGCGGTAATCTGGGCAAGTGACTGAATTGTGAGAAGATCATCTTCGAATGATTCTAGCAATTGGCTAGCCCGTGGAAGATCAAGTTCGTATGCGTCTTGAATCCGGAGGATCGGAAGAGCAGCATCTTGGAGTCGTGCTTTCATAGCATTTAACTTCCTCTCTGTCATCGCATCGTGGTGGGCCTTACGAGTGATCCCAAGAATCTGAATTTCGTATTTCCAGAGATCGCGACTGCGGAGAAACCCGAGCGTCACGGTAGATCCATCCGTTATGAGCACACCGATGCTAGAAGCATAGTTCAGGATGTTCAAGAGTTTCAGAATTTCTTTCCAGTGGTGAAGCTTGACCCAGGGCTGTGCCATCTCCTTGACCAAACTCAACTTACGCAAGTAGTCGACGACGCTCTGGTGGATATTCTCCAGCATACTTTCCGCGAATCCAGCCTGTCCCCGGCTTTGAAGCTCTCGAATAACAGGTAAGAAACTATGAACCTTTTCAGCATGAACCTCCCAATTTTGCTCGCCGAAAATGCCATTTTCCATTGAATTGATCGTAGATAGCCACTGAAGTGTAAATGTGACTAGATCCTGCACCTCTCCCCACTTTGCCATCGCTTCAGCCAGCGACGGGACCTCGACTACTTTCAATCCGACCATCTTTTGGTACTCTTGGTACAACTTTGTCGCCTTTTCAATCGCCTTCAATTCACGTACAATATCCTGGAAGGTCCCCACGTTTTTTTCCATGTCTTTTTCCTCTTCCATGTCGGAAAACTCGTCATACATTCGCAACAAAACTTGGCATCGCGACGAATATTTTTGTAAAGCGCTGTTGACCTGGTACGTTATGTTGGGCAATACTTTCGCGGCAAACTTGGCGTGAGATTGACTTAGGCTAGTGTACTTGTTCAGGAATTGGTGCATGACGTTGTACTGGGGAGCTACTTCCGAGCCAAGTGGAGGCGCAAAACGCTTCAGAGCTCGAACAACTTCATCCACATTACGAATATTCTGGTTCAATTGCTTCTCGCCATCTTTTAGTAATCGAACTTGCCTCATTTGCTCACAGAAAAATTCAATTAGCTGAGGTCGGTCTTCCAGCGTGATGGCCGCGCGCTGTAGTACACCGACACACTCTGTAACACCCTCCACAGCCAGGCGGTAAAGCTTTTGATTCAGCGAGTTTCGTTCCTCAAATATAAGCTCCAAAATCTCTGAGATGGACCGACGACACTGAATTTCTAGGAAACCAACCTTCCAGCTGGTCTGCAGCTTTAGGCATGCGTGATGCGATTGATCAAGAGTACCTAAGCGATGGGCAATATTTTTAAATATCGTGAAACTTCTCCACCAGAGATCCCAGTTAAACAAATGAGATCCATATTCGGATACGGTAGAGCTCGCTGTCCTTCGTCGCGCGGCGAGTTGTAGTTTCTGCTTGAGTGAACTTCCACGTAAATGGTGCGTAGAGATTCGAATGAGAGCATTTGCTGCGCTGCTCGATCGAACCATAGAGCCAACTCTTGAACGAGATCTTTTGTCGCTTCATCAAATACAGGGTCGGTCCGAAGCACTGACTGTAAATCAAATTTGGTCGAAAAGGTGTCGCTGGAAGTGAAAGAATCTGCGACGAGAGTCAACACTCCTGTCCCCCGATTGTTGCTCCAGGTGATCGCGTTTTTGGTGAAGTGGAAGTTACTGACAAGACGTATGAGTCTGGCAAGGCTGTCCAAAAACATGTACTTTGTTTGCTCCAGTGACGGTGAGAGCTCGAGCGTGTCGCCGGCGATAGTTACTGCGGCACAAATCGCCCCAACTTTGTCTTCGGCACATAGCTCTGAGCACAAGTGCCGGACGCAGCCGATGATCATCAAATACAGACTTTCGGTAAACAGGTAGGCCATCATGCGGACATATGCTTCCACAAGTGACATATCAAGAGCCGCAGTCGCTTTCTGACGCTGGATACCAGTCTTTCGGTGGCGCACTGCAGTGATTGGAGTCGACTTCCACTTCACATTAATTGAATGGATAGAAGTCGCCTCAGCACTGTATAGCTCGTCCATATTAGTTGGTGGCGTAAGGTCATCAGAAATGCTTTGCACCATCTTTTCCATAAGGTTGAGAAGCTCTTCTTTCGCATCAATTAAACGCGTTTCTGCTGCTGTCAGAAGCTCTTTTTGATGTTCTTGCACCTCAACGAGGTCCATCGCTGGTCGGTCACTTGGTAAAGCCAAAGATCGAATGTCTTGAATGTCATGAAAAACACGACACGATTGCAGCAGTGGGGAGGCAAACGCTTGTCGCGCAAACGGCAAGCTCCGCGCGATACGCTTGCGATTGTCTCGATAGATGGTCTGACGAATGGCGCGTCCCCACCCCAAAAGACCTTCCGTACCAAGAATTTCTGGAACAGCGGGATTCCTGCAAGTAATAGCGAGAACATCTTGCTTTCCATGATCCACTGTGAAAGTGGAATGACCTCACCAGAAATATTGTTGTCACTGCTGTTGTTGGAGTAGTGGACGAGAGTCGCGGAAGTCATCATGAAGAAGTCCCCAGCACTTGAGCGGGGCATCTCTTCAGCTCGTTCCAAATCGTACGGGAGATATCTCCCCCAGAGACTGGCGCTGACGTCAACCCCAGGGACAACTTTGCAGTCTCCGAGGGTTTCGTTCCACCGGGATTTTTTGCTTGAAGTACAGAACATCGCGCTTGTGTTTGGCGTCCAGGAAGAACAGAATTGCATCTTCAACGCCGAAGACCTGGGTATCGGTGGTGTTGGGTCCGTTGTTAGAATCACAACCTTTCTCGCTGACTGACGCTCGCTTCAGCTTGGCGAATCGATCCACCAGTCGGTTGAACAAGTCTCGATTTTTTCCCGAAGCATCTGCACAAATACACTGTACTCAGCACCATTCACACAGACAACTCTCAGTCTCTGACTAATAAGAAAAATGAAAACAAACACAGCAAAACTGACCTATTTGGAAGCTGATCGCGGAATTCCACCGCAGCGTTCGGCATTGGCGTTAGCTTGGTCGGTTTCTGCGTCCCTCCAGCGCGAGTTTTACCACCCAACGCTCGACGACCTGCTCTGCCTGCAGCCACTGGCAGTCGTGGAGCGATGGGTCGAAAGGGCGGGTCCTCTCTGAAAATCGCTGGCGACTGCACCAGTTTGCGGTGGCTCAAAGGCACGTGGACAGGCGAGTGCCAGCTCCGGCTCGTCGTCGCCTTCCGCTCCGCTGTCGCCTCCAGAGCCGCTGGAGCAGTCGCGGTTTGCGTCTCGTCCTCTTTTGCCGCCGAGTTTTGCACCACGAAAGCCACTGGCGGCTGGCGACGCAGTTCTTCGAGCTCGACGTCGTCGATGTAGCGCGGAGACTGCGCGAACGCGGCTGCAGACGTCCGAGACCGCTCGTCGCGGCGGTGCGTGCCGTCCGTGGACGCTGTGGCCACGTCCTGGCCCGCCGCCGACTCGCCCGGCATGTCGGCGCGAGAGGCCTCTTCAAGGTCCGCTTCAACCAGTTTCTGTATCGGATTATCTATTCGATCTATTTAGCCAATCAACGTGCGTATAGCAATTGAACCAATCAATCTGCGAGTTCGGCGAAAGTAACGCTAAAGTAACATAAGTGGTTAGCTAGACCTGGAGTACGTACACCTCAAGCCCAGTTTGTTTCTGTTCAAATCCTCCTCAGGAGTCCTTCACGCGTTGTCTTGAGTCAGGACGGCGCGTGAAGTGTGTTGAGGTTAGGACCCGTCACAGGGACCACCTCTACACCGTGTTCTCTATAAACTAATAATGAAGAGACACGGCGTTTTTGACTCTAATAAATAATGTACTAAAATGTCTGGAACATTAGTACGATGAATGGTAGCGGCAGTTCTAGACTACGTTTCTGAATGCCGCATACTAGTTTCTTGTTAGTAGCCCGCTACTTTCTTAAACATTAATCTAACTTCTTCTTTTACCTCTTCCTGCTCCTACTTTCTTCTACCTGCGCCCGTGCTCCCCGCAACAAAGTGCACCGCATAATGTTGTACATGCACACTAAATACAGCTCTGCACAACAATTTGCATTTTGGCACAGTACCTTCAACAAAATGCAACCGGTCACAGTAATTGTACATATTATGCTATCCCTCTCCCTGAAGTCCTCTGAGCCGATGAAGTCGGGCACGGACGCTCGCAATCTCCTCCTTCCTTTCCCGTCATTTACACTTCACAGTCGTCTGCGCAGTAAGCCAAAGCCTTGCCATGGAAAGAGCGCTACACAGAGCTCTCTTCTGAGAAAACCAACAAGAAACTTTCCAAGTTTAAGCCCTACCGTTCTTACAAAAGCAACGTCATGGGCGGTAATTCTTGTACAAACCCGGAGGCTTACACGATGAGATACAAGTTGCTGTGCTGTGAATCAGAGGTGTGTAAGAAACTTGAGCACGATCTAAAGCGTGTCCATTATGTGGCAATTCCTAATCAATCTAGATTCTAATCTGACTACTATCTACGTGATGGCCGAGCATAACACGACTGATGCATCTCCCAAACGGCGATCCCTGACTCTGGAGCAAAACGACTTTTGCCATGACCTTGTAGACCAACGCTCGCGCTCATTAGACATTTGTTATGAAGTGGGGAGAAAGTTTTATACTCACGAAAGATTCCCTCCCCCACTAAGCAAGGTGCAAAATTGTTGCAACAATTATGCGCGCACTGCACTAGATAACCATGACCGACTGGATGGATGACGAAATGGATTCACGAGCGGTCCTATACTGGAAATGAAGCCGACAACAAGACCTTCACGTTTGCATGGGACCTCGACAGTAACGGCAGGCCGATTGTTGGTGAGGACTCAGATGCGGAACCATTCATAATTGGATTGACAACTAAAACTCTAGTTCAAAAGCTAGAATGCTTTCGCAGAACTACATCCTGTAGACGAATGTGACGTCCAAGCTGAACGAAGAGGGCTATCCGGTACTGGTTTTCAGAATATCGGATCGCGGGAGGAGTTTCTATCTTGTAGCGTTGGTCATCGTTTCACGGAGGAAGAGTCGTTCTACGTGGCGTGCCTTTCGGCCTTGCAACATCTATACATGGATATCACTAAGAAAGAGCTGGTACTGCACTACATCATGGGCGACGCTGACGTGGCACATTTAAGCGCATGTCGTAAAGTAATCGACGTGATATCGCACTTTATGTATCTGATATGCTCTTTTTCACATCATGGTAAACGTCGAGAAGCGTGTCCGGTCGTATTCCTCGAGCAAGGCGGCTGCCCTAGCTCGTGATCTGTACGACCTCTACTTCGCCGAGTTCAAGCAGTCGTTTTGGCGATGCGGGATCACTTGGTAGCAACATGGCGCTAATACACAGCGCTTCAGTCTTTTGCAAACTACATAGAGAGTCAATGGTTCACAGACGACTTTGTAACTGACCACTCTTTTGCAAATTAAGTGCCTATACAGCTACGAATGATCCGGTTGAACAATTCAACTGGATTATAAAACGTGATTACCCGTTGTGTAGGTACTGTGTTCAATGGCAGACACTGCGTTTGTTACTGGTTGAAGATGGGGATCTTATCGGCTGGTCGCGGTACGCTTTCAGCGCTGTCAGTACGCCCCGATGCTTTTGCGTCCCATGCTCTACATGACAGTTGCTAGAGCACCCATTATTTCCATTGCTTCAATGTACTTGGCGTGAGGAGACATCGGGCCTTTCTCCTTTACCTCGGAATAGGTCTTGCTTGTCGTATAAATCCGGGCGCATGATGTCGTTTATCTCGGTTTTGAGCACCCACTGTCCTTAAAATGAGTGAAAGGCATCACAATTTGTATTTCTTCCTCGTCCACCTATAGAAGTATAGAAGCACACGTGGCAGCAAACGTGGTTTGGAAAACGTGCAAGAGTATATAAAATCTATGCATAACAGATCGGACCCAACACCACACAGAACAATAACCGATCACTTACTGCAAGACAGACATACTGGATGGTATCCGTCTCGGGGTTCGCCACCGCAATGCCATCTTCACTGCTCTCCGACACGTTGTATTTGGTCGTGGCAGTCATCGCAAACTCAAACTCGGCCTGAAACAAACGTAATAGAGCAAAACGCAGAACAAAACGGCAAAAACAAAAAGGAAAAAACATATGGACCGCTGCTGATAATGCCGCACAGTTTCTCCAGCGTCCTGGTATGCTTCGGTTCTAACTTGGCAAGGTCACCATCATACAGTAACAACTGAGTACCAACACGCAACAACTCGGCGTCGTATTCGTGTTTGCAAATATCCCGCAGTAACATTAGCGTGCCAATGCACTCCGCCATGTCTAGAGTTGGATGAAGCAAGAGATTCAGCTTGGCCCACTTGGATTTAATCCTGAATAGCAGTGCTAGTTAAAACTGCTATTTACACGAAAATCAATGCGTTTCACAGCCTCGCGTCGATTGTTTGTGTGGTTCCCAAGGTAAGCCACGTTTTCTCATCTGTACGACACCCATTCGTTCTGAATAGGATCTTAGCTGCTCAAAAATATTGGTAGAGTGGGTTTTAACGTGTTGACGTCAAACCTTGATAGTAGCAGCTTCCGACTTCTATGATAGTTTCTCGCTGTTGACGTAGATGAGGATACTCATCACACCGCTAATCTCGTCGTGTTCGTCATTTGTACCTGTGTACAACAATTTCACATGTGGTAAAAATAAATGTTAGCGAGCTGTTGACACGATAAGCAAATGTGTAGGCCGTTACCAGCTTGTTCAAGTACTGGACTACATGAAATTGGCATAACAACATCCGATATGAAGGGAAAAAATCTCTGAGCACGTTCCTTTCTTTGAAATCTTTGTCGATCATCGCTACTTTAACATTTCGCCACGGATTACTTTGTCAAAATGCCTTGCACGCGTCTGTTATGTTTGCCTTCCATTCGGATATCAGCAGCGAGTGTTGAACGTACTTTCCCTTGCCGTCGATATCATGAACGAGAAATCTGAACAACTTGTAACGATAGTTGTTTGTACCGAGCGTGATGTCAACCAGTATAACCACAGGAAATGCGGCAAATAGTCGTCTCATGTTTTTCGTCTGAAAAACAATTGTCTGCGTCACATCTTCTTCATCCCGGAAGACAGTCGCCACAGCACCACCGTTGTTAAGACATACTTTGCGCAAAAACCACTCGGTCCGCTGTGCGTTTGATAACTCGGCCCGGGCCAAGACCTTCAAGTTGCTCAAGATGTTGTGCATATCTTTCAGCGTGGGGAATTTTTCCTGCCAAGCAACAACCGGTGTAATTTAGTTTTGTACATTGTTCGGTTATAGTTCTGTAACTCCACATACCAGTAGACAGAAAAGAGTCCCCTTTGCCTTGGCACCGGCATCGCCCATGGCTCCCGCAGCAGCAATAAGCTCCGGTTCGTCAACTCGTCGATTTCGCTATAGTACTTAAATACCGCTTTCCAATTGGACGGTTGTGCCCCCATCAGGCGACGCTACGATCACACAAAATGTATCAGGTCCAACCTGAGACACACCTTCATTATTCTTCATAGGGAATTCCATGTTTCTGATAACCTTGTGCATCCTTTCCCCGTACTTCGGGTTCCACGCTCAAAACCGTGTGTGCATTAAAGTTTTTGCGTAAATCTCGTACTTGGCTGGAATCAAAACGGCAGCACGCCGGCTTTTGGCGTTTCCAAGATGTAAGTCGGACTTGAATATGCTTGTTCCGTGACCTGACCCACTCTGAACTCTTGGTGCGGAAAAACTGGTGTGTCTACATTAAAACATGTCCAGCGCAGCATCAGCTCCTCCCACCTTTCCCACGAATGATAGCGGTCCTCAAACCCACGAAAATGCAATCACCATTCTCAGATCCATCATCTGGTACAGTCTGCTTGCTCTCGGAGCCGTCACGCTAGCAGGAGGGTTAAGAAGCAGCGAAACTTCCTCCTTATCTTCATCCGGCACCCAATTGCCCATCAACTTAATGTTTAGAGATGCAGACCTGCTGCTGCTGTCAAATTCGTTGGAATCCTGTACACTGGTGATGTGAGGCCTTCTGATTGTCATACACAGCTGTGTCTTCTTTGGAGCTTGGGAGGGGAGGTGAAATTAGCGGTCAGTGTGGTGTAGCGATTTCTCACTATGTGGAGTTACGCCAGTTGATTGATCTGCCGCGCTTTCCGGAGAGAAGTCGAGTATCCGGTGTCAAGACTTTGGAGTGTGATTAGTCCATGTTACATGCGACCGACTACTCATTGGCCATATTGAAGGACCTGGTCACTCAAGTGAGGTACTCACTATTGTGGATACCAAACTTTGCCGAGTCTTCGGTGCGAACCTACCTGGGTCGAAGTGGGGATTTCCCGGTGGTCGTATGTTCGACCCTCAATGTGTGCACGGTGACCCTTCAGGAGCCAAGTCGCTATTTCGAGTACTCGGTGGTCCTTCAGGGATGCTCAATGGGGGTGCGACTCTTCGGTGAACAGGCGCAGAGATCCATACCGGGTTATAGTTCATTACATAATTGTATAGTTGCATAATCAGTTACATAGTAGGATGTAGGTCCGAAAGGACATATAACCAGATCGGAATATTCCACCAAATACGAAGAGTGAAATGGAGACCTTTTAGGTGAGTCTACTTGCTTGTTTGTGTGGGTATGCCCGTCAGTGAGCACTGAGCATTGCAGTGAAGTATTCACTGGCAAGGTCAAGAGTGTATGGCCGATTACATAGGGAGTTTGTATAGGGTCAAGGCTGAATTGCCTACCGACTACCTCTGCTTATAACGGTCTCTTGCTTATAGCCGACAGTTGGAGATGAACCAATGAAAATGGTTCCAGGGGTAGGGCTGGTCGACCATCGCTTATAGCGGACAGCTCGCGAACCTCCATCCATTCACTATTTAAAAACGCCCTGGACTCCCAAGCCTCCAACCCTTCATGCCTCGCTCTCCCAAGCGCAACTCGTATTGCGGTCGCTACAAGCTGGAGGTACTTAATTACCTTGCGGCAACAGGTTCTGTTCGCGGAACTATCGATCATTTTTTCCTGACTTGGCTGAGCATGCATATGAAAGTAGAAGGAAGTTGATTTTGCATTGGCGTGTCAAACAGCATGACATCCAGAATGCATCTAAAACTAGCAAAGGTGGAAGCCGAAAGAAACATCGTCCCTGTGGCCTAACACGTACACTGTCGAGTGACGCCGAGAGAGCATTGGTTGTCTGGATTAATGAGCTTAGAGAAGAGGGCGTTCCAGTATCAAACCTGATGCTGCAATTAAAGGCGGTTGAAATGGCAAAGGAAGAAGGGACGCAAGATTTTAAGGCTACATGGAGCTGGAGAAAGCGTTTTACAGCGTCAAACAAGTTTTCTATCCGCGCTAGAACTCGCCAAGGTCAGGTGAGTCCGAGCGACCTGGACAAGATTCGGGATGAGTTTGCAAAGTTGGTGAAGGAGACGATGCAATCTATGGGGGTTTCCACGGTCTACAATGCAGACCAAACAGGTTTGTGAATGGGCTCTTTATTATTTTTAAAATATCTAATAACCTACTGTTTTTAAATTGATTTTTAGCTGTTCTTTTCGAGTACTTACCGCAACGAACGCTGCATCGAACGGGTGAAAAACGGTGTGGGTGCGCTGTGGAGGAAAAAGCAAGGAGCGATCTACGGTGATGTTGCTGGGAGATTCGGATGGACAGAAATATACTCCTTTCGTCGTTTTTAAAACGAAACGATCAACAGTACCGGAAACAGCCGTGGAAAACCGCAAGCATCGTCGTGGGTTTGGCAAAACCATTTGGAAGGACATCAAGAAGATACAAGAATCAACGGGACTTCAGATTTACGGGAACGACAAAGGTAAGTTCAATTTGATTTCCAACTAAATATTTTAAATACTTTTTTAACAAAAATGCGTTTTAAATATATGTGATTTAGCATGGTGGAATGGGTACCTGAGCGTAGAGTTTTTAAAATTTCACTTTGGCGCTCGCGAAAGGCTCGATGATCCCATACTGCTGCTGCTGGACGACTTTTCTGGACATTGGACGGAGGATGTCTTAACATTTGCTGCGTCAATTAATGTTGTTCTTCTTAAAGTGCCACCGTCCGCCACGTCCGTATGCCAACCTGCGGATGTGGCATAGAACAAGCCGCTAAAGGAGCGCTTGCGGCGCTACTGGGTGGAAGACCTGCGGTTGCAGTTAGAGAGAAGAGAGAACGGCAAGCCGTTTAAACTGGTGCCACCTACTCGGCTAGTAATCGGAGAGTGGGTGGCACATGCGTGGAAATCGCTGTCGTGTGACATTATACGTGGTGGATATCGCAAGACTAAGGTAACTATTTCACAGGTCGACAGAGAGGCTACAGAGCTTGTGAGTCAGCTGCAAGAGCTCCAATTAGTCGACAGTGGTGTAGAGTCAGATGACGATTTTGATTCTGGAAACTCCATTGTGAATAGTTGTGTCGTGTGATTTTTAAAATTCCATGTTTAAATATGTTTTATAAAATTCGTGGAAGGTGTACAATTTCTGCAACATCCCACTCTCCATGTTTTTGTCAACAATTTGGTCGGGACCCTGTCGGCTATAAGTCGAGGTAGTCGGTATATCCCTTTATTTGAGTGCTTCCAGCCGAGGGTTTGCCTCGGCGCCCCCGTATAAGCCTAGACAAGGCCTAGTACCCTTCCGCTGTTGGGACTACGGGGTTGTGTGAGTGTGTAGCGCATACTACCGAGTAATCGTGATAGTAGTGCGCGGTGTATAACTGGTAAGAGTCGTACTTCGCGAATTCACGGTCCAACGTCTAGCCCGGTATAGGGACTGAGTATGGGCCTTTAGAATTCATCCCAACTATTAGTTTGCCGGTCTGGTAGGCATTCGTTGAAGGTTAAAGCTATTTACACTACTACCGAAGATTCACGTGGGTTTTACAAAAACGGAGCTCTGCTTGAGGAGAGCCATTCACACTACTAACGAAGGCTCACTTGGGTTTCCAACAGCACGTCAGCAATATTACGAATTTCGAAAATCTATCGTCGTCTGTCCGATGAGCAGCTGCGTATGTTCAGTTCAGTTTAGACTGTGGGAGTTGGAGTAAATGTTCAGTATATTGGTCGGTTCTAACAGACAGAGTTGTATTACAACTGTTTTGTACCTTTAGTCATTCCGTTTTTTCGAGGTAGACTCCACCAACTGTTCTTCGTTCAAGGTTGAAGACAGCAAACGTTCACCACCGTTCGCTGGATTCAACCCCAGCGTTTTTCATGGAAGAAGGCAATCCATGGACCAAAGCATCAGTCTTCATCCGCTAATTAAGAATCTTTGGCTCGCTACAAGACAACCGCGACGGCGCGACAGCGACCTCAGTGGGTGTCGCTGTCCTGGGTTTGGACGGCATTCGAGTCCTAAAAGATGCACACAGATGTCAGAGATTGACAATCTAGACAACAGAAAGCGCTTGCAAAAAGCCGCAGTTTGACAATGAAACCAATTTTGACAATAGAGCCAAACTTTGACCATTCATCGTACAATGTTGATCGTACAAAATGGTTTACCCTTTTGTAAATTACTCGTCCTATTCGCTTTGTTTACAAACTTGACCGCCACCATAGTTCCTACAAGCTGACTGTAAAGTATACCACACTTATAGTTCATTCAAGTTGATTGTTCAGTATACTACTCTATAATAAAACCAAGGTCATTGGTTGCCGCCATCCATTTCATCATCGGCCATGCGTGGAGCACTGGGACGCGGCGGGCTGGCGCTGGCGCAGACGGCTGTGGCGACGTTCTCGCAGCCTCAGCAGGGCGACACGTCACTGGTAGCGAACCCTACGGAAGACTTCGACTATGACTACATTCTGGACTGGTAAACAGCTTTGCGTTTTGTTCACCTTCTCCGATTGACACATTGACCAAAGTGTTGTTACCACTTTACAGTCAACCTACGGCACACAAGAGCGGTGTGGCACTCGCTCTGTCCAACCGAAAGGTTCAATTGCGCAGTCTCGACACTTTGGGGCTGATGCACGAGGTCAGTCGCGTTGTCCGGATGAAAAGTTACATGTTGTTACACTTTGGTTGACCTATTTGTTTACATGCGCAGTTCCACGCGCACAACAGCACCATCAACGAGGTCTGGACGTCGCCTACTTCTCCTTTCCAGCTGGCCACTTGCTCCAGTGACGAGTGCGTCAAGTTGTGGGACACTCGGGCCGCTCTGCCGGCCATGGTGGTCCCCATCGGCCGAGAAGTCTGGAGTTTGTCCATCGGCTGTGGAGAGACGCTGCTGGCCACAGGAACGGACGAGCTGGCCATGTTCTACGACGTGCGGACAGGCAACAAGCTCGGGGAGTACGGAGAGAGCCACATCGACGCCATCACCAAGGTCCGGTTCCATCCGACGCAGCCTGCGTTCGTGGTCACGGCGTCTGAAGACGGCGTCGTGTGTTTCTTCGACTGCCGCATCCCGGACGAGGACGACGCACTAGAGAGCATCCTGAATGTCGAGAGTGCAGTGACCACGATCGGCTTCTTTGGCCCTCAGAAAGAGAACATCTATTGTCTGACAGGCACCGAGACGCTGGACTTGTGGAACCTCTGGACGGCGGAGCGACTGCATCACTACGCCACCATCCGTGACGAGTGCAACAAGAACGGCATCCCGACCGACTATTTAATCAACTGTGTGTACGACGACAACTCGAACGAGCTCTTCCTGCTGGCGGGCAACCACGACGGCGACATGAACGCGGTCAACATCGGCATCGACGCCGCATCTGCTGGCAAGCTACAGCACGCGGCGGCACTAAAGGGAGGCCACAAGGCCGCTATCCGCTGCATATACTACGACCCGGAGACGACAACGCTTTACACAGGTGGTGAGGACACACGGCTTTGCAGGTGGGCAGTGCCTGGCACTGCCAATGCAGTAGCAGCAGAAGCAAGCGACGGCTACTCGTCGGCATCATCGTCGGGTATTCGGAAAGCTCGCAAGGCTTCCCGTCCGTACTAGATAGACTGCTGTCGACTGCTTTGCGGACATTGCAGACTAAGCAAAACCAATAGAAACCTGTCGACAACGCCAACATGCAGCATTGCAGCCGTCGTGTGATGTGGGGGTTTCTGATGGTAGGGATCAGCTATTCCTAGCTCGTAGTAGGAAGCTAGGAATAGCGGGAAGTATGATTCCTATCCTGATGCCTCATGCCATGAAGACCTCATTCCAAGAGAAGACATCTGAAGGAGACGACCCCACGCATTCAATTCTCGCCGTCGATACACCATGACTGGCATCATGAAGAAAGTGACCGAGTTTTACAAGAAGGACGAGTGCAGCAAGTACTACAAGCTGGGCAAGACGCTGGGAACGTACGTTTGCTGTCTACGCGCTTTAGACTGGAAATTTGAGAACTGAATTGTGCGTGTGTGAACTTCATCTAGTGGAAGCTTTGCGACGGTCAAGAGCGCAGTGAGCAAGGCCGACAATTCGCGATGGGCCGTCAAGTGCATCGACAAGGCGAGTCTAACAGCGGAGGACGAGGAGGCGCTGCGTGTGGAGGTGGAGGTGCTGCAACTCGTGCACCACACCAACATCGTGCAGCTGAAGGAGGTGTTTGACTGCCACAAGACCTTTTACATGGTCATGGAGGAGATGAGTGGTGGCGAACTGTTCGACCGCATTGTGGAGAAGGAAAAGTACTCGGAGAAGGAGGCGAGCTGTGTGGTCAAGAAACTGGCGGACGCACTGCTCTACTGCCACCAAAAAGGCATCGTGCACCGCGACTTGAAACCTGAAAACCTGCTCTACCAGTCTGCTGATGAGAGTGCGGAGATTAAGATCGCCGACTTTGGACTGGCGAAGCTCATCAAGGAGACTCGCTCATGCAGACTGCCTGCGGCACACCTGGGTACGTGGCTCCGGAGATTCTCGAAGGCCGTCCGTACGGTGCCGAGGTTGATCTCTGGAGTCTTGGAGTCATCGCGTACATCCTGCTATGCGGGTTCCCTCCGTTCTACGATGAGAACAATGCGGCCCTCTTCCAGTCCATCAAGTCGGGCGTCTACGACTACCCGAGTCCATACTGGGACTGTGTGTCCGACTCGGCCAAAGACTTGATTTCAAGGCTGCTGGTCGTGGACCCCAAGAAACGCTTCAACGCGCAGCAAGTGCTGGACCACCCGTGGGTGGCCGATATCCACGGTGTCAGCGGCGAAGCCCTGCCGCACTTCACGCAAGAAATGAAGCGCTACAATGCTCGCCGCCGCTTCCGCGCGGGTATCATGGCCGCCAAGACCATTTCGGCTCTTGCGAGTAAGAACACTGCTCAAAAGCGAGTGAGTGCCAGCGACTTAGAGCCACCAGCAGCTGCATTTGCAGCTGCCAGTCCAACAGTGCAAGTGCAAGTCAAGGAAGGTGATGCTACCGCTCCTGTGACGCAGTAAGAATTATGGCCGAGAACTACATCTACAAGAGCACTGCTTAGTTATCATCATCAAAATCGCATTCCTTTAGCTTTCTCCTTCTTTGCTGCCTTCCATGCCTTCCAACGAACAAGGCAAGCACCTCAAAACAAGTTCAAATACTGATTTCATGGGCTTAAAGCGAGCAGATGTTCTCCACCGGCGTGATGACCGAGAAGCGGTCGTCCTTATCGTCGATGTTGTCCAATTCCTCAGCACGCTTGCGGGCCTGGTAGATGAATCCGAAGGCCACGAGAACGGCGCAAGCTCCGCCGCCAACGGCAAACATGGCGGTGCTAGATCCAGAGCTTTCAGCGCTCTGGGTGTTGATGTTCTGCGTCGAGTCGTTGTTGGCCTGGCTAGAAGTCGAAGTCTGCTGCTGCTGCTGCTGCTGCGTCTCCGAGCTCTTTCCAATGGAGCTGGTTTCGGCCGTGGACTGCGTGGTCTGCTCTGTCTTGGAATCGGCCTTAGACTCCTGTCCAACCGACGACCCGTTGCTACCAACCTCAGGGTTGCTGCCCGGAAACGAGGCAGAACCTTGCTGTTGCTGCTCGTTAGAGCCTGAGGTCGAAGTTGTTGAACCAGAAGTCGACGTCGTGTTCTGGTACTGCTCGGGTGCCTCAGTCGGTGCGGCCGTAGTCGCCACCGGAGCATTCGTGGGAACGGGGGTCGGCTCCGGGGTAGGCGCCGGGGTCGGCTCCGGAGTCGGCGCGGCAGTACTGGGGGCCGGAGCAGGCGCCGTCTGCTGCTGCTGCTGCTGCTGTTGCTGCTGCTGGTTGGACGTCGATGGTGTGTTCGACACGGTGAATTTCGACTGCGAGTCGGCCGTGTACAGGCCGAAGGTCTGTTCGTACAGCTCGGCCTTGCCGGGGTGTCGAACATCTGGAAGTAGAACTTCTTGTCCTGCGAGCTGCTCCACTGCTGGTACGCGTTGTAGTACTTCTGCGCGCCTTCCAGACTGCCAGTGTTGCCCGACACCGAACCGCTCGACGGCCAACCAGTCTCCGTCAACAGCAACTTCGAGCCATAGGCGCTTGACATCGTCTGCCACTGAGTGTTCACCACGTCGATGGCACCGTCCGCCGTCGTGCCGGGGTTGAAGAACGGGTGGGCATTGATGCCGATCTTGTCGCAGGCAGCGATTAGCTGCTCCCAACCGTATTGACCCTGGCACTCGATGCCTTCCGTGTTGCGCTGAACGGAGCCCACGTACACTCCCTGAGGGACCTGAGACTTGATGCTCTGGATCACGCTGATCATGTCGCTCGGCGGATTGCAGTTGCCTGCCAAGTTCTCGTTGCCGACCATGATGGCGTACACACCGCCACCCTGAGCGGCCTTGATAGCGGCAGCCATCTGCTCCTGGTAGTCGCCCTGCGGGTACGGGACACCAAGCACGGCGGTCAAACCGGCACCCGTGATGATCGGCCCCATTTCCACGTCGCCGAACTTGGAGATGTACGTGCGCACACTGTCGAATCCGGCGCCAGCAATGGTCTGCATGTCTGCGGCAACTGTCGAGGCGCTCTTGCCGCTGGTGTGGTCGGGGTCGTAGCAGACACCGTTGGCGTTCACCGTCGCCGACAGGAACGCGATGACGCTGACGATAGTCGGCATGAAGAACTTCATGGTTGTCTAGTACTTCTCTCTAGAAAAGTTGCTTTTTCTAGTAAGCTATCCGCTCCGCTGTTTGTGTCGCGAAGAAGGAGAGAGTGAAAGTGAGCCCGAGCGTTCTCGTTGGGCTGGAAAACGACGCTGCAACCGCGTTTGCAATTGAGTCGCGGACAGGAAAAGCGCAGGACGGGGGACTGGGGGAGGAAAGACACGGCCAGCCGCTGTCGATGGTGGCACGGAAGAGAGGGAACCAAGATAGGAGTCGCTCCGTGTGTGGCTCCGGAGCTCAAGCACGAACAACGCGTGGCCATCACTTCCTGCTGTGGCTCCAGCTGTTCCCACAGGTGTCAAGTTGCAGCGATACACCTGGCGGCTCGCACCGACACGCCAACTTCGGTGCAGTTTGACTGAGAAATGAGTTGTTCCTCTCCAGTCGATGTCCTGAAAGCAACACTACATGTCGTGTATTCGTTTCAAATGGAGGATACAAACTACCGGTAGTAGTCGTCCAGCACAGACGGATCCATGTAATGCATGTCATCACCCGCATGGTGAGCGAGTACATGATGTACCAACGTGGCGCGCAGGTAGCCAAACCAACCAGCAGACAAGACCCTCAAGTCAACAGGCTTTCTGTCCGAACGTTAGCAAAGAGAGTCAGACGCGACTCCGATGCAAATCAGTCGTAAGGAGTGAGGTGCCGCTCCGCCTTCAGCGTGAAGGCGCCGCAAGATGGACACCGGCGGTGGAAAGAACGCTGTGCAGCGTACAAAACTCTATGCGAGGAACTCCTCAGTCCCTTCTGGAGTTCGGGCAGGCCGGCTTTTGCCAGGTTAATTGCCTAGACGGAGCGTCAACTTTCTGCTGTCGTCGACGCTCGAAGATGATGGCCCTCCACCTTCACGGTCCGACCCTGCTGTCGTCGTCGGAATGTGCATTGGCTGCAGGTCTGACCCTCCGTTGTAGCAACAGATCCAAGCACAAGACCATTGCAGACACAACACTACATGGCATCGGAAATCGAGTCGAACCGATGCAAGAATTTGGCCCTGAGCGTCGCCGTCATAGAGTGTAGATCGATTGCCCAGCTGTAACCCTTCCCGAAGCACGTCGAGCCTTTTCCTTGCATTTGTGTCGGGCAAGTGGATAGACACCAGAGCCGCGTCGTTCGTGTTTTTTTTCAGCGCAGTGTTAAAATGTAAAGCGAAGGCAGGTCGTGGTGTACGCCGTCGATGATTCCTGGCGGAACTTAATGGATGCGAAGTGGGCGGGGCAATATCCTTAAGCACTTCCGTAAACGAGTTAGTTATCGACGATGAGCCTAAAGTACAACTTGTAGTCGAGAAGCTGAGCGTTTTCCACGTCTTTAGTGGAAGCGCTCACGTTACTATTGTATTGCTGTGCGGAAGTGGTGGGTGGATACTACGTGCACATAGCAAGCTTTGACTGGATTCTCCGAAGAATTTGGATACCAGCAAAGAGAATACACGTTCTCCCCAGCCACCATGTATGTCGGGAGAGTAAATGCAGCCACCTGAAGGCTGTAGCCAACAAACAAACAAGTTGGCGATAGGTAGTTCGCCGATTTTGTGCGTGATATTGCACAATTTCAGTGGTGTGCATCGATTTGTTAGTATCAGATGTAGCAGATGAAGGTAAGGCAAGACACATGTACTTACTCACGTGAATTCACGAGCATTCGTCAATGCAGCGTCTGCCCGATATCCATCGGAAGAAAGTATCTGCTAAACGCACTGGAGCAAGTGATAGGACCCGGAGGAGAGGAAGTATTTTCAATTTCGATCTCAACCGCTCACCCCAATCTCCCCCAACAATCATGGGAAGGAAGGCCACTCTGCGTCTACAACTCGACCGCGAGAGCTACCAAGCCGGCGACGTCGTCAACGGCACCGTGTACCTGTCGGTCTCGGACGAAATCAAGACCAAAGCTGGTAATGCACTCGACGGCTAAACTTGATGCATGGTTTATTGCTGAACTAATTCGATCCGTTGCTGCAGCTCTCGTACTGGACGTGAATGGCCAGGAGTACGTCAAGTACAACGAGGTGTACGGCGAATCGGCAGTGCCGCGCCGCCAACGCAACAAACTAGTGGCCGACCAAATCGTGCTGTGCGATGACCGCGAGTCCTACGCACCTGGCGAGTACGTCTTCCCATTCAACTACCAGCTGAACCCGACGCTGCCTGGAAGCTTCCACGTCGACCGTCGCCACGCAGGCCACATTAGCGACATCGACGCCGCTGTCAAGTACGAGCTGAAGCTGCACCTGCCTTTGAAAGGGGTTTTCACCTCCAACCTCAAACTAGAGCAACCGCTCAAAGTCAGAGCCGCCCAGGCGATGGCATACCCAGTGCAGCCACAAAGTGGTTCGACTACGCAGCATGCAAAGTTGCTAGGTGTCATCCGTCAGGGCAACTGCGAGTTGTCAGGGACTCTGGACCGGGACGCCTACGTCGCCGGTGACACACTGCAGGTCCGTTGCGCTATCTCGAACGGATCGAGCATGGAGGTGCGCGCAGTGTCGGTGCGGCTGTACGAAGATCTCGTGATCCACAAGAATTCCGACCATGACGATATCAAGGCCCACACTTGCCTTGTGAAGAAAGACTTCCCGGGTCTGTCGGCAGGTGCCTCATTAGACCAAGTGCTGTCGTTGGAACTTGTCGCGAGTGCGGATCGATACGCTGTCCTCCCGCCGATGACAAGTCAAATGGTGAGCTGGACGCACCACGTCGAAGTGAGCTGCAAGTTCCGACTGAGTCCGAGCGTCAAGATCGAAATCCCAGTGAAGATTCTGCCTTATCCGTCCGTGTTAGAAGCCGCGATGGCGGCGCCGTCACACCTTCGCACAGACATCAAGACGAAGGAGCCATAGGCTACAGATGTGATTGCCATAGACTCTGCACTGAAGGTCTCGCGCAAACTTCAATCACGAAATGGATGCAAAACACTTTAGTATGCATGCCAGTGCCACTGGGCTGATGATCATTTCTCCATTTGTTCTCTATAAGGCACAACGCAGAACGATAATGGGGAGGCTGGGGCAGATCTTGGGCGTGGGGATCAAGGGCCAACTTTGGCTAGAGCTGGAGCGCACAACTTACCACGCCGGTGATACGGTGCAAGGAGCAGTCCGCCTCTCAGTCACAGAAGAGTTCCGTTGCAATGGCGGTACGTTCACACTAACACTCCTACTTCATTGACGCTGCATCGACTAATTTGCCACTTGCTGGCAGGTTTGATGCTGGAAATTAATGGGGTGGAAACCATCGCGTGGACCCAGCATGTTGGCAAAAGGGGTAGCTGGGATCGCGACAGACGCAGCACATTCTTACAACAGGAGCAACAAATTTCCGGCAGCCACGAGACCTTTTCTCCAGGGGAATACGTCTACCCGTTCACCTACAGACTACACTCAAAGCTCCCAGGAAGCTTTCACTTCTTCACCGAAGGAATCGGCAACGCTTGGGATAATATGTACGACATCCACGTCCACATCAAGTATCATATCAAGGCACGTCTGGCAGTTCAAGGCACATTCACATCCAATCTCGAGGGTAAGCAAGGATTTGTAGTGATTCCCAACCTGCCGGTGCGCGAAATCCACCCTTTGGGACGCTCAAAGAACGAGGAAGTGAGGATGATGGCAATTGCGGGTAAGGGAAATTGTCGGCTCTCAGTCTCCATGGATCACGATGTGTACAGCCCCGGGGAGAGCATTACGATGCTCTGCTCCGTCGCCAATCAGTCCGAAATGAATACCCGAAAGGTATCGGTTCGCCTCTACGAGGACGTCGTGCTGTACAAGTGGATTTGTGACGCACACCGTTCGACATGCGTGAACGAGGTAATGCTACCTCCTGTTCCAGTAGGAGAGTCGATGGACAGAATGGTCACAATTGGACCCCTGTCCAAGCCATTCGACCGCCGACAACCTCGCAGTTTATTCAATGGAGTTATCGCATCGAAGTGCGCTGTGCGTTCTTGTTGAGCCCAAGTGTGAAATTGCAGATACCTGTGACGATGGTTCACCATGAAGCACTCGACAGGTTGGCGGCGGGGCAAATGCACAACGAATACAGCTAGCAATACTGTTCTAGCAATTCGTTGGAGACGAATAGTACTTGGATGGGAATGACGCAGCGTTTGAGCTTCAAAATTATATTCGCGTTAGACAAAGAGAAGATTAAGGTTGTCTACAGTGCGCACGACACCTCATGCGGAGTAATCGCGAAGTTGGCACGTTTGTCGTCAGCACCTTCAAGCTCAGCCGCACGCTTGCGAGCCTGGTAGATGAAACCAAAGGCCATCAACACAGCGCACGCTCCACCCCCGATACCCAAAGCGACCGAGGCCGAGACGCCGCTGCCGCCGCTCTGATTGTTAATCTTCTGGGCATTGTCGCTCTGCTGCTGAGCCGGAGAGTCGACAGAGTTAATTGTCTGTTGAGTCTGCTGTTCCTGCGTCTGCTGTTCCTGCTGCTGCTGCTCCTGCTTTTGCTGCTCCTGAGTTTGCTGCTCCTGAGTTTGCTGCTTGTGGTTAGAGGACTCCGAAGTCGTCGAGCTCCCATGTCCAAACCCAGCATCACCGCTGCCTGAAACCGAGCCCGATGTCGAGGTCGAGCCAAACTGAGTCTCGCTTGAGCCAGCGGTAGTGGTATTGCCTGCCGAACCCGAGCTCTGGTGCATGGCGGGGGTCTCCGTCGGCACTTGAGTGGGCTCCGGGACAGCAGTCGTCGCCTCCGGAGTTTGAGCCGGAGTAGCTTCTGGAGCAGGGGTGACCTCCGGGGTCGAAGCAGGGGTAGCCTCCGGGGTCGGAGCAGGGGTAGCCTCCGGGGTCGGAGCAGGGGTACCCTCGGGCGTCGAGGCAGTCATAGGGGTTTCAGTTTGGGTCTGGGTCTGCTGGGCCGCGGATCCATTCTGCTCAGAGTTCTGCTGCACCGTGGATCCAGTCTGCTCGTATGTTTGCTGGGCCACAGAGCCGACCTGCTGGATGGCTGTAGACACCTGCGCAGTTGCCATCGTGAACTTGTCCTGACTGTCGCTCGTTACCAAGCCGAAAGTCTTTTCATACTCCTCAGATCTGTAGGGAGTGTCGAACATTTGGAAGTAAAACTTCTCGCCCATGGAGCTGCTCCACTGCTGATACGCATTGTAGAACGTCTCAGCACCCACAAGACTGCCGACGTTGCCAAGCAACGAACCGCTCGACGGCCAGCCGGTCTCCGTCAAGATCAGCTTGTCGCCGTAAGCACCGGACATGGACTGCCACTGGTTGCTCAGAACATCAATTGCCGTGTCGGCGGTGGTGCCGGGCGTGAAATACGGGTGGGCATTGATGCCGATCTTGTCGCAAGCGGCAATTAGCTGCTCCCAACCGTATTGACCCTGGCACTCGATGCCTTCCGTGTTGCGCTGAACGGAGCCCACGTACACTCCCTGAGGGACCTGAGACTTGATGCTCTGGATCACGCTGATCATGTCGCTCGGCGGATTGCAGTTGCCTGCCAAGTTCTCGTTACCGACCATGATGGCGTACACACCGCCACCCTGAGCGGCCTTGATAGCGGCAGCCATTTGCTCCTGGTAGTCGCCTTGCGGATACGGGACACCTAGCATGGCCTTCAGACCGGCACCCGCGATGATTGGACCAAGTTCCACATTGCCGAACTTGGAGATGAAGGTGCGCACGCTGGTGAAGCCCTTGGCGGCGATAATTTTCATATCAGCGGCCGCAGAGTTCGCATCCATGCCGGTGCCGTGGTTGGGGTCGTAGCAGACCCCGTTGGCGTTGACCTGCGAGGTGAAGGCGATGGCACCCACGACAGCCGGAGCGAAGAACTTCATGGAGACGGCAAGTGCGATTTCTAATGTACTCCGACCGATCTGCCAGTCAACAGATGAAGGCAAGAGTGGAAATGAAGACTGCAATTGGCATTGCCCAGCACGGGCGAGATCTCCGTGCAATCGGAAGGCATCAAGTGGGTTCGTCGAGGTGTTTGGCCCTACATTGGAGTTCCAGGCAAGTTCCTGTGCGAACAGCGAACATCATCAGTGGTGCTTCGTGGATGTGGTCGTGGGATGTGCCGGCAGAGTGAAGCGCGATAGACCAGGCGATCGTTTGATTGTGGAGCTCGCAGCGCGTGCAATGCAAGTCTCCGATCTTTAGAGGCTCAAAGCTCTGAGTTTCTCCAGACAAAGCTGAACATTATCGTCTTGAAGAGAAGACCATAGTTGCCCATGCCATCGTTCGCTTAACAAGTTAACTTGATAAGATGACATCGCTTGCTGAAGTACTTGGCGACCTTGAGGCGAAGAGCAAGCGCCCAGCAAGCAAGCAGCTACCGGTAGCAAGACAGGCAGCTCATCGCGTCGTTGTGATGGCGACTGCGGGCGGTCGCAGATGTGCTGAAGGCACGGCACGATTAAAATTTGTTCGCGTTGTCATCGCCACGCTGGTGATCCATGACACCAAAAATGCGTGGTGGTGGTGGTGGTAAAGCTGCAAGCCAATTGACATCCAGCAGAACCAGGTTCTGAAGTGACCATGTCTACTAAAGCTTGCTTCATCGAGGCACAGCGTCTGTTGTCGCTCTCGAAATCCAACTTCGCTCCACGGAGTTCATCAATTGCTCCATCAGGATTAGTGAAGATAATCTAAGAGAATCACCAGAGAAGAACGAATAATACAGAGCCGTGAAACACTTGGTTAATGCTTAACCGTACTTGGACGTAGTATGTAAAAATGTTTAAAGCTCTACTTCACCACTCTGAAGATGCGATTTACATGGCGCAGTCCGTGTGCGGCGCCGTGGGGGTGGACGGGGTCGAAGGAGTCGAAGGAGTCGAAGGAGTGGCCGGGGTCTCCGGGGTCTGCTGCTCAGCGGATCCCTGCGTCTGCTCCTCGTTTTGAGTCACACCCGAGCCGGTGCTCTGGTAAACGGCCGGAGTGGCCTCCGGGGTCGGGGCACCCGTCGTGGCCTCGGGGGCG
Source organism: Phytophthora boehmeriae (assembly GCA_011947355.1). NCBI lineage: Eukaryota > Oomycota > Peronosporomycetes > Peronosporales > Peronosporaceae > Phytophthora > Phytophthora boehmeriae. Next base: position 133,414 of record JAAVTJ010000230.1, on the reverse strand, counting down.
GGGGTGCCCTCAGGGGCGGGGGTGCCCTCAGGGGCCGGGGCAGCGGTCGTGGCCTCGGGGGTAAAGTACAAGGCGGATCCCGCCGACATCTGCTGCTCGTTGGAGCCCTGCGTCTGCTGCTCCTGCTGCTGCTCGTTGTTGGAGCCGGTCTGGGTCTCCGTGGACGACTGCGTCACCGTCGTGGTGAACTTGTCCTGGCCGTCGTACGTCAACAGACCGAAGTTCTTTTCGTACTCCTCGGTTCTGTAGGGAGTGTCGAAGATCTGGAACCAGTACGACTGGCTCACCGTGCTGCTCCACTGCTGGAAAGCGTTGAAGAAGATCTCCGCGCCTTCCTTGCTGCCGACGTTGCCGGAGACCGAACCGCTCGTGGGCCAGCCGACCTCAGTCAGGGCGAGCTTGTCACCGTAGGCGCCCGTCATGGAGCCCCACTGGGTGGTCAGCACGTTGATAGCGTCAAGAGCAGTCGTGCCGGGGTTGAAGAAAGGCTGGGCGTTGATGCCAAGGATGTCACAAGCAGCAACCAGCTCTTCCCATCCAGCCTGGCCCTGGCACTGAATGCCCTCCGTGTTGCGCTGAACGGTGCCGACCTTCACACCCTCAGGGACCTGAGACTTGATGCTCTGGATCACGCTGATCATGTCGCTCGGGGGCTGCAGCTGCCCGCCAAGTTCTCGTTGCCGACCATGATGGACGACACACCGCCGCTCTGGGCGGCCTCGATAGCAGCAGCCATCTGCTCCTGGTAGTCGCTCTGCGGGTACGGGACACCGAGCATGGCGGTGAGGCCAGCCTCGGCGATGATCGGGCCGAGCTTGACGCCGCCGAACGCGGAGATGTACGTGCGCACCTCCTTGAAGCCCTTGGCAGCAATGATCTTCATGTCGGCAGCCGCCGAGTTCGCGTCCATGCCGGTGTTGTGGTTGGGGTCGTAGCAGACACCGCCGGCGTTAGCCTGAGCGGAGAAGGCGATGAGGCCGGCAACGGTAGGGAGGAAGAGCTTCATGGTGGTGGGTACTCTAACAACTGGGGCGCTCTTGTCGAGGGGAAGGAGAGAGTAGAAATGAACAAGCTGAGCTGAGGTCAAGTTGACCAACCGAAATGCAATGCACGACAAGGACGCGGTCTCCTGCGCAAGAAGGACGGCGCGCGAACAAACGATAGGCGCTCAGCTGGCTCCACCAAAGAGTTGTCGGCAAAGCATGGCCAAGTCTTAACCCACGCACCTTTCGCGAACAGCGAACGACACGGTCTCGGATACGTTCGTATGATGGGCCATGCGAAAGACCAGACGGCGAGCGTTCGGTTGTGGAGTTCCTGACACATTGCACACGTCTTGTCACCGGTCACGCACGCGAAGGCAACCGCCAGCAAAGTGCCCAAGCGCTAAGAATTGCTCAGTACCTACAATAGGCAAGCTTGTTGTCAAGCTTCTTGGCAAGGCAGAGTCGGACGCGCGCTATCAGCTCGCCATACATTTCGGGATCTTGCTCGCTCTAGACAGTTTTCGCTGTTAGTTTGTTAATTAAAATTCGCTGAAGTGCCTGCTCTCTAGCTATCCCGCACGGAGTTCACAGATGCTTTGGTTAGCGCTACGGGCAGCGTTGGTTACCGTATAGACGAACTTTGTAGCACTTTGCCTGTGGATACGACGGTGCTGTAATGCGATGGAAAGGTGGGGCAAGCACGCCTTCTACCGCATCCGAAGTTCCGCCGCAAAGGGTGACTCCACTCCTTTTCTGTCCGAAAATCCATGACACAAGTTGGCACGCAGCGCCAAGTTGACAGCGCCAAGTTGTCGGCGAGATGCAATTTCAACAAGTTTGGACGCAGAGAGCGGGCGTTCGGAGACTGCCTCTCCACCGTCGCGTGGGGCTGTCTGGCCATTTCGGTAGGAGTGCTGTCCGCGTCGGACCGACGCTTATGCAGCGTTATCCGCCTTGCTCCATGCACAGCCTGTGCAGCACAGGTGAGATTCGCGCCGGTCCAGGACACTGCGCTAGAGGGAATCAAACCATCTCGAAGCCTGATGTCAATGCAGAAACAAACTTCGAACAGTAGGCTGCGCTCGGACAGCTCTGGCACACACAAACTGCTGCTCTCTAGCAACGACGCCGATCGCCAAATGAAAGAACGAGCTCTATTGCAATTGTCGGCACTCCCTCCTTGGTGGTTTTATTCAGAGGTCTTGCCGCCAAGGCATGCATTACTGAAGATGCCACTGCCAGCAAACCTCGTACTGGCGGTTTGAGTTGTGTGCTACGAGGACCTCGTACTGGCGGCAGTCACAGTTTCTCCGAAGCCACCGGCAGCAACTCGATGCAGGCCGCTATCAACTCCGCAGGTTGCGGCGGCTTGAGCTGGCGGCTCCACCAAGCGCTGGGCTTTATCGCCGTCTGGCGAGCAAGGAATATCGCAGCAACGTAACGACTTCCACTTGCTCTTTGGGTGCTACTGCTCTGGACTTACAGCTCATTCCCTCGACGTTAGACGTATGCAAACGGTGGACGAATGCAAGCAAGCTTTCCGTGCATGCTTTCCTCGTGAGACGAGTGCGCACGCCTTGCCTTGGAAGTCCCGTGCTGCTTGGACCTACCTGCAGAACCCTTACCGGTAGTTGACTGCAGGCAGATGTAGCCATCTCAGCAACTGCGTGTTTGTACCGCGTTGAAGTAAAATTTGTCTTTTCCCACTTCAAGCTCTTAAAGTTTGTATGCTCAGGGCTGGGGGAAAGTTCCCACCTGCGTATCTTGCCTCTGATTGGCTGGGTGTCGGCTGCTCCACAAGAAACCTCAAAAAAATTGAATTGAGGCATCAGCTGATTTAAGCTGGAGTTTTGTATTGACATTCTGTACCGCTCAATCGGTACCGATTTAACACTAGACTGACTAATTGAATTTTATACTCAATTCAAGCTATTCTTCACCTCAAACAAACAATTTAGTTGAGTAATTAGTTGTTCTGGCCGTTTTTGCGCACTTTCCCTCAGTTTAAAGCTATACGTAGCTGCATACAAACAGCAAGTGAAAAATCGGCGGTAGAACCATAGGGAACTGATGCGCTCTTCAAGGCGCTGCACGTCTCATTCATCAATCTCCGCAGGACAATTGAACTAGAGACAACCATGGGCAAAGTGGCGAAGGCACTGGGTCTGAACGTGAAGGGCAGCCTCGACGTGGTGCTGGACCGCACGCACTACGTCGCAGGCGACCTGATGCAGGGCAGCGTCGTGCTGAGCGTCGCCGAGCCGCTCGACTTCACTTGTGAGTTGTTTTTTCCTTCAAACTCGTTTTTTTAAAAGAGAGCAAGAGACTGAAGAGCTCCTTCTTGTAATTATTTCCCCACAGCTCTGGTGCTGCGCATCCAAGGCAAAGAGCTGGTCACGTGGACAGAAGGCGGCGGCCAAACTGCCTCCGTCTACCTGCGCGAACACTTTCATCTACAGGAGGAAATTGTTCTGACCGCAGGACAAGAATCCATCCAGCCGGGCGAATACGTCTACCCCATCTGCTTCCAACTGAGCGACGCTCTGCCGGACGCCTTCCACATCTCCAACCGCAACGCCGGCGTCATGTGTCGCATCGACGCGTCGCTCAGCTACTCGGCCACTGCCGTCATGGCGGTCAAGGGGAGCTTCGCCGCTGACCTGGAGGCAAAGCGGCCGTTCGTGGTGCAGCAGCCCCCAGTTGGCCACCCCGTGAGCGCGCTGGAGGCTTCGTCCTCCGGCGACGTGCACGTGCTGCGGCTCATGAACAAAGGCAAATGCTCCGTCTCAGCGGCACTCCCCAGCAACGTTCACGTGGCAGGCGACACTCTGTTAGTGCAGACCACAGTGCAAAACGACTCGACCAAGAAGATGTCGAAACTGTCGGTCATGCTCATCGAAGACCTGACGATGGACTTGGGCTCCTCGCAGAAGCCCCAGGGCGAAGTTTGCGTCACTCGGCGAGAGTTCCCTGGCCTTGCGGCTGGCAAAACGCTGGAGCAAGTGCTGGACCTGCCGTTAACGACACTGGCGACACCCTCGCGGCCCGTTCCGGCGGCGATTCAGTCGCATTTCCTGTCCACCAGGTATCGTCTGGTGGTGAAGTGCCACTTCCGACTGTGTCGCAGTGTGTCGGTGGATTTCCCTGTGGTGATTCTGAGGAAAGTGGTGGTACGGAATGCTGCGACGGCGTTCGCTCCGAGTCTGGCGGCAGTTGCCGTGGAAGCTTCGCCTGCTGTGGTTGCGGCTGCTGCAGCAGCAAGGAAATCCGATCCGAGGACTTCGCGGACTTCGAGGACGTCAACTGCGTCGTTGAATTCCGTCCAGTCGGTGTCGATCACGAGAGACTGAATGGGGTCTGTCTGAAAGAGAGCTGTGTGTGGCGTATTTACATTTTGGGACGAGTGTGTAGTGAATAGTTGAGGCGGGGAGGAACCGCGTTATAAAGTAGTGAACAATGAAGCCGTGACGGCTTATTTGGCGAGCGACGAAGTATAGCTGAGTATGTACAGCAGTGCAATGATAACCTGGAACCCAAGTAACGGTCTCCGCTGTTGTTCACTTCAACCACAATCGTAATGTGTGTGCAGATAAAAGTGCAGCCTCCGAGGGCAGCATTCATCTACCGTAGACCAGAAGAGACAAGGCAATCATGCTAAGTTGTGGATATACTGTACGCACGGCGAAGACCGCATCCATCGCTGCCGGTAGTGGTGACAGTGCTTATGACGGTGTTTCTATCCTCTGGCATGATGCTTCAGCCGGGCAGAGCCAAGCCACGTACGTGGACACTACACTTCCGCCACTTCACTGGCTAGCAGCAGGCGAGCGCTTCTAGGTCTGCGAGAGAGACACAATTGATCTTGCAGTGAAGAAGTCAAGCTCGTAGTGAGTGGAGAAAGCTTTTCGCGATGGAGAAGGTAGTCAGAAGTCTGGGTCTCGGTATCAAGGGCAGTGCGCGTGTGCTGCTGCATCAAGGGAATTACGCTGCGGGCGACGTGGTGCTTGGCCAAGTGATATTGAAAGTCATTCACCCTATTGAGTGCCAAGGTGCGCAAAACACACACAGGCGCTAACTCGTGCGAAAGAACCGGAGTCCTAAGCATCCATGCCTTTTGATTCTACCATGCAGGTCTGTCGATGCAGGTGGACGGAACAGAAGCGATCGCGTGGTCTGAGGGTGCGAACCACGCCCCCACCAATCGCAGTCTGCGCGACGCATTCTTATGCGAACCGATTGAGCTCGAAGAGAATGTGCCGAGCACCTTTGAGCCTGGCGAGTACCGTTTTCGCTTTCGCTACCAGTTGGACGACGCACTTCCATCAGTGTTCCGAATGTCCAATGGTTTTGCTGGAGCCATGCGTGAGGTCAGCGCCAAAGTTGTCTACACCATTAGAGCTCGATTCTCCGTGCTGGGCAAGCTGTCAGCGGATATCGAAACCGCGCACAACTTGGTCGTGCATCCTCCATCTCTTTGCCACCCCGTCCGCTCACTGGAGAAATCGTCATCCGGTGAGGTGCGGTTGTTGAGTCTGATGAAGTCCAAAGGTGCTTGCAAAGTCTCAGTTTGTATGGACAGCGATGTACACATTTCAGGGTCCATATTGTCGCTGCAAGCGCGTGTCAGCAATTACTCGTCCCGTGATATGCATGCCATCTCAGTGCTGTTGTACGAGGATCTGACTGTTGAGCTTCCAAACCGCAAACCAAGTAAGGGTGTTCGTGTCGTGTGCACACAGGATTTCCCTGGCGTGGCAGCTGGACAATTAATGGACGAAGTGCTGCACCTTCCGCTCATCGACGATATGAATGACCGGCCGGTTGCGCCCACGAATACTGCTGCATTTATTCGATGGAAGTATAGGTTGGAGGTTAAGTGCCGATTCACGTTCAGCAAAAGCGTGAAAGTGGACATGCCTGTGATCATTCTTCGCAATGTCGGAGCGCTGCCGGTACCTATTGATGGAGCCACCGAGGTGCCTGCACTCGTGGTGGTCGTTCCAGATGAAAGAGACGAAAACTCTGAGCAACAAGACGAGATGATGTGGAGTCCCAACCAGGGCAATGCTTTTGAAGAAGACAGCATTACTGCTAGACCAATCTTCGTACTTCCTCATGCTGTTGCCGCTACGTAGTTGGCGAGCAACTCTCTCTTTATACACGTGCCATTGGAAGCAAGGGAGGTGACAGTATATCTGCACTGTTGTCTTTCGAAGTGCCATCAGCTATCGGATAAATTCAAACTTTCACATCGCTGACGGGACGGAGAGGTCTTGCGCCTCCAAGTTACGGCAAAGTCCCAATAATGGATCAAATTCCCCACCTTTGTCGATGGATTGAACATCAATGTCTGGATGTCAACTACTTCCGTTTCCGTCGAGCTGGAAAGAAATCGCAAAGGCCAGCAACATTGGCAGATTTTGGATGTCTCGATCTTCTATTTGCTGTATCTGTCGACAGTGCACACCGATGTCCCCCAACAAGACTGCGCGGTAGCACTTTATGCTGTATACCGTCTGCCAGGTGCTACAGTCACTACTGGGGCGCTAGCCTGCGTTTTTCATACAGAAAAGATGACGATTCTGTCTTCGGAGAACTTTTTGGTGTCAGAGACTTGAGCACCAAACACTACGAGCAGTGAGATACTGGTGTTCACCGTGCTTGCAGTTCGACACGTTGTTTCACATGGGGCAGTGATATCTCTTCTTCCAGATGAGATGCTGGAGTCAAAAGCGCTAGTGAACAAGTTTCACTTGTTGAATTTCGGTCTTGTGTCTGACTCAAATGAGTTCACTCGATGCTCGAAGGCTTCGACGGTATCAGCGAGGGTACGTCAGTGGATTTACACGGCGAATTGAACACCTCGACAACTCAAAACTTAGTATATCATGCAAAACACGGATTACACTACATTTGTTACTGTTTGCATCTGCTCGACGGTGCGCTCCTACACACAGCGAAACCGCGGTCCAAAGACAGCCATCTCCCATCGAAGTGCCAGTTGAACGCACTCCACCATCCAGAAGTACGAGCTCGAACGCAGTGCAGGCGAGACTCCGCCGATGGTCACTTCGCAGTCCTTCCCACGCTGTTCGAATTGGATCCTGTGGTTTGCACCCGCAGCAAGTTAGTCGTGAGTTTAGCTTCTTTTAGCACGTCAGAGGTCTTACCAAGTCAAGGTCTCCAGCCAGATTTCGCTCCTGCGGTCGGAAGACGTCGACTTGAGCATATCTTGCACTTCCACACTCCCACGTCGAAGTCCACGAGTGATAATGAAGTAGCCGTTGTCCGTGGAGACTCGCGTCACCAGCGCCATCGTGCTGACCACGGGGACATCCGTCTTCTCAGACAAGACTCGTGACGCTGCGTGGTCGTAACAAAGAGCACGTTGTCGTCATCAACGCGCTGCACCAGGCGACAACGGACGCCCATGACAGGTGCGAACAACTTCTCCGTCCGCCATGGGTTCAGGAACACCTCCCAGGTCTGCGTGAAGACGAACCGCGCCGACTTGCCACGTAGGATCTTAGATTTCCAGTTGTGGAAATCAGCGCGCTCCGTCAAGCGCTTCTCGTTCCAGCCGCAGATCTCGCGTGTGCGGTTGAGATTTTGGCCGCGCCGTAGCACGACGCGATGGCGCTGAGCGAGCGTCTCAGTTCGTTGCGACAGTCTGGAGGTGTGAGTGGCTTGAGCACGAGGAAGTAGGACGAGTTGGCCAGGTAAAGCTTGTGCTCGTTGTTGAGCATTTGCTGCAAATTGGACGAGAACACTTTGGCGGCGTGGAATTGGTTGCGGAGCTGGACGTTCTCCATCTGCAGCTCATTTTTCTGCTTGGAGATCGCCAGGAATTGTCGTTCCTTCTCCTGTCTCGCTGTCATCAGAGCGTCATCTTCAACGGTAGCATCTGGGGCCACGGAAAGCTGGCGGCCGTTCTCACGGTCAGCAAGTATCTTGGTTAGGTGATCCACTTCAGCTCGGAGTTTCGGCAGTCGCTCCTGACGTTACACAGAATGAGTCAGCAACGAAAACAGACTGTATGTAATCAGCAGAAGATGTTGTTACACGCCTTCTTCCGGAGGTACTTGTTGCGGTCTTTCAGTCGATTGGTCTCCCGGCGTCGCTGCTCCTTTGTCTGTGCAGCGCTTGTCGACCTCGCGTCGTCGTGGACAAGATCGACGACTGCGGTGGCTCCGCTCTCGTCGAGCAGTTGGCTGCTGTCTGCAGGAAAGCATCGACGAACGCCAGCAGATCGCTCAGGACGCGGTCGTCGTTCGAGGCTTGGCACCCGCCAACCGACGGCTCGAACTCTGGCTGCGCTTGCATTTTGTAGACTAGCGCCAAGAGCCAGCAGCCAGTTCTATGGAGTTGACGTGATGGGCCGCGTAGACAGTAGACCTCTGACGATTTGACGTAAAGTATCCGGGCTGGATGAGAACTTCTCATCCAAGAAGTAGCTGTGACTCTAGTTTAGTGCTTTCTACAGGATAGCTGCTCGATCTAGCAGCACCGTACTGCAGAGGATTTATGCTTGCATCAATTGAGTTTTTTGTTTCGTTTGTTCACCCTACTGAGCAATGAGTCCTTATTTAAAATGTCGCCTGAAGCGCTTTCTCCTCAGCAACCTGCTGGCAGATATCTACGAGCTATTTCGATTAAGGCGAAGACGGCGTTCTTTGAATGGAGAGGGCTTTACTGCAAGCAGCTGGCGGACATCAACGGGTTGAGCAGGTCAGTGATGTCGCCCTCGCATGGGCACTGCTGACGACGCCTGCACACCAAAGCGAATCGATGCAGTGACCGACGACATATAGCGCGCTGCCGGTTGGATCCTGTTAGATCCAGCGGTGATCGCGAGCTCTTCTCCTACCGCTGACCTTCCATCGCAAGATACAGATATGACTCGCATGTAACACAAATGACACAATCGCTTCAACTGCTGCAATTGCGCCCCTCTTTCGTCCACATTTAATTAAATAGTACCCCCGCCTTCCACTGCGAGAAGTTCAGTCCAATAAATCGCAATAAAAATGCAGAACCACTCGCCGTCGGACGCCACGAGCTCTGGTGGCAAAACTGGAGACGTGAATCGATCGGAGCGGAAGCGTCTGAAGCATCGCGAGTACGTCAAGAAGTCGTACAACAAGAAAATTGTACGTCGCTCTGTCAATTAACAGGCAAAACCACTTTTTTAGGTGAGACCCTGACGAGTCCGACGTGACCAATTTGAATTTGCCAATACAGACGACACTCGAGAACCTCCGACAAGAATGGAACACACTTGACAAGCAATACGCAGCTCTGTTGCAGTCTGGAAGTGCAAAACAGGACGACGACAAGGCAGACTCAAGTAGCACCGTCAGCCAGTCGGAGACGCTGCGGAAGTATCTGCAAGCCACGGAGCTCAAGAAGTGGTATCAGGAGGAGAACGACCGACTGTACCGACTAAATGCCAGTCACATGAAGGTTCAGAGTCGCATGGCGCAGCTCGTAGATTCGTCCGAGGCAGCAAAAGCGACGCTACCCGGAACGGTGTCTTCCTCTAGACAGTATCACATCCACCCGCTCTCTGCAAGCGCCTATGCTGGCATCATTGAGAACGCAACGAACGACGTGCTGCGCTTCGCACGAAGCACCGACAAGCTCAGTACTGGAGCAAGAGTACTGGGATGGACAGACCAGAGAGAGATTCGAGGACGCACCCTGAAATTCGCGTTGCAGAAGGAGTTCTCCATCTCTCCTCGTGAATTGCTGCAGCGAAGCTGGGGCATATTCTCCAACCCGGACGAATTCCCGAAGGTCTACGGCTCAGCGCTCAACGTGAATTTTTATGTGCTGCAGTACATCGACGCCGACACAATACTGTTCTACCGACGCCTCCCGCCTTCATCAAATAGCGGCTGCGTGGTTAAAACGGTGTTCTTGTTGACAAGGCGACAGATTGCTGAAGGTTATCTCATGCTTTTTCGGTCTATAGACAAGGAACTCGTTCACTTCGAGGAAGTGGATGTTGACGGTATTCCCCAGATTCGACTGGACCCCAGCGCAGCATTCAAGTTGGTATCGTCCGAGATGTGGATCGATATGTACATTTGGGTGCTTTTTTACAGCATACCAAAGGAGCCAAAGAAGTGTCTATTTCATTTCGGAGGAGCTACAACCACATCAATCTGGCTGCGTGAAGTGTTGTTTGTTGCGCTCCGGTGGGAGAACATGGTAGTTGGATCGCAGTTTACGCTGACGGCGGAATGAAATTCTAGACCTCAACCAGCGCCCACCGAGTTCGCCATCTTCTTGTTCTTTTCGCCCAACGTCTGAAAATTGTCGAATCCTCACCACCGATTTGACGAGCCCGCTATACACACTTGTGATTTCGTGAGTGGCGGAAGTTGACAAGGCGTTTCTGCTGAGACCTTCAACACAACGCAGCACGCGACAGCAATGCACTCTCGCGCCTAGGCGCTGCTTGCACAATGCTACAGTAATTGCAAACATCATCGCCTCATTGGCCACATCGAGGTGCGGGTTTCGCGTAAAACGCACTATTCTCGGACCCAGGAGTGTTCTACAGCGAGAACCTCAACACCGTCGGCGCCACATTATTGGAGAACAGGTTATTCTGATGGCTGCAACGTAATTAGTGGACCCACAGCACGGCTTTCCCAACGGAGCGCCATGAGAAGCACCTCCATCATCCAAAAATGCGCATTGTCGACCGAGAAATGCTTCATTTCGCCTCCAAAGTTAAATTCCACCCCGGAACCATCGCTGCGATCCTCGAACGACGTCCATGCGAACATATCCAGCCATTTCGACGCGAGCAACGCTTGTCTTAGGCTCGTGTCACTGCTGCTAGAGTTGACTCCTGTAAAACCGAGTTTTGCATGATCAAGCGCACGGTATATCGTCATATGACCGTCTTCTGTTTCGAAACGTGATGCAAGAAACAGTGTTTTCATGATGACTCCTTGACCTGGCCGCTGCAGCTCGCGGCAGAATACCCTGTTATCGTCGTCCACGACTTGGATAGAGTGCAAGTTGGACGTCATCCCTGTGAATGCAAAGCTCGATATGAGCTTTCTGTGGTCATGATCTCCCACCCACGATCACACAACTCTCGTGCCGTAAGTGCTGGGAAGAACTTGGCGATTGAATATTGCAGATTGGAGCCTTCGAGACGGTGACGGTGTGTCCAACCAAGCACCTGCACATTTGACGTGTACAAATCCCGGCTTGTCCGGAAGCTGCGGATCTCTGTATACGCCGGACAGATCACTTCGCAGCACATGTCTGCCGTCACCAGCTTCATCTCGTCACCAAGCGCGGCTGGATCTGCCTCGGGTTCTTGTGACGGCTCTGGTGAAGAGCGATCCGCTCGCTCATCCCGCCGCTCCTTTTGCTCCGCTGCAGCGAAGGCTTTCAGCTTCTTCTGGCTGATCTGGTGCTGGCTGTGGGTCTTTAGAAGCGTCTGATTGACTCGAACCTCGAGCTCCTTGTCCCGTGTGAGTTGAATGTATTTCTCGTGCAGAGCCAAAATTGTCGCCGGCGGACCGCCCGCCGTCGCTACAGGCGGCCGGGTCTGGCTGTAACGTAAGAGCGCCGAGTGCTGAGCCGATAGCGATCGCTCCTGCTGCCGCAACTGCTTCAGTACTTCCTATACAGACAGACATTACACAGCAGCACAGAATCAACACCGGGTCGACGGTATCTTTGGCTTAAACGGCGTTTTCGCACCAGTTTCTGGTAGTACGAACGCTTGACCAGCTCCCGATGCTTAAGTTTACGCAGAGCCTCGGCCGATGCGCTCGGAGAGGAGGAGCGACTTGTCTCCTTTGCGTCCGCAGAACGTCGTCGAGACGCCATTCTCGGTACAGTAGCTACAGACCGTTGTAATTATTGTCCAGTATAATTGACCAGTTCGAGGTCTAAATAGACCCATTTTCGATAACTGGGACGTAAGCCGTCGGACAGAATGACGAAGTTGAAGTGCTTGATAGATTTCTGGCCCGAACCGGAGCTTGAAACCGCAAATCAATCAAGGACCGGATATCGGTCAGCGCTGCTCAACCGCAGGGAAGAGCTTGTCAAGCCCAAGAATAAAGCGAACATTAAAGCCGCATGGCCATTTCGTTGGCCATTTCGTTCCAGGCTTGGCCAAGGCAGTAACGATAGACTTTCCCGCGAAGCTGTGCGCACCCTGCCAGCTTTCGACTTTAGAATACGCACATTCGTGTTTTTGTGGGTTGTGCGGTTGTTGTTCTCGCTCGCGACGGCATTTCGAGCAATAGCGAGCTCTCCCGAAAGCTTCCGACGACCGCGCACGACTCGGGTGCAACCGGATCATGCGTGCGTCAGAGCATCAATTCCCGAGTGCTACAAGAACGGACACTCCTGAACTCATCGCGGGTCGGAGCTGCCAGCGACTCCGCCAGCGCACCAACGCAGCCGCGGCGATGGCAGCTCCGGAGCACCCACCACCACAACCTACGCGGCCATGGATAGGCTGTCCCACGCGAATAAGACCGACTCGGTGTGCACCCGTCCGGCCTCGACTTGCTAGCATGACGTTGAAGTTTGCGAGTCACGTCATAGATCATGGCTTTTGAACACCTGCGTGGGAATTTGAGCGTCATGTACGATGTGGCCGTCAGAGCGGACAGCGATAAACCGACTTGGTAGCAGATTGTCGAGCACGTTGGCGATTTTGGTGGTTGATTCAGACGATAAACCGCTTGATGCAGACGTTCACTAAACTTCGTCACCGAAGTTCGCCGGCAAAGGAGACCAAGTCTCCATTGCACGGTTCACTGAACAGTGTTCAGCGACGCATCCAACTCTGTCGACTGGCGTGGTGAGCAGAAAGACCAGCCCGGAACGAATAAGATTTACGGTACGGGCTTAACGTTCCATCCCGGCCAGTGCACACTTTTGCCCGTGGTCAGCTAGTTGGATGGCGGCACTTCTGTCCTTCTTGTTGCGGCTGGGCTCACACGGCGACGATCGGCAGCGATCCAGGCTGGTGCGCCGCGAATTTGAGCAGAGAGACTTCATTATCGGATTCGCTTACTCCTGCAACAAGCACTCTCGTCAGCCACGTCGAGCCTGCCAAGGTTCTCCACAGCACCCAGCAACCATTTCGACCGCCGTCGCACCCACGTTCCTCTCTGTGAAGAGCATGCCGCCGTCAGTGCAACCACTGTCTATCTCGCTCGACTTCTTCGACATCGACATGAACATGGCACAACCCTCGCCGCCGTCGTCGGACTTGAAGAAACCCGCGCCGAAGAAGCTCAGCAAGCGCAGCAGCGTCAAGACGCTAACAACCAAGCGGCTGTCGAACGAGGAGAAGCAAGCCAAAAACCGACTGTTCGTCAAGCGCTGCTACTACAAGAAACGTGAGGCGCTCAAGAACCTGCGCGAGGAAGTGGCCCAGCTAGAGAGTGAGTTCGCCACTGTGCTAGAGCGATGGCAACGTCGCAACGCGCACGTCGAGCAGGACTTCATCCAGGGAAGACGTCGCATCACACCGCAAGACTTGTACGCTGAGCTCACGATGGTGCGCAGCTCACTCATCGAGGAGCAGCAGCGGCTAAACCTGCGCCTTGCAGACCGCCATCTCTTCCGCCAGAGACTGCAGCAGCTCTATGAACCCACGCACTGAGTGCAGTCTGCAGCCTGACAAACCACTCCGTGCTTTGTATCAAATGCCGCCTAGGTTGGCGCTATCGTGTCCTCCTGGAGCGACCCACCATACCTGTCGTGCCGTGTGTTTCTTAATGTCTCCATCCTACCCAGTTCGACTCGCTTCGAGACTCCACCTGGACGGATCCACATATTTATACTGGAGCGCTTAGATTGCTTGGACTTTGTTGGAGGATTAAACACGATACAATCGACGCTTTGGGTCCCCCTTTTGTTGATGCCTTGTCCTTTAGCAAAGAGCTCGGCATATGCCTGAAAGCTCCATTATGAAAGCCGCCTGCAGGTCTCGAATGGTCTCTGCAATTTCATCCTGAGCAACGCCTGATAATAATGCTGTGAACGGCGCGTTTCTCTTGTAGCCACACACGAATCAGCGAAAATCTGCCGCCGACAAATGATGTTGCCACACGACGACGGTCACTCCCGCATTGGGCTGCTGTGGTTCCAGAACGGCCAGATTCGCTGCTGTGGCGACGTGATGGCGAATTATAATCCGAGACGCGTTTCTGGTGAACCCAGGCAGGTGCGCAAAGCCTGCTCCGAAGCCTTTTGCCAACGAGCTTTGGCGCAGCGAACATTGCTATCTTCAGGATGTTTATTCCTTTTACGTCGCGTGCATGCTGGACTTGATACTGCAGCTGAGCTTTGCGCCGTTTCAAGCACGTCGGCCCCGTCCAGCGAAAACAAACCAGGCTGCTTGGTGTGCGCTGATGCCGTCCATTCAACGACTTCCGGACCATCTTGGCCTGGCCCTGCAAGCGAGCGCACAGAACCTGCGCCAGCTGGCGCACAGTCGCAGTGCAGGGTTTGCACCGGTGCGGCCAGCGACTTCTCCCCGGCTCCGAAGACAAAAGTCAAGGCCACCAACAGTTGAGCCACCGGTGCAGATTCCTTCGCGCATATGCTTCATTGCCATTATTGCGCTGTCTGATGGACAACTGTAGCAGGTGTACCTTAGTTGATACTTTTTGTCCATCTGGCGCGGCATCAAAAGACACAAGTCCGACATAACTCGTTTTCCTCCAATTGAATCTCTCAAAAGTGTCGGACAAATCTTGTGATTGGCGACAATTTGGAGCGTGACCTAGTCCTAGCCCGGGATGTTCTCGCCAGTCTCCATAGTTTAATTGGCATCGCAATACACAAGCGACGTAGCCATCATGAAGGACATGGAGAGTGACATGGCGGCACTGGAGCTGGAGTTGGACCTCACGTCCTTCGAACCCAAGGCCGAGTTGAACGGAGACAACTCGTCCTCGTCAGAAGAGGCCTCTTCGTCCTCAGATATGCCGCTGGTGCCGCCTCCGCTCGCCTCCATCGACGATGACGACGACATTACGAGCCAACTGCTGAGTATGCTGGCCGAAGAGATGTCCCAGAAGAAACGCAAGCGCAACTTAAAGACGGCGGGGCCGTCGACCACAGGCATTCGGCACCGCAAGGCGCTGGCGCTGGCGTGTCCGTCGGACGAAGTCAAGCGCGAGAAGAACCGCGACTCGGTCAAGCGGTCGTACTACCGCAAGATTGTACGTCGTGGTGACTTTTGTCCACTCATAGGATTTATGTCTAATAGAAGAGTATTGTCGTTTTCTGGTGGCGAAATAGGAGACATTGGGGGAACTACGAGCTCACACGGAGTACCTAAGAGAGCAGTACAACCGACTGCTGGCTCAATGGGAAGACAAGACGGAGAGAGAGAAGGCCGAGACGGCCAAAGACCCTTCCAGTCTCATGAAGAGATATTTGGAGCTGTCGAGACTCCGCGATCGGCTCTGGATGGAGAACACTCAGCTTCATGAACAGTTTGAAGAGCGTGAGAAGATCTCCTTCCGCTTCCAACGACTGTTCGATGTCAACTACCAATTGATGGACCACTCGATCGCTGCGCCAGTGGAAGAGGAGTCGGACGAGCGTCGTGTGCAGACGCCGATGCTGATTATGGACGAAATGTCCTTCGAGAGCTTTACCAAGTTCGCACAGGACGCTTTACGGACGTTTGAGACGTTCCTGTCCAGTCGTCACAATATGATCACGACGGAGACGGCGCTGGGTTGGACGTGCTCCCACGTGGCCAAGGATAACTCGTTTGGGTACTACTTTGAAAAGCACTTTCGTCGCAAGCTGTACGCGAGCGCTTCGGAGGTGGCGTTGACGGCCTGGCAGACGCTCACGTCTCCCGAGAGACACTCAAAGCTGTATGCTCCAGCGCTGCACACACGCTTCCATATCATGCAGAAGTTCGACAACAACAGCTATGTGCTCTACCGCACGATGGAAAAAGAGGGCGAGGACTCGATCACGACGGCGCTCATCATCATGACGCGCATCCCGCACCCGAATGACACTGGCTGCCTCATCATCTGCAAGGGTCTTCGCCGCGAGGAGCACACGCTCCACGTCGAGTTCCGCGACGCTCTCGCACTGCAGAAGAAGAAAGAGTGGCGACAGTCGATGTACTGGATCAATATCGAGGAAGTATCAGATGCAGAAGACAACAATGGTGAAGAAGAGTGCGTTGAGAGCCAAGAGAAGAAGCTCAAGGTTGTCCATGGCGGCATTATGAACAACATGGGCGATCGGAGCCGCTCCTTCTGGCTGTTTGAGAATCTGCAGATTGCGCTGCGCTGGGAGCAGAACCTCGGCCTTGGCGAGCCGCTTTCATAGACCTGCAAGCGATTGCCAACGGATCAAAAGACTCCAGTTCGTATTACTTCACCGCCACACTTCGTCGTCCGTACGATGACGAGCCAAGGACAAAAGTGCCACCAGGCGCTGCAGCAAGAATCAAGCACGCATCCAGAGCCCCTGCCAGCGACTACGATGATTCCAGAAGCGCGGAATGGATATTGCCCCTCGCCTTGGAGATTGAAGCTGTTTACATTCAGACGAAGAGATCAAGTTGACATCCAGCGGCGTGCTCATCATGCGTGTCATTGGCGACTTTCGTCGTAAACCCGTCAAATATGATTTACGCTGAATCGAATTGAATAGGATATGGGATCTGACAGTGAGCTTGAACTTGGCAATGCATCAGAAACACATCATTACTAGAACTGATTTTCAAAGGTTTCTCCAGTAGCGATTTGTTGCACGTCGTTGGCCCTGCAGTTCGAAGTCGCGCCGTCCGTGGGAGTGCTGCTCAGTAGACTTCCTCAAGAGCTTCGATCACTCTCACGTCCGTTCTTCTGCGCAGTTCACAATTGCAAATTCCATTTCCTGTGCATTCCGATGGTGGAGACCCAACTGACGCCCGAAGAGCTTCATCGTCGGGAACGGAATCGCAGCAAAGTGCGACGCAGCTACTACCGCAAAATTGTACGAGGTGTCCAATAGTTACTATTGGGAGTTGATTGATTAATGTCCTCATTGTTTTTGTCTTTTGCGTTTGTTTTTCTTTTGTCTTACAGTTTAATCTGAACGAGTTACGGGCGCAGGTGAACACCTTGGAGGACAAATATGAGCGTCTGCTGCAGATGCAGGAGAAACGAGCAGTTTTCGATGCGTCTCAGTCCTTGACGGAAGTTTTGTCCGAGACAGAAGCACTTCTGGACTTGACACTGGAACCGCTGGAAGACGTGGAGGCACTTCATGAAGTGGAGCCCATTGAGCCACTCCCACTGGCGATGGAGCCTCCTGTGAGTCGTGAGAAGCGGCTTCTGCAACTGGCGCGAGTGAGGAAAGCGCTCTACGAGGAGAACGAGGCGCTTCGGTCGCGCGGGATGGAGTTTGCCAAGGCTTACGGCAGTCTGCAGCACCTTGTGGACGTCCGAACCGAAGACGAAGAGCTGGAAAACGCAGAGTCCAAGCGCACACAGCTCATGGTGTGGCGGCAGTTTGCCATTGCCGAGTGCCTCGAGATCAACCGGATCGCGTACGGACGCATTATGGACTACATTGAGAAGCAGCGACACAAGCCTCACAAGGGCACGACGCTCGGCTGGACGGATCGTCGGAGACTTAGTGACGGCGTCATGAAGTACTGTTTCTCCAAGTTCTTCGCCAACCGTTCGAGTGCCGAACTGGCTGAAACCACGTGGAATCTCGCTACAGACGTGAAGCGCATGCGCCGCTTTTTCTCTGTATACTTGCACGTCAATATGCACGTTGTACAGCGCGTGGATATGAACAATGTTGTGTGCTTGCGGACGGTGAACCAGGCAGACCACGATGTGGTGGTCAAGAGCTTGTTTTTATTGACGCGGTTTGAGACCGAAAAGGGGATTATTATGCTGATGCACGGATTGGATCCCTCTCGTCTTGAGAATGACTTCACGTCGCTCGATATGGTGGGCAAGGCCGAGGTTTGGCAGGACGACTTCCGATGGTACGTTGATGATGGCAATAGTTTCCTGCTTGTGGTATTCACGCGATTTATCTTGATTTTCTAGGATGTTGTTCGAGGACGAAACAAACGGCTGCCGCATGTCCTATGGCGGACTTGTTCTGGTAGATCATCCGTGGGACCAATTCTGGCTTTGTGAAGTTTTGCTGTTGACGTTGCGCTGGCAGAGTGCAGTCGTCGCACCCTTTTTCGCTGCGAGCAAATTGATGGGCTGGTAGAAAGCTTCAGTCGCAGATATTTGCGCGTTCGGCGTGTGTACAAAATGTATCTAGTTGGTGTCAAGAAGATATGTTGTCGTTATGCTATTGCTGTGTTTCTGCGCCATTGCAAGCAGCAGCCAACGCAATAATTTTGAGTATGCTGAAATACTAAATCTTAACCTGCGTCGGCTTAGACAGGCCCCATGCCCATGTGAACTCGCAATTCCTCATACACCATCAGCGAGATGATTGTGTGTGGTCCGAGACGAAACCAGTTTGGCAACGAACCCTTGAAGAAGCCACGAACGCCATCCGTGCGCAACACTTTCATAAAAGCCCTGCCGAGGACATTCCTTCCACCGCTCTTTGCCTCGTTCTGAATTTGGGTCTTCATTACATCCATTGGTGACGATGCTGTGGCTGCCATCAGACTGGCAAACATGCTAGAGATCATGTACCTTCTTCCAGCGACGTGTGCGTCAATAGCGAATGCTTCGTGTGGTCATAGCTAGGCAGCTGCGCTGCCGTCAGCGCCATCGCACGGAAAGTAGTGGCAGCAACGCCACGATAGAATCCTTCCATGAGCCCTTCTTGCTGGTAGATCTGGCGGCAAGCGAAGGTGAAGTTGTTGTGGTAGCGGGCGCCAGTGCGATCCGCTTGCATGCGGACTTTGACCAGATCCATAGGGTTCACCAATGCACTTCCAATGCCTCCGGATGTAGCACCAGCCAGCAGTTTGATGTATAGAGGAGAGGTAGTGCGCTCATCTACCGGGATGTGGAAGACTTTGTCTTCAAAGGTCTCCTTCACGACATCGTACATGCCGAAGCGGATGCCTGAGTAGATGTACTCGCGCAGCAATGACGCTTGCCACCCTTTGGCCCAGCCAGCAAAGCCTTCCTCCCTCCAGATTGTCCTGAGTCCGTGGCCAAAGCCCAAGTAGCGGGTCTGCGTAGCGGCTCCTGTCGTAGGTTCCAGAGCCTGCAGTTGCAGCCGCACCTTGACCACGTCGATGGGGTTGGTCACCGCTGTCGCGAGGGTATTCGCGAAGCCCCCCAGCACGATCTTGACCCCGATTGTTGCGGGTTGCGGAGCGAACGAATCTGTCCGGATAAGCGGACGAGCTCGCAGAGCCATCCGTCTTCAACGCGATCTTTGTCGCGAAAAGTCACCGACAGGCTAGTTTCTTTCTAAAATACACACTTCGTTATTTTCTCCGGGTCTCACAAGCCTTCCTCAAGTCCTTTTGTCACCGACCAGTGTTGTTCGAAGTCCTCTGGTCTCCAACGTTACGCTTCCTCGCTCAAAGTGACCGTGAATATTCTCATCTACTAAAGATTGGTCTTATCTGGAGTAGGTGCGACCATATTTGCAACACCGATGCTCTGCGACCAATCGATGTTGTGCTGGGCAGCAGCCATCGCCGACAATTGCGCGAGTTTGAACGCTGTCATGACGGTGGATCGCTTCGTTCGAGGTCGGCATAGTGCAGTGGAGGACACTCTTGGTCTGCTGCTGCTGCTTCTGCCAGATCAAGACCAATTGAAGACTGATGACACCTAGACTTTATCGGATACTGCCGGAAACGAGCTACGACGATCGTGAGGCCACAATCGTCTGCTGTCGCCTCGCCGGGCGTTGGTTTGATAGATACGCTGCCACATTGGCCTTGACGCAGTTGTCCTCCGAACTCCGAGCACAGAAGAGCCATTTTGCACTGTACAACTGCTTTGATTGGCTGACGAGTGCTGCTTGGTGTCTTGACAAGATCCGCTACAAGCTTGCGTAAATACGTACTGCTGTCACAGCAGTACTACACAGCAGTGCTGTGTAGTAAGTCGTCGATGACTCAGCTGCATCTGTTGGCAGCATTCTGTTTAATGAGCAGCAGGAGGTTTACATTTTGACTTTTAACACAATCGACTATTCACTCTCCTCTGTCCCTTACGACACGTCGATTATACAGGCTTTAGACCCATGGCGGCACGTAGTTCCTCGTACACCATGAGCGAGATGATGGTGTGCGGACCAAGACGGAACCAGTTCGCCAGCCAGCCCTTGAAGAAGCCACGAACGCCATCGGTGCGCAGCACTTGCATGAAGGCGCGGCCCATGACGTTGGAGCCGCCGAGCTTCGTCTCGTTCATGATTTGCGTCTTCATGACGTCCAGAGGAGACGACGCAGTGGCGGCGGTCAGACCAGCGAACATGCTGCAGATCATGTGCACCGAAACGCCTTCCTCCAGCGGCGTGTGGTGCAGCAGAGTCTGCTTCATGTGGTCATAGCTGGGCAGTTGTGCCGCTGTCAGAACCATGGCACGGAACGTGGTGGGGCCTACACCACGATAAAAGCCTCGGACCAGACCTTCGTCCTGGTAGATCGTGCGGCAGGCGTACGTGAAGCTGTTGTTGTAGCGCGTGCCTGTGCGATCTGCCTGCATACGCACTTTGACCAGATCCATCGGGTTCACGAGAGCGCTGCCAATGCCACCAGAGGTGGCACCGGACAGCAGTTTGATGTACAGTGGCGTGTGTTTGTGGTCCGCTGCGGACGTGTGAAAGACTTTGTCCTCGTAGAACTCTTTGACCTGGTCGTAGAGGCCGAAGCGAATGCCCGAGTAGAGGAACTCTCGCAACAGCGAGGCTTGCAATCCCTTCGTCAATCCTAGCCATCCTTCTTCTTGGACAATGGTTCTGAGCCCATGACCAAAACCGAGATATCGAGTCGGTGCAGCAATTCCGGCAGTAGCAGAGGTGGTGATAGTCTGCGGTTCCAAGGCCTGGAGCTGCAGTCGGACTTTGACGACGTCGACGGGGTTCGTCACAGCTGCCGAGATGGTGTTGGCGATGCCGCCCAGCAGGATCTTGAGCCCAACGCTTTGCTGCAGCTCCGCGTGTCGTTGAGCGACCCCCACGGCATGCAAGTGAGCCAGATGGGCATCGCTATGGTGCTGAGGCGCGACGTTGGAAGTGGCCATGGCTCAGGGATGAGCTGTGGGGGTTGGCAGCAAATCGAAGACTGGCGAAAGTTGTTTGGACGCCACCGATGGGTCCTGTACCTGCAGTTGAAGCTTCAAGGTCACAGTTGAAGTTGCTGGACGTGTATTCCGCTGACACGCAGGCTGCTGCTGTTAAACGCCACCACGATGAGCAGCGCCAAAGAGTATAAATAGTGGTCTGCTAGACATCATGTCTGGCGTGGCGTCTTGAAAGCACTGGAGCGAACAATGCCAACGACAGACCTGCGACTTCAGACGGAGACTGTGACGTCACAGGACGCCGAGCTATGGAGTGAGGACGATCAGACTTTGCAAGAGGCTGGCGTTAACACCAATGAAGATGTACGGCAGAACTGCTGCATTGGATGCTATCGACTGATGCCGCCTGAAGTACCACCTGAAGGCCAGCTCGATGATGGGGAAAGCCAGGGATCTGAACCGGAACTGCTCTGCGCATCCTGCATCTCGTCCTTGGCTAGCAAGGATGCAACAACACACGGCAGTGCTTTGTCGCCATTGCCTAAACTGAGTCTGCTCGTGAAAGCTGAAGCCAAATGCCAAGACCAACTGCAGCTTCTGCAGAGACAGCAAGAACTACTGCAGCAGCAACGACAAAGCATGGAGGCGACGAGACGTGCGAAGGATGAAGCCGCCGCTGCCGAGCGGGAGCTTGCGCGACAGAGAAGGAAACACTTTTGATGATTCAAGAGCGCCGGAAGCGCGAAGAAGAGCTCAAGTTCCAACAGTTCCAAGCCGAGCAGAGCACCAGTCGCTCCGAGCAAGAAACCAACAGGTCAGCAGATAAGCCCAAGAAGAAGAGATCAAAGCCAAAGGTGGACGTCTCACTGTTGCGGAAGTCGGAACCTCCGCCAGAGATCGACGCTGCGTCGTTGCCACAGGTCGTGGAGCCGACGCTCAAACGCACCGAGACCCCGCAAGTGCGTATCACCGACACTGCTGAGGCGCGACGGAAGCAAATGATGGAATGCTACTCGCAAGACCTCTCGCCTCTTGTCAACGGAGGCAAACCCAAACGATTGCCTGTGCCCAAGCCTCTACAAGTTCCTGCCTGCATCGTCAAGAGGAGACAGCCGCCTGACAATAATGCTCAGACTGCAGTATCGACGAGTAGCTTTCGAGGCAAGTGCCAACGAAAGGCAAGCAAGAAAACTGCGCCGAAGAACATGAAACTCCGGCCGCTGGATGAACACGCTTCAGGACGACAAAAGTCTCACGTTCAATACGAGAGCAACCAGTTCGAGGGCGAGGACACCCGCAAAATGAGCGAGGCCATCGGCAAACGATTCGTGGCATCGCCACTGTCGTTGCAGGTTCCCCGACGCACTACCGACAATTCTGCACCTCTCACAGCGGAGATCAAGCCCATGTCATGGGCGTACGAGCTTGCTAAGGATGTGCTGCAACAGGAAAATGCATACGACTACGCCGATGAAGCAGGCATCGTGAGTTTCTCCACGCCATTGCACACAGTCACAGAAGAAGACACGCCACAGTTCACCATGTTCCCTCTGCAGCACCAGCTGCCGAACCCCACGTTTCCGCCATCGAAGACTCTGTCGGAGCCCCTACCGATGCATCGTCGCCGGCTCCGCGTTGGGAATATTCATCTGAGCGGCTCACAAATCTGCTGGAGAAGTACAACGTGTCCGTGTCGGCAGTCACAGCCGGAGCTGCAGCCCCGAAGTTGTGAACCACAAAGCGTGGCCACTTTGTCTTTGACCAACACAAATGCCCATCAGGTGCAGTTGGCGACTTCAACTTGTACATCTGTTGAAGCGAGCATTGGACCTCTACGCGTGGTGAGTCTCGCTAGTCGATTGTAGCATTACCTCTCTCTGATTCGCAAAGGTCGATCTTATAAGCTCATGGAGCTTTTCGCATGAAGCGATTGCCACCATCACTGTATCGAAGTAGACAATGAACGCAGTGCCAACCTGCTGAATACACTTCACTTAACATTGCTTATCTCGACTACAGCACCTGCAAAACAGCACACGTTCGTCCAGCGAATCACGTTATAATCTACTGCTCGTGGGGTCTGCGGTTCACTTTTGCTCCTCCCAGTTCAGCGTGCGCTCCACAGCCTTGTTCCACTGGTGGATAAAGTGGCCACGCTTTTCGGCCTCCATGTCCGGGTTCCACGTCGCGCTCACCTGCCAGTTCTCGCGCAGCTCCTCCACGGTCTTCCAGAAGCCAACAGCCAGACCGGCGGCGTACGCAGCGCCCAAGGCAGTGGTCTCTGCCACCACAGGGCGCACCACAGGCACGTTCAGCACGTCCGACTGGAACTGCATCAACGTGTTGTTCACAACCATGCCGCCATCAACCTTGAGCTTCGTCAGGTGCACACCACTGTCGCCTTCCATGGCCGCCACCACCTCCTGCGTCTGGAAAGCTGTGGCTTCAAGTGCAGCGCGGCAAATGTGCTCGCGAGTGGCGTACGAGGTCAAACCAACCATGACGCCACGAGCGTCGTCACGCCACCGCGGAGCAAAAGACCCGAGAAGGCCGGCACTAGGTACACACCGCCGTTGTCCTTCACCTGCTTGGCATACTCCTCAACTTCAGGCGCGCTGGCAATCATCTTGAGGTTGTCACGCAGCCATTGCACGAGCGAGCCAGCGTACGAGATGGATCCCTCCAATGCGTACACTGCCGGCTGGTCGCCGATCTTGTAGCCCATAGTGGTGAGCAGCCCCTTAGTGGACGGCGTGGGCTTCGTGCCTGTGTTCATCATGAAGAAGCAGCCCGTTCCGTACGTGTTCTTGGCCTCGCCGGGGAGAAGCACGTCTGGCCGAAGAGCGCCGCCTGCTGGTCGCCCAGGTCGCCAGAGATGGGGACTCCTGCCAGCACGCTGTCCTTGTGCGCCGAGGCGTAGACCTCCGAGCTGGAGCGGATCTCCGGCAGGATGGACTTGGGGATGTTGAGGCAGCGCAGGATGTCTTCGTCCCACTGCAGAGTGTCCAGCCGCATGAGGTTCGTGCGCGAGGCATTGCTGACATCCGTCACGTGCACTCCGCCATCCAGGCCGCCGCTGAGCTTCCAGATGAGCCACGTGTCCATGTTTCCGAACATCACCTCGCCCTTCTCGGCCTTGGCACGGAGCCCAGGGACGTTCTCGAGGATCCACATGATCTTGACGGCCGAGAAGTACGTGGCGATGGGCAGTCCAGTGACGGAGCGGAAGCGGTCGCCTCCCGTGCCGAGGAAGCCTTCGCCCTCGCCGTTCTTGAGGCGGTGCACGATCTCCGTCGTGCGCGTGTCGTGCCACACGATGGCGTTGTACAGCGGCTTGCCCGTGACGCGGTCCCAGAGCAGCGCCGTCTCGCGCTGGTTGGTGATGCCCACGGCCGCCAGCTGCGACAGACTGATGCTCTTCTTGGCCAGCGCCTCGCGCACGCACGTCTCGACGTTGCGCGTGATCTCGTCGGCGTCGTGCTCGCACCAGCCTGGCTGCTGGTAGATCTGCTTGTGCTCGATCTGGTGCGTGGCCACGATGCCGCCGCTGTGGTCGAAGGCGATGAAGCGCGTGCTGGTGGTGCCCTGGTCGATGGCGCCGACGTACTGAGCCATGGCGGAGAAGAGACGGGAGGGAGCGACTTGAGTTGGAAGAGGCCACTTGGGAAGTGAGCCCAGACAGCGACCCAGTCGGCGAGTCTCAAGACTCTTGACCCACATGGCGCGTGTCAGGGGCAGTTCTATTTCTGTCGACGCTGTCAGTTCACGCAGTTGAAGACCGCTAGTTCAACCACATCGTGTGACGGGTTTTGCAAAACACGGTGGAGACCGCCGAAAACACTGTGAAGGCTTTTGCGTATCAGACGACACCCCACCGTGATTTGCAAATGCCTCTTGACCGCCGTCGCAAATCACGGTGTGATGGTCAATGCTGTCGACGAATCCGATCCGCGACTGCCAAAGCGGCCAAGGCTAGAGGCAGCAAGTTGCCAAGATACACGAGTGCTGCACTGTAGCTTTGTTAGGTTGGCATTGCCAAAGTGTGCTTGCCACCTGGCTCCTGGCCGGCTGCGAGCCCTTCACTTCGCCCTGTCCATCCGCCCACCTCGAAGTGCTTCGTCGACACACTTGGGTGCAGCAGTCATCGTCGTCGACCCTGTTGCAGTCAAGTTGGTCATGCCATCTTTTCTGAAGTTCAAGTGCATGGAGTAGTGCATTCCGCATCTTTCACGTCCCCGCCCACGTGGGCGCTCTCATGGAGAACCGGCACAGAACCCTGCCTTGCCACTTATTATACCGCCGGTGGCCTCAAAGAGCCCCTACAAGGGGACCACCATGTGCCACCGCACGGCGGGCTTCAGTGCAACTACCCCAGCTCGGGCGGCTTTGATTCGATGCCACCAGTGCTTTCACCACCCAGGACATGCGTTGTGTAGTTGATCCTGTAAACGTGCCGCATGATGTAAACGGAGTCGACAATCGATTTGCTGCCAGCCGCGTGCGTTGTACTTCAGTACGTAGATTGACGATGCACATGACGATCAAGTTTCGTTCTCGGTGGCGCTACGAAGCTCTGATCGCCAACTACACGCAACACTCAAGCTGGTTGCGATTTGGATTCGGACAGAATTCCATTTGCTTGTTCAGCAAGAAAACTTGCTGCTGGCGCTGTGTCCTATAGGAAGGTGCCATGTCGAATTCGACAGGAAGTCTTACTACCAGCTTCGTCAGATATGCCCAGGCCTAGCTATTCACTACACGCAGCGTGTGGTGCGTAGCCGGTTATGTAGAAGCCTCCTAATCCGAGCAGATGTTGTTGTTAGACATATTCACGTGCTTGAGAGTGTCGAGCCCTCGAATGCCTAAAGCGATGCCTTGCTCCACAATACTCGGACGCGTTATGGGACGTTTAGAGTGTGGTGGCGAGGAGTAGCTTGACATTTCCCGTCAAACGTTTGCCTTTATCAGAGAAGGTGTTCTCTATTCGGAGGACTTCTCCGGATCGAGTACAAGTCAACATGCCTTGTTACAAGGAGTGAATTTTGATCTGGAGCATATTGCCTCGTGCATTGGCGGGTCTAACTTTTAGTCTTTGCATGCTGCGTAGCGTGTCGAGCTCGGCACACGTTTCGCCAATTGATCGCATATAGTAATCACGACAAGAGAGATCCGCTCTAAACAGCTACTGTGCAGCACGGCCGTGGACTGCAGCAGTCCAGCCGCCAGTGTAGGAGCAGTCCAAGTGGCGCCGCCGACGGTAAGGCCTTAGGCGAAGCTCTCGGCTCTCACCGAGCAGGGGTCGTAAGAAGGGGATGTCTCGATGCACGGCCAACTTGGATGAATGTTTTTCAGCAGATGCGTGTACCCTGCAGCGTGACAGAAACGCACACCGAAGCCAGGTAAGTCGGACCAAGCAGAACGCGTCCTTGAAGTTGCTAGCGACATAATTTCGTGTCTATGCGTACTTACGAAGCTGTGACACAGTCTTAGTAATCGTCTCCATACAGTATATAACTGCCCCCAGAATTAGCAAATCGCGCCATGTTCCGCCGGGCCATCCAACCTACATGCTAGCAGCGTCCACAGGCAGCAGCTTTGCGTCCAGGGACCGAGTCACGCGTTCACGGCCTGCCGCGCTTGAAGTTCGCAGCCAGAAAAGGCGCGTTCCGGCGCGGACGCAGCGTGGACACAGCGCATACAAAAGCAAGTGTCGACGCGGAAGCAAAAACGTGATGGACGAGGGATTTCTTTTCTTGATTGGCATTCTGCATTTTGATTCACTTTCAATTCGCATACATCACACCAGTCTACAACAGTCAATTACTGCTTGAATCTGATGTATAACTGCATTCCCTTCAGAAACCAATATTATCAGGGATGCATAGAGGTGCAACGTGCGGGACATGGAGTCCATCGCCAGTGCCAGCTGAATGGCCATTCACCATTTGCATCTGCACCCCGCAAGCCATCCATCAAGTGGACCCCAAGCTACAATACATGGGCGACTCCGACGACTCCACTCGCAGCACGCTGCAGTACGCCATCTTCGCGCTGCTGCTGCTCGTCGGGCTCTCTCCGTTCCTGCTCATGCTCTGGAAGAACGCGTCGTACCGCCAGCGACTCGTGGACACCTTCTGCTGCAGAGACTGCAGCGATTGCTGCACGCGGCGAGTGCACTACGACGAGGCGGATCTGCGCACGCTGAGGGAGCTGGAGCAGCCCCAGCGGGAGAGCGTGGGCATCAACGGAGCCTACCGCATGTACCAGGCGCGACGCTCGCGCTTGTCGCTGCGCTTGGCGTCCTGGAGAGAAGACGTCAAGCGCGGCGGCGGCGACGACGATCGACTGCACCACAAACTGGCGCAGATCCAAGCGGCGCAATTCCGACGACAGCAGCCCCAACCGGCGGCGAGTTCAGCCGCTACTGCAACGAGCTCTAGAGCCAATTCGACGCCCAACGTGCCGTTCGACATTCGCGTCGTGGAGATCAACGACCGCGTGGACGAGTCCAACAGTTCGTCAGCTGCATCGGCAGTTGCTGTCTCAGTAAACGACTCGGACGAAGACTCGGAGTCGGTGTACGAGTTGGTGCCGCCCACGCCAAAGGACAATAGAAGTGCCGACACTGTGCGCACAGGAAGACGGTCAGCTGTGACAGCTGAAGAAGAGGAGGAAGAGAAGGAGGACATGCCACCTCGAGACCACGAAATCGTGTAGGCGTATGTATCTATGAAACGAATGAAGTTATCAAGACCTGAAGACAGAGAAGGCAGACAGCCCCAATGACCAATATTTAATACGAGGCACGCGCTGCTGCCGACAGCATTTACTGCTGCAAATTATCCAGAGACGCATGTCGAGCTACAATTCTATGCTGCTGAACAAGCAGGATTGTGAACGGCGAGCGACACCCACATATTTATCTGCCAAATTCAAGGAGTTGACAAGTGCAAGGAGTTCATGCCCGTCATCAGTTTTCGAAATCAAGTGAGCTTGTACTCTTTTGTTCTACATCTGTCGTTTGGTCGGTATATTGTATTTGTGGGCGATTTATTTCGCAAGGCATAAGTGGCGTGATCTACGTGGTTGTGTTAATCGAGAACCGGAGACGCACACGAATGAGATTTACACATTTCCACCAACGAAGTATGGAAAACAAACTGAATTTTGCTCTACTGGAGCAAAGAACTCATGCCAGAGAACTCAACACCAGAGGAAGGCGTTACATGTAAGTTAGTTCAAAGAAAAACCAGGAGAGTACGATACGTGCTCGACTGCTGCTACCGGCCGGATATATACATCGTAGAGAGCTTCTGGGCGTGTGATCTTCTCAGCATCCACCGCAAGCTCAGCCATACAGATGCTTAGCCAGAGCACAGGAGCTTGTCCAGAGCGGCGGCGTCCGAAGCCTTGTACTTGCTTGTATCCACGAAGACAGGGAATGCCGCAGCCGTGTTCATGCCCTCCGTCTTGGAAGGCATCTTAGTCGCCATGAAGGTGCGTAGCTGCGATTCGGTAAGGGTGAACCCGTCGCGTTTAGACAATAGGGTCACCAATTGAGGCAGGTACTCCAGGTAGTCCTTGTTCTGGCCCTGCAATGGCACGCTTTCTCCGTGATCCACGCCGTCAAGGAACACCTGGTCCTTGATGAAGCGAATCATTAGCGAGGTAGCGTTGATTGCAGCGTCGTAGCAAGTCTCATCTGGCGAGGTCTTGGCAGCAGTGACGGCATTGCTGTAGATGGCGCCGAATTCCGTCTTCCATTCACTCACGGGTCGGTACCAAAAGCCAACGTCCCAAAGGGACGGCAACACGTGCAGCAGACGTTTTAGCACGACCGTATCGCTGAGCAAGGCGGGAATCTTGGAGATATCACTCGCCATCGTCTTGACCGCAAGAACTCCGTTTGGCGGCAGTGAAGTGAGCCCTCCCGTGGCAACACGCGCGAAGATCTCGTCGATCCCGACAAGCCAATCCGCGACAGCCGTGGAGCTCGAGACGTAGGAGATCGGCGGCAAGGCTGCAAACTGGTCGTTGACGACGTCGTTCGGCTCCATGTCGGCGGCGACCAAAGTTTGTTGGGCGGTGACGGTGGCGAACACTGAGTTGAAATCTTGAGCTTCACAGACAGCGGCGGCCAGTAGAGAGGAAGCTACGAGGGCCACAAAGCGATGCATCTGGAAGTGAGCCGCTGACAAGGACAGAGAAGTTTACACAGTGAGCAGCAACTTGCCTGGTCGACTTGCGATGCTTCAGCTGCGGCGTCCAGACGGTGGGGCGCCTGTGGAAAAGGAGGAGACGACGCTTCGCGTTTCCACTTGAGTGGCGTATGGCAGAGTGGTCAGAGCCATTCGGCCGCCGTGAGGTTGTTCTGGTCGTGGGAACAGCCGAAGCAGCTTCGTGGAGAGCGACTTGACTTGGCCGAGATTACCACCGCGCTGTAGTCGCATCGCTGGATCGACTTTAAACCGGTCGGACTCCACCGACGTTAGCAGTCGAAGTGATCGCAGTGGTTTCGAGTCAATTCGCGGCATACAAAGCCCAAGTCCAGCAGCGAAAAATCCATCTCCTGATTTGTACCGAGATTGGCCTGAGATCAGCCACTCCCCAATCTATCAATACCTTCAGTATTGCACCTGCGATGGCTTTGCGAAGGCGTTCTCGCGTCCGTCGGACCGTGGGGGTGGCAGTGGTTGCTGCTGGCTGCGTCGTCGGTCTTGTGGCCATGACGCGTCGGCTCACGCAGCGACAGACCGGAGCGACGGCAGACACCCGCGCGTTGGTCGAAGACTCGGACTCGTGCGCGCACTTGGCGCAGTGGGAGACGGACGGCGGCATCGCGCTCTACATCTTCGGCCTCGGCTACATCTTCGTGGCGCTCGCCATCATCGCGGACGACTACTTCGTGTCGTCGCTGGAGAAAATCTCGGACGCTTTGGACCTGTCTCCGGACGTGGCCGGCGCGACGTTCATGGCCGCCGGCTCTTCAGCGCCGGAGCTCTTCGTATCTCTGGCCGACAACGTGTTCAAGAAACCCGCAGAGAGCTTGGGCATCGGCACCATCGTCGGTTCCGCCATTTTCAACGTCCTCATCATCATTTCGCTGTCCGGTCTGCTGTCCGGCCAAGTGCTGGCGCTCGACTGGCGTCCGATGCTGCGGGACTCGTTGTGGTACACGTGGTCCATCGCTGTGCTGGCCTTTGCCGTCTGGGACGGCCACATTGACGTTCTAGACTCGGTCATCATGGTGTGCTCGTACGCGGGCTATATTGGCTACATGGGGTTCAACGAGAGGGTGGTCAACCGCTGCTGCAAGCGACCAGAGCTGGAGAGTGGAGAGGATGTGGACGAGAAGAAACCAGTGATGGAGACCAAGACTGACAAGATCTCGACCTCAGTTCCTCAAGTGGTTGTAACAACAGGCGAGGAGCACCACTTGCAGGAAGACCACCACTTACATCACGAGCACGGATTCCTAGCGGAGCAGGACAAGTTGAACCCAATACTGCGCTCCAAATACCGTATGTTCCAGTCGCACCAACTGTTAGAACACGAACATGTCGATCACGAAGCTGGTGACACAGACAGTTTGGCAAGGAAAGACCAGATGAAAGCCGCTTCTCCGCTACGCGCCGCGGAAGTGCAGCTAAGCGATGTGCCAACAGTGAACGAAGGTGAAGAAGAGCTCCCGAAATACTTTGAAGACGTATTGCTGCCGCCTGAAAGCATTCTGGGCAAATTGTGGTTTGCGTTCACGTGGCCTATTGTGGCTTTGGCGCGCATAACGATCCCCGACTGCCGCTATCCCGCCTTCTCTACGGCCCCTGGTTACTCGGCGACCTTTTTAATCTCTATCGCGTGGATTGGTGTGCTATCGCACTATACGGTAGTATTCGGAACGAAGTTTGGGTGCATCGCTGGTATCCCATCTGCTCTCATGGGCCTTACCATAATTGCAGCGGGCACGTCTATCCCCGACGCGCTGAGCTCGATTCTTGTAGCACGGGATGGTCACGGCGATATGGCTGTGTCCAACGCACTCGGTAGCAATGTGTTCGATATTCTCTTTGGGCTGGGACTTCCCTTCTTGCTGTCGAATGTGGTCTACAGCGAGACCGTTCCCGTGTCGGGCGATGATTTGGATGTGTCGATCGCCATCCTTTTCGCTGTTCTGCTGTTCGTTGTGGCAGTGCTTGTGCTGTCGCGCTGGAAGCTGTACCCACTTGCTTGTGGATTTCTATTGATGCTCTACGTGGGCTATGTCGTTTTTCGTATCTCCGGGGGCTCGGCATGATCTGAGACGTTTAATGTCACTCCACAAATTGCTGGAGATGATTTGGTACCGTTTGGTCGGCCTTTTCGGTCGTCGTATTCACTCGTCATCCGTCTACCGAAGTGTATGATTCCGGCAAGATTGGAAAGTGCAAAGCGGATTTTCGAGGCTCGATGCGACGATTTCTTCAAACGATCAGATGCAAAGATGCTAAGTGTCATACGCCTTTCATTGAGTCAACGCTGCGTTGACGACGACGATGCCAGTATGGGTATTTCACTGCGTGCAGTGTTCGGAATGAGCAGAGCTTGCGGCAAGGCGTTGCGTTACAGGCACCGTCCAATGTGATGCTCCGTTTTCCTTCGCGATTCTTTTGTTTGCGATCTTCTCCTGATGGTGTTCGTCATCTTGCAGTCTGGCGTGCAGGTAGTCGAACTTCAATGGGGCTCCATAGGTACATGCGTACAAGATCAATCAAGCGCAATGTGGACAGAATCGACTAACAAACGGCGTAATAAATCGCATGAGCAAGCTTTGATCGCGCCGCCCCGTATGTTCAGTCGATCACGTGGTCGCACATGTCGCTATTGAAGTTCTCTCTCCGATGGGATATACCGGTACGTGTGAAGGAGGGGGATCAAGTTGATCGGATTAACGATTGGAACTTCCATCCATCCAGCGGAACTCATGTTGATGTTTTTAGCTCATGCGCGAAGTTGATGAGCAACAGCTGGGCGCTTGTCGCGGCGAGAGCGGGTCGCTCTTTTAAAGAAACGCGCTTGAAAGCCGCCCTTGTCCGCCGATGTTCCGCTCCGTGCGTCGGAGATTTGAGTTGTGTGTCTCTTGATGGGCTAAACAACGCTGTGTGCGTAGCGTTTCGGGTTCAATGTTGGCTGCTCCCTGTCATCGGCTATACCCAAGCGACGCTCATCAGTATATTGAAATGGACAAGCAAATTCTGGATCAGAGGGAATTGAAACAGGATCACCGTCAAGATGTGCCTTCAGCGCTCCCAAATATCGATTCTTGAGAGGTTTAACAAATCTTCAGCGCTGCTCCCGATACGCGGCTGGTCTCTGGCGTCAAGTATTTTTTTAAATCTTGTGTCGATGCCTAGCACCGAGAATCCAGCTCCAAGTGCTTCCAGGTGGCAAAGCATTGTAGCTGGAAGTAAACGAGCACAGCCTTGCGCTGCGAACCGTTTGCTGTGTGCGAAACGAGCTCCGGAAGAACGCGTCCTTTTCTTCCGCCACTTTGGCTTGGCTGCATCTGCGCGTGCTGACACCTGTGGCTTGGGGTCTGTCATTCCACTATTTACCCTGCAGAGGAACAGGTATGGCAAGTCAACAGCAGCCCAAAAGCGATGCCGCTTCGGCCGCAGAATTGGACCCTGCCGAGGTAGAGCGACGGCGAAAACAGAGAGATCTCAAGCGGAAGTCACGTGAGCGGAAGAAGGTGAGGATCACTGCTCGGCTTTAGACACAATGGTAGATCAGGCTCGAGGTGGTAAGTTGACTGATGGCGTGCATGTGCTTGTGAATTCTTCTGATGCAGAGAAATCTCGAAGAGCTACAGACAACCGCCCAGGCACTGGAACTGGAGTACAAGCAGCTCGTCACTGCGAAGTTGATGAGAGACCAGCAGCGCACTTTGGTTGGGGATGTAAAAACTGAGCCTGGGTCAACGGATATCGAGCACTCTCGGTTGGTGGAGCTGCAGGAGAAGTACAAAGCTGTCCGGGAGGAGATGCACGAGTTGCGAGAGCAGATGACAGGCTTCAAGCTCAAGCTCGAAGAGTACGAGCGGTTCATCGCGATGCTGGACGGCCACTTGATGGGTTTCCAGGACACGCAGACAAGGCAGGGAGAGACAACCAGCTGAGACTTGGACTGCAAGGCCAAGTCCCTACACGATTGCGAGGAATGCCCAGAAAGTCATAAGGCAGCTAAAGGGCATGGAGCGATAGGAATGCTCCGAGATGAAACACGGCCTACCTGTACGAGCCCTGAGTAACTAGTGAGTGCGAGAGCAGGAAGGGGAGGTATAATACGGTATCAATCAACACGCGAACTGAACTAAACGTGTTGGACTCCGTGTTGGTGCTTACATCGACGTGTGCCATGTGGCCATAATCACACATGGTTTCCACAGTACCAGCTGTTGAGGTCTTTGAGCGACTTCGATTGGCTAAGAATGAACAATGTACTTTTATTGGGCAAACAAGCTTGAAGTGTCTTCTACGCGCTGTTATTGTCGATGGCACGCCGCAATGTGCTGAACGGAGCTACGGACTGGGAGCGGGAAGCGAAGGCAAACCAGCAACGAGACTACGCAGCTCAATTGCAGGAGCAGGTGCGTATTTGCACTTCAAGTCCAGACAGCATCGAGCTCAAAGCTGTGACAATTGGTGTCTGGATGGCTGCAGGTTCGGCTGAAGCAGGCGAAACAGGAGCAGGAGAAGCAGCGGAAACTGCAAGAGCAACGCGAGGAGCTGGAGATGCTGGTGGGTAAAAGCAGTTCTCAATTCCATTGCTTAATCTTTAATGTGCTGATCGCTGCAAAAGGAGCGGGAGAAGGTTGCGCCGAGTCGAAAACCTCCGCCGCAACAGCAAGAGCAGGTCGTAGAGACTCCGCCTGTAGCCCAAACGCAGAGCGCGGCATCTACTACCCCACACACGGCCGTGTTGGAATCCCAGGAGAGATCCGACCCCTTGAAGTTGCAGAGTGTTGACAGTAGTGTCAAAGGCAGTCCAGAGTTGTCTACTGCCGGACAAGAGCTGCACGAAACGGTGTCCATGCCAGCAACACATGGAGATATCGGTTCGTATGGTAACACCTTCAGCTCTGCGCCGTCTATCTTTGAGTGTCTTTTGAGGGAGCCAGGAATTGGCGCTCGGTCGACTTCATTTTACGAAGACTTGGCTGCTCTGCAGAAACTCTCTGCTGAGGTTTGGCAAACAGATTTCCTTACCACTACAAAGCGCAGGTGTTGATGTGCTCACAATATTGATGCGTCTAAACAACCAGTTGGACAGCGCAGCGAAGCAGAGAAGCACAAAAGCTCAGGTTGGTCTACACTCAAAGGCGTAAGATGAAGTCGATATTTACTATTGTTTGGGCATTCGACACAGAGCGAATACATCAAGCCAAACTTCATCAACCAGCAAGAAGCGTCACCAGTAGCGTCAAATGTCGCTTCAACGGGCCCCTTATGTTCATCCCTAGTGTTTCGCGATGAGAAGGTTTGTGTTCGTTCCAGC
Organism: Phytophthora boehmeriae; assembly: GCA_011947355.1. Lineage (NCBI taxonomy): Eukaryota > Oomycota > Peronosporomycetes > Peronosporales > Peronosporaceae > Phytophthora > Phytophthora boehmeriae. Next base: position 98,676 of record JAAVTJ010000230.1, on the reverse strand, counting down.
AGCGCAGATATCGTTTGCAATTATTGGTTGCGATTAGATATCACATTTGTTGCTGTGCTTAGATCGACTTGGACAATCAGAACGAACCCGAAGTTGCACTTCCAAGCCCTCAAAATCTGTACGTGCCATGCATAGGGTCGTCGAAATGCAGACTCACCCTTTGAATTGCCGCTGGAGTGCAGGTCAGACCACGATGTATTACGCGGAGAGAGTGTGCTACTTCCGCTTCATACAACAACTTTATCGCCTCCGAAAAGTCTGTCAAAGTCGCACGCCACTTTCACTACTTCATCACAACGACGTCACCATTTTGTCAGCAGACCACGGTCACCAAGTGACTTGAGTGATGATTTGTCTACTATGGTGGCACTGCGAAACCATAGTGAAATGCTGCAGTTTGCAGCAACTAAAAAGTGATCCATGATAATGATAATATATTGTGCGATTGATTGTCTATTACACGCCCTCGAGAGTATAGAGATTTACCTACCTAGTACGTCTTGGACAGGGGATCTGTATGTGCAACGGCCATGAGCTCTGCTGACAGGGACGTCATGTTTCCAAGAGTACACACGGCATCCTTTTTGATCATGAAACCTGGTGCCATATTACCACCACCACACGCGATTCTACAAAATCGAGAACACAAACGTCATTTTCATTACCCCAGCACGGAAATCAATAGTACAACGCACCTCAAGCCTTCCCATCGCCACTCTCCCACAATTGCCCCGCAATCTTCACCCGGACAACAAATGTTTCCCTCTGGGGACGTTGTTACTTGATTGAGAGTCCACGAGGGGGATCCACGAACCATTGCTTACAGTTGCTCAGATTCAAGAGCACAGTCGAGTCCTCATCCAGAAGCGCATACAGTTGATTAAGGGTCGACTCATGCACATCTGCCTCAGTAACACCATTGTTGATGTCCGCCAGTTGGGCTACACTTCGTTGCCATTCCACAGCATTACGCTTTAGAAACCCCAAGTGAGAAGCTGCACGGCCTACGGACGATGAACTGGAATCATCTATCGCGAAAACATGCTTCTTCAACTCGCATGACCCAGTGCGACTTGGCTGACCTCGGATCTTAATATCGTCTGATGCAGCTCTAGAACCGCGCTTGGAGCTTTTAAATGGTTTCAATGAGCGCCATAATCCCTCAATACCACCGCCAGATTTCTTTCTGATTTCCCCGTTCGCTTTATTCGGAGACACCATCACTTGTTTGTTGTCTTCTGCGGCAAAGCGGCGTGGAGCTTGCAAAATCTGCAACGGCTGCGGCAAATATTCCTCTGAATTCTCGCTTTTCTGCAAATACGCAGAGTCTTGAGTGTGTTTGGATATCACGGAAGAACTCTTGCTTCTGTCTAACATGCTATTGTTGTGCGTAAACGAGCGATTTCCCACTGTTACACTGGGACTGTGAGGCCGCAAACGTAACTTTGCAAGCAAAGGCTTCTTTGTCGCGCTGTTCCTGGCGCTTGTGATAGCCCCTCCTCGCTGGTTACATGTGGAGCACCATTTCGACCGCGTAATGCATCTAGAAACCGAGTTACACCAATGCTGCGGCTTGCTGATTTAGTTAGCTGCTCGACCTCGTGATGATAGACAATCGCACCAGCGCAAAACAGATTCTCGCCGCATTTCTGACAGCCAAACAGCGTCCCCATGGAGCGCAAGGCTGGGATGAAAGAAGAGTGTGGTGGATTCCCTGCTATCGGTTTTGGAAGATCCATACAGGGGACTGAAAGGCAGAACCCGCTGGGCACTCTTTCTCCTAACATTCCACGATTATCGCATCCCGCCGCGAGCATATCAAGTGAAGATTGTTTTTCAAAAGTAGTGGCGAGGGTGACTCGCTCGGCAATTGCTGGCACTGACGACGTTTCTTGGCCACATCATTGGCTAGTTGACCGTCCTGGCGCTGCTGGGCCAAGCGAGCCAAACGCGTCTTTAGTAGATGTTGGTTTGCGATGAAGATGTCACCGTTTGCACTTTCGAGGCACTTGAGCTGAGCATCGAAACCGATGTTCAGACTCACAACAGGCCGCAACATTGTCACATGAGCGACAATGGCCGAATAAGAGAGCTGCTGCTTCATCATCAGGTAAGCCATTGCGACTGCTGGTGATCTGGAACGACCACCAGCGCAATGAACGAGGACTCCACCGTGCTTCAGACCAGCGTCAATAAACACAGCAGCAACCGGCAGGCAGCTGAGCAAACTGGCATACTCCTTATCGCGAATGCTGAGACTCAGATACGTGAAATCGTCCGGGAATGTTGCGTAGCTGCCTGCGAGGTTGAGGACGTGCGTAATCTTGCTTGCCTTCAGAGCATCCACGTTAAAGGCGGCGTGAATAGAACCAATAAACAGGCCAGCGGCGAGTTCCACGGGGATATTGTCTTGCACGATCGATGTTTGTAACCGGAGACCGGGCGACTTGCGAATCGAAGTCATCGAGACTTTGAGACAGCTGACGCTTTCACCACTGCCAGGGTGAGAGCGCCTCCAAAAGCTACACCTTTTGGTGTAGCTTGATCAAAATAGCCGCTCATGGGCGTCCTCAACAGGTTTCCTCAACATCTTGCCTGGGCGTTGAAAATCTTGCCACTACCGAGCGCTATCGAAATAGAAACCAAGCCGAGCACCAAAACCTGCAACGGAGGGTCTATTAGCCTCCCTCCTCGTTCCTTCCCTCCCTTCCTCGCACTGGCAAGAGAGTGCTACCCTTCTTGCTTAAAGAATCGGGTAAAAATTAGCAGATGAGATGGCTCATCGTGATATTCAAGTACGTGAGGTGATCAACAATGCTGGTGCAGCCGAACGGCGAGCACGCGTTGGAACATGTCGGGTCCTCGCCGTCTGACTGGCTGCATCTGCGATAGTTTTCGGAAAATTCGTTGTAGAAAATCTACAACACACAAAGTAATGTTAGCATGATCCAGTGAAAAATATCATCCGAGACGTACCTCTTGTGTGGTGTGTTGGAACCCCGTCCAGGTAGGTGGAAGGTGCGGTACAACGTCATTAAAATGCGTAAGGCGGTACACTTCCATGGTGGCGTTGTGAAGGTAGCCGCTAAAATTTATGTTGCCCACCCGCGGTTTCCCAAAGGTGTACAGTGCCTGCACAGTCATCTTCTCAACGAATTCAAGCTCAAAGGCGCAGATAGCAGCGACTGCTCCGCCCAATGAGTGTCCTGAGACCAGCAGCTTGGCGTGAGGGTGCAAAATCTGCAACTTTTTCAGGATAGTCAAGACCTGGTCGGACACGGACTTCCAGGCCCAGTAGAAACCCATGTGCACCATGACACCAGGGAACTCTGGATAGGCCCTTCTCTTTAGGAAGGTGAGGTTGTCCAGCCAATTGGTGACGTCCATACTCCCTCGGAAGGCGATGACGATGGCTTGATAGCTTGGGGAGTAGCCCACAAGTCCCTGGAAATTGTCCTTGGCGTCCTCCACGACTTGGACGTTTTCTAGACGCGGCACAAGGCTGCAGGGCTGGCAATTCCAGTCGATGATGTGCTTCTCCAGACAGTACGAGACGGACGTGACGTGCGCCAGATACAGCGCAGTGGTGGCGTTGTAGGAAGAGTTATTGTCAGGGAGGGAGACGTGGAGACTGGGACGGCAGGAGAAGCCACAGAATGATGGTCTCTGCTGCTCAAACGCGGCCGCGACAGCTCTGCGACTGGGAAGGAAGGCTCCCACACGTTGGAGGCGACGGCGAGTGCGGGGCACAGCAGCAGCAGAGCGCACAGGAAGCGCATGACGTTCTGCAGATTCTTCAATCGCTTCTGTGTATACAGCATGATTAATCCGTGTCCGGATTACGGTCGGTTATCTACCAATCACATTCTTCTTTAACTGTATACTGTGTATACAAGGTGTTCGAGAAGAATTGGAAAAAGAAGAAATTCTAATGGTCCACCAACGGAAACGGGTGCAGTGTCCATGCAAAAACGGCACTCCAAGCCATAATTGCTCCTGGCGTCCGTCACCGCCTCTTCTATGTCTGTTTCACTTCTTTTCAGTATGTGACCAGTTCCCATAGAAAATCTCGTCGGCAGTAAAGCAGCGCGCCCCCATTCGCTTCCTTGCGTTGGGCCCACCGCAGATCTCGTATTGCCAGTGATTGTCGGACTGCGCAGGTTGCCAGAGCAGCAGGCGCAGGCGCCAAGGCTCGCTTTGAACGGACCAGACCGAGAATGACGGACGTGGCGTCCTCCTTCGTCCCCCGCAGGACATTCACCCCAACAACGCCGTGTTCGCCGCGCGCAGTCTGCCCAAGCCGCTCACGTGGCAACGACGCGAGCACATGACGCACCGACGCACGATCCTGACGAGCATTGGGCAGCTCTTGGCTCGGAACGCGCGCCTGGTGTTGGCTCAGAGCGACGCCGTGAGCAGCGAGATGCAGAAGACGTGGGTCTTGGCCAGGAAGCTGGAGGTTCTCATGTTCATCCACTCGGCTTCTCTGCTGGAGTACGTCAACATGGACAGCCTGGCGAGACGCGTGCAGGCGCTGACTGCAGGGATCGTCAACAAGAAGATCAGACGAGCGACGTCCACGCCGCCCATGAGCGAAGCGGCCTTGACAAGCTGCGGCGCTGCGGGAGGGAGGTGCCCTCCGACAGTATCGCCAGTGGTTCATCCGGCGCCAACTCCGCAGATCGCAGCGAGCTCCTCACGAGTGTTTAGCCCGACGGGATCAGAGACGACGACACCGGTTGCAGTTACTGGAGGCAGCGTTCGACCGCTCCCGAGGATCTCTCACTTGATCCACAAGCGCAGCTTTGACGACATTGACGACATGAACACTCGCAAACGGATGCGCATCGCGTTGATGCCTGAACAGAAACTGGAGAATGAGGTGGAGGAGAAACGCAAACCCAGCGAGTTGGGCAATTTGATTTTTCGTGGATATGAAGAGCTGAGCAAGATTATCTGGAGCTATGTGGACGGAGTGCAGATCATGCGCTCGCGCGCTGTCAATCGCATTGCGTGTGCGTTGGCACCTTTGTTTGTGACTTCGTTGCAGCTCAGCTGCAATGCAGTGCAGAAAGCCTTGATGACCAAGAACGGACAGGCGTGCATTCTGCGCGAGTGTGTGAACCTCCGCCAATTGGAGATCTTGTCGTTGTCAGCTGGCATGACGTTCGGCAAATTGTCAATGCGTGCTACGAATTGTCCCCAGCGGTTTGTCGTGACCCACGATGACCACGAGAAAATAGTTCTTTTACTGGCGGAGCAGATGCGGTTGAATTCATTTCCAGGGCTTACCCGCTTGAGTATCACATGTCTTTTTACGAACGAAGAGGCAGACGGCGAGGCTGATGTGCTGTTGAATAAATTGATGTTGGGCTGTTGTCCGCGACTAGAGGAACTATGTTTGCCGGGAAACAGCTTTGGAGACTATGGGGCTGCGAAGGTGGCACAGATGCTGCGATCGCAGGTCTGTCCGAAGCTTACGCGACTAGATTTGCGACGTAACTTTATTGGAGAGGATGGTGTGCGTAGCCTGTGTCACGCTCTGGCTGATGGCTGCGCTCCTAACCTTACAGAGATTTGTTTGGGCGGCAACACGATCACCGACTCGAGTTTCCACCACGTGCTGTACGCCATGGAAAGTGGTAAGCTGCGTAATTTGCGCTTCCTTGGAATTGAGATGAACTACCTGACGGCGGCGAGCATGGAAATGCTTGGACGCACGGTGGGTAAGTTGGTATGCCCCGTTCTCTCTCAGATCTCGTACAACGACAATAGCGTGGACAATGTGACTGCGAAGCGACTGATTGCCACATCGGTTTATCAGGAGCGCGTGTGGCAGGCAAAACGGCAGCAGCGAATACGCGAGGGCCACGTGAGTGACGAGGAGTCTTGCGACGAACAGTACTCGGAAGAAGAGGTCGTGTTGTAAGGAGCGTATCGGGCGTTTGTAGATGTGAGTGGCACGGAACGATGCCAGCTAGATGACTTGGTGCTGGCTGTTGCCACTATTTAATGGCGAGCAGGAACAAAAGCGACCCACCCCATAATTTATACAAGCTGTGTTCCCGAGCGATCGTTGCCTTCGTGGTTCGATATCTATGTACTTATCTCTATTGGCGCAACGCGACACACATCAATGTCCTAACAGGCAGTCTGTAAGTTCGAGAGTTCTGCATCAGCAAAGCTCACAGGCTCGTTCCAGTTAGGCGTCTGCGGGTCGAGCGTGAACACGATCAGTTGTAACTCTAGGTTTGAGATTACGTCGGCAGGCCGCGGCGTGGGGAGAAACTCATCTCCTTGCACGCGCTCAAAGCGGAATCCAAAGGCAACAGCCTCCTTGAAAAACAGATCCTCCGTGGACTGCGCACGACACACGAAGCCGCAGCAGAACTTGGTTTCCAGCGGTTTCTGCGAGCGTAGCAGCAGGTACTTGATGGTCTGCAGGATGGGTTTGACGAGAATGGGCCAGCAAACCACGTCTGCGCCGATGATCACGTCCACAGGGTGAGGAAACGCGCGTTCAAACGCGACGACGCTATCGTGATCTCCCCAGAGAAGCGGTAGCACCTGCACTTTGCTGGTGTCGGCGTTGGCTTCTGCGTTTTCGTTGAGTAGGTCCAAGACAATGTCATTGCCATCCGTCAACGCAGTACGAGTTCTATCCAAATCAAAGGCACAGTTAGGACAACGCCCAACAGCTTTTGTCAATGCAATGAGAACAGACACACGCACGCGAATTGCGAGGCGACGAGTCCGCTGAGTCCGGCGCCAGCCCCCAACTCCAGCACCGTCTTGCCAGCAATCTGGTCGCGATGAGCCACGAGGTACCAGGCGAGGAAGGCGGACACTGGCCACACCACTTGACCCGTGAGATCGTGGTCGGTGGACGCAGCAGTGGAGCACTGCAGCTTTTGCTTCACGACGCCAAAGTCGAACTCGTTTGTGACGTAGCTAGGAAGAGAGAGGGGGCGTTTGGTTGGCAACAATTCGATAGATGCATAGAGGACAGAAAGACACTCACTCGCGGTTCACGAACAGATCTGTGCTGAAGAAATCTTCGTAGTCTTCGTCTTCCTCTCGCTGCTCCTTGGTGCTCATGGCCATCAATAAAAACTCGTTTTTTGTCAAAGACATTTAAAAAAAAAATATTATGAAATAAAATATCCCAGTTTACTGTTACATCGTTTCAACATGTCCACCTTTGTCCTTCATTGGTTTAACGATTGCTACAGTCTTTAAATTCATCATAGTCTACACTGCTGCCTTACAATTCCCATCGGTATGGACATCGCAGGCAGATGATAATGATCCGAGTGCGATCCACCACCGCCTTACGTCGCCACTGGCGATAGCGCGTGCGCGAGCTGCCGCAGTTGCGGCACTCAAAGAGGTCCGACTCGAAACCTTCCGCCTCGCGGCCGTCACGCATCACTTCGTGCGTGCGTTTCCTGATCCACTCCTTCCGCTGCCGCACCAGCTGCGGATTGGCCATGTCCGGTCCGCTCATGCGCACCAGGCTGTGCGCTGGCAGCTCTCCAGACACGAGTCTGTTGCGCAAGACCGCATTTCGTGAGTCCTTCAAGTTAAATAGCAGCGTCCTCGCCTTGTGAGCGTAGGCCTTCGTCAGGGAGTAGCTGCAGACAAACGGACGTTAAATCAGCCTTGGTAATAGTAGCTACGGTAACATCATTGCTCGCACCTTTGCCCATAGGCAGCATATAGTTCAGCTTCCACGTCCAGTGCCACCGCCACAGCATTTGGGTCCAAGGGCCGCAGAATCTCTGCGAGTCTCGAGGAGAATCGGCGACGAGCGACTGCAATGCTGGCGAGACTCCACGACTTGCATACTCGTCCCACTTGGCCGAAGCTGATAATGTTGGCCAGCACTTCCTGAGGCAAAGACGACGCCATTGACGGAGACGACGCTGCAGTCTCCACCGTCTTGTCACCGCCGGCAGAAGGTTTCTGCTCCAGCTCTTCAGTCTCCGACTGCTGCTCTGCGTCTTTCCCTCCAAGGTCCAGCTCTTCCTCCAGCTCCAACGCCCACGTCTCGTCATCTTCGTCGTCGCAGCTCCTTCGCTTGCTTAACTCCATTGTGTAGCGACGGCTATGACCACGGAAGGTTGCTCTCTGTCGTCGGCGTCCTCTTGCTGATTGAGCTTCTCCATAGTTTGTCGAAAATGATCCCATGCAGCAAATGTTACACGAATGTACGACTGACTCTCCCTCTCTAAATCGATAGGACAGATCCTCGCCACGTAGCTAAAGAGCCGTAGCAGTAAAACACTCGGACTGAGGCAGCATGAGGCAGCGCCCCTGAAGAGCGATGTGGACGACGGCGGCCTGGGCGACGACTCGCACGAGAGCTCCGTGACTCGCTCCGCCCGTCGAGCGCTGAAGAAAGTGGACGTTTACCCCAAAATGCATCGAGAGTTCAAAGTGCAGACGGAGTTTGGCGCCACTGTCTCTCTCGTGGCTGGAGTCGTCATGGCCGTTCTGTTTCTGTCGGAGCTGCACGCCTACATGAGCGTCAACACTCACGAGCACATGGTCGTGGACTCGTCGCTGGGAGAGAAGCTGCAGGTGAATCTGGACGTGAGTTTCCTGGCCGTCAACTGCAGAGACGCGCACATCAACGCCATGGACGTGGCTGGAGAGCTGCAGGTTAATATGCACCAGACAGTGGTCAAGACGCGACTGGATGGCGATGGCAATCCCATTGGACGCCCTATTTCGATGGTCACGGACGAAGCAGCAGAGGAACAGGCCAAGACAGACCTGCCTCAGGGATACTGCGGCAGTTGCTACGGAGCCAAACACCCGGCCGGAAAGGAGTGCTGTAACACTTGTGACGAAGTGAAGGAAGCTTTTATTTCGAGCGATCTGTCGCTGGAGGAAGCTGAGCAGAAGGAGCAGTGTGTGCGCGAGGTTATGGAGGAGGAGAAGCTCGCTCAGGACGGAGAAGGGTGCAGATTCACAGGAAAATGTTTGTGAACCGTGTGGCTGGCAACTTTCATGTTGCGCTGGGACGCACGTTTCATCGACAGGGAAGACTGGTTCACCAGTTCCGACCTGGACAGGAGCACACGTACAACACGAGCCACATCATTCACAATCTGTCCTTTGGTACGCCGGTGCCTGGTGTCGTCGGACCTCTTGACGGCGTCTCGAAGGTCGCAGTGCAATGTAAGTGGACATGTTATGCGGTGAAGGGTGCGGAGTGCAATGATTAAGTGGATGTTTCGTTGATATGATGTAGCCGGCGCTGTGTTTCAGTACTACATAAAGATTGTGCCAACAATCTACAGCGACATCGACGAAAACTCGATTCACTCGTATCAAGTGCGTTCGCTGATTCCTATCATCGCTATAAGTTGTGTTGTGCTAACTTGTTTTCCCATTATCCTAGTTTTCGGTCACTCAACAAGGCAACTACATGAACCCTCGTGGACAGATGACGTCGCTACCAGGTATGAGCCATCCACACTCTTCCAGCCTACTGTTTAAATCGATCGCCAACGATATTGGCAATATGGTTTGTTTGGTTCTGCGTATAGGAACATTTTTCGTGTTTGACTTGTCTCCGTTCATGGTGAAAATTGAGAACGACCGCGTTCCGTTCACGCACTTCCTGACCAAGATTTGTGCGATCGTTGGCGGCGTGATCTCTGTGAGTTTCGCATTGCCGACACTATTGGCGATGTCTTAAGTCTAATGATCTCGTGTTCTACTTTGGCGCATGTAGATCGCAGGATTCGTGGACTCCTTCATGTACAACTCCTTGCACGTTCGACGTCGCGTATCCACGGGCGCGACCAAGTTCGGCTAGACCTGCTCGATGTCTTTTGAAGTGGAATACCCAGTAGGAAGTGCAGCACGGAAGAAGGCGATAGACTACAGTAAAAGTATCTAACTGCTCAAAAAAGATATTGTCCTCCAGAGTGTCCACCTCTCCTTTCATTTTCTATTGGTTAAAACTCTATTTGACACACTTTCATTGGTCAAAATGAGCGACGTGCGCAACGCAGCCGAGCGGCTTCGGAAGCTGCTCCGAGCCGCGCAGTTCCCGCAGCTGCAGGCGCTTAATCTGGAGGCTGGAGAGGTGTCCGACCTGCTCCGCATTCTGCACTTCGTCCTGCTGGACTCGTCCCGCGCAGTGGCGCAGTTCCTGGTCGCCAAGGGCTACGATTTGTATGGGAAAACGGACGCTCGCTTCGTGGAGAGCGCGTTCCGATTGCTCCGAGACGAATTTCGCTGCTTTCCGACGCTCAGCGTGGCGCAGTTTCTGTCCAAACACTTCGTGGCTCGACGGCTGAATCTCGTGGCGGATGCGGCGGCGGCAGCGGCTCAGAAACGACAGGAACTGCTGCGTCAGAAGCGGAGTCAGGAGGCAGTTTGGTCCCAGCCACAAGATCGAGCCAAGAAGACGACGGTGGAGAACCACGTCCTACCGACTGCAGTAGTGAATCACGCAGCTCGTATACTGGAGCAGTTGCAAGTACAGACCGAACACAAGGACCGGAGGAGGGTGGGAAGTACGAGAGACTCAAGGGAGATTCCGACTGGTGAGAGAGGACTGAATTTGGAGACAGCAATTCCCCAGCTCCAGTATTTATACGTAAAGAAGATGACTACGTCCCTCATGTAAGTTAAGTTGACGTGGAGATTATCTGACGTGGATGAGTTGCTGAGCTAATGGAGTATTCTGACTTCGGTGAACAGGAAACTGAGCAGTCCATGCGCGACAATGCATACGCTTCCCATGATCATAACAACATTGCGGCCAATAGCAGTGCTCAGACAAATAGGATGCCGTTGTCGTGCTGTTGCTCTCAAGACTCCGACGCGTTGAAAGTTGCAATGCATGACCTCAGTCGGCAGCTGAGTGAAGTGTCAGCCACTCTGATTAGCAAGATGTCAAGTGTCGAGACTAGATTAGATCGGCTGGAAACCCAAATTCGTGGCGTTCAAGTCATTGTTGAGGAACAGCGCTATAAGGAATCACAACAAAGCAGGAGGCGAGATAGTCTGCAGCGTGGAAGTGGTGGCGAGCCCATTAAAACTGCTGAGTTAGCCGGTACTCGAAGAACGTTGGATGGAGAGCCTTCATGCGCCTGGCCGCCACAGCCTTCAGTATTCGAGCGGTATTAAATGGATAACCTTTTCTCCTAAATCATGCAGCGCATCATTTCAGTGCAAGCGAAGCAGTTGATGTTGGCTTACTTGCTGATGAATAACAGCTACATGAACTGTCGCCATTATTATCTTTAAGCAAGCACTGGATGTGTTTCATCTGAGCGGAAAAAGTCCTCCGGTATGGTTTGTACGGTGCGAAGTTCACTGAGAACACCAATGCTGTAGATGAAGCGACGCAAAATTCATTGCTCTTCAACCTATTCCACCTCTTACCTCCTGATACGTGCAATGGTGACAAGTCTTGATATTGCGGAGGGCGCTAGATAGTCGAAGTTGTCAGGTCTGACACGCCATCGCTGCAAGAATTGCTTAGCTTTTCCTTCCTTTTCTTTTTCACACGTTTCATACCAGTAGCTACCTTGGCGTTCGACTGGAGTGGCATCGATGCGTGCTTTATACTTCAAACGTCATCATCCGACGCAATTTTCGCATCTTCAAACGTTTGTGGTGTCTTTGATAAACCATCCTGAACAGGGTCAACGAGTCGTTGCTTCTTCTTCGTTTTCACGCGCTTGCTTGCACTGCCTGAAGTGGACTTCAACTGTTCTTGCACGATAGAACCAACAGCAAAGTCGTCCTTGCCTCCTGTTCTTTGTGCACCCTCTTCGAACTTCCGTTTTCTTCTCACATCTCCGCAAACTTTATTCGACGCATCGATGAGCTGCCCCGGAGGTCCTGATGGAATATAGGCTGCTAGATCCTCCGGTGGGCTTGGCCTACCGTCAAACTGTGGTGGTGGCGATGCTTCCACACACGCCAATGACCTTCCCTGGAGACGGTGTAGGGCGTGGAACTTGCAAAATCCTTCGGCATTGATGTCCAACCTGCATTTGCAGCGATTTCCTTTCTTCCCTTTGAGCGCTCGACATCGGACCGCGTCACTGGGGGTGTGAAACCTGCAGTAGTCATTGGCGTCGAGTTTCTTCGTGCGGCTGCAGGCCAATCCTCGTTCGGTGATCCCTCTGCAGATTCCTGTGGTCGGCTGGACGCCTCCAGGGGCTTGGAAACGGTGGTGGGCGCAATAGCCTGCGTAAATGAGACCGCATCGGAGTTTGCAACTTTCGCCGGTGGCAGGAGTTATTCCTGGACACGTTAGTGCGTGGGAGGGACAGTAACCTTCGGTATTGAGGTCTTGAGAAGCTCCACAACGCGAGCCACGTTCAGTGAAAGCTTGGCCAATACTGCAGCGAATATCGGAGAGCCATCACTAAAAACTATTATAAACTATTGTATTTTTTCCCTCTCAAAAACTTTCAAAATGGCAAAATGCACCTTTGATAAAAAAATTACATTTCCTCGCAAGCCAATTGCCTAGTGTATGTTGCGACAGATCTATGGCGCATTCTCAACTTTGATACCCAGTAATGTGCAGTTACCAACCACTTCGAGGTACAAATGGCTTGGCATCTGCACCCAGCATAGGCATAACATGTTGCTCGACATCTACACCCCACGCTCGCTCTCCAGTCTGTCCAACCTGATCAATGTCCACAACTGTAGACCACAGTTTTTCCTAGGCACCGAGTCAAATAGATCATAGCTATTTCTTTCCGTCGCCGGCGGTGTAGGAGGGCCACTGCAAGGCTCGATGAAGCCCGTATCCATGCATACTTGATGTACTTTGGCGCTCAACATACCAAGTGCAGGCGTCTCACCCTCGTCAGCTAATCTTTGTTGGCACTCCAGGAATGCTGAACGCATCGCGTTGCAGATCGCGCGGCATACGCCGGGCTCAAGGGACATGTTGCCATACTTTTCAGCAGCTAAGTAGTCGAGGAGCAATCTGTCATTACGATGGCCTGCCAGCAAGTCGTCCAGGAATCTTCCGACCGCAGCTGTCTTGATTTTGCTGGTAGTCCCTCGCGTCACACAAATTCGATGGCCTGTTCACGATATCATTGACTACTAAGGTGACTTCTTCCAGTCCACCGCTGAACTCAATGGCCTGAAAGGCGAATGAGAAACACCGAAAGTCGATAATTCGGTCCAATTCCAAGGCATCCGTAGAGTGAACGTTCAGCTTGTCACCATGGTATAGGTCTCTGCGGTCAAACAGATCTGCAATCTCTTTCTTACCAATACTCTCGAATACACTGGGGCCCGCGTACGAAGCTGCAAAATCAACGTCATGAACGTAGCTACAGTAGTCTTTTGCCTTGTTGTTGCTGCTTTCTCCCATACTGTTTAGTGCACCGTTATACGACGCTTGGTCAGCGTTAACACCGACTACACCAGGACTTGCAGTGGTTAGCATTGCTTTGTTCTGTCCTGTTGGAGTTTCAGTTACTGTGAGCTGCTGGAGAATCCACAGTGGACTTGTACTGAGACCCACGAGCTCTCCCTGAAGAAGTTTTCGGGCGTGAGCGATGCACAGACCTTGTGCATTGAGGTCCCACCTGCACTTGCAGCGGTTTCCCTTTATGTCTTTGATTGCGATACAGCGAGGAGCATTTGGGTCGTGGAATTTGCACCAGCCGCTGGGATTGAGGTTTTTCCACTTCTTGCAAGGCCTTCCGGAGTCCAGACACGTCCCCGGACATCTCGCGATGTAGAGAGAGTGGCGCGGACAGTAACCTTCGACGTCCAGGTCCTCAGAGAGTGGACACGGCGCGCCGTACCGTGTGTAGCCGTGGCATGTCGGGACCCATGGCGTCGATGGCGGAGGTTCTCGATAGATTGACATGAGTCCACTTTAGCTAAAAGGATGTTTACATTCCCGAATAAGTCTCGTCAACTTATCCACGAGGGGCAAAGTAAATGAAAGCATACTGGAACCTAGTAAAATCGTAGTACATCAATCGCTGACGCTTATTGGTCCAAATTAACTACAAGTTGCAGTGACTACCATTCTGCATTGCATTGGAAATGGAGAAAGCGGTAACACGGCAGCACACGCATGTCAACACAGTGTACCAATGTAAGTTCGCGTAAATCGAGCTTGGCTACTCAAGAAAGCTACTGTCGCTTGTCTTCAGTCAGAGCACATGATCGGCAACTGGTTGAAGACATATTACGAGAACGGAGAATGTTCTCGAGCCAAAACCACAAGAGAGCGTAAATACACAGCAGACCAGCGCATTTGGTTGTCCAACTACTTTCAGTAACATCCACTTCCATACCTCGATGAAGCCCAAAGGCACCTTCAGATAAGCACATGGCCTCGATATTTCGAAAACGTCTGTGTGGAGAATAATCCATTCATTTGGTCGGTTAGCTTTTTATCTACCCGTATTCTGGTCTGACCGGTTATTATACCCGGAGATAATTATTGGCATCAGTTGGATGTTTTCCCAATGACCCGAGCGCTACCCGGATGTCATACATTTACGAAGTACAGCACGATCCTTTAGCTATTTCGAGGTGGCATCCAAACTTCACTATTTTATCGAGATTTCCTTTGTGTCCTTGTGAAGATCTGCATCGTCCACAACCTATTTTGCATTTACTCGTGAGATGAGGTGGTGATTCCTTTTTGCCCAACGTGTACAGTGGCCCGTTTTAAGACTCAAGATTTAAACCTTCAATACAAAGAGCTTAGATCCCAAGGTTTGGCGTGTGCCTCGTGAATCCCTCTAGGTTAGATTAACCTCCGAGTTTTGTTTCAACCAACAGCTTTAACTATATCTCATGCTTAGGGTTCCAGTTGGTGGGGATCTTGATCTCTTGACTTGGATGTCCGGAGAAGTGGGATCAGTCTTGACGCAGGGCTACGCAGAGTAACCAGCGATAAATCCAAATGCAGAGTTCTTGTTTCTTGTACGTCACGTTATACAGGGTCCTTGTTTCTTCGTTAACCCGGACCGAGGCTAAGCTGATCTTGAAATGAGCACGGAGTCTTGGATATCAGCAGGATCCAAGACGCTCAGACGTTCGCGCACCACCCTCACCAAAGATGGACGAGTTCACTTGCAGGTAGACGTTCGATAGCCTTCGTTTCGCTCAGCAGTCCTTTCGCACGGTCTTGGATGTCGACTGCTGTCTTGACCCCCATGACTCAGAATATGAAATGGGTTCGACGCTTGGACGCGGACCCTCCCCCAACTAATATATGGAATAGGTTGAGGTTCAGTCCTGAAGCGCGCCCGCCCAGAACCCCCAACCTAACTTGACTTGACAGAAAGTTGGAGCTCCAGACGACGCGTAGCAGACGGTCGAAGGACTTGGATATCGCAGTTAGCCTTGAACTACTTGGGTACTTCACGGGACCTTGGATTCCGGGAAGATGCCTTGAGGATTTCTAGGTGAACTGGGCTCCCAAGCAAATTGCACTTGTGCTTCACACGGCAAAATGAACTCTGTTTAGGTTTATAGCTAACTATTTCATATAATATAGAAATTTGTATGGCATACTTCTTTGATGTCTTCGGAATGTGGTTGAGTAAACCAACTTGAACTGACTGGGAATTAGGGGTTCTTCGGAACTGGCCCTCTTGAGGCAACTCTTCAGATCCTTATAGATTTCGTTCTTGGGTTCAGAATCTTCGACCTTGGGGACTTGGATTATAAGTGGATTCTTGCTGATATCGGCCAAAACCAAGATGGCAACTAAGGGAGGAGCTGACTGTGGCTTAGATCTTAGATACGACCCTTGATGACTTTAACATCTTGAACTTAGGGTCGGAATCTTGGATTTTCTTGGACATTAGCTTGATTTGTGGATGTGGAACTTAATTTTCTGGGTCCATCATAACCTTGGGACTGCTGTCGCTCTCGAAGCGATGGCGGGACGCTCTCTCAGATACATTCAAAGAGGCATTTTCACCCATATCGGGTAACCCACTTTAGAGAATTGTCAGCCTAGACGTAGCGTTCTTCATGTTAAACTTCTAGACAAGTCACTCCTCTTCGAGACAGGCAAGCTTCCTTCCCATACACCATCTCCACAATCAATCCACAAAATCTTGCCGCAAATCCATATGCCGGACTGTCTCCAACATCTTGGCCAATCAAAAAATAGCTAGTATTTATAGCTAGTATTTTAGCAATCCACTGTCAAAATCTGAAAATCGACGAGTTCGTCGTGTCACTCGGCTCATCATCCCACCTTTCTACGCGACTGGAAAACGTTCGCCTCAGCTCTTAATTTTTGCCAACAACAGTCGTCTAGCTCTACACTCTATCCACAACTATGACGCGTCAAAGCGCTTCGTCTTCGTCGTCAACAAAGAAGCGCCCGCAGCGACGAAAAGCCGTTGATGTA
Organism: Phytophthora boehmeriae; assembly: GCA_011947355.1. Classification (NCBI taxonomy): domain Eukaryota; phylum Oomycota; class Peronosporomycetes; order Peronosporales; family Peronosporaceae; genus Phytophthora; species Phytophthora boehmeriae. Next base: position 82,280 of record JAAVTJ010000230.1, on the reverse strand, counting down.
CAGTCTGTGGAACGACCAGCACAAGTCCTCACTAACACTACTGACAAAATGAGCCATGATGCGACGTTTCGAGCGGACCAAAGCCAAACTACGTCCCGAGCTAAACTGAAACGTGGGTCCATAACCATTAAAATCTACAAAGGTTTTCGGTACTCCAGGTCGGGGTTTTCAAGCAAGAACATCGTCTACAGTTGCAGCACTGCAAAGACTACCGGGTGCACGGCTGTTCTTGAGGTAACTCCTGCTGCTGACTGGAGAGTAAAAGGCAGTCATACATATCGTAGTGGTGTAGTCGTGAATGGTCGGCTATCTGACGAGATCGACGCGATGATAAAAATGACCGATAGATTCGCTACGGCTGATCCTAATACGCCAGAGCAAGATATCTGGGACCAAGTGTGTGCTACGTTTTATGGACCAGGCAGAGAAGAGCCATAGGAGGGGTTGACACAAGAGCAAGTGCTTGGCCGTGTCCGTCGTATTCGTCGCGGCTACTACGGTGGAGACATCCACGGAGTCGTAGAAGTACCGCCTTACTCAAAAGTCAAGGACTCCTCCATTCCATTCTTTCGATTTCACCTGGTGACGGCCCACCCCGATCCTAAAGCAGCCCCGGATCGAATTATCGGTTAGGCGGACCCAGCGCTCAAAGACCGGTTGCTGTAAAACAATACCTCTCTCTTTATCGATGAAACTTTCAGCTCAGTACCACGAGGAATTTAGCAGTGCTTGATTCTCATGTGGATGGCCCGGCGTGCAACCTGTTCACACCCCGTCTACTTTGTACTGCGCACTACTGAGATAGAGTCGATTTATGACGATGTGCTTCATCTAATCTATCGTGACACCAGGAAAAATAATGAACCTGCAGAAATTGTCTGCGATTTTGAGTTCAGTCTCATCGCCTCCTTTTATCGTCATCCTAAGCTACGCCAGTTTGCGTCGACAATTGCCAAAATGTCCACTGCGTACGCGCAACGGCATCACGCGTGGCTTGCGCAGAAAAAGCAGCGTCCACTACGTATGGAGCTTCCAATACCCCCCAATTTGCAGGCGCGAAGTCTTTCCTGATTCGGAAGACGAAGAGAACGACGGCCTCTTTGAGCTATCCGACATCTTACTTCAGTCCAAGTCGAAGATGAATATTGTTCAAAGGACGAATCCTCATCTATTCATGCTGAGACGGCTGAAGACTAAGAAAAGGAAATCGAAGAGCATGCCAGCATGTATGATTTTTTTATCGTGACTAGTATGGTGATTGGGATTCGTCGGATGAGCTGAGTGAGTCAGAGGGGTGGACATTTTAACGTAGTTGCCTTTGATATAAGAGACTAGATACCAATGTACGAACACTTCAATATATTTGAAGTATGTCTTCCTTCGGTCGGATGTTTACCCTGACCTGATGAATAGACTGGATATTTGCTCCAGGTAATATTTCCGGTCAGGAAGGAATACGGGTAGTAAAACAATCTACGAATTGGTCTGACATGGAAGGTGTTACAGCATCGCGCAATTCATATCAAGGAACAGGATGCCTTTGTTTCCGTGTAGGAAGTAAGTCATGTGGACTGGAGTCACCTGAATCTTGTTTTTCTAGGTGATATTGCTTATGATAATCCAGGGATGGTGCGAAGGCAAGGGTGCGCTATTAGAGGGGAAAAACTTGCTATTCGCGGCGACTTCGTATGAATACGGCGCATATCGATAGTGGCCTTCATCGGAGTCAACGGAATCATTGACTATTTTGACACCGAATGAACATTTGTGTGGGGTAGGAAAACAGACAAATCTGTTAGGCCTCCAACGCAATACTCACAACAATGCGCCGAGTCAAGGTCGACACTGTTGGCCTTGCGCACGGATACGTCCTCGTGTGGTCCGGCCCAGCCGGGACAGCGGTGAGCTCGCCTCGACGAGCACCCACTACCAGGTTCCGTCACACCTCTCTCCTTCTTCACTCTTTCCAGGTGTCTGCGGCCGCAGACTGGGAAAATAGTTCGTGCCCCAGTAAAGAATGGGCCTGACACGGTGGCGCCGCAGTTAATGTAACCCCGGACGCGTAGTTTAACGACGTCACTCTGAGAAGAGGCCCGTCGACTCGGCGAGAACGTACACTCGCCGATTTCCAGCGGAATTGGCACGCTGGGACAAAATACCCAACCCGGGCCGACCTTGTACTCTTGGCACCACCAGTAGGTTGATTTCGCTACAAGCTATGCCTCTCAGAAACCAACGGCGGCATAATCCGACCCGCGGCAGTAACTTACCTAAGAAATATACGGCTTGTGTTGATCCTAGAGATTTCTGCACTGTTATCTTCTTATATCTTTCGGGAGCCCTCCGGCCTCCTCCTATGCTATTCTAAGCTATTCATACAAACAGGTAATGAAATAAATCCGTTACAGATCTTGGCTGACTTTCGCTGTGACGCTTGGAGAGGTTCTGGCCAGATTCGAGGACTCGCTGGGTTATCTCGTACTCGCCGAGTTATCTTGGACTCAGCGAGTGCCTTGTTGATCTTGGATTCACCGAGGCCGAACTCGGTAAGCGTCTGGTGACTTAGCTCGTAGTTGATGACTTAGCTCGCCCGGTTGACCCGCTGGTACCATTTACCACTATTTCGGTATCCGGTTGTTCCGAGCGTCTTTTAGGTCACTTTGTGGGATGGCCCACGATTGTGTAAATTCCTACGTCATATTTGACAGCGTGGAGTTTGCTACGTGTTGTCGAGATTTTGGGCACACAAAGGGTAGAGTGGTGCGCCAATATCATGGACCCAATTCCGTCTGAATACTAGATGGAGCTACTATCCACCAAGATTCAGAAATTATTCACTATCTACGTACTGTAGTAAGTATATCGATCTTCCTTCTAGCGTATTATCCGTTCTTTGGCCCAATCGAGTTGGCTCATAAACTAGCAAATTCTGCAAACTTCAGCGTCTGTAAGGCTGGCTTGATGTAGAGAAGAAGTAGTTGTCTTTAGTTCAGCACAGCAAAACGAACAATGTTATTCTTTCTTCGTTTATCTCAAACGTGTCGTACACGAGGAGGAAAAGCTCGTTTTGCTGACAAACCCCTTTGTTCACACGAGACCGGCCAATTCGGCGGCTAGCAGAACGTTTTGTCTCACACTGTCACTTTTTCAATATATGTAGTTGAGAAAATGACAGTGTGAGACAAAACGTCTTTGGTAACGTTAAGCGCTCCTTTCAACTTCACTACAACAAAAGAAACGGAAATTATTTAATGCCAGGTGTCGTTCAGACTCTTCAGCACTTCAAAGATTTCAATATCAGTAAGATGTTCGACCACTGTGGTTTAAAAATGCAAGGTCAGTTCGATCCCGTTGTTCCGCTTGCTAATGATAATCGTAATTCATATGCTGTAGTACTCAAAAGAAAACTACTTCGCTTTCAGGGAATTAGAATCGTAGTCGAAGCTTATAGCTCAAAGCTCATATGCAATACCGTATGCTCTTACTCAGCATGCTCAGAATATTTTCGATGTTTTCGATTCGGGCCAGGGGTCAATTATGCCGCTACTACTCGGAGGCAGAACGTCGCGTATAAATACCCCTGCGACAAATTCACGTACTTCCAGCCGACGTTCAGTTGTCTGAACGTGTCGTCACAAAACTTCTAATTCTTGTTGGCTTGCTGATTGTCAGCGATGGGGTCATATCTAAAGCCAAGTTTCAGACTTCATAACACCAGTCAAGTACTTATGCAGAGTCCACAAGCCTAAGTGAATTCGCAATGTACTCTGGTGGAGGGCGAGGCATTGCAGCATCCGACGTAGAACGATTTAATTGCCGTGTGAAAATGGATAGCTCACCACAACATCAGTCAAGTGCTCTTGGAGCTTTTCCACAACGTCTTTTAGTGCGCACTCTACAGCAGCACCGGCGCAATTAGTCTCTTCGGGACTGATGCATGCAAGTTCATCGCGATCTTGAGCTCTTGGAATAAGCCACATTAGTAGATCACGCGCATGGCCGGTCAGTTCGAGTAGTTCCCACCTGATAACAAATTGAGTCGAGTAGTTTCAGAGTCAATGCAATGCTGAAATATAATCAATCAGTCATGATGAGCCGTATGCTTGGCGTAAGATGCGGTCGCTCCATGGAATCGACATGCTCGAGAAGGTCTCGTGACTTTTATTTGATTTTGGGCGGGGAATGGGGAGGGAAGTTGTTCGCGTTTGTTCTTTTCACGTACGTGTTGCCGCACTATTTGCTGTTTCATTGCTTTGTCTGATGTTAAACGACTTCTCTAGGCCGTGTGAATGAGTGCTAGCTCCGCGAAAAGACGTTCACAGGTAGCGGTGTTAACTGCAATCGACAAGATTGTCAAAGCGAGTGTTGGCAACTTACTGTCGGGCTTTTTCACATACGTCTAAAAATTCTTGACCTTCTTCTTTATAGAATCTGCAACGAGTCAGTGAGCCAACCGTAAACCCAGTCGAACATTTCGCCGCGAAGACCACCGTGATCAGCGTCTATGAAGCGCCTATAGTAGTACACTGCAAAGTTGTACACATCATCTATTAGTACCGACACCGTATTCCTGGGCATTTTGTGAGCGACACTGACATGTATGGGGTGGAGGAAATACCCCTGGATAAACAATGGCTGTTCACACTCATTTCAGCGTTTCCCTACACATACAACTAAAAGTTTTGACAGCTGGGATAATGCAAAATCACGATAGATGTCCGAATATGACACCACAACATCAGCAACGGTATTATGGTGTAGCAATTCTAAGAATGCGGGACCATCAAGTGCGTACCCGGAATATCGTTAAGGTACGGATCCCATGACGGTCACCGAATTTGGCTCGGTGAACGCGAACGGTCGTCCAGAAAATGACATAGTTTCACTATAAGGAAGTTTGAAACGACCCATTTTCATTACATATTTCTAAAGGAACACAAAAGAACTCAGAGAAGTCCAGGAAGGGCGCTTAGGAAGATAAAATGAAAAAATACAGACTGGGTTATCCTGAGTCCACACAAGACACTTCTGCCCGCTGGGATAATGAAACCGTGCTTGGGGTGATCTGACTGATGCATTTTCCTCTGCCGATCTTGAGTTTGAGCCTGTTATATCTGAGGATGATGCCTTAGAAGACAGCGATTCATCGCAAATGATGGCTAACTCTACTGCCAAGTCACAACGTAGATATGGCTGAGTGTTTAGAGCTTAGAGAGAGAGAGAGAGAGAGAGAGAGAGAGAGAGAGAGAGAGAGAGAGAGAGAGAGAGAGAGAGAGAGAGAGAGAGAGAATACCAGAGGATAAAAACAGAAATCGAAAGCCGCGGGAAATTTCGCAAGCCGATGCATTAGTAACATTGGCAGACAGCTTGAGCATTATCGCTGCTAATGAGGCCGAAAAAGTCCAGAAGAACACGTGGAAGGAGCAAGTATTGCTTCTTCCGGAGAAAAGGATGGTCCATAGACTCGACATGCTATCTAGTATGCTTAAGAACGCCATGAACGCTCTGAAAGTTCTGCAGCAATCGCTTCGAATCCAAGATGATGTAAGTGACGATCACGACCATGACCTGGAGGAAATGCTGATTCACAACATCGTCATCCAAAGAGATCGGGAGAAGCAGATTGCTACTCTTCATCTTGAAATTATTTTGGGTGGAAATTAGTAGATAGAGAAATTATAGTTCTTGTGAGTAGACGCGTGGGCAGCAAAGAGTATGGTTTTCGTTGTGGTCTCCGATGTCCTGACACAGAATACATCCACGTGCTTCGTTGCATAGGTCGGTGGCGATGAGAGGATTTTTTATCGCTGATATTGGACGGTAGATATGAACTGCCTGTTAAGCCGTGGTATACGGCTTACATTGTTATCGTTCTGCATGATTAAGAATCGAGTTGTAGTTTTTTGTTAATGCAAAGGTAATGGAATTTCATACACGTCTTTATCACCTTGCCGATGATTTGAAAATCAACAATCAAGAGCCTTTGAAGATCTACAACTTCTTAACTAGCAGGCTAAAGGACACCTCGATACGGATTCTTAGCTGTCTATAATAGTAATTGAAGTCGGAGTGCTTGGCTCTAGCTTGTTATACGGGATCGGCAAAGAAACCGACGGCAGATATGCATTATTAACCACAGAGTAGTAGCTTGGTAGTAGCTCCATAAATTCATCACTCAGCGTCCCCTTCTTAAACGCGATGAAATCGTCAACCTTGCCTGGTTTGGCGAAACCGTATCCGGTAAAGCGGCACAATACCGTACAATCGGTAGTGTGAAGAAAATAAAATGCTACAGTCTCGGCACTTCACTGGAGCTTGGAGCTTAAAATAGGCAAAACCAACCATCCAGGTAGCCAAGAGTCAGTGTTCACAAGCTTGAGAATGTTAAAGCCAAACGACGCAAATTTAAACAGATAAAGCGCACAAAATCGTGCGCGCAGTTGCTCTATTGATTGTCTACGTTGCTGAACCAATTCACAATGCAATTGTAGCACATTGGCGGCGGGGAGAGGAAGGAGCTATACCTCACGGTACCTTTTCGTGCTCCATGAAACGCGAGTGATTCTACATTTTAGCAACAATGAGAAGCTCTGGGTAGGGAATGTAAGGTCCGCTCAATCCTAAGATAGCAAGTCGTCGTGCATATTGGCTCAGGCAAGTCATATCTTTTGACGAGGGGATGACTTTCAACCGCAGCAAGTTCAATCCAGTTTGTGTGTATATGCCAAACAAACATAGCAAATGTGGGATAAAACTTTACTCCGTGTATTGTGTGGAGTATCAGTGACGACGATAAGAGTCTAGACGCCAAGTCGACGCCCCACAGCGTGGGCGTCGAGTGTGTGCGTAAACGGCGTCGATGTCGATGAGTGTAGATCCACTCATCGGTCATCACCTTGTGACAATTGGTCAAAACAAATCGAGAGGGCGAATCTTTTCTCGGCACCATAGTGGCAATATTTCCATGATGATGAATGAAACTGTGGGAAGAAAATTAACAATCACCGTTCCTCAAGGTTTGCTAGCGTTGCATTGCAGTATCATCTGCATCATTTGAAAATCTTCGTTCCGCGTACGCTAGCGTTGCTCAAAATCTCTAATTCTTACAGTTGCCAGGAATTTCGTACTGACAGGAACGGCAAGGCGGGGGTGTTGGCCTATGAAAAGAAGCCTTATCCGACGGTTAAAAGTGGTGGAAAATGAATCATACATCGTATCTAAAATTAATCCACTTGCACGAAAATAGCTTCGTTGTACGACGCTCTCTGAACGCGTCTTTTCAACGGTTAGCAATACTGTCACGAAGCGCAAAATACACTCAAGTCTGACACCATTTGGGGTATACTTTTATGCTGAAAAACGGCTTATTCTAGCTGCGGCACGGCCATGGGCTATACCAGCAACAGCTATTTCCTGGTGTTTCTGTTGGTAGAGCCTCAATTTATCAGCCTCGTTGCTACTTCCAGTGGACCAGAAACGGCTGGGAGGGTTTTTAGCGTGTTTATCTGACTGGTTTTGATTGCTATAACATACTTGACAAGGGCCAAAAAATGTGGAAGAGCCATATGCGTGCAGTAGCTCGCCATAAAATTAGGACCTTAATTCGAATGTGTGACACGAACCACCGATATCGACTAAGTGGTTTACGATAGTGGTAAAAAAAAAAACCTGGGCATATACCAGACGTCGACAGCCCTTGTGCGAAGATCGCTCACTGTACACAGCATGTTAGTTTATTCTGTATCTTACAATGTTGGGTATGCAATAAGCTGCAGAGTAAGGTAACGTCTAAGCCTTCTATTTTGTATCTAACCGATTTTAACTTTAGATCTACCGTGGAGCCGCCAAACAAAGAAGAAGCGTAACAAGGATAATGTCCTAAAGCTTGGCGCTAACGCTTTTGTGTGGAATATCGCGAAGACATTGAGTGACCAGCCACCCAAACGACAAATATTGACTGATCGATTCGATTTCAGCGTTGCACTGACTCTGATGCTACTCAACATCAATTTTATATCACGTGGAACCTGCTCAAATTGACCGGCTACGCCGGTGCTCGGGTATCCAGTTGGAGCAGAAAAACGACCTCAAAGCATGCCTAGCGGGACATTCTTAAGCGGTGAAACTTTGGCAGCTGGTCACGCTCTACTGGATGGAGTCGTAGATGGTGAACATGCTTCTACTTCATGTTCTTCTTGAATGCCGCCTTAACAATGGGCATCTCCTCTGCGTCGGTTGGGGACACCCTTTCGGCCGCTTCCGATTTAAATCAGGAGCAATTCTACCTATCAGCAACCGTTAACACTTCTCCATGACCAAACCTTGTTCCAGATTTGGACAGATAACTGTAGCAGCCGATGTAGTTAGCCTTGATTTTAACGCAGAAATCTCCTTATCACCAGGCCGAACAGACCGCGCACTACACACAAAGTTAGCGTAAACTTCTGTAGCTCTTTAGTTACTCCGTCAAACGCTTTACGGTCCTTTAACAATAAATTGAAACGCTCATGATCCGCTCGACGGTGAAGTGTAGGCTGGATGTTGTACTCTTACAGTACGCTGTGTCTTAACTGGACGATTGACAGCTGGAACGTCACGTAGTGATCCACCATCTCGTATGTGCTCGGCCACCTTGTGTAGTTCCATAAGAGCGGAGCGAGACGCGACACGCGGCGAAGAATTGCTCGACCAGGTACTGGTAGTACCGGACCGATATTATCGACAGCTTCGGTAATTGAGTAGAATATCGCCAAATACTGGCGGTTACTGCTCGTCCAGCCGTCCAAAACGAGCCCGAACGACCTTGGAAGCTCATAAGCTACACGACCCTTAATCGTATCAGATAGCAACGTCATGTACATACCAGGGGGTCACCTCAGACAGCGTAGAGAGCGTCGAGTTCAGATATTTGAGCTGACGCTCCACAAGCGAAAAGGATAGGTGGTCACAAGTGTCCCACTCGAGCCAGTGGTAGATGTCTCTCATTGTTGGGAGACTGGGTTTAGGTACAGCGGATTTTTACGACGTGCAGCCTCCTTAGCAGCTTGCTGTCATGGTTGCGTCTTAGATGGTTCAGTAGATTGATGTAGCTGTTCGCTTTCCTATACTGGTTCCCGCACGTTAAGCACTAGTAAGTAGAGTTGGCGGCTTGAACGAAGAGCAGGGAGAAAGTTTGGCTGCTTGTGAGAACCATTGTGGACATAGAGGACGCTTGGACTTGTGGAAGATGCAAAAGCACAGGGAATTAGAGTCGATGGGAGCTATACAGTGGTTTTAGATGTATGTTCTCATCTACAGTCACTCGATGAGTGGTCAACGACGCACTGGTGGACACTTTTACCCCGTTCTACAATTAAAAAAATGAATTGAGCGGTCACAATTAATAATTAAATAAAAAGGCGAATTAATTTTTATGCGTACTATTTTATCGGGTGCCCTGCGCTAAACTTCTTCATAAAACATATGAAAATAATTTTAAAAGCTCCGTTGCAGTGTTCCATGATGAGTAAGGTCACCACCAGCCAATGGACGATCGCCATTTTTCGGTTGTCAGGTACACAACTAGTGTTATATACATGCTTGCAGCGATACTGGTGGTCTTTCGCCCAGTCTTCACATCAGAGAGAGGGTTTGTATATGTATATATTTTGGCCCGAAATCAAACTTTGTTAATTTTTTGTTACAGGAAAGTATTTCACCTCTTCTAAATCTGACATCTTAATTGTTTTATTTGTTTAATTAAGATGTTAAATAATTAAGATGTCAGATTTAAAGTGGGGGATACTTTCTCTGTTGGTTCAGTAAACGAAATCATTCCCATCTATCTATTTTATCCATCAGAAGAGATATGCTCATACAGTATCTGAGCGCATAAAATCTCTCACTTCATACCCGCTAGTAGAACCCTGCGACCCAAGTGTCAGCCTTTCGAAACACCGGTGCTCTGGCACAGAAGCCGAAAGGAGGAGATGCTGAACATTCCATTAGAGAAGCTGTAGGAGCTTCATGTACCTAAACTACCTATGGACACTCACTTCGACCTAGCCTTCTCCCAACGAGAAGTAAGACAATTCTTAGAAGATCAAGGCAAACAACAATGGAAAATCCATTCAGTCGAACTACGTTACCAAAAAGATACGCGGGGTTACAGCATCGTACTTATCGTACCTGAAAAACTGTATCTATGTCGCAAAGAACAATTGGTGACCTGCTGACAGCATACACGGATGCACACTATACAAACTGCCCTGACACGAGACGATTCGTCGGCGTTTACAACACCATGCTAGGTGAAGCCCTATTTGACTTTGTTTTTCGAGAATCTCTCTATCAACAACGCAAGCAGAATATATTGCCTTAAGTCATTGTCTGCAAGAAACGATTTTCCTCAAATTGCTACAGCCAGAACTCGAACTAGTCTAGAAATGCATTACAATCAAGGAAGATAACCAATGCTGCATTGAGACAGCAAATAACCCTGAACTACTAGGTCGCAGTAACACATCAAATAATATACCACTGTGTTCAAGAGAAGGTGGAGCGGCGCGAATTTGTGATAGATGCTTGATCGACATCAGAAATAATAGCAGATGGGTTTTCAACATTACTATATAGTGATCACTGTTTATGTTTATGAGCACAACTGGTAATCAAAAGGCCATAGGTGTCCACCCTATATTTTGCTAGAGTATGTAATACCGTCGACTAGATACACTTGGCTAAGAAGCACTATAGACTCACGAGTGTCTGATCCCCTCGATCGAGTACGCATTACCAATAGTTCGAAGTATGAGCTTCCATACTCTTGGTGAGGCCTCACTGGTCTGAGCCGATCTTGATGCGGCTGATGGAGTGGTACTCTCCTTCTTGTTGGCTTTCAGGCTGACCAATGATGGTCAATAGTATAAAGGCCGAAATTTGAAACCATTTTTATGTTGATCATCAAGGGGGGTGAAAGGATGAGTCCATAATTCTTCTCCTGGACGGCGATGGCTAGTGGCGTTGTTTAGACTTGGTAGCCGTATCTACAGCGATCTCGAAATCGTTGTCACTTGTGTCATTTGCGTAGTGTAGGAGTAGTTATGGGAAATTTCCACCTATCGTCTTTAAAGGCTCCCACGATGCCTCTATGACGAGCAATGTCCCTTGTGAGACGACATGATCCAACAATTCTGTAGTCACATGAAGTGAGTCATCAGCATAAAACTTCAGCTGTGATGGATGCACGTCTATCCTGCTGCCGTTAACCAAATGCTCCACTGTAAAATAATACTCCGCGCTTCCGACAATGAGGTACGCCCCCACCCACAATAATCGCAGCTTATTCGCGTGCAACTTTTCGTTGACACGTGACCTAAGTACGTAATCTTCAACCGAGAAGTTCACCCGCTCGTGATAGTGGGACTTGCTTCTACATGCCCTGGCTTGGCGGGTCCGAACAGCCTCAACTGCTGTGTGCATGGCCTTGATACTTGATCTCAATTTTGTAAGTTGATCCTCAACATTTCGCTTAAGTGTAGGCAATGAGGTGACACAGCCCTTCCCTTCCGGAAACAAATACCGTGTCAAGGGTGGTCGGGCACGGTAGACCCGTAAAAAGCTTAATGGAAGCATTGTTAGCCAATGATGAGACCGGCGAATGGTTGTTACTCATTTGCACTAGTGGTAACAAGTAGAGCCAGTCATGCACACTCACTTGAAATTCCAATGCTAGGGCCTTAAGAACTTGTAAAATGTCTCGATTCACACGCTCAACTGATCCATTTTTCCACGGTGAGTACGCTAGAACAAATTCCTGCCGCCCTTTAAGGCAACGAGTTAGTTCCGCCATTACTCTGCTCTTAATATGTGACGCTGAGTCACTCACCCAAACACTTGACCCGCCGTATCGGCTGTACCAGTGAAGAATGACCGTTGCAGCAACTGCTGACTTCGGTCCGTCACAAGCTACAAGCTCCACAGAATGGGTGGCTTCATCCTTCATCACAAGTATGTATCGAGCTGACCCGAAAGAATCGCCTAGAATTAGGAAATCCCAGTGCAACGATTCATTTCGCTCAAAGGTGTAATGGGTTTAGCTGAACGGGCGAGGAATCACTGTGCCTCCTTTTACATGCAAACAGAGAAGGCATCTCGTGCAGAAATCCTTTACAATCTTGCTGAGGCCGTTGATGTGAAACAAACGCTGGATATGCGTCTCCATTACATGCATTCCGCGATGTCCTTGCCGCCCTCAATGTGCAACAATCAGTAGACGTAAGACCAATTCAGTTTCGTCGTTAGGTATCCAAACCAATCCTTGAACCCTCCACAAGTCAACATCTCCAAGTGTTGCGCCCTTCGGTGCAACATGCAATGCTTGCGCTCCCCGATGTCACTGACAGTTGGCCATACAAAATCTTCACTATCTAGTGGGCGTAGAGGTGGTGGACTCATAGTATTCGTCATACTTGCATGGTGGCGGGCATTATTGTGTGTGCTGCGCGTTACACGTTTGACAGAGTGCATACGAGCAGTCTGTTGCGCCTTGCCTCCCCACCTGGATACGAAATCCGCCCACACATTGTGTACACCTTCAATGTGTTCAATAGTATACCGATACTCCAATAGTATTCGTAGACCATCTCAGTAATTTGCCGCGCACGTGTTTCTTGAGCTCTTTACTTGGCGAGAACAAATATATAATGTTTCGGTGGTCACAATAAAGTCTGAACTATTGTGGTCGAAGTAGAAGGTACTCAAGGTTTTCGCATGCGTGCACGACTAAGTACGATTCTTTCTCGATGACACTCCAGTTGAGAGCCGACCCTTTAAATGCCCCACCCATGCAGATGAGCAGTTCATGTTCGTGCTCTTGAATGGGAATGTCGGTCTGCCATGTCGTCAATTGTGTCGCTACCAGGTCATCGTGTCACTACCAGGCCACCCGACACCCGACGTATCCGTAAGGAGACACAACTGCTTGTCTGGGTCTGGGTATGCTAACATGACAGCGTTAGCCAGTAGGTCTTTCACATCGTGAAAAGATGTCAACTCTGTTAGCGACAGTTCAAGCTGAACGCCAGCTGCAGCCCGCTTGTTTTTTTCTCGTTCCAGACAGAGCGTTATCAAGACGCATCTGCAATGGTCTTGCTACGTGATCTTAATCAAACAGGCTGGAGCACATCCAGTTGCTGGCGCATAAAAATTGCTGCAGTACTGCCGCCGTTGAAGGCGGAGGCATGTTTCTCAGCGCTTGGATCCGTTCTGGATTATGGCCACTGTCATTCTTGTTTATGATACGCCCACACCATTTGGCTTCGGTAAGCAAAAGAGAGCTCTTCTGTGGGTTTAGGATAGATCCATGCTCGTCTAGTCTCGTCAAAATGGCGTCAATTGCATCTAAATTCTTCTCAGCGGTATCGGCAAATACTAAAAGGTCATCAATATCTACACGATGACACTGCTGTTCACCAAACCATCTCCACTATTCACTGGAAAAGCAATGCTGCATCGGTACTTCCTTGTGGCACACGAGTTGGAGTGAACACTCCTTTGTCTGTCATGTACGACAAAATTCTTGGCAACTTTCGTGCAAAGGAAGTTGCCAGAATCCTTTAAGAAAGTCGAAAAGCGCGTAAGACATTTTCTCCCTGCAGTGCTCCAGTTCAACTTCCAAACTGGGCATTACACCAGCGATGGGTCAGTCGTGGAATTGACGGGGCGGTAGTCCGTCGTTTGCTGAAATTCATTCACACTAGGCTTTTTCACAGGTAGAGTGGGGCAGCACCATCGGCTCTGTCGGTTTTGATAAACCCAACCGAGAGCAACTAGCTTCTTGTTGAACCCCTCCAAAAAAGCCGATTTTTCTGGGCTATACTGATGCACTTTGCACCTGTATGGTGTCGCGTTTGCTTTCAATCTGATCTTCAGCGGAGGCACACGTACAGGCGGATCATTCCCTAATTCAAGGCGCCATCCACTGTACTTTTGAACAATTTTATATAGTCGACTCGTAGTGTAGTCATCAATGACACCACGGTCAGTCGCACCTCGGACCAATGCTTCGACGGCCTTCATCTCAACCTCATCTACGACCGGCTTGCATGAAGGCATCCCCTCAGGGTAATTAAAATAATCATCATCCGTCTCACATGAGGCAAGGTACTCAAGTTGGCGATCTACGTCGATGCCAAGTTCGCCAAGCAATGGTTTCCCCACCAGAAACTCGTTTCGTCTGATTCGGAACGTTTTCGGAGTTAGGGAGGAAGTGGGGATGCGACCGATCTACTATGGCAGATCTATGGCACTCTTTTCAAGATGCAAGGTCAGAGGACAATGCCAAGGACGCCGGGAAGAGCAAGATCAGCAAGAACAGCGGAAGGAAGCGTGGCGATCGCGCTACAGCGCTCGACAAACGTCAGAAAGTTCCGATAGCAAATTGGCAAACGGTACGCGAAGCAGCATTGAAAGCTGGCATCTCCTGTTACGCGGTGCGCACGTTGATGCATGAGGGGCCCATTTCGCGGCGCTCCAGCCGTATAAATCCGTCCCTGTCTGCTGCTAATAGCTCCAACGCCTCAGTTATGCGTTAGCTTATGTGAACGATACTACAATGACATTTGAGCCCATGTTAGACGTGATACATGTAGATGAAAAGTGGTTCAATGCAGACAAGGACAATAGAAGTTACCTGGTACTTGACGGAGAGTCTCCCCGCTGCGAACCTGCAAGAGCAAGCGATTTATTCCGAAGACCATGTTCCTGGCAGCGGTCGCACGTCCTCGGTAAACAATTCCACAAAGGAATTTTCAAAACTTATATTTTGAAATTTATTATTACTTGTTTTAAATGATAATTCAGACACGATTCACATCGTAATGCGCGTTGGGATGGCAAGCTTGGTATTTGGGCGTTCACGGAGAAGTATAACGCTCAACGAAGAAGCTGCAACCGGTCTAAGGGTGCATATTGTGTACGAAACGTGCTTACTATTGATCGAAGTGTTTACAAGCGATATTTGTTGGATCATCTCTTTCCTGCAATTAAAGAGAAATGGCCGCGGAAGGACCGCCATCGCCTGATACGGATTCAACAAGACAACGTCAAACCCCATGTTGCTCCGTTTGACAAGGAGATTTTGGCGGCTGGGGCGGAAGGTGGATGGAACATCCGTCTTACGTTTCAATCTCCAAACTCTCCTGATTTGAACGTGCTAGACCTCGGTTTGTTTGCGGCACTGCAATTGTTGCAGTATCGCGAGCAGATGCGAACAGTGGGAGATATTGTGATGGCGGTGGGTGAAGCGTACGAGGAGATGTCAATCGAGACGTTGGACAATATTTTTCTGTCACTGCAAAACTGCATGCTCAGTATTTTTGAAAACGAGGGCAGTAACGACTTTGCTCTTCCCCATTTGAGCAAAGCGAAACTCCGGAATGCAGGGATACTGACTCTGTCATTGCTGTGCAACAAAGGCATTTACAACCAAGCGCGGAGGACTCTACGACGAGCTAATTACAGTAATGAGTTGTTTTTTTGTCCTGCCCTTTTAATATAAAGCCTGTCTAAGATGATTTGCGTGTATTGTATCACATTCAGATCAATATCAAATCCTCCTGACTGTCATACCGACTTGTTGCGATCATTTTCAAACAGATGAAGTATAATTTATCGGTTATTTGATAGTAACCAACCATAACCTTACTCGTCCTGCTGTATGGCCGTTCTTAACCGGATCGCGATATATAGAGTTGAGGTCTTGACGGAGGATGGCTTCAAGCCTGCGACCCGGCCGTTCCTAGCGGGATTGCGATCTGACCGCAGTAACCGCATCAAGTTGCTGTATTTAGCCGAAAGGAAACATGGCGCCAAACTCGAAGAGCAAGGCGACCACCACTGCCGCAGAAGCTCAAAAGACTCGACCTTCTGCGGTAGCAAACTGGAACTGGCTTTCAAACAGCAACGTCTGCTTGTGCGCGTTCCAATCCAAGCGACGACGCACGATGCACTCGTCTCGCTCGTCAGGGACCACCTGACCCTGATGAGCGGGACGGGTGTATCATGCGTCGCAGTAGCAACACCTAGAAGTCTAAGACGAAGCCAGCGTCGCCATAGCGAGCTGTTATCGAGAGAATACTTCATAAACTGCGGTAAATGCATCTCTGCAGAATGTTCGATCCAGCGATCTCACATTGGGCGCGATCCGAGACTCGGATCGCATGGGGTACACAGGGTTACAGCTTTGGAAATAGTCGGGAAGCGACTGGCCGATCAACGCTCGTGTCTCGGGTCGCGATCCCGGTTAAGAACGGCCCTTCGAGCATCTCCACCGGTAGGTCTTGTCTTAAGGCTTAACAGGGCTTAACCGGGTGGTTAGACCCTGAGTTTTAAATTAGGACCTGATCGGCCGTTCCTTCCTACAGCGCAAGGACTTAACAGAGGTCTTATTTCTCCTTGTATCACGCTACAGATTACATCGACGACGGATGTGCCTGGGTATCTAGAGGGGAAGACGGCTCTGACGATGAGTACGTTCGGCTTTTCTTGCTATCAATCTAGAGGTCAGCTTCCAAGCGCAAGCACGGAGGCTCACAACCGCAGATGAAGAGCGAAAGCGAGCTATGCAGGGGGAAGAATTGATGGCAAACTACTTTGGCGATAGCCCAATACACGATCACGTCCGTGGTATCATCTTCATTACTAAGTACTTATATATATTGTTGAGCTAATACCTTTGCTGAGTTTAGGAGACTCGGCCTACACCCACGCTGATGCTTGGAAGTCAGCGTTCATGTCAGTTGAGCTATTAGGATCGTTCTCTTTGTTGGCGAATCGCTTGAAGAAATTTCGGGCGTTGGTGGCTCACTGGGATCGTCGCTGCCGAGACTCGTAGCTCAACGACCACTTCCTTCACGCCCAGTGTATGCAGAGCCGCTCAGCCCTCCAGTGTTAGCCTTGTAACTCGAAGCTGTGCTATAATACCTTTGCGCCTAATCGCGAATTATTCCTTCGATTTTTGGCTGTCAGGTGCCTGCATGAATAAGGTGTAGTAAAGCTGCTGCTCCATTATTGCTGCACTTTTCTCCAACGCAACCACGAAGCGCATATGCACATCGGCAGGTACCACAGGCATCAAGTTGCGGTCACCTTGAGCTTTTTCTGTGCAGCCTATAACAAGCTGCAAGATGGGACTGGTTTGCTGACAATCCTGCAGGGCGGGGGAACAACATACGGTAGCTTGTTATTTCAAGTATAAGCTCAAAACGCGGTTAGCAATCATAATGTAGACACATTTATAATGGGATTAGACAGCCTTATTTAACTTAAAATGCCATTACCCCTCCTAAAGCGGTGCATGGATATGACTTCTCTTATCGCGAATTCAACTCGCTCGCTGTCTTATATAGACTGCAGCATTGAAATCGCTTAGCCACGGATAGTATGTTTTGTCACGATCCGACCAACTCAACTGCGACCCCCCCGTTCAGTGGGCTCAACCATTCGACAACCACAGATGTTTACCAACAGCGCCTGACCCAGCAATACCCACAATACCCACTATTGCAAAGACCTCTACGAATAGGCTTGATGTTGGAGACATTTCATTTGTGGGCAATGTCGCTGTACCAACGTCACCGTCATATGGCTGGTTTGCCGCACCAATTTGATCGTAGTTTGGCTATCGTCTTGATCGTTGTTCAGATGTTGCACGATCAACGCTGAGGTGGAGTGTACACAGCACTATCCTCAGCTCCTACAACCCGCAGCCATAACTTCTGGAGTCTGCGCTGTTCAAGCATAATACAGCAGATCCTAAACACAAGCCTTATTAATACGCTAGACTGACAGACATGTGTTTGGACTTACACTCAAGTGCAAGTGCACGTGCAAGCAGAAGGACGGTCTGCCGTCGTGGCAAGAGCGAGCGTCCGATAGCTAGTTAGAATTCACTTTGCAATTAGCACTACACCGAGCAATGCACGTTGATTGTTTACGGGAGTTCCAGCTTCCAATTCCTGAAGCACCACAGGAGCTTTGCTGGAAGAGAGCAGATTTGTCCTGACGTGCATTGCTCGCATGCACTAGATAGTTGTTACTCGAGAACATATTATCTGGGCACGCCAAATACCATTGTCGTATGTGGTGAAGTAAAATCTGTGATCGGGATACGCCAGTTGTGGGTATCCATTTTCAGCCAATAGATGAACGAAGATTCGTTCAAGTACTGGTTGACGACGGATGGGTACATAAAGTTCGATGGACGTTGACCGAAGGCTCAAACAGACGGAAACCAAGGTCACTGAACTGGGACAGTCACTATTGTGAAACCCCACTTGGCGAACCTTCGCTGGGCGTACCTAGCAC
Source organism: Phytophthora boehmeriae (assembly GCA_011947355.1). Classification (NCBI taxonomy): domain Eukaryota; phylum Oomycota; class Peronosporomycetes; order Peronosporales; family Peronosporaceae; genus Phytophthora; species Phytophthora boehmeriae. Next base: position 63,935 of record JAAVTJ010000230.1, on the reverse strand, counting down.
CAGATAAGTACGCTACCGAAGGTTCGTGCGTACTTTGGATCCAAGGTTAGAAGCGTCGGTTCGGGCGACTCTTTGCAACTTTAGGGTGCGAATGAAGAGTAATTTAACAGCCACATAGCATGTAGAAGATCCATAACGGATCATAGTTCACTTGATATTTGTATACTCTATAGGGATTACATAATTAGGAGATAAACCCGAAAGGGCAACAATCAGAACAGAATCTTCCCTTCTAGTGTCTAGCGTGAAGTTCGGTTACCTTAGGCAAGCGTCTGGAAAAGCGTATTTGAGTGGATTATGCCTGTCCGAGAGCTCGTAGCTTAACAGCGAGGTTTCATTGGACGGGCCAAGAGTGTTGAGTATGGTCTGTTAGCGTGACGGCGTATTTTTGCCTATTGCACGTGCGTGGGAGTGCGGATTTGCCTCCAAGAGTGTGACTTCCAATCGAAGGGAACCTTCGGTGGTGGTACAGTTATCTTCTGCTGTTGGGGCTGTGCTATCCTACTGCACGGGCTAGCGTCGCTCGTGCTAGTCGCGTGTTTTGCATTGGTTGACTACATACAAACGAGGTAGCAAGGTCCTGTTCGTCCCGGTGTAAGGGATCGATCTGGGTATTTTCAGATCTTGATCCGAACACTCGTTGGGCGTATTGGCAGACGAGTTGTTGTGGGTGTGAGCTATTAGAACCTCTACCGAGTGTTCATTTGGCGTGGATTTCCTATACCACACGTATCGCTTCCATTCTACGATTTGATTTCCAATACTTTAATACTGGTTATCCACCAGGTCGAGACACAAACGGTGTGGCATCCGCACTCAACATAGGATCCACTTGCGAAGCCGCAAAGTCGGAGTCGCTGCAGTAGTCATTGTCGGCGATTGTATTGCTGCTGCAGTTTTCCTCCGATCTGTTTAGTTCTGGTTTGCATGACGCCAGATCGGTCCCGGCAGGACGATGTGGAGGGCAAAAACCATCGACGTCGACCCCGACAGTTTGTGGACAGCGGGCACCAACTGTACTCAGTATCGCTCTGCATTGTTGGCTTGGAACTTGAACCTCTACATCCTGCGGTGGGATCCACAGAGGAAATATGTTCAATGGGCTCGGGCTCCACGGTGTTATTGGACCTGCAGCCGCTTTAGTCTGCTGTGTATCGGTGGTGAACTCCACGGGGTCTCCCCGCTGGAAAAAGCGGAAATGAGCTTTGCACAGTCCTTGAGAATTGATGTTCCATCTGCACTTGCAGCGTTCTCTCTGCTAGTTTTTCGCACGGAATTGAAGAGTTCTCGGGTCATGGTACTTGCAATAGCCGTTGGCGTTGAGGTCCTTCCACATGCAAGGCTTGCCGGTGTGGTGCCGGGACACCTCGCAGCGTATAGCGAGTGGTGCTTGCAATAACCTTCGAAGTCGAGGACCGTGGAGACTGGACACGGAATGCCGTCTCTCATGTAGCCATGGCACTTGGGGAGCCAAGGCGTTGAAGGCGGCGGCGTGACGTGCCCTTGGCTCGCAGAGGGGCGCCGTCGTCCAGAGGTAAAATGTAGAAGTGGTATTGTTTGTTAGATTGGCGACAAGCCCAAGAAAAACTAAAACTTGAGAAAGGTAACCTAACGACACTGCTGCGTTGCACAAAACTTCTTCCAGCTTTTGCTACACTCGACATCGGCATTAACAGTATCATGGTCATGCTTGTCAGGCGCTGGGTAGATTGACATTCCAGCGAAAAAATACCAGCCAGCCAAGATTTTTAAAGATGTTTAATTTTAATTAAAGGATTTGCTTTTAACGTTTGAAACATGGACGACGATGAAGAGTTTGTGTACTCTGCAGGAGAGTTAGATGACGAGGAAGAAGACGAAGATGTGGACTGGGAGGACGTCGATACTCAACAGCAAGCAGCCAGTTCTCCAGCTGACCAATTGGAGCCATCTCCAGAGCCGCAGAAATCTCCTACCGAGTCTCCAAGCACTGCCAAGAGTCCTCAGGACGCCCCAGAAGTCGTTCAAGAGCCTCAAAATCTGCAGCAAATCGATTGGGGGCAGCTCAATCAGGCGCTGGCAGAACAAGACGCAGTTGCAGTCGCTAAGAAGCGCCGACGGGCGCCAATTCGTCTGTCAAAGGCCGAGAAACAGCGGGAACGAGCTCTGCACCAGAGCCATCTGCTAGTTCTGTTGGCCTCTCGGATCAAGTGGACGAAATTCAGTACTTCTCAGCTACTGCAAGGCTTGATGCTGTCCATTACAGCTGAAAGTCAAGTGGATTTCTTCTCGGAGATAAAGTTGCAGCCGCTGACGTACTCGATGGAGTTGCTGGTGCGGTGGTTCCGACAGGAATTTGAATTGGTGATGTGGGATGAAGAGCGGAGACTTCAGACCAGTGAGTTGATAACGGAGTCAAGTTTGATGGATGTATTTTATGCTCGCAAGGGACGAGATTACGAGCTTGTAGTGCTGTTTGCAGCACTGTGCGGGGCGTTGCAGCTGCGGTATCGACTGACAAGTGCCTTGGACCCTGTTTTGGTGCAACGAGGGAAAGCGTTTGAGTTATCATTTAAACAGAGACCTAGCAAGAGACGACGATCACAACAAATAAAGGACGCACTGCTGAGGAAGAAGGCACGAAGCGGTGACAATGAGGAAGAGAAGGGAGAAATTGGAGAGGAATTGGGTGATATGACGACAGCGGAACAGGTTTTCTGGTTGTGGTGTGAGGTGCTAGATGGTCAAAGTAAAACCTGGGTCAATGTTGATCCTGTCCACCGGCTCGTTGGACGTCCACTGGAGGTCGAGCCGTTGCGTGGTACAGCTACGAGGTTTTCGTACGTACTGAGTATTCAGGACGATGGTCTTCTTGTGGATGTGACCTCGCGATATACTACGCAATGGAGTAAGAGCTTGGACTTGCGCTTAGCAGATTCGTGGCTAAAGCAAGTTATTGAGCAGTTCAACGATGAAACAGTAGATCAGCGTTATATGACCAACGATACTGTGTCGATGCGGCAGAGTATTGGAGATGCGGACAAAGTATTAGCTGAGGAGAAATGTAAATTAGAGTTATTGAAACTTGCAGAGGGAATGCCTACCAGCTTCGAGGGGTTCCGAAAACATCACATATATTGTCTGGAGCGTCATCTGGGTCAATTGGAGTGCATTCATCCGCGCAAAGTAGTGGGGTTATTCAACGGGATACCCGTATTTTCTCGGGCTCACGTCCAACCTGTCAAGTCTGCGCTTAAATGGCGTCGTTGTGGCCGAGAGGTAATGCCAAGTGAACGCAACAAGCCGGCCAGATGGCAGTCACGGGGCGACAATCCAGAAACCAATGCTGGCGGAGGTGATGACAGTGACACCAACACCAGTGCTGCCATTGGAAATGAAGAATCTAAGCCTGGGGGCTCATCGTTGGCACTGTTTGGTCTGTGGCAGACAATTGAGTTCGTACCTCCGCCAATGGTGGATGGTTGCGTTCCAAAGAATAAATATGGCAACATCGAGATATGGAGTCCAGCTCACGTCCCACGTGACGCCGTGCATCTTCGATTGCCTCGCATTGATTCAATTGCCGAGTCATTAGGAATCGACTTTGCACCTGCCGTAGTGGGTTTCGAGATGCGAAACGGCCGGACGATGCCGAAAGTCTCTGGAATTGTGGTGGCTCGAAGTGCAGAAGCCATGCTGCTAGATGCACACGCTGCGAGACAGCATGCGACGATCGAAAAGGCGGTTGCACATAACCAGAAATTGGTGGTCAAGCGATGGGAGAAGCTCACCAAGAGATTGCTGCTACGTCAGCGACTTGAAGATGATTACGGTGCGGTGTAGATGATGCTGCTTAATATACTCAAGAAAATGCGTATTCACGCAAAATACAAGTACTACGAAACATTTTGCAGCATTATTTCTATCGATGTCTCTATTGCGAGTAGTTCAGCTACGCGTGGCGACTTCCGTTTTCCTGCCGCAGTGTCGCCGCGCCGCCTCGTTCAGTGCAAGTGCAGAGTGGAAGCGGCAGGTGGCTGAGGGTCCACCACTTGAAGAGTTTCTCCGACACGAGAACGATGAGGGCAGAGAGAAGAGCGAGAGACCGCTGTCTAAGGAGGAATCGCTGCAACAGATTCATGAAATTCTAGCAGAGATCAAGAGATCGGTACGACTTTGTATTGGGAATGCAGCAGTAACTTGCACCGCTGATGGACTCTTGTTTCTCTTGTGCACTGCAGCCGCAAGGGGGACTTCGCCGCAGCAGTTGGTGGATCGGTTCGGACGAGCGCACACGTATCTCCGCATCTCGCTGACAGAGCGCTGCAATCTGCGGTGTCGGTACTGCATGCCAGAAGCAGGAGTCGAGCTGCAACCCAAAGGCGACCTCCTGACGACTCCCGAGATCGTTCGACTGGCGAAACTATTTGCTTCTGCTGGTGTGAAGCGGATTCGGCTGACGGGGGCGAACCACTTCTTCGACGGGACTTGGTGGACCTGATCGCACAATTGCGGGGATTCCGGGGATCGAGTCGGTCGGAGTCACGACGAACGGCATCACGTTACAGAAGAAGCTGTTGGCGCTGCAACAAGCGGGGGCGGATCGCTTGAACATCAGTTTAGACACGTTGCAGCCGGACAAGTTTGCGCACATCACGCGACGTCAAGGGTTCTCGCGGGTTATAAATGCCATCGTAGAGGCGCAGTCGCTGGGATTCAGCCCCTCAAAATCAACTGCGTGGTGCAGCGGCACTTCAATTTAGACGAGATTGTGGACTTCGTGGCTTTCACGGAAAAAATGGCGGTGGACGTGCGCTTCATCGAGTGGATGCCGTTCGACAGCAACCGATGGAACGACGAAACCTTCGTGCCGTTTAAAGAGATGATGGACATCATTCGATCCAAGTTCCCCACCGTACAGAAACTGCAGGACAGCGCCAATGACACATCAAAGGCTTTTGGTGTGCCTGGATTCCAAGGTCAATTCGGATTCATCACCTCCATGAGCGAGCACTTCTGTGGCTCGTGCAATCGGCTTCGCTTGACCGCGGACGGGAACTTGAAGGTTTGCCTCTTTGGGAACACCGAGGTCAGTCTGAGAGACGCCATGCGCTACAACATTGCCGATAAGGATATCCGCGATATCGTCGACGTGGCTGTGAAACGCAAGAAGTTTGCTCTCGGTGGCCATGGAGATATGTATGGCCTCTCGAAGGCAAAGAATCGCCCCATGATACTAATCGGAGGATGAGCCGGCCGAGCTTGCTCAACTAGGGTTATCCCCAGCCGGCTAAGCAATGCTTGGACCAATAAATTCGCAACTGTCCGTCTCGTCAGCGTCTTTACTATCAGCACCCTAGACACTTCTTCAGCACTTCTGCTTGAGCTGATTGGTTTCTTTCTCGTAGCGTGTTTTGCACCAGTTACAAGCCGCAAGGACTAATTCTCGACATGGGTGTCTAACAGTAGACCTGCCTTGCCTTGAACATCTCTCTACGTACGGGACACGACTTGTCGTCCTCTTCTATGGTGCGTTTTGTGTTCCTTGTTCCATGATACCCTGAAATTTTGCCTTGACCATACAAGTTTTGTCCGTGCAAATTCCCTTGGACCTTCGCAGCGCCATCTTCAAGCAAATCATCGTCATGGAAACATTCTTGATCGAGTTAAAATGCAAGGCTTCTCTTCCCGTTCCCTCAGTTTCTGTATATCTTCTTTTCTTCAGATCCATCCTTCCAGCGGCGTCGCTAGAGGGAGCGCGCACATCGACTGAAGATGTGGTGTCGAATCCTATGAAACAGCGCGCGAAATCATTGCTGTCGGTAACATCTTTGTCTCAGTTCTTACTACAAAATAAATGCCAAACATGAGACCCCGTTAGTCAAACAATTAACATTGCAATACACAATTTTGTACATTACCTCAGACATGGTCTCATCGGCCTTGTCAGCGCTGGATGCACAGGACAATTCCAACATCAATTGTTAGCAACTACGATTCTCAACGATCTGAACATTGCAGTGATCAACCACATACTTAGCCGAGGGACTGCGACTTGGGTTGGCCTCCCACTTTTTCAAAACAACACCACAGAATTATCACGTGAGGCATTCCACCATTTCACGATAAGTGAAGCATATTCTCACCGGCCTGGCGAAGGAGAAACACGTCGCGAAGGCGAGGCACGGGGTGAACCACGGGGTGAACCACGGGGTGAACCACGGGGTGAACCATGGGGTGAACAATGGGGTGAACCACGAGGCGACGTCGACTCTTGCTTGCCATCCGGGCTGGCGCTACGTCTGCATCACACACCATAAAATCAGGTAAGAAGACTTCCACTCAGACTCCAGCAATAAAACCACTCAAAGGCGCACCTTTGCACGGAACGCGAGCGAGAGCGAGACTTAGGGTGTCGTCGCGGCTCATCTGGCTCGGTCACCATTCGACGCATCTCGTTAGGGCTCTTGCGGTGCTGCTTGGCAAACAGCACTGCGATCTCGCGTCCTCCAAGCTGCGTGCGGTCCATCTCAAACTTGACATCTCTTCCCACACGAGCGTCTGCGAATCTGCCAGTCACAACACAATAATAAAAAAATATAAGCAGCAATAATATCAACAATAAATAATATGATCTCCCTCGACTTCCACGCACTCAATAAAGGCGAAACCACGTGGGCGGTTGGTGTTGAACTCCTTGGGGATGTAGACGTCCAAAATGTCGCCCGCGCGTCTCGAGAAGGCGCGCCGGAGCTCGTCCTGCGTCGTGTCCGCCGACAAGTTGCGCACCAGCAGACTGATGGGGTCGCGACGGCCGCGAGGGCGGTCGTTGGAGTGGGAGCGGTCCCGGCCGCGGTCCCGACCACGCGAGCGGTCTCTCCGACGGTCGCGGGAGCGGGAGCGGGCGCGACGATCTCCGCGGGAGCGGGAGCGCGAGCGCTTGGGCGGAGACGACCCACGGCCGCGACTGCTGCTGCGACTGCGTGGACGAGCGCGGCGAGGACTTCGACTGCGACTGCGGCGGGGGACGCAGAGCGACGACCCATTGCGGAGGTGGCGACGAGAGGGACGACGGCGGTAGGTAGTGGGCGTTTGAATTGTCGGTGGCGAGGGTAACCTATGTGTTAGAATATGTATGATGCTCAGAAGGTTCAACTTCAAGTTGGAGAAATTCGACTGTAAATTACTCATTCGAATAGGTGGGCAAGCAGACCAATAAAGATGCGAGACAAACGCCCCAGTACTGCGTCTCCGCCACCCAGCAAGCGAATCCGACTGAGTTCCTCTCGTCTCGACGCTGCTCGTCTTCCTGATGCGATCGCCGCGCTCCCTCACGTCATGGAGAGTATCGACGCTTTCTCGATGGAACCAGACGAAGCGCTAGTTAAAGCTGCGCAGAACGGCAATCTTGGCTCTGTGGCATCCATCCTTTCCAGGTGGGAAATCAGCCACGAAAGTAAGGTGGAGGCTGCTGCTGCTGCTGCTGCTGCCACACAGAGCCACCCCACTGTGCTTTTGGAGCTACGTGAAGACATGGATGAGATCAATCGCGTCTACTCCGCGTGGGAAATCCTGGACGAGGCCTGCTACAGAGGAAACCTCAAGGTGGTGGAAGCTGTGGCAACGTACGCGAAGGAGGAAATAGATGACAGTGACGGCCACTACCAACGTCGAGCGGCGCGGGATTGGGGGTATATTCTGACGAACGCAGTTATCGGCGGAAACGTCGACGTTGTGCAGTTTCTGTTGTCGGTTGAGAACTGGCACCTGGATGTTGGCGAAGTCTTCGATCAGGCTCTCCACGATGGCAAGACGGAGATGGCGGAAGTTCTTCGAGAAGTGTATCCCAGACACGATTATTACGACGTGTACTCTGACTTGGACTCTGAAGAAGAGGATGACGTACTCGTTCCAGCGGCAAGTGCCGGCCATATCCACATTGTCAAGTACTTTCACAGTCTGGGGCATGCGTCGCCAGAAGTGCTAAACGACGCGTTCAATGGCGCCGTCAAACACCCCAAAGTCATGAAGTTCCTTTTTCTCAAAGGCTGCATTACTTCGATGACAACGAACACGACGTTCATCCTTGCAGCAAGAATGAAGGAACTTGCCTCGGTGAGGTTCCTCTACGATCTATGCTGCAATGTCCCCAGCGTGGTCAATGAAGCATTTATAAGCGCAGCAAGCTGGACTTATGAAGGTGACAGCAAAGCGCCGGATGTGTTGGAGTATCTATTCAGCAAGGATTGTGTCACATCGAGTTCTGTAGAGAATGCGTTCGTCAGCGCCGCAAGTCGAGGAAACATTGGCACAGTCAAGTATATTCACAGCAAATGTGGAGTTTCTAGCAAGGTGATTAACGCGGTTTTCATCGATGTGGCGGCTCATGGACAGAATAAAATGTTGAGACACCTGAATGAACTTGACTGCATTTTGCTCGACAGCGTGAAGAGCGCTTTTCTGGAAACAGCAAAGCATTCCGAAAGGAAATGCGTGGGATTTCTGTATCAAAACAGATTCACGTTTGCCAAGGACTTGATTCAAGTCGCACGTGGAGGCGAAGAAAACGATATCGCTGAGTTTTTGCGGACTCAAGTAGACGTCAATCTTGCCACAGCGTCTCTCGTGAAGGAAGCCATGGAAATCGCTAAACGAGGTAGCGTTCGCGATGTTCAACTGTTTTTGGATTCACATAATCGATGGATTACGGAAGCACATGCGGTTAGTTTAAATGAATCGAAGCGGTTCCTGAATCGGGTTCTGGGAATTCCAAGCCGCAAAGAGAAAAGAAAGAACCGACGGGCGAACCGAAAAAAGCTGAAGGAGCGGCTATCGTAGCCTTTGATTGAGAAAAAAACTATCTACCAAGTACATTCTTAACACCAGCGTGGGCGCTGGCGCTGCACATATTCTAAGGGGCTGAGCTCCAGGCACCGCTCATAGGCAATTCAGATTGAGTCGGCGATGACGGCAGGGAGACTGTTTTTCTCAGCACGGCAGGGTCCTACTGCCGTAGTTCCACCAGGGCTTGTGATGTTGTTTCGCAGCTCCACGGGATGCACGTTCCCCGACTCCAAGAACGTCTCTGCAATGGGTCGGCGTCACTGCTTGGCGCTGGATAAAGCTGCAGTTCGTCGCTAACATTCACGCACAACTGTGCGTGATTATGTAAATTGAATGGAGTATATTGACGTTAGCCTTCGTTCGTGAATCTACAGCGGACTGGTGTGATACCGTAGATGGTTGTAATGACTCATTTGCAGAAACAATCAATCTGGAATTCTGTCAAAAGGAAGATGAGAAACAAACGTCCAAGCAATGCGTCTGCACCAAGCAATAAACGAATCCGTTTAGCTTCCCCTCTCCTGGAAAATGTCCGTCTTCCTGATGCGATCGCTGCGCTCCCTCACGTGATGAAAAATATCGGGGCTTTCACGATGGAGCCAAGCGAAGTGCTACTCGAAGCCGCGCAGAATGGCAACCTTCAATCCATAAGATCCATTTTGGCCAAGTGGGAAGTCAATTACGAGCACAAGATGGAGGCTGCTGTTGCAGCTGCCACGCAGGGCCACCCCAATGTTGTCCTAGAACTACTGGAAGTCATGGATAAGGTCGGTCGCGTCTACTCCGCGTGGGAAGTCCTGGACGAAGCCTGCTACAAAGGACATCTCAATGTGGTGGAAGCCGTCGCCAAGTACGCCAACGAGTTCATTTACCATGCAGACCAATTTGAAGAACGAAAAGCTTGGGAGTGGGGGTATATTCTGACAAATGCAGTCATCGGTGGAAACATGGAAGTCGTGCGATTTTTACTGTCGGTTGATAAGTGGCATCTTGATATTGGCGAAGCGTTTGAGCAGGCTCTACATGATGGCAAGGCGGAGATGGCGGAAATGCTTCAAAAAGTGTATTCTAGGCGTGATAGCTACGACGATGAGGACCCGCAATGTGGCGATGAATGGGATGGGGACGACTTGCTCATTCAGGCAGCAGCTTGCGGATATCTTCGTATTGTCAAGCACTATTCTGATCAAGGACACACATCGTCTGACGTGCTAAATGACGCGTTCACTGTGGCCTTAAGCCATCCCAAGCTCATGAATTTTCTTTATTGTAAAGGTTGTATTACTTCGAGGACATTGGAGAAGACATTTATCCACGCGGCAAGACGCAGGGAACTCGATTCGCTGAAATTCCTCTACGATTTATGCTGCATTGTCCCCAAAGTGGTCAATGAAGCGTTCACGGCGGCATCAGCTAGCTGTATCTACGTGGTCGATGTGCTGAAGTATCTTTATGGCAAAGGTTGTATCACGCCGATTTCTGCTGCGGAAGCTTTCGGTAGAGCTGCATACAAGGGAGACGTCGACGCAGTAAAGTTTCTACGCAGCAAATGTGGTGTTCCTAGCAAGGTTATTAATGCAGTTTTTGTCGATATGGCGGCTCGTGGGCGGATTGACGTGTTGCGATATCTGAACGAGCTCGATTGCATTGCTATCGACAGTGTCAAGAGCGCTTTTCTGGGAGCAGCGAGGCATGACAAGAAAAATTGCGTGGAATTCCTCTATACAAGCAGGCTTAAATTTGCAATGGATTTTATTAAAGTTGCACATGAAGGTGAAGAAGACGATGTTGCTGAGCTTTTGCGGCGTCGTACAAACGTCAGTCGTATCCCTGCGTCCGTCGTAAAGGAAGGTATTCAAGTCGCAAACATAGGTGATCTTCGCAATGTTCAAATTTACCTGGATTCGCGCAACCACTGGATATCCGAGGCACGTACATTTGGCTCAAGCGAAACGAACAGGTTCCTGGAGCACGTTTTGGGGATTTCAAACTGTGAAAGCCAGTGAAAGAATCGAAGGAAGAACCAAACCAAATTGAACTAGCGGTGATTGCCTATTGATTAACTCTTTGAAAACCGACTGCCTGGTACATTTTTCCTGCACCCATGTGATCTAAATGCACATTTACGAGCGCGGGCGCTGGCGCTGCACGGGTTCTGAGGAGCCTAGCTCCAGGCACCGCTCGTAGGCAGCCCAGATCGAGTCGGCGATGACGGCACGGAAACCGTTTTCTCAGCACGGTAGAGTCCTGCTGCCGTAGTTCCACCAGGACTTGTGATGTTGTTTCGCAGCTCCACGGGATGCACATTCTCCGATTCCATGTACAGTGCTGAACCCAGCATTGTTTGCTGCACTAATTTCTGCAACGCGATGAAAACAACGAGTTAGTCGTATATCAACAGGAGCTGCATCATAATTGTCGCACCGTGGCTACAGGACGCGAAAAGCCCATGTGCACACCAGCGTCGATCATTGCCTCAGCGACGAGGAAGAAGTATGCTGTTCCATAAGTTTTGATTAGAGTCGTTCAGCCCAAAGACCGTCAAGCCAGTGATTTCCCTACCAGGTCCAGACCCGGACAGTGCTGTTGCCATGTCCAGTGCATTTTCATCGTCCACGAACACCTGCATCAAAGTTGGCAAGGTTAGGTACTGCTGACGACGGCCCCTCAATTCTGAAGACGATACCTCAATGCCAAAAGAGCCCAGGATCTCCTTGGTCAGTTCATGCTGCACACTCGTGACTTCCGCAGATTGTGCCCACACTGTAGTACCCTCTCCGATCATAGCAGGAGTATTGGGCATCGTCCGGATGACCCGACTGTTCGCCCCCAGCAGTTGCTGCAGCTGCTTGATGCTCGGTCCCGCAACAACCGAGATCACCAGAGCTTCAGGGTCCATCGAGGCCTTGACAGCTCGAAGAACCTACAGCCATAAGTAGCAGAAAGAGCAAAACACCGTTAAGAAATACAAACTACCTTGAAAGAAAAACGGATCCAGCCACTTACATCATCAACAACTTGAGGCTTCACAGCAATCAGGATCACGTCCGCTCCTTTAACAGCCGAGCTGTTCCTCGTGTGTGTCTCCACCTCCAGCTTCGCGTACTTGCCGCGCATGGCAGGGTTCGGGTCCGAGACCACCACCTTGGAGCTTGGGATCAGTCCCTCAGTCAAGACTCCAGTGATGATCGCCTCCGCCATGTTGCCTCCTCCAATCACAGCCAGTCGGTTGAGCTCCAGCTCCGGCTTCTCGGCTGTGGCCGCCGCCGCTCCCTGTTGGTTCTTACGAGACCGAGCGAAGGGTCCTTTTCCTCCGCCCGAGAGCAGAGCAGTACTGCCGAGAGACGGACGAGGCTCCAGACGAGCAGAAGCAGCACGTGCAGACGTCGCCAACAGCGGAGAGCGCCGCGAAGAGCTGGACGAGAAGCTGCGAGCGACCTGCTTGAGCGCTGGGGACCGGAGCTTCGTAAGAGACAGCATGATGACTGAAGAGAGCTGAGACGGGTGTGGCGCGCGAGGCAAAAGTGAAAGTGACGATTCACACACGGATACTTCAGTTAGCTTCAACCTGTATGAATTGTTATTTGAAGTGGTGTGGTATGTCCACGTAGTGGTTTGTATGAGAATTCGTAAGTGGACTACCTTCTATACCAAATGGTACCGTTTTTACGGTACATTTTCTGTTGTAGCTCATTGCGCTACTACCAAAAGGAGAGCATGCGAGGACAGGTGCGGTAATGGCGCTCGTCGTGTGGTTCTGACAACAGGAGGACGCTCTGTTAAAAGCTGATATCGTGCACACGTAGCTGGAGTTGACGCCGTCGTTCGCGGCGCAGCTGGAAGGGAAAGTTTTGGCGAATGCACACGCAGAAGGCGACGTGGACGGGGACGGCGAGGCGGAGCTGCTGTTCGGCTCCATTCTGGGCCATGTGTCCGTCTTCAAGGTTGTCCACTGCGGTGATTCTGTAGATTGAGACTCTGTTGCCATTCTGACGCAGCTCCTGTAGCTCGTAGACGACCGATTGACGCTTTGGCGAAGCTGCGAAGTGAACGGATCAGTGACGTCCATCTGTTTGGACGATTCTGTGGCAGGACACGTGAGTTTCCACTTTGACCTACGACAGAAACGCTCGGTTTTATGGCGGAGAACTGATACTTCAAGTGCGTTGTGCTGATGAAGCAGACTCGAGTGATTGTGGCGACGGCCGAGGGAGAGTGCTCTGTTTTCCGCTCGGTGGAGGGCGCGGAAGTGCTCCAGTTGTGTTCCACGTTGGTGAGTAGACTGCTCTTGCCATATGGATGACCGTGCAACTAAATAACGGCGTGTTTTTTAACCCTAGAACGTTGCGCTCAATATCTGCCACATTGTCTACTTGAACGGAGAGTTGGTCATTGCAACACGCGATGGGCGTGTGATTATCTACCGCGTAGATACTGAGAATGCTGACTCAAATGAGGTGCGTGCATATCCGTGCAAAACGATTGTGATTACGCTAGCTTACAATGTTGTTCTTTTCAGGGTGCAGAGTATTCTCAACTTACACAACTGGAGCTTTCAAACGAGATCGAGTCGCTGCTGGTTTTGCACTCTACATTGTCGAATCCGAAGGCACCACCTCAGCTATTGGCGAGATGTTTCTCCGGTGAAATGTTTTGCATTAATTCTCCTCGCCCAAATGATCCACTTGCTAAGCGAGATATTACACCATGGAGCGGACCACCACATGATAAAGTTGGCGTCACCTTCATCGTGGGTGACATTGAGCTCGGTGGGAATCGAGGCATGGTTGCTATTGTGTCGATGACTGGTCTTGTGTCATTGTTTTCGTCGTCTGGGGAGAGGCAATGGGACGTGCAGGTTCGTTCATCAAAAACGTGGTGTCAAAATATCGTCGGTGTCTGACTACGCTACTGTTATGCTAAGTTGCCGGAGGCAGTGGTGGGAGCAGATAAGCTTGAAATGATTGCAGCATCGGGGAATCGTGAGGATGCGGTATAGCACATTTTTGTGAAGGAATTCAAGAAGATATTTGCCAACTAACGTTAACTGTTTGATTGAATTGCAGATCGTAGTATGCACGTGGAGTGGACAGCTATACGCTATCCAAAGTGAGAGAAGTCTGGTGCGCTTTAGGATGTTACTGGCGGCTAGCTCGGTCTTCTGCGGTATGTTTATTGTTGCTTGCAGAAGTATATTTCTATCTTCCGTTTTGGGCACTACAATGATTTCACATGTCTTTTGCTGGATAATCAGTGAACATCCATGACTCCTTCATGCGGACAGACCCCACTATTGTTGGTGTCAGCACCTCCGGCTCAGTTTTTGTCTACCGCGATGTGCAGGAAACGCTCATCCGTGGCTTGCAGGACTCTACTCTGGTATGCTTTATGCAGAAGTTCATTTTGTGTCACGAGTATCGGATCGCTGACTTATCCTCATTTTGGGCTTGAGTTAGGCGGATACTGTGCGGAAGAGTGCGCTGTTTGCACAAATGGACACGTTGGAAAAGCGTAGTGCCTTGATGTCGAAGCTCCGCGAGCTGTACCCACAGGCGTGCATTAAAAACAAAACCCCGAACAGCGTCACCGTAGAAGAATTGATCAGCGCGTTGATGGCAGTCCCAAAAATCAACCGTAATTCGAATTATAATGTACCGATACTACATGCGGTTGGCTGTTTTGTGACTGACTTCGAATTGATGATTGTTTCTCAGCCCTCAAAAGCACAGGTGAATGCGATGCCAGTGCACTTCATACGTGAAAACTAGCAGGTTTCAGCTCCAATTCAATCAATGTTTATTATAGTGCATATTGTAGTTAGCTCCTCGGTCTCGCCTTCTCTCACAACTTACCAGTTCTGCAACTGATAGGCGTGCTCGACGAGGCTAGCTACCGACTCTGGACCGCGGCGTAACAGCTCTTGGGCAAACTCGCCCACGTAATTGAGATGGAAGTTGATATCCGAGGACTTGCCAGAGCCTAATTTCCACGACGCGTCGAAGGCCCGGAAAGCAATACTGTAGAGCTCGAAAAATGCAATAGGGTCCTCGAAAAGCCTCCAGAACGGGCGCTCCGAGCCAAGGCAACCTCCGTCCTTCAGTTGCAACAGATCAGCTAGCACATACATGATTTGGGAACCTACCAGAGCATACGAATAGGCTTCTGGTCCGCTTTGGTCGTTCAAAATAGGCAATGCAACCGTACGATGTACCTCATGGAAAAACACGAGGCACTGCAAAGGCAGTAAAAACTGCAATTCACGCATGGGGTCTCCATGTCGAAAGCCCAGACGATTCCACTCCGTAGTGCTCAGTTGAAACGGCTGTGGATCGAAGCATGACGCCCACAAACGCTGTAAGAGATCAGCATGTTCTCGAGTGCCAGGATGAAGCGGAGCTTTCATAGCGCCAATCAGTTTCGCTAGCTGTGCCAGTGATGCTGCAGTAGGTGGAGCATTCCCTGATGAGGATCCTGTTCCCGCAGCTGCAGCTGTAACCTTCTCCCACATCTGTGCCGAGTGTTTCTGCAACGTCTGGGCCATAGCTGAGCTCTTCATCTTGGAAGCGAGTGCTTTCTTCATGCCAAACAACACACTACCTGCGTCCTGCTGCGGCGCTGGCTGCGGCATGGGATAGCCTGAACTTCCTCGGTCGAGGGCTTCGCCTGCCAGTGGAAGAAGGAACTGAACTGTCGATCTTCAGGGACGTCCACCAGTTCTTCGTCCACTTTTGTCCCTGACTTCTCCCCTCGTTCTCGAGCATCTGCAGCCTCCAGTTGCAGCACTTTCACGTGGATCTCTCCGCTGCTACTGACAGGAAGCACGCGCAGCTCTTCTGTCAGGTCTCTCCAGCAGTAACAAGTCGAGGGGTCGGCTCCAGGCAGCGCCGCTTGCAGTCGGAAGTGGTAGCGACCTTCGAACGGGAACTTCCGTCGCAATTCCGCCAGCGTTGGACGCGCAGACAGCAGCAACGAAGACGAAAACTCTTCCAGACGCGCGTCGTCCCCCTCCAGCAGCATCTGCTGGAAAAAGTAGCGACACAAGACGCCGCACTCGAACTCACGTCGCCCCATGACGGCCACGTCCGATAGTGGTGTCACGCACAGCCGGTCTAACAATCTATTTTTAGCACCACAAATTGATCTCATTGGCCAGAACTCATATACCCACCACCATTGGTAGAAAATACGATTTGCACTTTCATTCCGCATTGTGCAAGTACCTCCGCAAGTTGCTGTCCGTACTGCGCTCTTCCGAGCGTTCTTCCTGCACGCTGGCGCCCTCATGGAGATGGAGGAGGAGGAGTGGGACGAGTCGATGCTGTCGGAGATCGCGGCGCTGGAGTCTCGCCATTTGGGGACTCACAGCAACGTCCAGAGCGTCCAGAGTCCCGTTCAACCCTCAACGGTTTGGAGCTGCAAGTCCTGCACGTTAAACAACGAGGCGTCCAGAGCGACGTGCATGGTGTGCGGTACACCACGTGGACACACATTCTCCACGTCAACTTCAACTACTTCAGCAAATTCAGCCAAGAACAGGAAGACAGTACAAGCTACACTTTCTTTCGATGGAGCAACGCCATCTGTGGTGATTCCTCCGTCACAGAAGGCCCAGCAGCACATGGACACTGGACGTTCAGTAGCCGCTGGTCGAGCGCTGACAGCGAGAAGCTCCCAGCAGAGTTTATTGACGTCGACAACGACAGGATCAGGGCTAGTAGTGACTACCAGTCACTCAGGACATGGTACTGATGTGCCCTCTTCTGCTACTACTGCTGCGTCCGTGAGGATGTCAGCGTCGCCACCTGAACAGATCATCAGACGTGCAGCTGGAGAAGACCCGCAGGCTCGAACCAGATATTTGGATACTGTGGAGAACTCGAACTGTCCTGAGATCGACTATGAGAAGGCACAACACTTAGTGTACCCGACCAATTACTCGATTCGAGACTATCAGCTGACTATTGCAGAGAAGGCACTGTATCACAACACGCTGGTGTCGCTGCCAACGGGACTGGGCAAAACGCTGATTGCTGCAGTCGTCATGTACAATTTCTACCGCTGGTTCCCGACAGGAAAGATCGTCTTTATGGCGCCCACAAAGCCATTAGTGGCACAGCAGATCCGCGCCTGCCATGAAATTATGGGTATTCCGCTGACTGACACAGCGGAACTTCAAGGAAATGTGCCTCCTACCATGAGGCGCGTTCTATGGAGTACAAAGCGTGTGTTCTTTTGCACACCACAGAGTTTGCAAAATGATCTACGTCGAGGTGTATGTGCTGCGGAGAAGTTTGTGTGTATCGTCGTAGACGAAGCACATCGTGCTACGGGCAACTACGCGTATTGTTGTGTGGTGCAGGAGATCGAGTCTAAAACGCATTTCTTTCGAGTGTTGGCTCTCTCTGCTACGCCGGGTGCCAAGTTTGACGTGATTCAGGATGTAGTGACGAATTTACGCATCTCTCACATTGAAAGTCGCTCAGCTGATGATGCTGATGTAAAGAAGTATACACACGCACGTCAGGAGGAGGTGATCGTCTGTCGCCTGGGAACACAGATATTAGAAGTAAAGGCTTTATTCCTGAAGTGTTTCACGCCGATCGTTCAGCGACTTCTACGTGGTAATATCATCCAGTATGGGGACCCAGAGAAGCTCTCGAGTTGGTACGTGCTGCAAGCGCGCGAACGGTTTCGTAAAAGCCCCAACTACGCCTCAAATCGTAGTGCTGAGAGCGACTTGGCGCTCTTAGTGAGTTTACTACACGCTAAGAGCTTGCTAACAGGTCATGGACTCAGTAGCTTTCGTGATCAGATTACTAACTGGATTGAAGACCGAAAAGGAGGTAAAATGTCGTGGTCCAAGAAAGAAATGCTGCTGTCATCAGAATTTCAGGCCCTCGAATTAAGTCTGGCTGTGACGTCAGAAAGTAGCGTCTCGGCAAGCCATCCAAAGCTTGTGAAGCTTCGTGAAGTGCTGCTTGAGCACTTCAAACGTCATGCTGCAGGTAAATCTAGCACACGCGCGATAGTGTTCACGCAATATCGAGCGAGTGTGTCCGAGATTGTAGCATTGCTCCGTCCGCTGGCACCACTTCTAAATGTCCAGCCATTTATTGGCCAGGGTGCGTCAGGCAAGGCAAAGGAGAACAAAGGCCAGTCACAAAAGATGCAGCAGGATATTGTACGCAGGTTTCGATTGGGCGAGTTCAATGTCCTCGTGGCGACTTGTATAGCAGAAGAAGGCTTGGATATTGGTGAAGTGGACCTTATTGTCTCATTCGATGCTCTCACATCGCCTGTTCGTATGATTCAACGCATGGGCAGAACAGGGCGCAAGCGCGTTGGTAGAGTTATTATATTGGTGACAGAAGGTGACGAAGAGAAAAGCTCGCTCGCAGCGCGTCAGCTGCAAAAACCGTGAGTCGTGCCCTCACCACTTTCAAGAGCAGGTTTGTATATTCAAAGTGCCCACGCATGTTGCCTACCGGTGTTTTACCGGAGCTGAGCGAACTGGAAATGAAGATTCCAGCATTTCATGCATCTCAGGTGGGTGGTAAGAATGCGTCTGGTGCGGTGGATCCTAACCTGTGGATGCTGAGTGACACCGAGAAAGCAGACGCGGAGATGAAGTTCTTCCCGCCAAATTTTTCTTTAAGTACGAGGAACAAGCTTTATCCAATCGTAGCGAATCGGAAGCATTTGCTACGACGGCGCCCAAGCAGATTTAAACAAAGGAACCGACTGCTGATTGGATACTCTGCTCGTTCCTTGATTCTACAGAGCCTAGTGCGCAAAATTCATGGAATTGAGGAGCAAGCGGAACTGGGAAGTGATGAGGAAAACGACGAGGACTCTCATGCTGTTCTTCCTGAACAGGACGGTGCTGCGCATTTACTTGAGTCGAGTTGTGAGGATAAAGGCAATCATCACAGCCCCCTGGTGTGAAAGTGCGTCGACGAATTCGTGTGGCCACAACTGACGCAGAAACTGACAGTGAGATCGGTTCCCCATGGCGGCAAAATGCCACTCCTAGTCCTATTGACGATGGAAACAATTGTGATGAATCGTATGCAAGTCTCGACATGCACTTTAGTCCGCAGGTGGCAGATTTACCTCCCGACGTGGAACCTACTATTGAAGGTGGGTTCGGCAATCGCAGTGATGGCAATAAACGTCGGTACAAGAATTCAGATATGACGCGAGGAGCAAAGAAAAGAAAAACAGCGTCTGATTGTCAAGGCTCACTCAAAGAGGCTGGTTTATTGACTGACATAGCGCTCAACAATCAAAGGCAATCTGGAGATAGCTCACGGAGTATACCTGGAGTTGGGGTGGAAGTGATCAAAGATAGTGAGATGCACAGCGGTATGTCGGGGGCTTTATCCTTAACACGCTCAGTCGAGTCTCCTCGGATGTCTTCAAGGCCAGATCCTTGTGAGAACCGTCGTCTTGACTCATTTGATGGGGAGACTGTAGAGAAATCTTTACGACTCTCAGGAGCGATATCAGGAACGATGTCACTGACGCTCTCAGCTAAGCCTGAATTCCCTGGATTCGACGACACGACCAAGGAAGGTAATCCTCAACAATTGCCAGACGCGCTTTCCTTGACACTGTCGGCAGAGTCACCTCATCCAATGGCCACCTCGCATTCTACCGTTGCCCAACATGCTTCTCGTACTGCTAAATCCAACTCTGCTGCAGAAGGCGCCTTGGAAACTGGAGCTAACCCCCGACTACGTAGTACGCGTCAATTGCAATTTGATGATCCTGAAATGGTTGAAAACCCAGTAGAGCAGGCGGGTGCAACTACACGCAATTGTGAGTCTGTCCTATTGCCGGAAGCATCAATGAAGAATGATGTAACGAACACGGCGGAGGTGGTCTTAATCACAGAAGATAACGTGATATCCGAGAGGGACAATCCGACGAAGTTGGACAGCGAAGAACCTGCAGCGTTTTCCTTCGCTTTGTTTCCTCCAGATGTAGATGTCGCTGCAGGGGGCAGTTCAAGCCACAAAGGCGTAGAGGAAGATGAGCCGTCAGCATATTCTTTTGCGCTGCTACCCCCATTAAATCGTGGACCAGAGATCCCAATAATTCAGAAGCAACTATCACAGAAGCAGGATAATGTGGCACGACACGAAGATAAGTTCGAATCTGCTCACAAGAAGGAGACTGATGGTCTTAACATCGACCAAACAAGCCGACCAAAATCAGATTTTATAGGCCAGACGACACTGGGGTGTGGAACGATCGCCGGGAACCTGAGTATTGTTGATCTTACGAATGAGGGTGACCATGATACGTTGGACGTCAATGGCAACTTGAAGCACGAGACATCAATAAAAATGGCATCGCAGATTCCAGTTCAGAGCGAACATCAGGAAGCTGAACCCGAGCAAGAGGAGGAGGGTAGCTGCTCAATTTGCTGTGAAAGCGAGTCATACGACGATGACCCAATCGTTTTTTGTGATGGTTGTAATATCGCGGTACATCAATTTTGCTACGGAATAACTGCAGTGCCGAGTGACAAATGGTTCTGCGACGTCTGTACGGAGGCAAAAGCCAAAGGCAATGTAACACGTTTGAGCGATCTGCGCTGCCATCTTTGTCCTCTGCGCGGTGGTTCCTACAAGCGGACAAAATGTGGTCATTGGGTTCACGTTCAATGCTTCTTGTGGATCCCAGAACTTCATGTGGGGGAAGGAAATGACGATATGCTCGTACTAGGCGAACTAAACAGACTGGATCCGGATCGCAATACGCTGGACTGCTCTCTTTGTCACTCCAAGAAAGGAAATGGCATTATCCAATGCGCACACAAGCGCTGCCTGGTTGCTTTTCATGTCAGCTGCGCTTCGTACGCACAGTACCGAATGGATCAGCTGGATCCGCCAGAAGGGGACGCCGCTGGAACTGGGACACTGTTTCTTGCTTACTGCCCTCGACACCGGACATCTAAAACACCGTACGTACCGGCAGCTCAAGTTCAGCAGAAAACACCCTCCACCAGCGCTTCTCGATCCCCCAAGCCTCCGCACGACGCGAATTCACCCAGTCATTTATTGGTATCTCCGTCGTCTGCTAAGGCTAAAAGCAAGTTTAAATGCTTCAAACGGCTAAAACGCAAGTATGATGCCTCGCAATCACAAATATTCTCGCAATCGGGGCCTAATAAATCACCTGCAGAGTCATCCCCGTGGCAAAAGCGCATTAAGCGGTCAAAGCGGCGCCGCGAGACATCTCGTGCTCTGGCAGCTGCTTATATCGAGGATATTGCGGAAGTTCGAGAGGGAGGTGTCTGTGACGATGATGAAGACGACTACGGAGACGACTACAAAGATGCTGCAGATGACTCTTTCATCAACGATTCCTCGCAGCTATTGTATTCGCAGTCCGTCGTCTCACCTGAAGACGCCAGCCATAACAGTACAAAGACGAAGAAGAAGAAGCAAAGGCATTCAAGTACCGATATGCGCTCTATCTATGCGCGATCGCTGTTTGAATCGCAAAGCTCCCCGCTGCTGCTCCGACGTGGAGGACGTCAACTGGGAGCACTTCCCTCCCAGGGCATCATTCGTACATGTCTAGACCATCTGCACAACGGGAGCAGTGACATAACACCGTCTCCGCGACCTCGCTCAAGGTCCCGAGTGCGCAAAGAGTTTGAAGCTGGTACACTTTCTGCCTCAACTGGCGATTCTACAATCGGCCAGATTAACGGTGGTGGAAAGGACAATAATGACGGAATGACCTCACGAAGTTCTAACATGGCAGCTGCCGCTGGATCGCTTCCTAGGGCTCATGTGAATACTACTGCAGACACTAACGCGTTAAAGACGAGAGCTACTGGAAATGGACTAAAGAGTGACATGTCGACGATGTTGGCCGGGGAGTATAACTCAACGTACCCAACGAGCGAATCAATTCCCTTTTCTGCTGCCAAACCTGCGGATGACGAGAGCGACGAGCTACGGAAGAAGATCGAAGCGAATCGGCTAAAAGCTTTAGAAAAATTGCAGCAACGACGACAAGCTCAGTTCCAACAAACGAGTGAACAACCTTCCAACTCGACCGCAATACAGAGACTACAGGCGGAAAGTGCTTCCACAGCAAGCCTACCGCAGTCAGTTATCACTATCGGTGGCACTTCTACCGTTTCATCTGAATTACATGATGAAGCGGTAGTAGCTCCATCTTTCAGCCTGTTACCAACACGCTCCATTGAACCATCGGTTTCTCTTGACCACAGTACGCGACGTGTTACCGGAGATTCAACGCCCAAAACAAAGCACGACATGAAAACACACCAGCTCCAGCTTAAATTGACAATCTTTGTGAACCCAACGTTTGCCAGTTCCAGTGCTTTCTCGACGTTCATAAGGGAGAAAAGCACTGAGTGCATTGTGGATATAGAGGACTCGCTGGAGGCAGATGCCTTGTTGAGTGTGCGCATGGCCGTTCTCTTCCTGACTGCTGAGCAATTGCATGGTTTGGCACTGGCGGCACCAGGCCACAAGGTGCTAAAGCACCCGAGAGTTCGAAACCTTCTTATGATGCATAAGAAATTGATTGTAGCCGTTGTCCATGATGGTGAGGACACACCCGAGGTGCTGCGATTACGTCAACTGCCGAATACCATGGTATTAGTACATCCTCAGATAAAGTCATTGTGCGCGCACCTTCACGAAATCGGCCAACAAGAAGCTGCTGCCGGATTCGAGCTACCGTCTCCACGTTTGTGTCGCCCTGGCTTTGCTTCCACTGATGCCCAAGGCTTAGATGCGAATTTTACATCGCGACTGGCGTTTTTCCGCAAGATTCCAGCGTTATCACTAGCCACTGCGATATCACTAAGTTTTCGGTTTAAAAACTTTGCGGCAAATCAAGTTCCCGTGCACAAATTTAATGACATGCATTGGCGACGAATGCTTCCGTGGATATCGGAAGAGACGGCTATGGAGATTCACAAGTATATCGAGCACAACATAAAGCGGAGTTGAGCAGGGATACTATCATGTGCACTGCAAAAGTGTATGATCTGACATTCACATAGCTCTATGTGATCACCTCCTGCCTCCCAGTACCTACTCCATCTTGAGAGATTCGATAACACGGATAGAATCATCCAGCGTTTTGTCGTCCTTGCAGAACGCAAGACGCACAACACCCGGAGCAAGACGGTTCTCGGGGCGACTGAAGAAGGGAGACGTTGGAATCACTGCGAGGTGTCCTGCCTTCACCAATTTGTACGCGAACTGGTAATCCGGGAACTCCTGCAGATGTTAGCCACAGCTTAGTACCGCGACACCCATCGTGTGACTTCAGCCTATCAAACGTACCGTCTTCGGCGTATCGGGCGTAATCTCAAAGCCGCGGAACTCGTTGTAAAACGGAAGACCTTCCACGTTACAGCAGACAAAGTAGCCACCCTCCGGAACGATAGGGCGCCAATTGTTCGCTTGCAGCGCGTCGCACAAACGGTTGCGCTTGGTCTGCCAGTTTTGCAAAATGTAATGTTAGTGTACAATACCACAGCAAATGAGCAACATGTATCATACCTCCAATGTCTCCCTGATTTCATCATAGTAGCCGTTGGTCTTTGCCTGACGGAACGCAGAGGCCAAACCCACTTCCAAAGGCGTGGTTCCGCAAAAAGGCACCGTACTGTGGGCTTTCGTGATGGCTTCAACCAGGTGCGCCGGCCCCACAGCGTAGCCTGCACGCCAGCCAGTGCACGAGAAGGTTTTACCAGCACTGAACAATGAAATGGTGCGATCAAAGAATCCAGGCAGCGACGCAATTCGCTCGTGCTTGAGTCCGTCGTACGCCATAAACTCGTACACCTCATCAGCTAGCACGATCACGTCGGGGTGGCGTTCGAGGATACCTGCAATCTGCTGGAGCTCTTCGCTAGAGAAGACTTTACCCGTAGGGTTATGGGGGTGTTAAGCACCATCATCTTGGTCTTGGAGCTCAGCATCGACTCCAGTTTCTCCAAATCCACCTGAAAGTCGTGGGACGTGAAGCGAGTGCTCACATGAGGGTCTTCACTCAAGAACGCGTCCTTCTTGGCAGGATTAAACTTGAAGGGGACTCCATTGGAGGACACCCCTTGCAGCTGAGACACCGTCACGTAGGCGTCAAAATACGGCTCAAAAGTCAGCACTTCGTCTCCAGACTCCAACAGCGCCGCCATGATGGAAGCGATGCCCTCTTGAGCTCCGTTGAACGTCACAATCTCCTTCATAGGGTCCAGTTCCCGCCCCAATAGAGGCGAATACATCTCCGCCAGAGTCTCCACGTAACTCACGTGGCCTCCAGGCCTTGTGTACTGGTTGTGGCCCTCGTTAATGGCCTGGATAGCGGCCTGTTTCACAAACTCTGGCGTCTGGAAGGAAGGGAAGCCCTGGCCCAAATTCACGGCCCCGTGCTTGGCTGCGAGAGCGGAAAACTCGGCGAAGACATTGGCGGGGAGAGTGCGTACACGACTGGAGATGCAGCGAGCGTGGCGCACCGCTGGACGCAGCGCCTGGAGCTTGGCAAGTGGCAGCATGACGCAGTGTTGCTTCACTTGACACAATGGCGGATACTTGATGAGTGATTGTGCAAATAGTAGGCAATAAACTGGTCCGATTGAGAACTTCAAGAAGCTGCGTTTATCTTGACATTTGTATGAAGATAACGTAAGTGACCAATATATCGCTGCCATTAACAAAGAGTCCAAATAACTATATAAATTAAATCTTCTAGCAATCAATTGCCGAGCGAAAACATGGGCGAGATCAGTGATGACTCGAACCGCAGCACGACGAACAGGATCTCCATGAGCCAGTACTTGACTCCTCCTTTGGGGATGTTGACGTAGTTGCCTCCGTACTGCACAATGCAGCCTGTCTCAGGGTTGTTGGGGTTGCTCGGCATAAACCGCAGCACCGTCAGCGACTGCGTCCAAATGTCATCAGAGCCGACTCGCTGCTTGACGTCAGGCATGTCCAGCGTCCGCACAAAGTAGACGAAGTCGTGCTCGCGACGCACTCGACTGATGACTTCAACGGCACGAGAGACGCGTCCAGTCTGCGGGTAGCAGATCACTCGGTAGATGATGATGGCGTCGTCGCAAACTTTCTGCAGCAAGTGTTTCTACAACAAAATCAACAGCATCATTAGTCTTGACCAAAGACATCAGCCACGTCTCCACACGACGTACCCGGATAAACAGCGACGGACTGAAGAAACTGGCGTAGCAGTCCGTCGTCAGTCGTTCCCAGCTGAGGTTCCAGATATTCTCGGCACAGACGTTCGGGAAGGCCTTGTGCAGCGTAAACTTGACACTGGTGTTCTCCACGTGACGTCGATCGGACCATCCCATCACATCCACGCCCGAGACTTCCATGGCCTGTTGGGTCAAGATACTGTCCACGCACTGCATCGTCTGGCACACCAGGTCCTCCCACTGCTGCAACGTAAAGTGCCGGAACTGCGCCTCGACAGCGCTGGCTTCTCTCTGGAAGAGGAGTTCGAGCGCCTCCAGACTGGGGACAGTTGGCTCGGCCGCCTTGGCGTCTGCTTGTGTCTGCAGCGTCTTGTTCTCCGTCTCGAGCGCTTCTCGCTCGCTCGACAGCTTCAGCATCGCCACCTGTTTCTCCAGCGCAATAATCGACTTCTTGACCGTCGCCAGCATCTCCTTTTGCGCTGCATGAAGCGCCGCTGCACCTCCCGATGCTTCATGCGCTTCTCCTCCACCGTCACGCGCCTACGGGAGCTGCGCACCTTTTTCTGGACAGCCATCGGCTCGGGTTTAACGACCGCCGCCGAGTCGGGCGAGTCTGCGAGACTGGACGACGACGGACTGGGCAGCAGCAGACTCTCGAAGATCTGCTGGTCCGTGTCGCTCCAGTCCTCGGGCAGGAAAGGAGGCGAGGGCTGGTCGAAGGCCAGAGGCACGTGCTGCTGGAACGCCATGGCTGAGGACTCTGTAGTCCGTTTGTACTGTGCGCTCCAGTGTGGAGCTTCGCTAGTCATGGACCAAATACAGACTGAGCGCTCCAGACGAGAATATCGCCCCGTCATACAGCTCCGAGTAAGTACGATTGGAGATATGATTGGTGGAAATCAGAATCGTGGGCGTTATGATTGGTGGAAATCAGAATTGAAGGTGTTATGGCAAGGACGACAAAAGTCAGCTGGTGAAAAATAGCCGCTGGGCTCAACTGCTGTGCTTACAGGATGAGCCGTTTGACACGCAGGATGAACATGCCATGCGACTCTCTCTAGCGAAAACGTGCTGTGCGTGGATTACATGCGGAAAACTAGTGAGAGGGGGCGTAGATTTATTATAGCAGAGTTGGAGGCGACTGGGTTGAGTCGCCACCGGTAAAAGGCCGGGCAGTGGGACGGGCGTCAAAACCGGATGTCGTCTTTGAGATTGGGCAAGCGAAGCTGACTACGTAACGCTGGCTGCTCGCATGCAGCAGCACCACACGATTCTCCACTCTCCACTTTGGTGGCGCTCTGCTTCACGTGCTAGCAAGGATGTGCACATGTGGAAATGTAGTTGGTCGCCTTTGTTGCAAGTCCAATCGGTCGAAAGCTGGTGAGGAGTGCAATGCGTTCGCTGTGGCGGCTATGACCGGCAATTGATTGTCCTGTCGAGCGAAATGGTAATCAATCCGACTACTGCATTGGATCGTGGATTGTCCACGGGAGCAGGTCGCCAAGAATAAAAGACATCCATCGCAAATTATTTTCCAAGTGCCTTCTCCAGAAGGGAGGCGACTATGAAACGCCGAGCCGTAAATTGTTTTCTGGCTACTTTTGGTCTTGCCAGACTCGCATGACCGATGGCGAATCGTGAGTCAGTCGAGGGTGTGCGCGGCCGCTTGGCCATCGATCTCGACAGTGCGAGCTACGCACCAGCTGAGGTTGTTAGCGGCACCGTCACGCTTTCCATTTTGGAGCGCATCCAGTCCAGAGAACGTAAGTATCCGACACGTTTCCATTGCTACAAACTTCTATTCATTGTTCTGTCTCTCTTTGTACAGCCCTAGCGGTGGTTATCCAAGCAAGGGAGGAAGTTGCCTGGGATGACGGAGGTGACAGCCCTGTTACCAATGCCTTTGACAAGACCTTCCTACAGCACAAGGTGAGCTAAAGTCTAAGTACATGTGGAGTGCGTTGAGTGACTAGAGTCTGTGTACGTCAGATTGTGCTGGTGCCGACGGTCGTCCATGAACCAGGTGACTATGAGCATTCTTTCAGCTTCCAGCTTCCAGACGGTTTATCCGCGAGCTTCGAGCTGCGAGATATCTACAGCGGCACGATAGAACGTCTTCGACTGCAAATCAAGTATCAGGCGAGTGTGTGGCTCAGGGCTGACAGCGAATCGGTGGCATTTCTGCAGGCCACCCAGGAGTTCATTATGCACGCTCCGCCGATGATATCGCCGCCTGGGCGGTCTCTCGAGATTTCCTCTACATCAGCGGTGCATTGGTTGCACTGCATTAATCGCGGCAGTTTGCAAATGGTGGTAGGCATCCCGAAAGACGTGTTTATCGCGGGAGAAATCGTGCCGATATCGTGTCGCGTGGATGGTTCTGCTTGCAAAACGTCAGTCTCTTCACTTTCAGTTGACTTGGTGGAAGACATTCTACTACGGAATTTGGACAACCGATCAGAATTGTCTGTTACGCGAGTACTCTCAACGCAAGAATTTGCTGGTGCTGCAGCCGGTCAGTCATGGGACCTAGTCGCAGATATTCTGTTGGCGGAGAATGAGAAGAAGTGTCCTGTGAATCCAGCCGTGGCAACACATTTCTTTCGTTGTACACACCGGCTAATCGTTCGGTGCAAGCCTTTCATGGCACAGCCGATTGAAACCGAGTTAACTGTGAGAGTGCTTCACAACAATACGCCATCCAGTGCAGCAGTAACGCAGCTGCAAATGCCAGGGTGAGTCTGGACGTGAAAAAAGCTTGTGTAGGAATTTTGGCCGCCGTAGTTCGTTTGAATAAGACAGCATTTCCTCTGTCAAAAGTATGATCCATGGGCCACCGATAGTGCGGAGCAGAAAGGTAGCTGGTTGACACATCTCGAAACAATTCATTGTACCAAACGAGCCTGCGGGCCAATCACTTCAGCTTCGATGCGCATGGCAATTTGCAGAATCTCGAGGCACCACCATCTTGACGTTGCGACTGCAGTCCCTTCAATCATCCCACCAAACTCATTTTTACAGCTACTTTGCTGATCACCCACATGCTCAAAGATACCCCAAATGAATGCATCCATCCAAACGTTTTCTTTATGCGGCTCGACCTTCTTGCGTCCGCGCGGGTCCCGTGCTGTCAGTTCACCTTCGTGACGTAGATACACTTTGGGATCCAGGCCTCGATAAAACACCATGCATCCATCCGGCCCTAGATCGACGCGCATTGCCAGGATAAACACCCGCACACGTACGTCGGTGCCCTCACGCTCAAGAGTGTGGTAGTAAATCACAGCGTTCTCATCTAAGTGCTGCATTACATGGAAGTGAGGTTTCATATCACGCGGACACACGCGCGCAATAACATCCGGCCGCGATAAAACTTCCCATGTGCCCCGAGAAACCTCCTCCACCGTTCGTCCTTCAAAAACCTTTTCCAATGAAAACATGAGTTTGTCCGGGTACACCTTGTGTCGGTCTCGCCAGCCGAACACCTTAATCCCAGAAGAGAAACACGCTTTGCTCTCTCGGAACGCCATGACCTCGCGATAAGCTCCACGAGCGATTTCTGAGCACTGTTCTAGCGTCAGTGGATTCACCACCAATGTCGGGTTTGCTCGTCTGAATTCGAGGGCCATATTTGCATCGACAAGTGCTTTGTACTGGGCTGCAGCTAGCTGTTCGACCTGCTTTTCCATCGTCGAATGCACCGCTCCAAGTCGTTTCAACTCGGCGTTCTCCTTCGCTAAAGCGCTACGCATCTGCGTCAACTGGACGTAAGCTCGGTGCAAACTCGAGCGGCTGCTCTCAGATTCGGAGCTTTGCACTATCCGTGTCGGTTCTGCATGTTGACGGTGGTGCACCTCTAGCAGTCGCTCGTACTCGGTCTCCAACGCGTTCACTTGGTCTCGGAGTTCGGTTAGAGTGTTCTACGAGTCGGTCAAGCACAAGTGAGACCCCCACCGAGAACCAGATGCTGTGCAACCAATCAACGGACAATTTCGTACCAACTTTTGTAGTAGCAGCGCTTGACGATCAGTCGGTTCTTGGCTCGTTGGTCAGCATCCAACACGCGCTTCTTCCTGTTAGGAGTGTTATCCATTGGCAACCACAGCGGAGACTTCAGATGCCAGAACTCGACTGAGTTGTGCGGTGCCAACCGACAGCCGAGTCGATTAGCCAACCCCTACGATGGGACAACCGGGTGCTATTACGCTTGACCAGCGTATTCATCCGCGCAAAATTTCGGCGTGAGCAACAACGCGTTCAACGACAATCTCGGCTATTGTGGCTCTTCGATTGACAAGCAAATTGGATTCTCGAGCCACGATGGCATGACCTTGAGAACGTTCGTCTCGACACGACACGCTCCTGACTCACGCTATTGTAAGTCGCGATGCTGTTTATTGTTTGGAGACTATTACTGGGAGTTGACGACCATGCCCTTATTAGCGAGGTGGTAATCGTTAAAATGACGTTAGAAAATGATCATTCCGACCTTGTGATTGGTCAAGTTTCCCCACATTTGCTGACTTGTTGCAGTCAGACAGTGGCATGCCAAGCAGATTCCTGAGCCCTTTGGTGTTCGCCGAGGATTTTCCCTGCCAAGAATTAGGAAACACCATAACAAATGCTGCCCCAGCCTTGTCGAGAAGCTCTTAGTGCCACGTAAGGTAACGTGGGAGCTTCGTCGTCAATAGCTGTGCGCGACAGCGAAGGTCGACGCCAGAGCTCAATGATTCTTAATCAGCATGACGAGTGTCTGCTATAGCGCTCGCTTTCTAAGGACATGCTGGCCCCACAACAAGCTGGATATGTCAGGCTCTCGGTCTTTGACGTGCGATGTGTTTGGCCTTCCCTCGCGTTCGACATCTGCCGATAGTATCCTAGCAAAGAATTACTTGCAGGTGCGTCTCGTCAATAAAAGCGGATCTTATCCATGCGCCACCACCGAATTGTTTCGCTCCGGCAACGACGTGCCGGTGGACCGATTCAAACGCAAAGCTGGTGGACGACAACTGCTTCCACTGTCGCCGACCGTCTAAAAACCAACGACGTCCTTCAGGATTACTTCATCGTCCCCTGCAAGCTGACAAGGCGCGTCGTCGAGTCACACGATGAAAAATGCAGGTCCCACTACTGTCTCCGCTAGTGCTGCAACAGTATGTCACTGCACGCACCCATAGCTGTAAATGAGCAGCTTAGCCGATCTTCCGCTACGTTGGTAACGGCGCTTCACGTGGCAGCGTGACAATGCCAAGATGTGATAGATGCAGCGAGGCTCATTGCCTTCAGGATCCACAAGTATTGACACACCCTGTAGAGATAGCAGGATGTCTTTGCGGCGTCCCCACTCACTGTAGGGTTGTCGTCCTCGCGTCTGTCTCTATAGCCGAGATGGTCCCCCTCGGAAATCCGTCAGGACAGGAACCGTTTGTAGCGCCCATGGCTACACGAATTTCTTGAAGGAATGGTGCGTCGTCGTCTCGCGTGACAAGTTGATCCCACCTTTGCACGACGCGGCGACGCGAATGTGTGGCGAAAACGAAGTTACTCGCGCCGGGCGAACCTCGTAGCGAGTGTGACAATTGTCACTGACAATACAGGAGCCGCCCCAAAGATCAGTTCGAAACTAATCGAGCGATCGGTTCGTTTTGCAATGTACCTCGCTAGCAATCCAGGCAGCTCTGCCATGGGACCGGACAGACTGACATCTCACAATCGAATCTGCCCCTCGGCAGTCACTTAGCTCACCAGGTCGCGCCAACGTCCCGTTCGTTGCACCCGGTGTTGCTATTTACCTAGCTCTCCACACGTCGGGCACCCACCACCCCGTGTACAACCCCCATCCTATTATTTACTCGCACTCAGCACCATGTTGCGCATTGCGGACCTCCTCAACAACATCGGCGAAGACGACACTCAACTCGTGAGTGGAAGTAGCCAGGTCGTGAAATTGGGCAGATCAATCTCCGCCCCAGAGCGCGAGGCCAAGACCGAAGACAATCAGGATGTTACCATGACTGAGGTCGATGATGACGAACACGCTTCGTCGTGTCCGGAAGACAAACAGCCACCGCTCTACACTCAGACTTCAGTTCGTCCCAGGTCCTACTCAAGGTTGGTTCGTGCATGAAGTTCGAGCTCTGGAAGATCATTTGACGCACGGTTGCTTTGCTTTTGTATTATTGTAGCAAACCCCAAGACAAGGCATCTCTGAAGAGATCGCCCCGTAGACTCTCGCCATACTCTTCGCAGCAACAGTTCATGACAATCGAGAACATCGTGAATCCGGGCGAGCCCACGGAAGCCAGTGGCACCTCGTTCGGACCCTCCGAGCGCGCTGCAAAATCCGGCAAGAAGCGGAGCACACGGTCGTTGTTCCCAGAGCTATCTGAGGCGGAACGTCGTGCCAAGCAACGGCTTATCGTCAAGCGCTGCTACTACAAGAAGATCGTGAGTTCGGCGGCACCTCTATTCGTTGTGGAGTTGAGATATCCAGTTGCTCACATTTGTGCTGTGGTTCAACTTGTGTCTCGAACAGAATACGATCAAGTCTCTACGTGACGAAGCTGACAATTTGGAGCAACAATTCCGCTCGGCTCTGCGGGCCATGCAGCAAGAAGATGCGGCTGCAAAGCCGAAGGCCGCGAAGACGACGTCAAACTCCGTGAACTGTTCATTGACACGCTGAACACGAAGGAGTCGCTGCGCGAGGAGAACATCCGTCTGCGTCGCCTTGCGGATGAGTACTACATGAAGAACCAAGGCCGGCTGCGACAGCTTCTGGATTCGAACCGCAAGGGATTGATCCTCTTCACTGCGGCCCCCAACGACAACTAAGACAGCACCATCAGTATCCATTGACGTACACCATCGGCATCCATAGACACCAGCGGGTATCAAAGCACTGCGCAGTCCGTTACCATGGGGGTGCGGACAACATTGCGCTTTATATCTTCATACCCACCAGCATAATTGACGCGCGTGGGTTTGCCTTTCAGCACAATAAATGCCACCTCGATCGACAGAGGCGGCTAGCTGCAGCCCTTCATTTATCAACTTTAAAAACCTTATAGAGCTGAATAACTTATATAGAGAAAGCACAGCGCTCCTGTTAGCGCACAAACGACATTTGTTCATGCAGAATGCTGCGAGGAAGCGAGTTACTAGCTTGTGCAAATTGCCAGTGCTGTATCAGCAGATTCCGGGCTCGCTAATTCGGTTGCTGATACCAACAGCAGCTGTACACTTGATAGTCGAGGAATGTTGCCTCGACACTCCAGCAACTTGTTGCTGGCGCCCCATTCATTCCACGTACGTGGCCCGCGACAGCGACATGTACTTTGCTTGCAAATCGTTTGCGGCAGTTCCCCCTCGATGGACTGGTTCAGAATCGCCCCAGCCGTTCTGAGCCCGTCCAGTCTCCGTCCGCTACGTGTGCATTCAGACCTTTGGTCTCACTAGCGAATTTCAGCTCGAATCAACGCGATGGCTCCCACGAAACTTAACTTGGACGACCCGGAGGTCAAGAAGCAGGCGCTGGCCGGTTTGGCCAAGACCATCCCAGTGGTGCCCTTCAAGGGCGTCGAGTTCTTCGACGTGGGCGGTCTGCTGGCCAACCCGGAGAAGCTGCAGCTCACCTTCGACCTGTTCGTGCAAGCCGTGACCCCTTCATCGACCAAGTGGACGCCATCGGCTGCTTCGATGCGCGCGGCTTCCTCTTCGCGCCGTACCTCGGCGCGCTCTTCCAGAAGCGCGTCTTCATGTTGCGCAAGCCGGAGAAGATGCCGAGCGTGAGCGACACCATTGAGTACTTCAAGGAGTACAAGGGCGACAACAGCGAGGGGGCGACCACCTCAGCATCCAGACGTACGCTGTGACCAAGGGCGACCGCGTGCTGCTGGTGGACGACCTCCTGGCGACGGGCGGCACCTGCGAGGCTGGCATCCGTCTCGTGCAGCAGGCTGGCGCTTCGGTCACTGCCTGCATCTTCGTGGTGGAGATTGGCGTGCTCGATGGACGTGGCCGTGCGATCAAGGCGAGCACGGACGAGAAGACTCAAATCATCTCGCTGCTGACTGAGAAGGACTTTTAGGCGACTCGAACACGCCCGGCAGCGTGTGGTTTGGTCAGATATACAGCTAATACAGTTATCAATTGAGGGAAAGCATGGGTATGGTGAAGTTAGTGCGGGGTGAAGCACTTCGAAAGTGATTCCGGTGTCGACAACATCGTCCTGCAGTCACTCGATGCAGCACGTACATATGCCCATACTCTTCGATGCAGACATTATTTCAACTATGATTCCTTTTGACAGTGTTGGGCTCGTTCAAACTGCACGTTGGCACTGAAGAAGACATGGAAACTCGCTCTTGCCGACCATGTCGAACCAGTTGAGACCGAGGAGGTGATTGGCAGGCAGCTTCAATGTAGCCCTATGGTAAGCATCGCCTATCATAGGCATCTGCCTACTCTAGGACTCTAGTTGAAGTTGGAATTTCAGGCAATCAAAATGTTTTGACGCATGCAAATGGCGCTCGTCGAGCTCATTCTTCAAGTTGCCGCACTGCCGCTATGCTGAGCTTAACCTCGCGTGGCTCTCGCCTGCCAAGGACGTGGATGTCCAAGGCCCTAGCCGCTCGCTTCTCCTCCAGCCACAAGGTTTATCCGGACGCCAAAGCCGCCGTCGAGGACATTCCGTCCGGATCCAAACTGTAAAAACAAAAGAGTTTGAGCGTATTTTTAGCGTTCATTCTTACATGTTGTATGCTTTATTGTGCAGAGTCGTGGGTGGCTTTGGACTCTGCGGCATCCCAGAGAACAGCATCCAGGCGCTCGTTCAGCAAGGAGCAAAGGACCTGACCTGCGTGTCCAACAACGCTGGCGTGGACGACTTTGGCTTGGGATTGCTCCTGCAATCGCGACAGGTGCAGCGAACCAGCGTTAAAAAAATATAACTAATGAAGTGCTGACAGATTGTGTGCAACTGGCAGATCAAACGCATGATTTCATCGTACGTTGGAGAAAACGCGCTGTTCGAGAAGCTTTATTTGACGGGGCAACTGGAGGTGGAACTCACTCCGCAGGTGAGATTTTTAATTAGTATGTGAGCTTTTCATGTAAATTTAACCCTAACATCCCCATTGTAGGGAACCCTGGCTGAGCGAATTCGTGCTGGTGGCTCGGGTATTCCGGCCTTCTTTACGCCCACTGCGTACGGAACCATCATCCAGGTGAAATGGCTTGGTGATTTTATGTTTTTGCAGTTTTAATTAACGTTATGGTTGAGTGCAGGAGGGAGGATTTGCCATCAAGCTCAAGCCTGATGGGTCTGTGGACATTCCAAGCGCTCCACGCGAGGTTCGCGAGTTCAACGGACGCAACTACGTCATGGAGGAGGGAATTACAGGAGACTTTGCTCTAGTCAAGGCATGGAAGGGAGATACAGATGGCAACTTGGTGTTTAAAGGCACGGCACGCAACTTCAATGTGGACGCTGCTAAGGCTGGACAGATCACCGTTGCTGAAGTAGAAGAGTTGGTGCAACCTGGCGATATTCACCCAGGTATGAAGGAGAATACGGTGGTTTGTAGGTTTATTATGATGTCCTAACTCTTTATGTGTTGTCGCGGTGATGTTAGACGACGTCCACCTTCCGGGAATCTACGTGCAGCGTATCTTCAAGGCTAGCAGTACTGAGAAGCGCATTGAAAAACTCACACTCGCCAATGCATCGGTAGGTTTTATTGCGTTATTGAATATTCACTATAAAGTTGAGCTAAGACCAATGTTTGCTGTTACAGAAATCGCAGCACAAGGTTTCACCGGATCGCGAACGAATTATTCGGCGTGCCGCTAAAGAGCTTAGAGATGGCATGTACGTGAACCTAGGCATCGGTCTGCCAACGTTGGCGTCCAACTACGTCCCCGATGGAGTCAACGTTATCCTGCAGAGCGAAAATGGTCTGCTGGGCATGGGGCCGTATCCAAATGAAGGCGAGCAGGATCCGGATCTGATTAATGCTGGAAAAGAAACCGTGACGTTTCTGCCTGGATCATCAACGTTCTCGTCATCGGAATCGTTTGGCATGATCCGTGGCGGTCACGTTCACCTAACGATCCTGGGTGCTCTGCAAGTGGCGGAGAATGGTGACCTGGCGAACTGGATTATCCCAGGCAAAATGGTGAAGGGAATGGGTGGTGCAATGGACCTTGTGGGTAGTGGCAACCGCGTGGTGGTAACGATGGAGCACAACGCGAAGGGTGGTGCGAAGAAGATCCTCAAGAGCTGCTCGCTGCCATTGACCGGCAAGCGTGTCGTGAACACTATTATTACGGAATTGGGTGTGTTCGATGTGGTCCCTGGCAAGGGTCTGGTGCTGGTTGAGATTTCTCCTACAACAACGGTCGAGGAGATTCGTGAACGAACGGAGGCATCGTTTTCTGTCTCGCCAACCTTAAAGGAAATGGATTAAACCTCTGCGAGTGAAATGTGCAACAACTAATGCAATGTGATTTTGCAAGTGAGAGTGAAATGTGCAACAGCTTTTGCAATGCGTGCGTAAAAAGATTGCGACTCGCTTGCTAATATTTTAGGAGATAAGATGACGAGGGGGTAAGCAGGAGTTGCTATTCTTACAGCTCGCTGCTTGTTGCTGATTGCCCGCCATATTGATAGTTTCCAGCTGTAGACGCGATGGCGGCGAAGACTAATGAGAAGGAGATTGACTATGTGTCAAAGCAAGCCAACCTGACAGCTCAGATCGAGAGTGAGCGCCAGGCGGCTAAAAGGTGGTGGGACGAGTACGGAATGTGCTATCTCGAGAATGCGCGGCCTGAGGACTTTACCTATGACAATCGTGTTCTAGCGCTAAAGACGAAACTGGCCGACCCCAAGTAAGTGGTGAGACTTGTTTCGATTGTCGATTGATTTTTTCGAATGATCTCACTGCATGCGACTCACTTGTAGATTCCAACATGCAGCACTGAATACGACCAGCGCAGACTACGGATGTAGACCACCGTTCAAAGAGTGCAAAAAGAAGATCTGAAGAAATCCTTCAACAACTTTGTGCGACTTGTATTTCAAAATGAAAACTGACCTGATCGAATTACATTTGTTCCAGTCTGGTGAGGTAGAGATTTGCTCCACTCTGCAGCCTTTGTCACCTATTAGCGTGTGCTGTTTTTGGTTCGGTATTGATGATAATGATGAGCGCTGCTTTATGGTTAACGTGGATTTACAACCTCCGTCGCCTAACAACAAGTCCTCGTTGCTGTTATGAGAGTTCTGGGCTCATACTCGTTTCATCCCCAGCTTCACACTGATATTGGGTGTTTTGCATTTGTAGTCGCTCCGACAGCGGCTAGTTCCACTTCCAACACTCGCAACAAGAGTGGTGTGTACAAAGTTGGCAATTTGTTGTCGACGGCGACAAGGCTGTGCATCTGTGAACCTTACCATGCGTGTGAGTTTGAGATTTCGTCCAGATCATGGGGCTACATCGAACGTGACGGATTGGGCTTGTCGGACGGCTCGGGTTTAAACGTGGATCAACCTTGCTTGCATCAACAGGCTGGTTTTTGACCGAGAAGGAGATCACAGCGTCGCGTAGTGACTATTCACCTACACCACAGGAAATAGCGTGACGACGTTTTCTCTCACAAGGAATTCTTCGAGGAGGGAGATCGAGTGATGCTGACAAGTTGAAGCACAGCGCTGATACCTTTCCAGCCTGAAGTTAATGGTGGTAACAAGTCAAAGTCATGATGTGATTTCTGGAATCATCGGTCGGGGTGGTAGTTTTCACGCACTTGTATGGACTAATGTGTTAGAACCCTCGCAGAACCGACGTGCGAGATGCCATCAACGCCATTCCAGCTTCGCCCTAGACCGGAGAGAAGCTGCTCTTCCTTTTGATAATCGCACTCGAACATCAACGTCATCACACCACCAGAAGACATTAACCATTGCTTCGGTGAATTCAACAGACAACGGCAATCATCCCCGTAGCATTACATCGACATCACTTCGGATCGATGGGACACACTGTGATATTGGTGCCGCATATAAAGGTTGGCTGGATGCTCATATCCGCATTCGGATGTGGCAGCAAACTTTCTCAGCCGCTGTTCAAGTCCACGATACCTGTCGACGCAGAATCTATCCGAAGACCTTCGCAGCTTTGAAAATCCGCCCTATACTGATCTACTGACGTTGAAACCACACCAGCAGAAGCAGCATCAACTCAAACTTGGGACGTCAAAACGTGCAGATCCTGCGCACCTTTAGCTGCAAATACAAACACTACAAAGAAGTCGCACCACATGGAGATAATTCGCTCTTCCAGGCTCGCATCAAGGCGCTGAAAAATGCCAGGAATTTCGCCTACATCGAAAACCAGAACTCTGTCCTCGAGCCTGAGCTTCTCGATGCCATCTTAGAGGTTATGGCAACGACCTAACGCCTTATTGTTCCTCGTAGCATGACGTCGGATTCTGAACTAGGACTAACATTGTCGACAACTTGAAACTCCGTTCTGTAAACTGTACGTGACGCTCAGATCCGCAAATTCCAAGTGTTGATGGGGCTTAGCTACGAAGAACTGGACGGGATGCCCTTCGTAGCCCAGAACCAGAATCAACACATCCTTGGCGGCAGAGCAGAACTGTATTCTGCCCGCAAAGCTGCATTCCATGCACACCTAACTAAAGTACCTAGAAGATAAGATAATTCGTACGCATGCATATGCAGCGCTACCATGGGTAACGTATCCATGCGCAATGCCATGCCAACTTCCTCGAGTCAAAGGTTAGCGAATTGTCATCATGCAAAATCCACCTAGAAAGAGAGAAAAGGCACGACGCAGAAAGCATCGTGAAAACCCCATCTTAAGATATTCCTCCAAACTGCCTGGAAACTGGGCGTAGCAGGACCAGCATACAAAATGGCTGACTAGAAAGACTCAATTGAGTCGCTGGCAAAGTCAGGACATGCCCACCGAACCCGATTCAGGTTCTTACCAATTTGCATGGATCATGTGAGCATGCGTGCAAACTCACACCTCTTTTCACCCCAACGGGCTCACGTGCGCCACAAACTACCAGCGGTAGAGCAAGATGGAGGTCCACCCTCCGTACGGCAGCAAGCTCTCCAGGTTTCTTGTTGTCCTCGTTTGTGCACTTGCTCTGGCGCCTTTGCCGTCTTCAGCCTGGTCCATATCGGAGACGTTCTCGTCCATCTTCGGTAATGACGACGATGACTCGAGCTCGGAGCCCGAGGAGCGAGTCGTCGACAAGTCCGATGGCTCGGATATCAAAATGGAGCAACCTCTTCTGAAAGCCACCGACTGGTTCCTCACGGAAGATGAAATAACGCAATCGAGAGGCGGGTCGCCACGGAGCGACATGGCCACTTACTCGACTGGGAACGACGTCACAACGTTCTCGGTCACGAAGGAGTTCTTCGACTCGGTGTACGAGGATCTCTCGACGACGGGGAGGGCGACCGCGTCATGCTGGCTGCGTGGAATACCGACCTCATTCCTCTCGTGCCCGACGTGGACCCGACCGGTGCCAAGTCCAATTTCGACGTCGTCTTCGGAGGAGTTGTGAAGCGTGGCGGGGACGTCAAAATCCTCGCGTGGGCGAACAAGTTTTTGTTCTTTCAAGACATCGCTACGCGAAACAAAGTCAACAAGCTTCCAACGTCGGATGGCAACGTGCTGATGATTTTTGACGACCGACTTCCGTATAAGATGTCGTCGCAGCACCAGAAGACACTTGTGATCGCAGGAAGCAACGCATCTGACCAACCCGTCGCGTACGTCGGCGGTATCGACCTATCTAACGATCGATGGGATACCATTCACCACAATGTGTCCGCGCTTCGTAAGAAAACCGGCATTCACTTTCGAAACAATGGCTGGGTCGACAGCAGCCTCCGTATCCACGGTCCTGCCGCGAAGGATGTCGCCAACAACTTTCTCGCTCGCTGGAACTCCCCTACCTGCCGGCGCAGAGTCTAGCGGATGATATGATTGACTTTGCAAACCCGAAATATTCGTCCCTTCCACCACTTGACTACACCAGCAGCAACACCACGTCCAAGCTCGGTAAACAGAGTGTCCAGATCGTCCGGACATTCAGCTGCAAGTATAAACATTGGGAGTTTGCCCCGAAAGGAGAAAACTCGCTCTTCCACGCACGCATCAAAGCGATCAAGAACGCCAAGAACTTCATATACATTGAAGACCAATACTTCATCCTCGTGCCGGAGCTCCTGGACGCTCTCATGGAAGTGATGCCGACGCTCCAGCGCCTCATCCTTGTCGTACAACCCCCAGAACTTCTAACGAAGAGTGGCGGCTACGAGAAGTACCTCTACAAGATGACACAGCCTCTCAAGGAAAAGTTCCCGAACAAGTTCAAGATGTACAGCATGAAGGCATCGTTGGATATCTACATGCACAGCAAGTTGGTGGTCATCGACGATGTGTACTTGTCGGATGGCTCAGCCAACTGGAACCGCCGGAGTATGACGTCGGATCCGGAGTTGGGCGCGAATGTCGTGGACACTGTTACGGTTCAAACACCGGACGGCGTCAAGGTTGGCAAGAAAATCCGCGACTTTCGTATTCGGAAGTTCCAGGAGATGACAGGGCTGAGTTATAAGAAACTGGACGCCATGAAGTTCATCGATGCTGCGGATCAGTACGACGTCGCTGCTGCAGACAAATCGTCCCTCATAGAAAAATTTGAAGTGGACGAGGAATTGTACTTCAAACTCATGATTGATAAGGTGCAGGAGACTGTGGACCCGCAAGACACTTGCAGTGATTCTTCTCCCGCTTCATCGTGATTGTGCGCCGCAGACTGTAAAAACTTAGTGTTGCCGTACGTTACATGTATGGTTGTAATATTATGTAAGTATATATTCTCCATGTATCGACGTAACTTGTTTATTCGCCTACGAGGCTAGCCTACTCCTGTTTTGAAACGAAGAACCGTAAGATTCTTTCGTCATTCTGCCCTGTGTTTTGCACTACGTCCTAAGAGTGTCGGTCGGCTGGGCTTGTGAGAGCTGCACGAGTCGTGTGGGTCGTTGCGATCGTCATGACGTCTAGACTACAGCACCCGACCGAGATGCGGAGTGGACAGTCCGCAAGACTCGATCAGTCATAAAGCTCTGCCAGGACAATCAGATCCGGCGCTCATGGCATGTGTGTCAAGACTACCACCAAGATCGCTCCGTCCCCCTCTCGGTTGCGTTATTTCATCTTCCGTAAGGAACCAATCGGTGGCTTTCCGAAGAGGTTGCTGCATTTTGACATCCTAGCCATCGGGTCTGTCGACTACTCTCTCCTCGAGCTCCGAGCTGGAGTCATCGTCGAAAATGGACGATAACGATGCCAAGCTGAAGCTGACAAAAACGCTAGTGCAAGTGCACAATCGAGAACGATAATCTGGAATGTTTGCTGCAGGGTGGATTTCCATCTAGCTCTACCGCTGGTAGTCCATGAGGACGTGGGTACTTTGAGGCGAAAGTAGATGTGGGGTGGCAGTGCCACAATTGGCTTGTGATATTACCTGTTCGTAAGACGCCTGTCTAGAGCGGTATCGTAACGGTAGTAAGAATTCGCGATAGAGGGGCAAAGCAGCGCAGTGCCATCGCCTTCGGTGTGCCCCGACTTTGACAGCGACTCAATTGAGTCGTTCTACAGTGTTGAATGCAGATTGTGCGAGATCTTGGCTTGCAACATACGAGTTCGGAGGAATCGCTTGGGATGGGAATTTTACGCTCCATTGGCAACTACAGTTCGACAGCTGGCCAATCCCAGTTGTTGGACACCATTATGATGTCGAAGACTACTAAGTATTATAATACGCGATACACATGAGGAATTCATCTTGTTGTACCTGAGGGGAGGGGGCTTGAGGTGGAACAGTTCAATTACCAGTACGCGATGCCTATGTGAGGGGCAACAGGAATCCGGGCGCAATCTTTTATTTAACTGAAGCACACAATCATGGTCCAGGATTGTGTGCTTCAGTTTAATGAAAAGTTTACGGTGTTTTGCGTGAGCCCCTACAAGTCGGCATACGATAGTCCATCGTCGATGGATCGTTGAGCTCGCTAATTCTTACGAACACATTTAAACGAAATGTCGGAAGCGTGATGGAAGTAAATTTAGTTAGGCAACTCTATTCTTCCTACTACCTGCCTCACTTGGGCGTGCCCTTGTTGTGGCAACCCCACAGCATCGGGCCTACTCCTATTTGCCCTGTGGCTGTCGGCTGAGTTTTTACCATTTTCTTTAAAAGAGACCACAGAAGGCCTTCTGTTCAAGGATTTATCCATACACAACATGTAGTTATCGATGCTGATTATGAAGTTCGCTGTTGACGCGGCACACACGCAGTAGATAAGTCGCAGTGA
This sequence comes from Phytophthora boehmeriae, assembly GCA_011947355.1. Lineage (NCBI taxonomy): Eukaryota > Oomycota > Peronosporomycetes > Peronosporales > Peronosporaceae > Phytophthora > Phytophthora boehmeriae. The sequence continues at coordinate 22,461 of JAAVTJ010000230.1, read as the reverse complement.
TGACGCGGTCGTCTGGATGCGGCAACCGGTGTCGGCACGCGTCGTCGTCTCGCATCTCGTACTCCTCACTTGATCCGCTCCTGCCAGTACTGTTAGCTTCACGTCGGGAGTATTTCACATGCACTGCATCGAGTGGAAGTGATCTGCTGTCGAGAATTTTTCTCTCCTGGGCGCTGTCGAAGACGACGGAAGGGTCGATTGTAGATTGACCAGACACTGTTAGACAACTACCGGTAGAGAAGTCCACTTAACGGCACAGTATCGTAATCGAATCTTCCTCCCATGACCGTGATAGCTGAAGAAGCGTGAGGCATCCCATCCCAAGATATTCCTCTGAACGAGCTGGAAACCGTGCCTTGCAAGCCCTCGCTCGCATACAAAACGAATGTAGCTAGAGCATGGGGGCGTCACGACTCACATGAGTCGCTGTCAAAGTCGGGACGTGCCCACCGAGGAAAATGGCACTGCACTGCTTTCTCCCCGATCGTGAGTTCTTACTACTGTTACAAGACCTCTCTAGGCAGGCGTATTGCGAACAGGTAATACCACAAGTCAAATGCTGACGAGAGGCATCACACATCTCCTTTCGCCTCATAGTGCCCAAGTCCCCTACTGAAGAGCGCACGAGACGACGATGAATGGCCGCTCCAGCAAGCGGGGCAGGCTGCCAAGATTTGGCATCATTCTCGTTTGCGTGCTTGCACTCGCGCCTTTGCCGTCATCAGCCTGGTCCATATCGGAGACGTTCTCGTCCATCTTCGGTAATGACGACGAGGAATCAAGTTCCGGGTCAGTCGACAAGTCCGGTGGCTCGGATATCAAAATGGAGCAACCTCTTCTGAAAGCCACCGACTGGTTCCTCACGGAAGATGAAATAACGCAATCGAGAGGCGGGTCGCCACGGAGCGACATGGCCACTTACTCGACTGGGAACGACGTCACAACGTTCTCGGTCACGAAGGAGTTCTTCGACTCGGTGTACGAGGATCTCTCGACGACGGGGAGGGCGACCGCGTCATGCTGGCTGCGTGGAATACCGACCTCATTCCTCTCGTGCCCGACGTGGACCCGACCGGTGCCAAGTCCAATTTCGACGTCGTCTTCGGAGGAGTTGTGAAGCGTGGCGGGGACGTCAAAATCCTCGCGTGGGCGAACAAGTTTTTGTTCTTTCAAGACATCGCTACGCGAAACAAAGTCAACAAGCTTCCAACGTCGGATGGCAACGTGCTGATGATTTTTGACGACCGACTTCCGTATAAGATGTCGTCGCAGCACCAGAAGACACTTGTGATCGCAGGAAGCAACGCATCTGACCAACCCGTCGCGTACGTCGGCGGTATCGACCTATCTAACGATCGATGGGATACCATTCACCACAATGTGTCCGCGCTTCGTAAGAAAACCGGCATTCACTTTCGAAACAATGGCTGGGTCGACAGCAGCCTCCGTATCCACGGTCCTGCCGCGAAGGATGTCGCCAACAACTTTCTCGCTCGCTGGAACTCCCCTACCTGCCGACGCAGAGTCTAGCGGATGATATGATTGATTTTGAAAACCCGAAATACTCGTTCCTTCCACCACTTGACTACACCAGCAGCAACACCACGTCCAAGCTCGGTAAACAGAGTGTCCAGATCGTCCGGACATTCAGCTGCAAGTATAAACATTGGGAGTTTGCCCCGAAAGGAGAAAACTCGCTCTTCCACGCACGCATCAAAGCGATCAAGAACGCCAAGAACTTCATATACATTGAAGACCAATACTTCATCCTCGTGCCGGAGCTCCTGGACGCTCTCATGGAAGTGATGCCGACGCTCCAGCGCCTCATCCTTGTCGTACAACCCCCAGAACTTCTAACGAAGAGTGGCGGCTACGAGAAGTACCTCTACAAGATGACACAGCCTCTCAAGGAAAAGTTCCCGAACAAGTTCAAGATGTACAGCATGAAGGCATCGTTGGATATCTACATGCACAGCAAGTTGGTGGTCATCGACGATGTGTACTTGTCGGATGGCTCAGCCAACTGGAACCGCCGGAGTATGACATCGGATCCGGAGTTGGGCGCGAATGTCGTGGACACTGTTACGGTTCAAACACCGGACGGCGTCAAGGTTGGCAAGAAAATCCGCGACTTTCGTATTCGGAAGTTCCAGGAGATGACAGGGCTGAGTTATAAGAAACTGGACGCCATGAAGTTCATCGATGCTGCGGATCAGTACGACGTCGCTGCTGCAGACAAATCGTCCCTCATAGAAAAATTTGAAGTGGACGAGGAATTGTACTTCAAACTCATGATTGATAAGGTGCAGGAGACTGTGGACCCGCAAGACACGTGCACTGATTCCTCTTCCGGTTCTTCCTGAAGTATACCGACAATCCCGTAGTTAGAAGGTAGCCTCCGTGTTATCGTAGACTGGTGCCTACTGTAAAATATTCCTTAGTAAATTGCAAAGTAATAACCTTGGTGGTAGCTTGGACAGATATTCAGAGCACGGTTTTGAGCAATAATTCATTGTCAACGCCAGCCAAGGCGAGTTTTTGTCAGCCTACTTCTAGTACAGACAATGGGAACCAACAATGATCGTAACTCACCTGCTTGCAAAATATACGACTCTTTAATTGTCATCAAATCAACTGGATCCCGAGGAGGAGAATGTACAAGTTTCTTGTGGATCAGCCTCCTGACGGACAACATCCGGGAATCCCATATAGTATAGATGATATCCGACCTCCAAGTTTTGGATAATTGAGGAATCGTCTTCGGCAGCAATCTTGAGCTGATCCGCTGCATCAATGAATTTCATCGCGTCTACTTTCTCGTAGCTCAGACCTGTCATTTCCTCGAACTTTCGGATCCGCATATCGCGAGCTAGCTTTAGCACCGTGATGCCGTCCGGAGATTCTACACTCTCGTCGTCGATAATACTCGCGCTCATCTCCGAGTCCGACGTCATGCTACGCCTGTTCCAGTTTGCCGATCCAGTCGACGCGTATACGTCGTCGATCAGAACGAGCTTGGTGTGAATATAAATTTTACGATCCGTCTTGGTGGTGTAGAGCTGAACCTTGTTCGGGAATTTCTTCTTCAGAGGCTCAATCATTTCGTACAGGTACTTTTCGTATCCCGACAACTTCACCGACGTGAATGGCGGCTGTACTACTGCAATCAAGCGCTGAATGTTGGGCAGCACCTCCATGAGCACGTCCATTAGCTCAGGCACGAGGACAAAATATTGATCCTCGATGTAGATGTAGTTTTTCGCATTCCTGAGCGCTTTAATGCGTGATTGAAACAGTGATTGCTCGCCACGCGGGGCGAACTCTTTGTAGTGCTCGTACTTGCAACTGAACGTTCGTACAATCTGGACGCTTTTGTCGCCAAGATTCGACGAGGTCGTGCTACTTTCGTAGTCAATTGGAGGCAACTTGTCGTAGTCCGGGTTTACGAAATCCATGAGGTCGTCATCAAGCCCCTGGCACGGTTTGTAGTCAGAATTCCAGCGAGCTAGAAAGTTGTTAGTTACCTCTTTCGCCGCAGGTCCGTGGATACGGAAAGAGGCATCCATCCATCCTTTATTGCGAAAAGTGATGTCAGCAGCATCACGGATCGCGGTCACGTTGTGGTACATGGTGTCCCATCGATCGTTAGTAAGGTCCAATCCTCCGACATACGCGATTGGATGTTCGTCCTCGCCCGTGGACTTGTTAACAGCAATCGTGATAGTCTTCTGGTGGTGAGACGAGAGAGCGTTAGGGAGGCGGTCGTCGAAGAGGTACACAGCTTTAGCCCCGTTGATTGCCGACGGAGGGATAGCGTTGATGGCATCCCGAGCCTTAATGTTGTGGCCCTTGAGCAAATAATTTGCCCAATTCAAAAGGTTGACATGTCCGCCGCGTTCGACGATTCCCTTGAACACGACGTCAAACCGCGTCTTGTTACCTGAAGGATCAACATCCGCCTCGAACGGAATCAGGCACGTATCCCATCCGGCATACATGACGCGGTCGCCTTCTTTCGTCGCTGAGAAATCGTCGTAGACTGACTTGAAAAAGTCTTTTGTCACGGTGAAGGTGGTGACATTGTTGCCGGTAGTGTAGGTCTCCAAGCCATCTCGAGGGATACCTCCTCGGGAGTCTAAAATCTCTTGTTCGGTAAGGAACCAGTCGGTGGGCTTGAGTAGAGGCTGCTCTACTTTGATGTCAGTGCCGTCCGAGAAGTCGGCGCTACCGTCGGTACTTTCACTGGCGGTCGGGGCTTCTGTTGCTGATGAGGTGCTGGACCCCGAGCTGGAACCTGATTCCGAGTCGTCATCTCCGCCAAAAATCGACGAGAAGGACCAAGCCGTCGACGGACCCAATGCAATTGATAGCGCGCACATTGTAGCGAGGCCGATCTTGGTTCGGCGCCGCGAAGCGTGTGGACTCATGGCTTTGACGAGGGTTGTGAGATTGTGCCGGGCAGGACAACCGGTCAGTCCGTGAGCCGGTCGGTGTTTCATTCAGTGCAGAAGTTTCCATCACGACCGCTGTTGCACGCAAATGATAAACTGCGCGACCATGCACAGAGCACAGCATATTTTGGCTATCTCGATCAGAGGAGCACAGCATATTTCGGCTATCTCGCTCTGATCTTTTTTCATCAAACCATTTGGGGCACTTTATTGAAAATTACCCATCAATACATGCACGAAAACACTAACGTGCTGTTCGTTGGTGTAATGTATCGATTCAATGGAGTGACGTGCCGCAGTCTTTGCTTTGGCTGGCGATCGACAAGCACATTCGCTTTGACAGCATACATGGTGTAGAGTTCGACACGCACTGGAGAGGTGGTGGCGGGATCGGTCGACCATTTGCATCCATGGCACTAGAGGTGCGCGATCGTCCTCGAATTCGAGGTGTACCGGCGTTTGTATCGCTGTTTGTTGCCGATTCCCGTCGATCTGAAATACTATCCTCACTCCCTGCGTTGGTGCTGAAGATGTTGGCACTGCTCGATCCGCTGGCAAACCCTTCGCGCTGATTTCTGCGAGTTGCTGCAACGGCGACAAGGCAAAGCTTTGGTAAAATGGCCGACAATTCATGCACCAATTCAGGAATCTATTGAGCGGGTTGTGATGTAGATGCACCATGGGCGTGTGGGTGAGTATGCGCGTTCATTACATTATCGCTGATCTGGTAGTTGTCGGCAAATATGCCATTCGGTAAGAAGATCCTAGAACCATCAGAAACCCCGCATCGTTGTGCGCGCAAGCAACACCTGCTCAATGAACCCCACGAACTTTACACTCGCTGCCCGTACGAAAAGGTTCTACGAAGCTGAGAAAGATTCCGGTTTCAGAAAGGTATTGCAGCTCTCCACTTACCACCATGAATCTCGACAAAAACGCCAAGCCCATGAAAGCGTTGGGGAGGAAGGAAATGTAAAATATCTCCACCAAGATGATCACCACACACACAAACTTGATGGACTATGTGATCACGAAGACCCGTGCGTTAAAGGCCGAAGAATAGCGATTCCACTTGAAATGCTAGACCGATACCTGTAAAAAACCATAGCAACAATCTATTAAGAATTGTTTTTTCGTAAAGATGGTCATAACTGCAGTGACAATCTGGTCCACCGCCATTTACATTGGTGACGACTTTGCGCAAGTGCGGAGTTGCCGGGACGGCCACACAATAGCTCAAATATTGCATCATCGCGTCCTTCTCACTCCAGAATGTAGTTGGCGACGACATCTCGCTCAGCACCAGGAACATAATCCACCAGAGAGAAGTTGGCATGTAGCGGTGGACGTCTGCGATCCATCTACACTTAGGCAAAACAGCGTAGCTTTTTAGATGAAGATATTATAAAATGTTCGTAGTGTTTGTCGTACCGCACGCGCTTGTCGAGACGTGAGCGGATGATGTTGAGTAGAAGTTCGATAACCGGTTTGGCTTGCAGGGAAACTACCAGCGCCAAACCCACGCGCCAGAAGATTGGCACCATTGTGGTGCCAAGTCGCTCATACCAGTAATTACCTTGTTTGAAATCTTCATCGTCCACCACAGCAGTTCGTCACAATTTCGACTCATTCAAGATCGAACACCAGTCGACGATTGTGTTCTACTTCGAGGCACGTGGACTGATTTTCGTCATTTGGATACGAGCCTTTCCCGTTGATACGCGCGAAGATTCTTGCCTGTTACGATTAAGACAACTCGTACGCCTTACGACTATCGTGACCGGTTCTATGGATTCGAGAACGAAGCATGGTTTAATTATGAACGAAGGTACTAGGACTAGCACGCAAATCAAGGGCCTTGAATGCAGTGATAGCTCTTAGTCAGCGAGGATGTAGGCCAAACCGAGGCGCGGGTCGGGCACGAACTCCGGGGACATTTCATCGTCACTCACGACCCCGAGGCTGTCATGCTTGGAAGCTATCCAACTGTGAGATACCATGTCCAAGGAGTCATCGGTCAAAGTAGGGCTGATGCTATCGCTGGTGTCCGTTAATATCTCCTCAACGACTGCAGGTTGGCGGCCGTCGGTCTCGTCGCCAATCATGTGGTCCTTGGCGATCAACGCGTGACCCATGACTCGAGCCACCAGTTCCGGACTCTTGAGTGCGTCCGTGAGCGCTCCCACAAAGTCCACCTCGGGCGCATACCACTCGATCTTGCCTTGCTGGTTGAAGTAAAAGTGGTTGATACACGGATACGTAACCTCAAGTCCGATGAGCGATTGGGTCAAGGTTTCGTCCCCTACCAAGTGGGGAAAGATCTCCTCAATGGTGCGGCGCGAGAAGCGCACGCGCAAGTCTGCAGTAATGGAGACGACCAACGGTCCGTCGTCGTAGCAGTTGGTGTCCGTGAGGACTCTCGGTTGGTCCATCTGAATGAGATCAAGAGATGTCATCGTCCACTGAATCGCTGCGTGGTAGAGCGAGTATCGCTCCCATTGGTCCAACAGCAGCTCAACACCTAGAAATTCTCCAAAGCGGACGTTATCGTTCATGACAGCATTCAGGAATCCTGTTTGGGAAGTAGTGGCTTGAGCCACAAGCCCCGCAGAGGCGGTCTCTTCATTCACCGCCAACCGAACAGGTGCCCCATGGCTGAAGAGCGAGCAGTATTCGCTCACTACATGAGCTGCTGCCCCCAAAGGAGTCTGACGTATCGATAGTGTCAGTTCATGTTGCACTTGACGTGAGACCGTCAACGCTGCGATCTCCTCACGGAGTTCCGCCACCCGTCGGGTCAAGTCTGCGCCGTACAATTTGCGTCGGCGTCGGTAGTATTTGCCTCGCTCGCTGTTGCTCATGAACTTGAGATTGGCAGGAGGTGCGTCGTCATAAGGTGCAGGACGTTTGCTACGGCGGACTTTCATCTTTTGGCCGATGGACAGCAAAATGGCGAATGACCAGTCAGACTTGGCGTTTGTATGTCGCCAATCTTATCACGACAGGCCAAGAAAAGATGGAAAAAGTAGAATCGTTCATGTGAGCTTTGAAGGTGGTCTGCAACGGTCGTTGCAGACTTTACGTCCGCTTGTCTCGTTGACAACATGAGTCTTGGAAGTTCCGAGGCCTCGCATGCGCACAGCGTGAACTGAGCTGTTCTGCACTTCTATTGTACGTTCCAGTACCCCATGACGATACATGGCGGTGCGCTTGATTTTTATCTTGCTACACGTAGCAATTCGTGCTGTGAGACCATTGAACTCGCCATCCAAATGACGAAAGAGCTCGCGTGCGGGACCTACGGCCGAAACGGCTGTAGTTGCGTGTAGGCAGCTGACTGGAATCACCTCCAAAACGCTTACACCGAGTCCACTCTAAAGGACGCAGCGATATCTTCCGATCTCATTTTCACGTACTACTTGTGGAGAAGGATACATGACTGAATCGTCTACCACAAAGCCAACTGAGCCGCGGTCCACCCTGTGACCTTCCACACGAACTTGGGAGATGGAACTCCCACCAACTGACAACACGTACATGTATTGTGTACAATACGCCCGGATACTGAACGACATAAGAAAATAAACAAACAAGACAAAAACTGCACAGCACGACCAATATCCATCGTTGATCTGCAGACACCCTAACTAATCAAACTCGACAACAGCTACCAACCGGGCACCGCCAGCGCGCAACTCTTCTCATATGTGATCTAGATCTTTTAAGATAAACAAAATCTTTATAAAAATATCATGCGTATCACCGAATTTTCTTGCTCACAGTTCGCGACAGCACCGAGGGGGTAACGAATTTTTACCTATCAAAATCAACTTCTTTAGACACATATCGTACACCAATCGATAGAGCTCGACGCCAGCTATCGAGCCGTCCCTTCAGAATCATCTTCGGGTCAGAAATGACGGAGCCAGCCCCGCAGAAGGCCTCATGAGCCCAGCCCTCCATACAAACTTCAAGTCGTCATGTGCGGCCACCTTCCGAAATCGATTATAAGATGATACTATGTACAAGTGTATTGTGATTTAAGTTTACTATGCACCTCGAATAAGTCCGACAGCGTACTTATTGAAAGTACGCATGTAGCCATCTTCTGTTGTACGAAAAGACTTGAAATTTGTATGGGAGCGATTCTACCATTAGCTGTCAAACCGGCCGAAGATTTGGCCGGAATTCACAATATCGGCCGGTACTACAATTCGACATATGCACTAGTATTTAGAAGCAAACTGCAATTTCACATCTTCTGCGATGTTGGTTGTATCCGTAAAGCTAATAAACACCTTGCTACACCATATAGACGAGTACATCAGTAGAGGATAGCAGGTTCGTGCCAGCTCTGATAGTGAAATCGAAAACTAAGTGACCGCTATATGGGAAATGACTGCTTGGTAGAATCCATTTTTAACGATGAGTTTAAAGGTGCTGCTGGTGCAGGTTGCAAGTAGGACCCCCTCGATGGTGTCGCGCACTGTCAAAAGGCGCCCCACATACACCTGAACAGAAAAGAATCACGCACACGAAATTCAAGATAAGTTGAAGTGCAAATCAATTAAGTATTGGCGCTAGACGGCTTATACAGTACCCATGCCTCTCACGTTCGTGAACACTGGATACGAATGTTCCAGCCAAAATTGTTTGAAATCCAAAGTGATATCGTCGTAAAATTTGTTTGAAGCATTGCGTTCTTTGCAACAAGAGCATGCAGATATCTAGAAATTCATTTTGCCACCTCCACGATGCGGTAAACGCGTCATTTGTAAACTCCTCAATCTTAGTTGTTTTAGTTTGCACCGTAGAGGGGGGCATTAGTCCTTCACAGCGCAGGTCATGGACCACCGAGCTAGTTGGTCTTCTTGCGCATCTGTGGGCACCATGCTTTGGCCATCGTCACGATGGCTTTGGAGCCAATTCGGCAACTGGTTGTTGATGGTGCGTCTCTGACCAGGTGTGCTTTTTGAGATTGGCTAATCAACAAGTCCAAACGCAGCGAGATGATTAGATGGTGGCATGGTGTGCCTTATAACTCAGGGGGGTGACGGGTTACCACTAAGACACTAGTTGGTCACTTTTTAATCCAGGATTTTCCCCAAGTTAGCAGGGGACCGTTGTATTAAATATACAATTTTGGCAACCCGGGCAGCCCCGCCTCACCGTACAGTGCCGTGCAGCAGCAAGCCGCTCTGATCTACACCTTTGCCCGTCCAAAGTCGGACAAATTTTCATTCAAACCCGGACGCTTTATTTCGGGACCAGATCAATCACCTAAATTTAATCCTATTTTGCAATCAAAGCTGGATATTTGCCAATCAAAGTCGGACTAACTGTATTACATTAAGATTACCCACCTTAGCGCATGTCTTCAAGACGAACAGCCGCGTTAACAATATCTCGAGCATGAAGCTCCATCTTGAGCACCAATTGCTGTGTTTTTGTCGCATGTTGGACTGAGCAGCGCGTTCCAAAATTCGCATGTGTGTTTCCGTTTTCGTGATTGGGTTGCGAATTCCGTGGAGTCCGTCCCATCTCCTCTCGGTGTACAGCCAAGTACTCCTTTATGTGGGGACTTTAGCACTGACAAGCAGTTTTTGATCGGTTTGCACATTGGGCTGTAGGGACCGAGGCGGAGCAATACGAGGTCGTCTCGCTCCGGAACTCGCTGCTCTGTTTGATTGTGTGCCGGAGCATTGTCGAAGACCACCACAATCTTCTTTCCAGCATACTCGCTCTTGTAGGCATCAGATTCCCTGACAGTACTGTAGATTGTTTCAATAAAATCCGCATTATCTTGCATCTTGATACTTCCACGCTGGGTGTGAAAGACGATAGTGCCTATGGCTGACGAAACGGCGCATTGAATCTGTAGATTGGCTCCTTTTGAAGGTGGAAGAACGTCGTCCGCACGCTTGCCCTGTTTAGCACGACCTCGAGTGCGCTTTGTCTACAGATTAAAATTCGTTTCATCGAAATAGAGCACGAAATTACCTGCATTGTGGTGATCGATAAGGGCTATAGCAAAAGTCTTTTTCCCCTTATTCACCTCGTTATTTCACGTCATTGGCTTGATGTTGTGACTCACCTGCTTCACCGTATACAGCATCCCCAGGAGATGACGCGAAATCGTCGACAGTGACAAGTCAACGCTATGATCAGAGCGCAGCTTCATCTGCATTGTTTGTAGTGCGTAGGAGCAGCATTCGTCGATATATGCTTCTAGCGACGTCAGAATAGCTGAGTTCACCTTGGTTGATCTCACCCCTTCGCGTTCACGGTCTTCTACACGCCTTGAGCCTACGAGTTCGTATGCGGTCGACCGAGGAAACCCACTGAATATGGCGACATCACACCAAGGGCCCCCGTTCTGGTACGCATCGAGGACTCGGCAACGTTCCTCTGGGGTGTGCCTCTTGGAGGAGGCTTGGGATGGCGTCTGAGTGGCTGCGGTGAATTACGAAGTGCCAATGCTAACAGGCTGGGCTCATTAAGCGTGCGAGAGAGATCAATAAACCACAGCCACACAAAACATCATCCGACTTTGATTGGCAAATAACCAGCTTTGATTGCAAAATAGGATTAAATTTGGGTGATTAATCTGGTCCCGAAATAGCGCGTCCGGATTTGAATAAAAATTTGTCCGACTTTGGACGGGCAAAGGTGTAGACCGGCAAGCACCACAGTCTGTACTTGTCGGCCTCATCGGTCGCAAACCGCCGTGTTCGTCCATCCACGCTTGTGCCAGGCACCAGCAAGCTACTACCGTTCATGATCACTTGTCGCTCACCTTTAGGATTGACCTTCACTCAAACTCTTCTCTCGGCCATGTCCGTCACGGAGTCACGACAAGACTTCATTATGAATGTTATCCAGCCGTCCAATTCTCTACTGCGAGGCCGGCTGCCCAGCCCATCTGCCGCTGTCTGTCTACCGGCTACTCTCCTTCACTTAATTCGTATTATTTGCAATTTTCCAAGGCTGTATGTCGGCCATCCCAGCTCTTGGTGCCTTCTCCGGCCTTGGCCATCTCCCCTCGCCTTTGCCTCCCTTGTCTCGCAATCGACTGTTCACCAGGCCGTGGCAACAGTCGTTCGAGCCGAACAGCGGTACACCGCTGTTACCGTCCCGATCTTGCTCGAACCGCCATTTTCTTTGCGCTCGTCATCCTTATCCTCGCTGCTGCCTTCTGTCAGGTCAACTGTTACCGGCTCTTGGCATCGGTGCTGAACCCTTCGTCCACAACACAGTATTTTGCCACTTTGCCGCTATGTATGACTCTTGTAATTACCGCGACCCTATTTCCGGCTAGTAAAACATTTTACATGCACCAAAACAAACCATCTTGTGGTGTAGCGGAATCGGCCAAAATCTGGTTAAGGCCCGATCCAAGCTTCCCACTGTCGCCTAGACACCGACTAGAGGAAAGGGTATTCCTGCGACTGCTGAACTGTTTCACCTTGTGTACCCGTCGGCGGGCGGGATGTGCTCTCTTGATGACTTGTGAAGTGTCGATCTGCGAAGAAGAACGTCTTGGAAGGGCACGGGAATGGGGTGGAGCAGCGTGGAAGTCTTCACACTGCGTCCAAATACGGATCCAGATCGGAAGGGAGTCGATCGACCCTTCGGTCTGGCGGCGGGACTTGATCCGGCCGTGGGTTATTTACCTTTGGCGTAGTATTCCTTTACGGGGAGGTTCCTTTACGATGCTTGCAGTCTCCTATGACGCGATCTTGAGTGGTTGAGAAGCCGATCGATCAGACAGCCAAGCAATAAACTCTGTCCGATCGAGGGACAGCACTTGTAAGCAGTAGGCTAGGTGGAGGAAATCTAGCCAATATATTATCCAGTTATCCCATCCAACACTAGGTCTACCGCTATGGCTTGATCCAGTAAGCCGCAGGGCCGATGTAGTTCCCGTTCTTGGCGATTCTTAAGACACTTTCGTAGTACAAGGCAAATTCGGTTCTATTGATGTTTATCCAATCTGACCTTTTGATCCCATCCTGACTTCTATCCTACGATCAGATGTTACCTGGATACTTGGACCGGCTGTTCCCGCTGTGCTTCCCATCAATCGACTCAGATCGCGGATCGAGCCGATCCGATCTGCCATCGATCGATCCGATCTGATATCGATCCGATCCACTATCGATCGGTCCGATCTGGTCACATAGCGGATCGACCCGATCGGATCCACTTAGAAAATCGATCAGATCGGATTTCCTGATAAGCCGATCAGGTTCAATCTGGTTCGATCTGCTTGGGTCCGATCTGCTTAATCTAGATCAATCAACTATATGACCCAACTGCAACCCTGATCCGCAGTCCGATCTGGACTAATCGATGGGTCTCGATCGACCAGCTTGCTCCTCGTAATCCCACGCACTCGATCTCGATTGGCCCTTGATTAACAATGTAGATCCGTGGCGTATGTAGATCAATACGCCCAGATCGTCGTAGATCATCCTCCAGGTAAATCCACCCACTTCGATCGGCCAGATCCGCGATGCACCATGGTCAGTCGGTCCAGATCTGCCGAGATCCATGTCCGTCAGGGACCCATCAGGCTCGATCGTCTGTGGACATGCCTCCATTGATATCTTGATTGTTCAACTCATCTATCCATCAATCTCGGTCGATACACTTCCACAGTTGCCGTCATCGGATCGTTCGGGCTCGATCTGTGATCCTTACCTTGGACTTTCGATCTGGCTCCAATCTGGTGACCACTGAAATCTTCAGGAGAACCCGAAAACTTGTTCGCACTTCACCACAATCTCCTACATCAAAGTGCGACCAATTATATTTAACAACTTGATCGCACCAACGCACTACTTGTTCGGAAACGGGGTCATTAACGGCTACGTCACTGCTGAATCAAAATTCAAGCAAATCGCATTCAAACAAATTCGAGTTGTTGAGCGCTAGAGATGCGTGTATGTTGACTTCGGCCATCGTCACTTTGACATACGCGTCATTGTAGTGTTGTCGACGCTTGAGTTCTTTAATTCTACAGTTCGCCGTCGTCTAAATACGTTCATTCTACCCTTGGTAATAGTTACTGTAAGGTCTAACTCTGCATTCATGACTGAAATATTTTCTTAGGCTTAAGCAAATAATAATTGAATCATAGCCTATATCATGCACGTGGTGATTATGTCTCTGAGGTTGGGGTAGGACAGTCTTTGATTGGTGTAGTGCTTCCTGTGCTTGGCCTATCGAGTGCATCTCTATCGGGAGCAGAGTTGACTGTCACTAGCGTACGTGCACAGATAAAGGATCGCGAACACGGTGAAAGACTGTATTCATGAAGCACATGACGAGGATGGTACTACTGTAGAGCGTAAGGAAGTGATTGTTCCTGGAAAATTGAGAGCAGCAAAAGTGCTAGAACATGACAACGCACAGATCGTGTCAAGATCTAAAGCTCCGACGGAACCAAGAGATCATTTTGTATGCAGATAATTAGGATGCCGTCCACGTGATCAGGGGTGGTAAACGTAAAAAAAAAAAAAAGATGTTCCCAAGATCGTGCGTGTGTTGAACGGGGAGCGTTCGGTGTAAATGTTGTCCGACTGAGGACATGATAGCAATATATTTAAGAAGACAGTTGAACCGCAGTTGTTTTCCGAGCTACGTCAGATATCGATTGTTGCCGGAGCTAGATGGTATTTAGTTGCGCACGACGAGCGCACAGAACTACTTCATATGACGACAGAAACGCTAAGTGGGAACGTTAAGTGGCTGACTAGTGGTGTTGCCTTTCCCGCGCTATAAGTAAGGATTCAGCCAAAGGCCACTCCACCTATGAGATGCCTGACGCGAGAGGCAGTTATCCTTTCTCTCTCAGGGTGCACAGTGCTGAATGTGCCCAGGGCTACTACTCGGCAAAACTTAAGCATGTATTCCTTGTGGCAATCCCCTCCGTGATCCGTTTATATACTCTTGATTCTGGTGTTCGTCACTTCTGAGTGGTAACTTGCTAGGAGGTTTGGTACACGTAGATCTTCTCTTAGCTCTTGTTGTGTAAAACTGCCAGCCCAACGCCACAACGGACCTTGCAGAATTAACGCTCTGTTCAAAATACTTAATGAATAATCTTGGCTGTCAGAATAAAAGTTAAGTGGAAGTTGTGTAAAATATCCTTCGCACTGAACTGCACTGGACTGCATTACAGTGTTATCTACTCTACTCTACTCTAACTGCATTTAACTGATAGCTGTTGTAAAATAACACACGAAAGTCTTCCTTATCCATTGATGAATCAGCGATGTTTCTTAACCCTTTTGTTGCCGACTTTAATAAAACGTGGCATAATGCATCGTTTTACAAAAATTGCCCAATCATATGTCAGAATTATAATTTAACCCAATCAGTACTTTACCGGAAATGTTTATAAAACGATGCATTATGCCACGTTTTATAAAATTATATTAATTTTATAATATGTTTTATTATTATTTAAATAATTCGGGTATCGGAAAAGTTCGTAAAACGATGCATTATGCCTCGTTTTATAATTTTATCTTGTTTTAAGTATACTATTTTACATTAGGAAATGTATGGGCAACAAAAGGGTTAGATCAGTTATATTTGTTTTGTGGCACACAAAGGAGGATCTATTAGTGCTTATTTGCACAAAAGAATCCCTGTTTTCAAGTTCTTGGTCAATGCGTTCAGCATGATAAAGACCCTAATATCTTAAGTAAGACACTCCTCCTAGAGCAACAATAGACCTTAACGCCAGCTAGCCTGAGACTTAAAAGTTACCGTCAGACCTGAAATGGCGAAACTAACCCTAGAAGTTTCCTAGAGAATAGTATTTTGTACAATTCTAATTGGTTACATTCGACCAGCTTCCTAAATCGATAGCAAGTAACAACAATAAATTGAAAGCTACGTGAAGCAAACCCATTCAATCGTGCTCGACGAGACCGACCAGCTCTGCCTCAAGCGAAGTTCGCTTGGAACACCATGAAGTCAAGAAGAAGACGGCGGTGGTGGCTCTTTGTGGAAGCATGGAGGCACCTCAGGTGCCAGCTCATGTCACTAAGCTACTCAATCACAATAAGGAGCTGGTATGGCTTTTGGGCAGATTATTGGATTAAAAACCGCTGGAGCGTTCTCGATAAAATAAGTAGTAGTCACTCAGACGCTTGGAAAAACAGGACACTACTAATAAAGTGGCCTCAGTGCCCCAAAGTAAAACTCTGCAAGTATTGATAGACTAATATACATGATACGGACAATCTACCTAGTCTGTTCAAAGTCATATATGTTCAACGCAATGATATTACTGTCAAACAGGGCACAACGTTCATGCAATTTTATTGAGTATTCGTCTTGAAAAAAATGATTATTTCTGTCTGACCCATTGCTTCAACTTTATATAGCCTGAGCTGCTCTCGTAAATGAATTTGAAGAGGGCGAATATTCTGTATCAGCTTAGCTTATAGGTCCGTAGTAGCTGGGAAACATGAAAAAGAACGCTGCACACCACATCAATCTTCTGCTCATTGCTTTCTTCTTTCAGATTACGGTCGCGCCATAAGCAGAATAATAGTAAGAAAACATTGGGTTCTTTGGTCTTAATTATTAACGGATACGATGAAGGTATCCATCCCACCCTGTCTGTTAGTGCTCTCCCTTTCGTCTGCTTCCTATATACCGACTAGACTCCTATCACTCGGTCAGTTAATTTTCATCTTTGTGGTGCCCCGATACTAGTATTTCCACTGTTTTGGGAGCGCCATCTGGCGCTTCTAGAAACGATATTTCAGTGATGGCTCCACTTTCGCCATGCACCGGAAATCAGACCGCGTGAATGACTCCCTCGCTAGAAAGTGGACAGTGGAGAGCTTATGTGGTAACGTCGTGGTTTTGATAAAAGTAGGCAGGGCGATGAACGCTAATGCGATACACGATGACGGGGCTAGCTGCATGGTGTGACTTTGCGGCAGTGCTAGCGTGAAACGGAAGGTTTGTCGTTCTGCGGGAGGGAGGTCACAAACGCAAATTCAAGGACTCTGGGTTGCGATGAAGCGATGGAAAGCTCAAAAGAAGGAGGTTTGTCAGGTCCAGGATGGATCGCGTGCGTGGTGGAGGACTCAAGACGATGGCGGACGGGCGGTTGTGTACGAACGTAGCTATTGCATGCTCGGCAGTGCTTGTTGGCGTACTCACTCTTGATTTTGTGCTTTAAGACACAGAGCTAAAAGGATCGCTAGTAAACTACCTAAATCTACTTTTAGAGTCACCTATTTGGAGTTTGAATAGGATTAAGCTCGGACTTTGTCTCTCTCTCAGCGTCCGGTCCTGACGTGCAAACCCTACTAGACACAAACAAACAAGGAGGGCCTCTCTAACCAGCTGCTCTTAGCGTTTCTCGAGAGAATCAAGGGGCCCGCGTAGGAAGTCTGCAGTAAAAACAAAGACAACCGCTCTTCTACTAAGCGAGAGTGCGGAGACAGCCAACCATGCCATGCCTAGCGTGCCGTACCAATCCCTTCACTTTGGGATAGTGGCTCGTCAGACCTTTCGCTTGCTGTGCGTTAAAATGTTGATTTACCGTGCCGTTCTCGTGGCATTATGTGTTTACGTTACGTCTTGCATCAGATTACGAGTATTCCGCGTAGTTTGAAACCGATAAGTAAATGTAATTTGCTTAACCCTTCAACTCCCAATGTTGGACGCGTCTAACATAACGGGTGTACATCTTTTTCTCGCATCTATGTTGTGTTGGAGCTCCAACATAATGAGTTTTAAGCTTGCTTTGGGTATTGTGTTTGGCAGCCTACGTAGATCAAGTGTTTTTTTGTACTACAGCCGGGGAGATGCACAGGTGTAGAGATCACTATGTGATAGGACGGTGCAGCGTTGATTTGCAGAGGTGCCATGCGGGAAGGGGAGCGATGTGGGATGGTGTGGACTCTGGTGGCTGCCTGCCACTCAATCATTCTGGAATTTGACAGTCAAGAGAGCAATGGTGGAGGCAACAGGCAAAGCACCAAATCATCAAATGACTCCTGCAGAGAGAAAGCTACAACTTGAAGCCGAGCGTCGAGAGCGTCACCAGTGGCACAAGAGTGGCAGAGCAACGACCGCCATCCATTCACGTACGTGCCGCACTCCAGAGATCTGCCGCTGGGAACAACATGCAGCAAGCTACGATTTTGCGCCCGACAGAACTCAAGGCCGCGAAAAAGGAGCCACACGAAAACCAAAGGCCACAGCAAAGGCGTCGAGACCGACATAAGATGCTGTCACCCCAAACTTCTTCTGCAGGCGCTAACGATAACGAAACAGCCTCTGAGGCAAAGCTGACGACGGATAAGGCTGCAGAGACAAAGCAGAGGACGGGCAAGAAGGAAGATGAGGAGGAGGACAAACCTGACACCAAGCCAACTTAACAACAGCTGCAATTTCACTGTTGTCGTTGCTAAACGAAACTCTTGGATCAAGCGACGAAGATGAGACCAGCTGTGTCGGCGATGAAGGCTCGCCAATGATGGTAAATGGCCAAGATCCAACATCGGGGCCAGCACTGACACTGTCGGGCATTGTGGATACAACATCAACACCTACATCCAATCCAACAACACATCCGACATCGAGTTCTCAACCTGATGCAGATCCAACATCCGGTCCAACATCGAGTTCACCACCTACCACTATTTTGACATCAAGGACTAACAAGTGTAGGTAAAGGTCAACCATTCAGATTCAGATGAGAGTGTACAAGGACCCGAGCCAGCCAGCGTCCCTTCCATTGACGACATTTGCTTTGTCCGCGAGGGCAAAGCTACTGAGGTTACTGCATTGGGATCGGATTGTGAGCGATCGAGCTCAGTGTCGAGCGCCATGGATTCAGAGTGCTCTGAACCGGAGGAGTGGGAACTAGGCGCAGCTATTGACCTTCCTGGATTTAATTTCCTACGCACCGCTACAAGCAAAGCCGCCATGAAAGCGATGCGCCAAAGCGGTTGGGAATACGATAAGACGTTTTATTTATCTGGTTCTGTACTAGTGCTAACGTGGCAAACTTTACTAATGCTATTGCCGACCCAGTAAAGTTTGGACCGGATCCTACGTATGCAGGGCTGTATCAAGGTCCGCATGGACCTACTGAAGTTGCTATTCGTAATGCGGAAGATCCCCTTGCCTTATTTTTCTTCTTTCTGCGGCCAAAACTATGAGTAAAACTTGCTGAAGAAACAAATCGGTATCACGGACAGAGTATCGAAGAACGCGTCCGTAACATCCAGACACAACAACGCAAAGCTGGTCGCACCGAGGGAATCGAGCACAAGAAGGACATTCGCAAGCGTCTGTTGGATGTACGTCCAGAAGAGCCGTGGAAAATCCTTCGTGTTGTCGGGCTGCTAATCGGCCGAATGTTGGCGCCAGGATCGTCATGGCGCTGTGTCTGCCGGAACGTTCGGCGCGTGGATGTCTCGAAATCGCTTTCAGCACGTGATGCAAAACCTCCACTTTACTAACAATAAAGCACCACAAGCAAGGACAGATCGCGGGTGGAAAATTCGAAGTGTGGTGTCGGCTTTGTAGAAGACATTTGCACGCAGGTACAAGCCTGGACTAGTCGTCTCATTTGACGAAGCGTTAATTCCGGCCAAAGCGCGGCGCAACCCCACGCGCCAATAGCTTCCGCAGAAGCCTCATAACTGGGGCACCAAGTTCTTCGCTGCATGTTGCGGTGACACTGCGTATTGTATGCGGTATGTGACTTCGATGAGCAAACAGCTCATCGATTTTTTGTGTGTCTAAGTTGGATATGTTGGATCAGACTGAATTTGCTTCCCTATATCCTACATCTTGTCCAACATAAGCTCGAGCTCTATGTCGGTGCGAAAACCCATCTTGCTACGACTGTAGCAGCCGACAATTCGTGCGGCGCGGTATCAGTCGTACGCAATGTGAATGCACTCCTTCCGCCGACACCAAATGACCCGTACCGTATCGTCGTAATGGATCGATATTACTCCTCTGCCGTCTTGGCTCTGGAATTGCTTCATCGGTGACTATACTTTGTTGGTACAATCCAGACCAGCAGGTCCGGCTACGCAGAAGGAGTGGTCACCGTGAAAAAAGTGCACGCTAATCGGATTGAATCACCACGTGAGACGATGAAGTTAGCTTAAAACAAGCAATTCCCAGAGATTACGGCATGCATGTGGATGGGTAATCATCCGGTCCACATGATAGCAAGTGGAGGCAGTCGCGATCTGGGACCAGTGCGTAAGTTACCAATGTTGGATTCTTTGTTGGATGTTGCATTACTGTGCTTATTATGTTGGATATTTTCTAACTTGTTTGTCCTTGTGTTAGTACGCAGAGTTGGTCGGACACGTGAGAATTTTCCTGCACCGGGGCTGGTCAGGGATTACCAATGGTGGATGGGGGTGTTGATATCCATGACCAGCTCCGGATGCAGAGCTATAGCATCCAGCTCGCGTACAAGCCCAAAAAGTACTACCGATCGTTGTTCATTGGTTTGTTAGACATGGCGATCGTAAACGCTTTCATCGTACACCGGTACTATTTCAAGTCAACGGACCAGGCTGTACCTGACCGCTATCAATTCCTACAAACACTACACGACCAACTACTTGCTGTGGACAGCAGGAATTTGCCGAAATCCAGGTAATTGGATTGCCTTATTGTATGCAAGCTATGTGTACTAACGAATTCTATATATACGTGCAGGCGGCTACAATAGTCGAAGAAAGAACCGCTGTGTCTCTCCAGACGTCTTTGGATGGTCGGCCCTGCGTCTTCGCCAGACACTGGTTGGCTCAGTGTCCGGACGAAGTGCCCACACAGCGAACCAACGACGACAGACCTGGCAAAAGCGCATAGCACGATCGTGCAAGGTCTGTGCTGTCTTGCGAGTAAAACCTCGTAAGTTCAGTAAATGGTACTACCCCGGTTGCTCCGATGAGGATCTCAGGTACGTTGATTGTGTTGGGCGAGCGTTCAATTTATTCCTACTAACTAGTGTCACATTATACGATAGAAAACACCTCTGTAATGTAGTGAGAGAGGGGCAGCCGAAGACCTGCTTTCATGTTTGGCATGAAGACCGGGGAATGGTGAAGATATCCCGGATCGCCTGCTCGAAATGCACCGTGTTCAGAACAGACATCCTGGTGTACCAAAACGCGAGCATCGTCGGCGTCTTGGCGATATAGACGGAGAGCAGGGGAGACTTCTAATGACGGTGAGACCAGCGGTCAGGAAGCTCAATGCGCGGACCAGAGCGAGTTGTAGTGATGGGCAAGCCCACTTTGTAGGGTTTATGGTTTGACTATGCTAATAATGGATCGTACATTTCGTTTCTAATGGAATTGTGATCGACGACGCACAACTGATCGTGAATTTAATTGGCTTTTGAATTCAGATGTTTCTTGTTGAAGGAAGCGTGTGTGCAAAATAGTGTCACCCTTGTAAAAGGGACGTCACATATGTTGGATCGTCCAACCTTGACAGATACAGCCAGTCATGTTATCCAACATAACGACAGATATGTTGGACCTGCCTGCCCATGTACACAAGTTGTGTCCATCTTTCACACACGCCAAATTCGCACCTACGAATGGCACATACTAAAAGTTATACAAAATTCAGTTGGAGCTCTAACATGCGTCAGGAAATTACATTGAGATGGGGAGCCGGGAGTTGAGGGATTAATTCTTGATGTCTAATCGCTTCTTTATTGTGTTTATAAAACTGGATTTATTAACCTATCATAAAAATCTGCCACGCGTCAACTTTGCGTACCAATCGTTCTTCTAAAGATTTATAACCTAATTTAGTGTGGTCCGAATAACTGTTGATTTAT
The DNA here is from genome assembly GCA_011947355.1 of Phytophthora boehmeriae. Classification (NCBI taxonomy): domain Eukaryota; phylum Oomycota; class Peronosporomycetes; order Peronosporales; family Peronosporaceae; genus Phytophthora; species Phytophthora boehmeriae. The sequence goes on along the minus strand of JAAVTJ010000230.1, from coordinate 1,143 downwards.
GGATAACAATGGTGAAATATCAATTTTAAGAATATTGGAACCCCCTACCGCCATTTTCACATCTTTGACCTTTACCTTGTAGATTTTCATTGACCCGTTCTCCACACTCGATATTAACTCACCCAGCCCAAAATGTTGTCCGACTGTTATCGTCGTGTTCGTTCTATGGCGCCAAAACAAATCGAGAACGTAGTATTGCTCGAAAAATATACGCATTTTAACCGATTCTGAAAGAATAATGGTTGCAAACAAATTCGTCTTAGCAACTGGACTGACGAATTGCTTGCAGTTATTAATTACCAAATTCTGCCGCCTTGAGCTACCTCGCAGAATACGGTACCTCTGTAGAGATCCCTTTAATTAGTACGTACAATAATAGAATAATGGTTGCTGTTCATCGATTCTCTACCATCCCTATAAACCTATCATTACTTGCAAGGCTGACCGTATTTTATGGAGCGACAAGAATGTTTGAGCTATTTTTCATAGCTTCTAAGCTAAAATCGAAGAGGTTTTAAAATGGTGAAGCACATGCCACATTTCCGTTTGGGTGAATGGCCCTCTTTCTGGGTCGTATTACATCCATGCCAATACAGATCACTCAAACGGTGAGACTTTCCAAAGGATTTGCAAATGGGACTTATGAGGTATTCTGCCTTAGTACAGTCTGGCCAACTACACGCTTTAAACTTGTCAATGATGGCATAAGTGGTGTAGTCGTTCGTGTGCCAAGTGATATTTCTTACGCTCGCAACAATCACGGTCCTGGGGAAAACCAATCTCTCCAAATGTTGATTCATATATGTTCCATATTGAAACACATTCTAAGGGCAACATTTCTCTTCACCAACCCCTAGAAGGACACTTCGACGAGTTTCAGTAACGTTGCAGCAGTTGCCAATCGTATGTGCCACAACATCTAGGAACATATATATATATATGCATTGAGTAAAGGGAGAAACGCTGGATTCTCTTGTGGTGGTTTACTGGTGGTCTAGAGTTACATTGGTGACAGCCGTATTTGTTGATATCACGCACGATTACTAGAGATACATTCCTTAGTCATTTACGAAAGAACTTTCAAGTTGGGCAAAACCACCGTAAGCTGCGTTGGAGGAGGAGCAACGCTTACAACGACTAGTA